>OY540835.1:10954104-12154104 GCA_961205895.1 Mythimna pallens
CCTCTCTTCCCCCTAAGACTATCTGGAAAGGTAAGCCTTTCCAGATAGAAAACTGAACCTTGTGGTAAGCCACAAGGTTCAGTTTTGAGTCCTCTCCTATTCAGTCTTTATACTTATGATTTACATTTTTCTACTGATTCATTTTGTCAAATATTGCAGTATGCTGATGATTTAGCTTTATACTTTTCTGGAAAATCTCTAGATGAGGCTAGTAACCGTCTAAATTCTGCCCTTGGATATTTATCTGATTGGCTTCTACAACACGGTTTGTCCTTATCAGCCTCTAAGAGCTCTGTAGTTGTGTTTACAAAAAAAAAGTTTGTTCCTCCTGTTGATATTAAAGTTAACGATGAAAATATCTCTCAGGTGAACAATGTTAAATTTTTAGGAGTTTAGTTAGATTCAAAATTATCAGGTATTGCTCACACAGACTTTGTTGCGCAAAAATGCGAAAGAAACGTTAATGTTCTTCGCTCTCTTTCTGGTGTTTGGTGGGGTGCTCACCCATATACTCAAAAATTGATCTACAATGCTATAGTTCGTAGTCATTTTGATTATGGTATGTTCCTATTAGATCCTTGTAACAAATCTGGCCTTCAAAAACTCGATAAAATCCAATCAAAGTGTTTACGGATTATTCTTGGGGCGATGAAGTCGTCACCAATTAATGCCATGCAAGTTGAGTGTGTGGAACCTCCCCTTTCGATTCGAAGACAATTTCTGGCAAATAGATTTATTTTTAAACTTGTGCAAAATTCTGAGCATCCCCTTCTTGGTAAGCTGGACCAATTATCATCCATCTTTGACTCTTGTAGTCGTCGTTCTAATATTGAACCTCCTTGTCTTCTTCGTGCGTACCTTCAATTCACTCGCCTTTCTAGCCCACTTTTTCAAAACCTTATTTTGTATCTATACTCGGTGCCTTATAACGCCCTGGTATTCCATCCGGAGATCATTTTGGACTTTGGAATTCACAAAAATACCCTAGAACCGCATAAGATGTTTGTCCAAAAAGTTTCCTTGAATTATAATAATTGGAATACTATATTCACTGATGCTTCCAAAGTCTCCGATGATAGCCCTGTAGGAGTTGCTGTTTGGATTCCTTATACAAAAATTATTTTAAATTATAAGTGCCCTCCTGTTACATCCGTTTTTACAGGTGAATCAATCGCTATTTTCGAAGCCATTTCATTTGTTTTGTCTCATAAGTTGAATAACTCCATAATTTTCTCTGATTCAAAAAGTTGCTTTCAAGCTATCCTATCTAATCCTTTCAGATCTAAGTCAAGATTCCCTATAATTTTAAAAATTAGAGACTTGCTATTTCAATGTCATGAACTTGGTATTAATGTTGTCATAGCTTGGATTCCCGGTCATGTTGGTATTCTTGGTAATGAGTCAGCTGATTCATGCGCCAAAAATGCTGTTCTCACTGGCTCTCTTGCCCACTCTGAGATTTTTTCCCATGACATTTGCACTACTCTTCCTCTAACTTTGTTTAAATCTTGGTCCAAGGCATGGCAAATCTCTAAGTCTATAAAGGGTAAATTTTATGGAGATATACAACCCGAGATTCCCCACAAACCTTGGTTTTTTAAGTATCAATTGAAAAAAAAAAACACTACCTCAACTATTTGTCGTTTACGTTTAAATCATTGTTGTTCTCCTCATTTCTTGGCCAAGCTTAGGATTAAGGATAACTCTCTTTGTGAATGCGGTTTGGATGAAGGAAACGTGGACCATTTATTTTTCTCCTGTCCTAAATTGCGCTTCTCCTTTCATGAAATCATCCCTGCTCATATTCCTCGTCCAACCTCGGTCAAATGTCTTCTTTCTTTTGTATTTACTCGTTTTATATTTAAACTATGCAAATTTATTGAAATTAATAAAATTAAATTGTAACCTTTTTTCTCTCTTTGTTTCACTCTTACGAGTTTCAGTCATGTACCATAGTCATAGTCTGTGGTCTGGTCATAATGTCAGTCTGCGAAGAAATTCTTGTATTTTGAACTTTCATATTTTATAAATATATATTTATTTTACTGTTCATTCGCGCTAAATACTCTCCAGCGTTTGATAGTCTATTAACAGTTTGCACGTGTTATTGGCAAAATTGCGGTGTCTTTTCCGCAAATGCCATAATGAAGAGTTGAAGTTGAAGTTCACCTCCCCACCCAGTCTCATTGGCACGGTCTCTTCTTATAACATTATAACCATCAGGAAATAATTCCGCGTCGTTCACACTGCTTATCAAAAAAGTTTCCGTAAGCGCGAAGATGTCAGCTGATTCGTTCAATATTGCTAGCTTGCATGCATCCAGCATGCAAGCTAGCAATATACTTAGAACATAATCCTCTAACGTTCTGATAAAAAATATTATATTTTTTAGGTTTCTGGGGTTTTGTTAATTTGCTTACGAAACCCATTGCGTAATGGCTTTATACAGACATCCTCCACCCAGTTCTCCGGGGACATATACATATTAACATGCTTGGTGAGTAAGTACGGAAAGCTTAAATGAAGCACAATCGCCTCGCGGTTTCAAAGCCTCAGCAGAACGGATATCCTCGACACATATTGTTTTCAAATATGCGGTCACTTGATCAACCGTGGTACCAACTTTAACATAATACAAATGAAGGTACGATTTACGCTTGGCAGCTAGCAGCGATGATGATTTAGGAACGGCCGTACCTCGGATCACATTCTCGAGCGAACGTCGATTACGGCGATGCGCATAGGTCGGGACAGGGTTGCCGTATTGAAAATCGTAGTACCCTCAGTGATATTTTGTTTTGAATGCACAGATTCTTTATTTAGACCAATTAGCTTTTTAATTAGCTGATTTTGCTCACTTAGGACCTTTTCCATCGAGGTAACTTTGCTCTGTAGTAAAAGCACGGTTCGTCAAAATTCGGCCTTATTTTCATAAAACAATAAAAAGTCGATGAAAAAAAATCCACAGGGCATGAGAAGTGTTTAGGGGTCTGAAAGGATAACAGATTACCCCTTGGTTAGAATCCTGACTGCTATGCCGGAGGTCGTGGATTCGATTCCCACCCAGGACAAATGTTTGTGTGATGAGCACGATCATTTTTTCCGTGTCTGGGTGTAATTTATCTATATATGTATGTATGTAGAAATATATAAGTGTGTTTATCAGTTGTCTGGTACCCATAACACAAGCTCTGCTTAGCTTGGGACTAGATGGCGTTGTGTGATAGTTGTAGAATATTTAAAAAAAACCCCAAAATTTCTTGTTTTTTTTTCTATTTTTGTGTGAAAATTTTAATGCAGTTCACAGAATACATCTACTTTCCAACAGTATAGTTCTTATAGTTTCGGAAAAAAGTGGTTGTGACATACGGACGGACAGACAGACAGACATGACGCATCTATATCAAGGTCATAATTATTAAACTTTTTTATGCTTATTATTAGCAACACAGATCATAATTTTTTCTTTTTAAATTTAATGCACAGTAAAAAAAAAATGATCTGTTTTGATGATTTTAGTGGCACTGGACTACGCCCTTTATGATAAGACCGTCTATTGTACACTTATTGTTATGTTTGTCCTGTGTTAAGCTAAAATGTGCAGTGAAGTATACAGGGTGTTTGGTGCATCGTGTGCCAAATTGAAATGGTCGACGGGAGGGGTCATCTTTTTTTTTTTAGGTGGGAAAATCATCTAATGACAAATCGCGCTCTTGGGCGAAGCGAGAGATAGTGTCAGACTTTTACTGACTATAAACCCACTCCTGTTCCTTCTTTGCCTTCAGGTTTCGCTTTCACACTTCCCGTTTACTCACGAAAACAGAAATACGGGATAGATTTTACCTTATAAGAGTGAGATAACATTTTTAATAAGTTTTTCAGGTATCATCTAAGCAAAAATATTTTTTTTAATCATAATTTTGAATATTAGTGTTATGTGACTCGATTCACAATTCTAGTGAATTCACAAAGTTATAAAAACATTTTTATGGCATGTGGCACATCACTAGCTAGAGAATAAACTGGAGAATTTTTGAAGGAGTTAGAAGATTCCGGTCGCTTTTGGTTATTTTTTTATAGCCATGTAAATAGCTGTAACATGGACAGCTTTAATTTAAGTAAGTCCAAAACTTTGCAATTAAATTAAAAACAAAAAAAACTTGATAGCTAATGTCACTAATTTTAAATTTAAAAGTACCTACTGTAATACAATATATATCTAAATAATATTAAAATTTGGAGTCTACGCCTTATATTTTTTTTAAATTTGTATTTGAATGAAAAATTTGGGTCTTATTTTCATTAAACAATAAAAAGTCGATGAAAAAAAAATCCACAGGATATAAGAAGTGTTTAGGGGTCTGAAAATATAGCAGATGACCCCTCCAGTCGACCATTTCAATTTGGCACACGATGCACCAAACACCCTGTATAACTTTATAATAGTTACCATAATAACATATGTAAAAATCAGACGCAAAAATAAGTAAAGTTAATTTTCAACACATTTGCTCAGAAAGTGACTCTTATTGCACTGCACTTAGGTATATAATGACACTCGTTACCAAACTGTGACATTTTGATTACCATTACGCACTAGTGCTATAATGTAGTTAAAAACTTTTTGTTCAACCTCTTTGTTCGCAAAACAAATTTTGAATTCGCATAAAATTCCCATTAAGTTATTGAGTTCATTAGTATATAAATTAGTATCTTACTTACTTATTTTATCCAATTTACATTAACTTGTACAAACGATTTATTTAATAAAAACATTTAGTAAATAAATTGTAGATTCAAATAAAATTTGTTTTTTTTTTGTGGTCTATACTAATTTTTGTGGTAAATACTACAACATCATTAGAAAATGTTACATCCGTATTCTATTGTCACTATGAAAGACATTATCGTAAAAACTTTTCACGCAAGAAAACATAAAGCCTTCCTTTAAGGGTAAATAAAAAAAAATATTCGCGGCTTATGAACAGATTTTTACCGCCATGCCACAGAAAATTTTACTACTATTATTATTATTTTATTTTTTTATTTTTTACATTTGTTATTTTCTTCACAAGTGTATTGAAAAACGTAGTATGACACACGTGAGTAATTAATGATTACAGTTCTTGGCTCTCCACGGCTCGGGTCTAAATACCGCCTCGACGGTAATCATTAACATTACACACTTATATCATAATGTACTATTCTTTTTTGTGGAGCTTTAAAGCGTCTGACAGTAGGTAGTTTTGGTCCATGGAAAGCGTCTGACACTTATGATACTACCTACTTTAGAATAATATTCTACAAAACATATACAAAGATCAGCCTTGAAAGTTTAAGTTAAGTAACTCTGATTTTTTTTCTTCCCTTTCTCATCTGGTACCTGCCCAGGGGTCACAAGGGCGAGCTCTACAAGCACACAGGTATTCAAAGCACATGAGACGCTGGACTCACTCACCCTATATCGATTTTTAATTTAATTTTTGTTAACCTTCGTTTAAAATTCATCAGTTAAGTTGATGATTGAGATATTCACCGCTCGATTTGCGTAATAATAGTAAGGTTGTTTTAATTTTCTGGTTATCTTTTTCTCTGCTAAAACGAAGCGTTGGGTTATCGTAAATTCATTTATAGTATAAGATACCACTGAACGCAGATAAAGCAGTTTGCGGGCAGTGGAACTACTTGCAGACGCAACCACGCAATACAGTCGAGTACCTATAATAAAACAACTTTAAAAAAAAAAAATCTTATTGCTTTCTTCTATTAAAACACCATGTGTGATAACATAACCTATTGTTAGCAAGAAACATCAATACAGCATTCTATAATACTTAGCAGTCTCACATTCTAATTCTTAAAAGGTACTTATTAAATAAATCGTTAAACACATTTCAAAATGTTATTAAAAATGACTTTGCAAAAGTAGGTTCGTGAAAATATTATGATGGCAAACTACATGATTACTCCATTGCACCACATATCATCAACATCAAGCGTTTTTCATGATGGCGCAACGCAATTCGTGTAACTAGCTAAACAATTTGACGGCACGGCTGGCGCGTGGCGCGGGTTCGATTCCCGCACGGAACATGTCGACGAAGTGAAGCGGCAGAATTGTATCGCATTTCCTTCATGAAGGCGGGAGCAGCTTTCAATTCAAACTACGCATCGATATGGTAGTAAAGTTATCGCACGAATTGGCGCGAGCCAGCAGAAAATATCTTAGAAAATGGCGCTGATTCTGTAGCCAAAGTTTCAATAAAATATTATTTAGAATATCACCAATATAACCTAGGGGCCATTCGGGTATTGATTAATATGCACTGGCCATTAATAAGCACGGGCCATTCGGGTAATAATTAATAAGCACTACAGGGGGGCGGGAGGGTCTTTGCTTTGCTTATTTTTGATGGCATGTGGGATGGGGGTCTAGATGGTGATTACGTCAGCAGTGCAAATATCTTTTTAGAAAGAAAGAAAGAAAAAGAATTTATTTGGTATAGCACAAGGCACAAACACAATATAGGGCAAGAACGAAAAAAAAAAATTAAAAAAAGAAGTAACAAAAAATGCAGTTGTGTGCCTCACGGCTGCACCAAAATAGGTCCAGTTCAGCATGAATGTCAGAAAAGTGTGCAATGTCAAACAAGTACCTGACGCTGATTTTCAACTGAACCTGTGGTTTTAGTTTTTAAGAGAATAATATCGATGATTCAAAATCACAAGATAGTGAGCAGACACACATCATTTTGCAGCATACATCTAATGTCATTGAAGACTTAGTGTCATGGACTGAGAACTGTAAATTTGAATTAATAATGTCAAAATTTTAAATTAACTCTGTTTTTTTTCCCTTTATTTCAAGTACTTATTTCTTTTTTCTAGACTTAAATACGACTACCTAATGCTCATAAATTAATAAACAAAGTAACGCATTGAGAAATTCACATAGGTACCAATGTTTACGTATGTATGGGCGGGGGGGAGAGCTTTACTTACTTTTGCTTAGAATAGGAAGATACTTACAAGTTTAGACATGTCGTAACGTGACCATTTTGCTCAGAGAATCAGCACCATTATTAATTAAACTGTTAATTTAACTAATTTAGTGCTTAAAATATAACTTATTCCCAAAAACAATTTCCCAGCAAGCAGTTTGCGAGACACTGCAAAAAAATAAATAAAACATTAAAGTGGAAAACGTTTGACTATTGTACAAAAACTTATGACTACGAGCTAAGTTTAGGTACCTAGAAATTAATAACAAAAGACAATTTTCTCTTTAGTATTCCAACAATTGAATGAGCCGATAATGTTTCGTACGACTGCTGTACGTTAAGTCGAGGAGTTACTTAAGGTAGAACTACATTGCGCATACGTGGGCCACGTACGCCGATCTGGGCGCGTCGGTCTCCATACATTTTATATGTAAACTAGACTTGTAGAGCCAAATCGTCCAAATCCTGCGGGGTACACGTGGGTGCGTCGGTCTAATGTAGTTCTAACTTTAGTCTGCAGTATCAGGTCAACGTTACCACAGAGTCTATTCTACGCATCGCAATCCAACAAGTCCAGATGCGGAAGGGTTTACGATACTACGATTAATAAAGCCTCCTTCTTGCTTCAACACCAGGATATATACATATTTCTGACTAGCTTCTGCCAGGACTTCGCCCACGGGAAAGTAGAAAATATATGCATAGGTCACTCATTGATAAAGAAGCATTCTACTGGTAAAAGTATTTTTAAAATCAGTCCGGTAGTTTTTGAAAAAAATGACATCGAGACCAATTGAGTGACAGAAACACTCGAACCTTCCGAGTGCCTAGTGCAGTTTGTTTTACGAACGACACGTTTACGACGTTTGGCGCTCCAAATGGCCCGCTCCAAGATCTTAACCAATCAGAGAGCCAAACTCTGTAAACGATTTCGATCGCGTTACCGTAAAAACAACTCGCACTGAGCGCACATATCACATATAGGTTAGGTAAAACGATAACAATAAGCTTATTAAATAGAAAGGTAACATGAAATGCTTACGTCACAACAAGGTATACATACTGTGAAGGGTATAACAAATATGTAGAAGGGAAGAGCAATTATAGCCACGATCAATGATATAAATATGAGAATGAAAAACCAAAGTATTGACATGAGGCAGCGCGACATCTGAAAAAACCAAATTCAAAATGTTAATGCTGTTTTAAGTTCACTAAGCTCGTGACTTGGGCCTGATCTAATTACCCGCATTGGGTACTTCTCGTTGACCTAGAAAACTAAAATTTGGCATGGAGCGAGACATAGCATAAGTAAGTATAGCGTTTTCATAACTTTGAAATTTGCTCAGAACCTTCCGTGTGCGAGTCCGACTCGTACTTGCCCGGTTTTTAAAAAAAATCCTTACTGACCTGAAAAAATCAGTCACGAAAAAATCCGTTGATATTCACTCAAAACTTTAAATAATACCTCGACACAACTTGCTCGTGTTTCAACTTTGTCAACTACAAACAAATAATAGACCGTTTTTTCATGTAATTTTTTGCTATTGTACTCGAAAAAGTGACTCTGTTTTACTGACCGAGTTGGCAACGTCTTTTTTTTTTTAATATGGCAACTTGTTTTTAATTGTCAACGTTATAGCTATTTAGAAAAAGCCTAAAGAGCCGCTAGACGGTGTTGCCCCATAGACGGACTTCGCCACCTCCACACACATAAAAAAAAACATACAACCGAATTGATAACCTTTTTTTGAAGACGGTTAAAAACGAAATGAAAACATGCCATTTACGCTGTAAAAATATGTTTAATGCAATTCGCTTAAATTTTGTTCTAAGTTTTTTTTTAAAAGAAAGACGTAGGAACCTAAATAAATATTGTCTAAATCCGGATACCACCGTAATATATGATAGAAATATGCTCACACTGCAAATTCATCCGTCGCAACTGTAGCAACGTTACTTTCAATTTTTAACCGACTTCAAAAAAAGGAGGAGGTTATCAATTCAATTGTATGTTTTTTTTATGTGTGTTATCTCAGAACTCCGTCGTTTATGAACCGATTTGCAAAATTTTTTATTCCTCTTAGAATATATGTTCTCCGATTCATCATCATCATCATCATCATTTCAGCCGAAAGACGTCCACTGCTGGACATAGGCCTCCCCCAAGTGTCGCCACAATGAACGGTCCTGTGCATCTCGCATCCATCGGACTCCCGCAACCGTTACCAAGTCATCGGTCCACCTTGTAGGAGGCCTTCCAACGCTACGTCTCCGATTGGTCCAATGTTTTTCAGAATCCAGTTCTGATGATTGGATCCATGAGGAATCGAGGGAACTCCTCAAATATTATAGGCAACCATATAGTGATTTTGATATTTTCATCGAGAACTCTTACAGTCTAAAAGTAACATTTGATGAAGTGGAACTGATAAAGAAGACCGGAAATGGCCAACGGAACTTCATACTCACATAGATATCACAATTGAAGATAGTAATACAAATAAATAAATGGTTCTAAAAAGTTATGTTGAAAATGGTATCATCAAAGTGACCTGATGATGATGATGGAGCCGGAAGTCGTGATGTGAACTCACGCTTCTCTGTAAGGACTAGGCGTGGGCAAAGTGTGTCATCTTTGTGCATTACCATCTGAATCACCGAAATGTTCCGAAACAGTGATATGTATCATTTGGAACATCGGGCTCAAAAGATACAAACGGAACATTTGAAACATCGGCTCACAAGATACAAACGGAACATTTGAAACATCGGCTCACAAGATACAAACGGAACATTGGGAACATTGACTTAAAAGACACAAACGGAACATTTGAAACATCGGCTCACAAGATACAACCGGAACATTTGGAACAACGGCTCAAAAGGCACTAACACAGACACTGATTGTTATGAATCGTGATCTGTTACGTTGCGTCATATACTTACACTAAAAGTTTTATTTAATTGAAATTTAAGGCAGCTGTTTTTAGTTCAGGTTATTAATTATATGTACGCTATTTACGTTATAATTTGAATTTTAAAAAGAGGAATTTTACAGGTCACTTAAAGTAAAGAGTGTTTCAGTGTTCCAAATGATGCATTTAAAACATTACTGCTATTCCAATCTTTCGGAGCACTAAAATGTTTCGGAAAAGTGAGGCAGTTCAGTAAAGACGCCTGACACGCCTGATATGAACGTTTTTCGGGCGATATAAGCACTGATACGGACAAAATGAACGATTTGAAGCTTTAGCTCGAAGAACACTTCGGCGAGCCAGTTTCGTCACTAAGTAAAACTAATGATATTGTACATTGGGTTACACTTTGCACGTATGACGTACCTTGTATGGATGACGGACTGTTTTATGTCCTTTACTTCAAGATGACCTGTTGTTTTATATAAGTTGTTGTCTTGTACTTAGGTAGGTACCCTTATAAAATATACTAGGTAGAAGTCAGGACTGACAAATCCTACCTATCACAGAGTGAAAACAAAGATGACAAATATTTTTTATTAGTATTATTGCCTGCCATGGAGCCATGGAGCTCCCTCTTGGAAGGTATCCTTAATGTAACGGATGACATTTAGGGCGGAATCCACCAATAAAAATAATCGCGTTTTAACGTTTGGGTCGCATAATCGCGTTTTGCCGCTGTCACTAGTGTCACTAGTCTGTATTTTTCTTTTGTTGTATTTTTACAAGTGACACTAGTGACAGCGGCCAAACGCGATTATGCGAGCCAACGTTAAAACGTGATTAGTTTTATTGGTGAATTCCGCCCTTAGCAGCTACAGATGCGGAAGCGGAATTAGAGAATTGCGAGGTTTTGAAACAATGCTTTGACACCAAAAGAATACACGTGTCGTCCTCCAATGAACGGTTCGCCGACAGAACGTTTCAGCTTTTCGCCGATTGAACTTTTCCTCGACGCACGATTCGCCGATTCACTTTTATATGAATGATTCAGTGATTAAACTTTGTACCGATGCAGGGTTGACCAACAAAATATTCACTTTTAAGTACCTATTTCGTCGATTGAACTTTTCTCCGATGCACGATTCGCCGACACAAATTATTGTTTGTCCTGCTTGTCTACAAAGGTACAAATGACACAATTCTAAAAATGTTTTCACTGATAGTAAACTAGGTAAGGTTACATTATCCCACATTGTTATAGACATAGGTTAGGTATATATTATGTAAGTATAGGATTGGGCAAAATATAGTAGAGTACCTATATAATTATATACAGTCAGCCCCGGATCACAAATTTTTTAGAGGCAAAGTAATCACTGAGTAATGTCGCCCGGGCCGGACCCGCCTATATTTTTACCTTTTTTTGATATAAATCTCTCTCCTGTGCTTCTTGCAGTGCAAAATAGACGTTGTTGACGAAATTAGCTTAGTGCAAATCTGTGAATCCAACTTCAAGGAATGTGACATAATTGCAGCAAAATCCATTCTCGTTGGGGCGGCTAACTGTCGTTCTACGCGGAAAGGAGATGGCAAAAGCAAACGACTCCTGCAAGATATAATAAAAGTACTGAAAGAAACTGAGCCCAACTTACTACCTACGTTTGTGGCTAAGGACCTACACCGTCTTCCACCCGTAACATTCGATTACATCGACGTCACGACTCTGTTGAAAGATATTCTAATCGTGAAACAAGAAATTCATCGTATCCAGAGCGATTATGTTAAATCGTCAGAGCTCGCCATATTGCGTGATCAACTAGAAACCATCAAAAGCAAGTCACAATCAAATCAAGAAACTACTTATACCAGCAAAGTACAACAAAGCAGCGAAAAAAGTAACGGCCCACTTTTAAACAAATTTCGGGAGGTAGACGTAAGCACTTCCGTGGCGGTGTCGACAACTCCCGCGCATATACCGTGTCTACCCGCGCCTCAGGCAGCGCATGCGCTGCTGCCGTTCCGTGCGAGCGAGCCAGCGAATAGTGCTCCTCTCGCTTCGTTCCGAGCGTCAGCTGATCGCATGAACAAGAGTATTACTGCTTCACATCTGAACCATCAACAATCAAATAACTTACACCGAACTAGTAGTCCTTTAGGCACATTGGAAATAGGTGCTGTGGGGGATACTTCGACCTATGATAGTTTTACAACCGTAGTGAACAAGAGAAACAAATATAGAAAAATAAGACAAATAAACAAAAACCAACAAGGAAGGGCGGTTTTGACATCGAGTAAGATTAAAATAGTGCCGAGACATTCGTTTATTTACGCTTCCCGATTCGTCACGGAAACAACCGAAGACGATATCAAAGAATTTATTAAAGACTGCGGACACACGGTCGTTAAGGTTGAAAAACTAACCCAGTTCCAGTACATTTTCGTCGTTTAAAATCACGATCGATCAGGAGCAAGAAAAAACCTTCCTTGATGCTGATTTCTGGCCTCGTGGCATAGTTTACAGGAGATACACCGAGAGGAAAATTTCACCTGGAACCTATAGTCGTCCAGGAAAAAGCAATGAAAAACAGCCTGGTATCATTTAATTGTCGTTCAATAAAACGTTCCTATAATCATGTAACAGATTTCTGCAAGACACATGATATAATAGCACTTCAAGAACATTGGTTGATTCCTGACGATCTTGGTTAGGTACTTGGGAAAAATACATCCTGATTTTGCCTATCACGGACTATCAGCTGTAGACACATCTGCGGGCGTGCTGAAAGGCAGGCCATATGGAGGGGTTGCAATTTTATGGAGGACATCCCTGTTCCAGCGTGTAATTCCCATTGACACCGGTTCGACGCGCGTAGCGGCCGTGTGTATACAGCTCAGCGCAGTTTCATCGTTATGTCGGTTTATATGCAGTGACGGATTAACCCTTAATCAAATTAAGCAATTGCCTAGGGCATCACGTCTGGGGGGGCACCAGAAGAAGCACAAAAAAAAACCGTCCTTAGGGCATCACATCATCACACTCACGTCACCAAAAACCACACCAAAAAAGTTTCTAGGACTAATTTGAAAATTCGCGCGTTTTAAGTTGACTTAGAGTCCGGCCTAGAGTCGTAACTCCGCTCCCGCTTGCCCACTCGCTGCTCGCTAGTGCATTCGGCAATTCAAATGCACCGGAATTGCGATCACCCAATCACAAACCACCCCTACCCCGTGCCGCCCCCGCAAATCTGTGTCAATCAAATGTTTTGTTTTTTGAGTAATTGTGCCGACCGGCTTCTATGCATACGTAATAATAGGGGGTTAAAGTATGAAATTGCCGTTTTATTGTAATAGGTACTTTGAATTGAAATAAAACCATCATGGCTTGAGATTGTTGAGTGAAACTTTTTTCACATATTGTAGTTTCTATGAAGTTTTTCTTTTAAAAAATGTGCAACACTCGATTATTGACTTTTAGTTGTTTTTTATTCAGCTTAGACAAGGAAGATGGATACTTCGAAAATTCGAGTGATTTTTATTACGAGTTCCGACGCGGAACTAACGCGGCAGAAACAGCTCGTAATATCAATGTTGCGTTTGGAGAAGGGACTGCTAACCACGTGGAAGACCTCCAACACAGGTGAATAACAATGAATTGAAAGAGATGGCGGAAGCCGATCTGAGCCAAAATATCCAGAAATTAGCGGCATATTTCTATCTATCTATTGTGGTTTGGTTTCCGCACTTAGTCCTTGGCGGAACATTGTGCGTGAGCCATGGTGGCCTTCACTCCAACCAGCCCACCTCACTCCAGAAACAGATGAGTCTTTTCAGTTTGCGCAGGGCATCTATGAGTGAATTCGGTGCTCCCAAGGTTCGTGTTCTTATTTCGTTGACGGCTGTGCACTCGAGGAGCAGTTTCCTCTGACTCCGTATATCCTCTGCACAGAGAACTATCTATATTATCTATAAGAAGAAGTGTTTGTTCAGTGAGCAGTGTCTGGTGATGGTCCCAGCCACCAGACGCAGGCTATCTCTGTCCAAACGCAAAAGGTTGTTGGTTAGGGTTTTATTTAAGTATGGCATGGCTTCTAGAGCCTGCAACCCGGTGCCAGGGACCACCACCTTCCCGCTTGTGCGTTAATGTGGTCACGTAGCCAAACACGCAGCTGACCAAAGGGTATTGGCACGATGGGTCCAGGTCCGAAGACCACCGTGCCAGACCCCCGCCTTGCCAGCTTATCAGCTGCGTCGTTGCCCAGTAAGCCGCTGTGTCCTTTTATCCATTGCAGTGTCACAGTGTTATTGTTTGGCACTGTAACGCGTTCCAGTGCAAAGTGGCATTCTTGTATGAGTTTCGAGGTTGTTGAGGTTTTCCTCAGTGATTGTAGTACTGAGACACTGTCGGAGATTATACGGATATGAGTGTCCATAACTCCCCTGGCTTCTATGGCGTGGGCCGCTAGAATGATGCCAACACATTCTGCCTGATAGACAGAGTTGAGTGTTCGTACCGGTTTCGAAATCTTTATTTTAAGGTCGTTGGAGAAGACTCCGACTCCTGTTCCGGTATTCGATTTTGATCCATCAGTGTATATTCTTAGTTCCTTTGGGCCAACCTACCCAGGCCGCGCTACTACGCAGGCAGGAATACAATTCTTCTGTGAGTTAGATGCTGTAATGTTTTTTGAAGTGCAGTGTCTTAAGGGCTTTATCGTTGGGGGCGGTAATCATGGGCTCTCGTTTAACAGTGTATTCCATATTGCGTGTATGTTTGATTCGAGAGTCTGTAGCGGCATGGTTTAACGTTACCTTACCAACAATAAAAAAATATGAAAAATGGGTGCCTTATGATTCGACTGATCTGCAGAAAGAAACGCGTGTTGAAACATATGTTGCCTTGTTGAATCGATACAGAAATGAAGGAATATTGAATCGAATTGTGACATGTGATGAAAAGTGGATTCTTTACAATAACCGTAAGCGAAATGCAATAACTGACCCCAGGTCAAACGCCGCAACAGTGTCCTAAAGCAAAGCTTACCAATAAAAAGGTAATAAATGAAAATGATATTTATTTTGTAAATAGGTTTAAAAAACAGTTTTACACGACAATTTTTTTTTGACGATTTTAAACTAGATGAGGCCGGTGTTTCCTAACTGACTACCCTGAGAAGAAACCGAAACAAACTCAGAGGTCAAAAACCTTAAAGAATTACAGGTAAAGAATTACAGACACAATTAAAAAGCCATTGTGTCCCGCGTACATCTGCGTTCTGGCATACAACAGGTTAAAGTCCATACAGTAAATATGTAATGGTCAAATCATATGAAAACTATGCAGATCTGTCTGAAATGGTCTTTTGAAGAAAGGACCATACAGATTTGAGTGGACCTGTCCAGTCAGTGCAAGCATTTGTCTCAGGACTACTAAGGAGCTCAACGACTTGACGAACAATACCAAGGACAGGATATTTGGGTAGTCCGTAGAAAATACTCAAATTGCCAGAAATACGTTAAAATTACTGAAAAGAAAAAAAATCAATTAACATAGTCCTCACGTTCACAATAATAAAAAGAAAAATATAGTTTTCAAAATGTAATACTTATTAAAGTAAATATTTACGTATGTCAAAATAAGTAAATAGTAAAGTATTCCCCGACTCATGAATCAATCTTCACCATTATTGCTCTATGATAACGCGAGACCTCATACAGCATGAGAAACCGTTTTAACTCTACAGGAACTGCAAATAGAAACCATTCGTATTCGCCAGACCGTGCTCAAATAAATATGTTAAATGAAAAAAAAAAACGAATTTCAATTTTTCAGGTGAAATCGGCAATTTCATACTTTAACCCCTAATAAATAAATTATGCTTTGGTTTTTATTGTTGTCGCACCTACTCCACTTCTAAGGTACGTTACATCTCATCACCTTATTTTACAAAAAACTAATGTTTTTAGGCGGTAAATTTTTAAAGACCGATTCTAGTTGACATGCGGATAGGGGGGCCCACAGGCGTAGATTGCTTAGGGCATCAAGTAGTCTTAATCCGTCACTGTTTATATGCCGACTCAAGATGCAGATAACTTACCACTGTTTACGGAATGCCTCGGTGTGATTAGTGCCGTTATCGAGAATAATGATGTTGAAAGTGTATTAGTGCTTGGTGACTTTAATGCAGACGTTTCGCGTCCAAACAGTTTATTTGCAAATGAACTACTGGAATACTGTGATGATCAAAGCTGGATGTGTGCGGACATGAATTTACTCGGTATGTCGTCAAACACTTACACATATTTAAGTGACTCACATGGTTCGACAAGTTGGCTCGACCATTGCATTACCACTTCGGCGGGCCTAAGCATGATTGATAGTATTTGTGTGCTAAATGATGTTTATTGCTCAGACCATTTTCCATTAGTGATCAAATGCAATATTGACGTAGTTTTACCAAAAAATGTTTCAAATCAGAATCAGTTAATTGATAAGGTAATTTGGGGTAATAGAACCTATGAACAAAACTGTATGTACTCCAAACTTTGTGATGATTTTACACACCAGTATAGCTGGACCGATTTTTCCTGTAATGGTACCTCGTATAATTCTTCAGGTCACTGTAGTTTAATTGATGAGTATTATATGCGAATTGTAAACATAATGTCTAGGGCTGCAAAATGTTCTTATCAAGGTAAATCTTACATAAAAAAGAAAAAGGTAATCGGTTGGAACTATCATGTGAGAGAATGTCATATGGAGGCTCGGCAGCGTTATACATTGTGGAACTTTTGTGGCCGCCCTTCACAGGGTAAAATATATGAGGATATGGTACGTAGCAAAAAAGTTTTTAAAAATAAACTCAAATGGTGTCAGTCAAACGAAAATAACATTAAAATGGATATTATAGCTGCCCATAGATACAATAAAGAGTTCGGGAACTTTTGGAAAGAGACAAATAAGTTGAATTATAAAGCTAATATGCCAAGTAATATAAATGGTAGTGTTGACCCAGATATTATTGCGAATATGTTTGTAAAACAATTTAATCCTTCATCCCTCTCACACATAACACCATCAAGCGGCGACGTCTCCGCCGCGGTCGAGTACACTTGACCACGATACCAGCCTATTGCACGTCACTGCGGGCGAGCTGTTTCATTGTGTGAAAGGTATGAAACGCGGCAAGTCGCCGGGCCACGATGGGTTCAGCGTCGAGCACCTTCTGTACGCTCCTGAATCGTTGTTTGTCGGGATTTCTCAGTTATTTAATGCTTGTATAGACCATAGTTATCTACCTAATAACTTCATGAGAACCAATAGTAAAGAATAGAACTGGCGACGTGTCCAGCATGTCTAATTACCGACCTATATCATTGGCGACTGTTTTCTCTAAAGTTTTTGAACGAGTGATTAGTATTCACTTAAGTGAAAAGAATTTTCCAATAAATAACGCACAATTTGGTTTCCGAAAGGCTGTCTACTGACTTAGCAATCTTTGCCTTAAAGAATACAGTATATAAATACGTACAAAGAAATACTAGTGTGTATGCGTGTTTCTTAGATTTAAGCCGTGCTTTTGACAGTCTAAATTATGAAATTTTGTGGAAAAAGTTAAGGAAATCTAAAGTACCATCAAAAATTGTAGATATCTTGGAATAATCAATGCAATCAAGTGAAGTGGAATAATGCCCTGTCGGAAACATATAAGTTGTCATGTGGCGTGAGGCAGGGTGGGCGTACGTCGCCGATTTTATTTAACATGTATATTAACGAGTTGGTTGAGGAACTGAGCAGTACCCGAGCTGGTTGTCATATTGGTGAGGCATGTTTAAACAATCTTAGCTATGCAGATGACATGGTGCTGCTTAGTCCCTCAGTCAACGGCTTAAGGAGACTTGTGGCTATCTGCGAGAAATATGCAACTGAGCATTATCTCACATATAATGTGAAAAAATCGGAGATTATATTTAAATACAGTAAAGGTCCTGCACAAATTTTACCGATTAATTTATGTGGAACTGCCTTAAAAATTGTTAATAAGTTTAAATATCTGGGTCACATAATAAAGGATGATTTGACAGATGATGCTGATCTGGAACGACAGAGGCGTAGTATCGCATGTCGGAGCAACATGTTGGCTAGACGCTTTTTTCACTGCTCTAAACAAGTTAAAATAACTCTGTTCAAGGCTTACTGTCAGTCGTTCTACACCAGTCAACTCTGGTCCAGGTACACGAGGAGTGCATATAACACTCTTCGTGTACAATATAATAACGCCTTTAGAGCTATGCTTAAGCTGCCCTGGCGGTGTAGTGCGACTGGCATGTTCGTTGAGAACAGAGTTACTGATTTTCACGGGCTCTTGAGAAGACTCAAGGCATCTTTCCTGACTCGACTGACCCGGTGTAAGAATGGGATAGTATCTGAAGTGTTTCATAGTGTGTACCTGCTTAGGCGTTGTTAATATTGTTGATTTATTGATGCTAATTATGGTAATGGTAATGATAATAATTTACAATAATATTATTAACTTATTTATTTAATGTAATTCAATAATTTATCAATAATTTTATCAATATTTCAGTAATTTATTTAATCTATTTTAATTTAATTAATTCATTATGTTATGACAATTTTAATTTTAATTTTATTTAAGTCTATATTGCTATGGGTTAATATGCCTGGAATAAACGATAAATAAATAAAATAAAAAAATAAATTAGTGCTAGGCTGCGATCCCACCTGATGGTAAGCTATGTTGCAATCGTTGATGGTGAATCGCACTAGTTTATTAGTATGGTGCCTATTCACTCTAGCCTTGAAGACGCCTAAATTATAATCGGACGGGAAGACCGCTGCAGGCCAATTATTGTTCCAATCCTTCGATGTAGTTACTTGGTATAAACGACGAGGCGAAACGTTTAATCTAGACCGTAGAGGTTTTAAGAACGTAAGGATTGACACTCGCCGTACGTCGGGTTTTCCGATGGTAGAAAGGTGATGGCCGAAGCAAGTCATGTAATTCCTGCGCACACTTTCCAAGATGCATCCTGTAAAATACCGAAAGGCTGGCTACTCTAAGCCTGAGCTCCAGGCTATGTAGATCGGTGTTATTCAAATCTGTATCACCAATTAGCCTCTTCGTAAACCTATCCACAGAGTCCAAAGCTGCCAAACGGCATTTTGCAGCACGAGCCCATATCTGGCTGCAGTACTCCAAACACGATCGGACCTGTGCTTTGTATAATGTTAGAAGCTGTCCCAGTTTAAAGTAAAACGGACTTTCGCAAAATGCCGTGTTTCCTAGCAGCTACCTCGCCTTTGGACTCAATGAACCACCCAAAGTTAAGGTTTGAGAAAATTTCAACTCCCAAGAGCTGAAGGCAGTCCGTGCATTCCAAGGATATATTCTGATAAACAGGAGCCAAGGTGAACGGGTTTTAGCGGTGAATAGAGCCGCTTGTGTTTCTATTTGGAGACTACCTGTAGTGAGACATTCGTGCGCTCAACCATAGCCTCTCTTTTGGACTGAAAAGTACCTTACTAACCCGAGCATTCGGCAGGTAGGTATCTCTCTATAACTGTGCTGTCATCTGCATACCCAGATACCGGGCATCAGCAGATCGTTGATATGCAACAGGAAGAGACCTTTATCATCATTAACATCATTTCAGCCATTAGACGCGCACTGATAGGTATGCCACAACCGCGGCACAATTCTCCTCTTTTAGGAGAAGCTGGAGAGGCACCACAGTTTCCTCACCTTCCGCATGATGCGGGTGACGCATGTGCGACTGAACATGGCAAGTTCGGGAAATTTTGTTTCGGATTCAGGCGGAAGCACCGCCCGGGTGTCACCAATGTGCGGTCCGCCCGAAGGTCACGGGGGCTTAACTCCACCATATGCACCACAAACGGTGGAGGTGTACCCCCACTTAAGCAGTAATGCTAGTGACGGAGAAGGCCGCTACCGTGGGGTAACGGACATACTCACGCCACAGGAGACGCCCCGGGCTTCGGGTGTCACGGCCGATTTCCAGCCACCATGAGCGCAAGGGGGGCAGCTCGCTGTCTGGCCGACCGGTAAAGACCGAGCCCGAATCGTCGACGGCACGTAGTGTTCCATGTGCCTTAAAGAAAAGTCAGCAAAACCGTAGGGACCCAGCAACAAAATTTCTGAAAGGGAAACCATGGTCCTAAAACGCAAAGAAATTGGTGGGTTTTAGTCAGTTATAGTCTGAGACGCGGTCCACCCTAGGGCGAAAAGTCATTTTATGATTTCACACCTTATTTAATAACCTAACGCGCCCTGCAAAAAGAAATGTGCTTAAAGTACTGGACATTTCAGTGATAAAAGTTGTCAAAGTTGCGTTAATGATGAGTTGTTTTTTCGTCTGCCAAAGTATTTGCCACCCGGCATGGGCACCCACTTGCCCCCTCCTCAGTGGCAGATTTACCAGCAGGCTGAGTAGGCTTGAACCCAGGGCGGCAGATTTTTGGCGGGTATGGGCAACCATTCATACAAACTTTGGCCAACAGTCATGGACAATATTAGGACAACTTCAATTCATAGTTTATGAAATAATAAACCTATTACAGCTATTACAGGTTTATCTAAAAGTTGGATTTAACGCATTTGTTAAATCAGATTTAATTTTTACATTGCTAGAGTCAAAATGGCGGCTGTAGCACAGCAAATTAAACAAACATTTTTTTATTCATTTGGTTAATCATTTTCTTCGTCGTTTAAAATTAGAACAGCGTCTAAAACATTATTCAAGTGACTTCTAAGGCTTTTCGCACATGGGTCGTCGGCGTAGTTGTCTCGTGCGCGTATCTTATTTACGCTACGCGCACGAGATGCGGAGTGTTCTACAAACGAATCGTTGCATATACGATAGTTTTGTAAAGTCCCAGTTAAAATCATGGCGTCAAGCGTACCAGATGTGTAGCAGTGGCGGCAATGTGTATAATTAATTTCGACTAAATAAAAAATATTGTTTACATACCTGTCCAGTTAATTTTTGACGATATTTCTGCCCAAGTTTTATCCGTTACATCTTTCTAGAGAATGCCCAATTTCCTTAATGAATGATTATATAGGCAAGGAAATGTTTCGATTAGCGAAACACACAAATTCTAACACAAAGCACACACACAAATTCTACATTTGTAGCTCACAAATTCTATTTTTGCAGTATTCATTATAAAATATATTTTTTGTCGCTTCCTTTTTTTACGCCAGTACGCTACGACTATCAAATACAAATACAAATACAAAAAGTTTATTTGTGTACACAGGTACAATTTAGTTGTTACAATTGTATTATATTAGTGTCTCTGTGTTCTGCCACAAAGTAGCATACAAATATTAATTAAATAAAATATTATTACGCCTACTAAACAAATTTAAGTACAAAGTTTGGTGTTTCTTCATTCATGAAATGTTACCTACACATTTAGAAAATATTATTACCTATTACCTATATTACTTTCACCTATATATGTATATACAACACTTTCGTTTGCTTGAAGTACAAATTCTAGTTACTATCTAATATTTACAAAAGATACATATTTACTTTATTTATTACATGCACACTCATTTACGTTTATACATTTCAGTAGGTACTGCTTAACCTTCTACATTATATACTATTCACATGAATATGTTATTTCTTAAAATATGGATACTTTATTTCATAACAAAACTAAAATTAATTTACTGGTGTGGCTTACCTATACATATGAGATAAAGTGTTGTTGTCAGTCTCATAATCCGACAGGAATTCATTGACTGAGTAGTATGTATTCTTGATCAAAAATAATTTTAGTTCCTTTTTAAATATTTTTAGATCTCTGATTTGTCTTACAGATTTTGGTATTTTGTTATATATTTTTAGTGCCATGCCAAAAATATTTTTATCATATAAAGATGTGGTATGACTTATTGACTTAATTTTGTTACAATGGCGTCGGCTGGTTAGTCTTTCAAATAATTCCGGATGGGACTTGACAAATACTGCTAATTCAAATATGTTTAGAGATGGTAACGTCAGAATATTTAAAGTTTGAAAATGTGGTTTACAGCTATCAGGTAATCGTAAGTTACAAATCGCCCTTTAGAGGTCTGGGGAACAGAGAGTAAAGTCCCGCAAACCTCCGTTGAAAAGGGAGGATCCTCCGGCCAAACGGGTGTTTATGTCTGGTGGGCTACTGCCCGATAGATGATTTCGGGTTGTTCTATATGTTCTAAACGCGCGGAGAACTTTGATTGCGCGATGCAGGATTAGTTCTTATATGACGCCATAGATGTCGCTAAAGCCCTTACGCATTTTTTGAAGTGAAAACTTCTTTAGCGGCGTTGAGCACTTTTTCTGTAATGGGTATAAAATCTTAAACTCGCGTCAGGACACGTGACCTGATCGAAAAAGCGTAAGACGGATGGAGAGTAGGCGGTCTTTATTAGACATTTAAATAGGTTCGAATCAAAACTGTTCGTTTCTTACTTCAGCTACCATAAACCTATCGTATCAGTTTTAGAGATTGGCGATGATAGTTCTGGTAATGATGATGGTGAAAAAGTCGTTGAAATTATGGATGAAAGTTGATTTTTCGGAGAGATAAACTTTTTAATGTAAAATAATTGTAATAGTTTTAAAGTGTTAAATTTTTAATGTAATATAAATTGTCATGTTTGTGTACGATAGCGCAATAAATGAATATTGTATTCTACCACATAAATGATAGTACTTTTATACTGATAAAGCAATTGGTGCAAAATTATTCCCTTACCATTCCAAAATATCAAACATGCTCAACGTTAATAATCAAGTTTTCACTTCTGCCGGCACTCCCGGAGTGCAACCCGTCTTTTTTTTTTTTTAGCTCTAAAGGCTTCCTCTCTATCTGTTGAATTTCCCCAGAATATGATGGCATATCTTAAGGTAGACAAGACATACGCATTATACGCTGCCAAAACTGCTTTCTGAGCAACAACCTTGGAAAGCATATATAATGCATACGAGAACTTACTAAGTTTCTTGGAGATGGTATCAATTTGTGTTCTCCATGTCATGTCTTGGTCAATCCATACACCCAGAAATTTTATGGTTGTTCTATATTTACATTTTTATACTTAACCTTTATATTATCTAATGTTTTTGCTTTTTGTTTGTAATGTACAATTTTAGTTTTATCTAAGTTTATTTTCAGTAATGACAATGAACACCTCATACGATACGCTGCAACACCGCCTCGTGTGCGGACTTGTTTGAACATGTTCCTGCTCGTATTGCTCTCGTACTACGCGCGTTTTACGATACGCTTACGATACGACGCCATGTGCGAAGGGGCTAAGTATTAGCTTATTTACTCATCAACAAATATCATCCAGCATCAACATCTGGTATATATTTCTGGTGGGTATTTTATTTACATATTTATATATGTTTATAATATATTTTAATGTTATATTTTTAAGTTTATATTTTTTCAATATATTACATTGTTAAATATGGAACAGATATAGAGCAAAAAGATATTTTCTGGAGGTACAACTTAGCAAAAGTTATGTAATGGAGCTTTTTCGGCAAAATTCGGCAAACCGCTGTGAAACTTCCATGTAAAATTTTATTTTTAAGTAGCTTTATGCTATATCGAATTAAGGCAATTAAAGAAATGGTAAAAATATATTTTTTATTTAACCAAAATTAAGAATGAAAACGTGACTAAATGGATTAAAATTTCCAGCTCACAGACACAAAAAAAAAACTTTTTTATTGATTTAACTCATATTTCCCTACATATGTTAATAAAATGCGATCATTTATTAAACATACTACACGATCATCATTGTTTGAATGAAATTTGTTTATCATAAAAATAAGGTATTCCGCCTGCGTAACGGTTATTTTATTTGAAATCCGCTCAGGAACCAAGGAAACACTAAATTAATGAATATACTTATTGATTAATATCATTTTTCCAAACTTTCTAATGACAAATCGCGCTCTTGGGCGGAGCGGGAGATAGTGTCAGACTTTTACTGACTAAAAACCCACTAATGTTCCTTCGTTGCCTTCGTCCCAGGGCCCGGGTTTCGTTTTCCATGGCCCCAGTAGGCTTTGACCCTGCTGGGCCCCTACGATTTGCTGACATCTCCCTGAGGCGCGCGTGGAACAATACGCGCCGTCGACGACTTGGGCTCGGTCCGGACGGTTACCGGACGGTCGGACGGCGGGCTACCCATTGCTCGCCGTCCGCAAGCCTGCGCCTACGGTGGCCGGAAATCGGGATCGGAATCCCGGCGGCGGTTGGGACGTGAGGACCGTTGCCGTTGCCTCACGCGATCGGCCGCCACCTTTGCTAGCATTACTGCTTCGCAGAAGGAGGCGACCGCCTGCCACTTCTCCACGCTCCAGACCATGGCTTGTACCAAGGCCCGGCGCGAGAGATCGCCGGACACGGCGTTGTTCTGCCCAAGCAGGGTACACCTCCACCGTGTGCTCCACCGTGTCCTCCGGGTGGTCCACACAGTGACGACAGCCGGGCATCGCTTCCGCACGAATCCGGTGCAAGAACTTCCCGAACTTACCGTGTTCGATGAGAACCTGCGTCATGCGGAAGGAGAGGACGCCGTGAGGTCTTTTCAACCACGCCTTAAAGAGGGGACTTACCGCCATAATTGTGGCGTGCTAAACATTCCAAGGTATTCTAAAAAAAAACTTATAAAACCTTGAACAGTGATAGTGCGGTAATCAGGATAGTCTTAAGTCAAAAAAAAATTTTTTCCCCGAAGGCAGTACTTCTTTAACGGTACTGATGTTATCTAAGGCTCTAGACAGACGGACTGCATTTCAACTGCAAATTTGCAGTTCGGATGCAGTTTGGATGCAGTTGACACGACTGCAATAGAACTGCAAACCAACCGTGCGGTCCAATTGCAGTCGGCGTGCAGTCGTGTGAACTGCACACCGACTGCAATCGAACTGCATCCGAACTGCACTATGGCCCGTCCGGTAACTGTCCGGACCGAGCCCAAGCCGTCGACGGCGCGTATTGTTCCACGCGCGCCTCAGGGTGATGTCAGCAAATCGTTGGGGCCCAGCAGGGTCGAAGCCTACTGGGGCCACGGGTAGTGTGAAAGCGAAGCCCAGGGCCCCGGGATGAAGGCAAAGAGGGAACAGGAGTGGGTTTTTAGTCAGTAAAAGTCTGACACTATCTCTCGCTCCACCCAAGAGCGAGATTTGTCATTAGATGATTTCCACACCTTAAAAAAAAAAAGCGAACTGCACCATACCCACCCGTCCGCACTACTTTAACGCTCCGCCCCCCCCCCCCCCCCACGCATAGAATCAGTCGTAGAAACAAGGTTAGAGTGAGCACACGCGTTGTCTGTACGTAAATAAAATTAATATATCGAGCAACAAGGTTGTAAGATTAAGATTTGACGAAGCTTTACTGCTACTTTTACTTCATCGCCGCCGCCGTGCTCGTAAACACAAGAGAAAGAGAAATCGTGAAATATGGGTTCAATTAATATTGCAATATAAACACGAAGGTGATTTTTATACTTTACTAGCTTTTACCCGCGGCTTCGCTCCCGTCAACTGACTACTCTACTCTACTCTACCCTACTTTACCCTACTCTACCCTACTCTATTCGAATTTTTCTCGCCATAAAAACCATCCTTGAACTTCAACGAACATTTAAAAAAAAGAATTGACCAAATTGGTCCAGGCGTTGTTGAGTTATGCGCTTACCAACACATTTTGCGATTCATTTTTATATTATAGATTACCAAAAATCAGATCACAAGAGAAATGCTTTTACAAATATTTTCGCATGTCTAGAAGAAGTTTCGAAGAATTAACAGACATCTTAAAAAATAAGATATGCCGACAAGACACCATCATGAGAAAAAGTATATCGGCAGAAGAAAGGATTGCAATTACTTTGAGGTAAGCTTTTAACAATTTTAAACATTATTATTTATATTGCAAAGCTCGATCTGTCGCCATTGAATAGGCATTATGAATTAAATTACAAAAATAGTTACTTAAAAAATATATATGTACTTATGTAAACAGATGAAAATGATTAACCGAATACGTCGTTTATGTATGAGCTATCATCGCTGCAATTATCAGGTGAGACAATATTGCTATAATGAGATTCTGAAGTTCCTGGCCGATGGAATGTCTCCTGTTGGATAGGAGGTACATTTGAACTCGAAGGCACGTTATAGTTCATATTATTTGAAGTAAAATATCCCCTGAAATCATTCGTTGGCTGATATTGTGGTCCGGACATGTTATATGTGGAAGCATATTTTTTTAATATAGTATTTATGAAATCTGCCTTTACATCTAGCTTTAAATAATCTGGAATTCTTTTAAAATCTTTACACAAAGACAGAAGGAACAATCGGTCTTCATCTCTTTCATCTTTTTCATCATTTATTTTTTTTATTTACTCTTTTAGTTAAATTTTCGATCAAGTCCTCTTCTAATGAATTTTTTGTTTTACGTTTGTTAACAGCTTTTTTTTCTTAGTTATTTCTTCTCCTACAGGTTCCTCATTAGTAGAATCTAAATTAGACGATCTTTCACCTTTTTCTTGTAAATCTTTTAAAAAGAGTAACTGTTGATGGTATGTGCATGGTCGTAAATTAGAGGTCGCTGAACCACTTTTCATAGTGTTCATTCTTTTTTCATATCGTGAAAAATTATCGCGTAGTAGTTTCCACTGTTTTTGATATTGAAAATAATAATTAATGTATTATTTTCCAGATATTTAGCAAGTGGATGTTCTATTGATGATTTAAGACGGAGTAAGCACAATCAGAGAAATTATTAAAGATGTTTGTAGTAACATATGGAATCACTTAAAAGATATGGTAATGCCAGAACTCACTGAAGAGAAGTGGAAAAACATAGCAGAAGGTTTTAAATATCGACCAAATTTTCCATACTGTCTTGGTGCAATTGATGGAAAGCACAGAAGGTTAAAAAAACCTCGAAACACTGGGTCTTCATATTACAACTATAAAAAATACTTTTCTATGATATTACTAGCCACTTGCGACAGTATGTTTACATTTGTTGACATCGGCTCTTATGGGAGATGTTCAGATTCTACAATATTTGAAGAAAGCGTATTATATGAAAAACTTCATCAAAAAACCTTAAACATTCCGCCACCTGTAAATTCAATGCCATACGTGTTTGTGGGTAATGAAGCATTTTCAATTTCTAAAAATGTTATGCGCCCTTACGCAGGGAGACAATTAAGTGTGGAAAAGAAGGTTTTTAATTACCGCCTATCACGGGCTAGAAGATTTATTCAATGTTCATTTGGTATTCTAGCAAATAAATGGCGTATTTTTCACCGACCCATCGACCATAAACCAAATTTTGCAATAGAAATTATAAAAGCTTGCTGCGTTTTGCATAACTTTGTGCGAGAAAGAGATGGGTATCATTTTGAAGATTCTTCCATTACAAGACATAATAATAGGCGACGGTAGTGAAAGAAACTGTAGGTCATCGGAGGGTATAAGAAAACCACTTACTGATTATTTTATGGGTGAAAGCAAACTTGAATGGCAAATGAATATGATTTAATGTGTCCAATTGCTTATTAAAGTTTTAAATAAAAAAAACGAATTATAATACTTACCAATTATATTTTTCTCCTTCTTACTCTTTTGTTCAAATCCGGGCGTAAACATTTCGCAAATAGTGGCCCATGCTTTGTTTTCAATTTTGTTACTATAAGATTTAATCTTATAGTTCCAAATGCAAGGTTTTGATTTAATGGCACTTATAAATGCATCAGTATCAAAATGTACAGATTTATTTACTGTATTACTATCCTCGTCGCTCGACATATTTATTTTATTTACGGATAGACAACGCGTGTGCTCACTCTAACATTGTTTCTACGACTGATTCTATGCGCGGGGGGGCGGAGCGTTAAAGTAGTGCGGGTGGGTGGGTATGGTGCAGTTCGGATGCAGTTCGATTGCAGTCGGTGTGCAGTTCACACGACTGCACGCCGACTGCAATTGGACCGCACGGTTGGTTTGCAGTTCTATTGCAGTCGCGTCAACTGCATTCAAACCACAAATTTGCAGTTGAAATGCGGTCCGTCTGTTTAGACCCTATGACGTCAATATTGCACGTGCACATAGCGAGGCCTTAATGAGAGAGAATATCAATCGTCTCAAAAATGTTTCTGGAATCCAGTAATTAATATAACAAAATGTGTTTTTATTAATTTATAGCGAATTTACAACAATAGAATTAATAATTTAATTGCTTCAACTAATGTAATTTAATAATTTAATTACTTCTACTAATCTGATAATATAATTTAAATACAATTTTCATGATTTTATATGCACCTAAATATAATGTATTGTATTGTGTTTTTTGCTATGCTACTTGCAATGTTGTCTGTTCTTAATTTAACTATCTCTGAAAGAACATTGGCTCCTAAAACACAGGCTCTTGATCTAGTTTAAAAGGCAGCACTTCGCGCCTTTTCTTTGTGCCTCAATGTACAACATTTGTTTGTAACTGGGTACTAAATTTTTTAAAATGTAAATGTACAAATAAACGAAAAAAAAAAAAAAATTTACAAAATTACTTACGACGATACCATCGATGATTTTGCCAACAAAAAATTACGCAAACAGTAAATATTTAAAAAAAAAAAAAATCCCGACTGCGTAAAAAATAACTTTAGATATAAATTAAAAAGAAAATAAATAATAAATTCTAATACGGAACATATGGACTGCAACAGTCGGGACCCACTAAAAAAATCTAGACTAAAATCATCCCATCTAATGGGTCATATGCATATAAGTAACAGGAAACAAATTCGATTTCAAATTTCCGAGATTGTGGGGTCCGAGTGCAAATAGTTTTAAGACTTTTCCAAACGCCTTTATCATGTCGCGTGACCCAAGGGCTGGCTTTTGCCTTGGACAGAGGATAGGCGTTGTCATACAGCCCTGCGTTCAAAAATAACCGAATAGCTACGAGTTACAGCCCAGAGTCGTTCTTTTATAACTCGAGTAGCTACCCTAGAGTTAATCCAACTAACTCTAACTCCGAGTAGGGTAGGTTGGTGTAAGCGGTAAGCCTTGATTACACCTACCGAGTAGAGTGGCGAGACAGTAAAATCTTTCTCGGCCGAGACAGTGAAGCGAGGCTAGGCAGTATTCGGCTATGTGTTTACAAATACCGAGCGCTCGACCGAGAGCACTGTCTCGCCACTCTACTCGGAAGGTGTAATCAAGGCTTTAGGAATGACAGTTGCTTGGCATTGAAAGTTGAACTCTACGTTCATGTTCAAAAATGCGAGCGTCGAGTATCTACCCAATGACATCATTAGAGTTAACTCTAATCTTATTTTTGAACGCAGGGCAGCGTGGCAATGCCGCTAGTCTTTTGAGTACATTGACTGCGATGGATAGGAGTTTTTCGATACCATACTTTAGTTGACTTTTAAGTGTGCTTTTAAACGCCTATTACACCACAAGATAATCAGAGAGGATTCTTTTACACTACATTGGCGTAAGTTGCTCTTTTTCTTGTGTGACGCTACAGACTAAGACTGTCTGAATATCGATTGGTGTAAAAGGCACTTTAGTAAATTCTTTAGTCTTTATTTAATTTTTTTATTTAGTGTGTATAACGATAGCGTTTAGATGAATGTTAATATTTGATAACTTGAAAATAAATACGATATTTAAAAAAGAGTCTAGGAGTGATTCACAGATTCAATTAATTAAAAAAAAAGACGGGTTGCACTCCGGGAGTGCCGGCAGAAGTGAAAACTTGATTATTAACGTTGAGCATGTTTGATATTTTGGAATGGTTAGGGAATAATTTTGCACCAATTGCTTTATCAGTATAAAAGTACTATCATTTATGTGGTAGAATACAATATTCATTTATTGCGCTATCGTACACAAACATGACAATTTATATTACATTAAAAATTTAACACTTTAAAACTATTACAATTATTTTACATTAAAAAGTTTATCTCTCCGAAATCCGTCTTACGCTTTTTCGATCAGGTCACGTGTCCTGACGCGAGTTTAAGATTTTATACCCATTACAGAAAAAGTGCTCAACGCCGCTAAAGAAGTTTTCACTTCAAAAATCGATTAAAAAAAATCTAATCAAACCGATTGTTCGAATAATCAACTTCAGATCACCTCACTCCTCAGATCGCCATCCCTACTAGAGATGGGTCGTACTAGGCAAATCTTGGACTAGGTGCACCTAGTCCAAGTCCGTACAAATACTCGATCCAAATACCTGTTCCACCTAGTCCACCTAGTCCATGAAATACGCATACTTAGATTAGATGCTTAGTCTTTGCGTAACAACGATACGTGTAGTACGTACGTACGCAGTAATGAATTGTAATCTTCCCTTCATACTTTGCACAGGCTTAAGACTGTCAACGTATAGATTTATCTAATTGTTATAATTGCTTTTTGTTTTGTATTTTTTAAAATCACCTAACTATAATTATACAATCATTGCTTTTGTTTTTTTTTTTAAAATCACATAACTATTTACAATCATTGTTTTTTTTTTTAAATCACGTAACTGTTTACAATCATTGTTTTTTTAAGATACACGTAGAAAATCAGTCTTTGGAATTGACACTACTTCCTTGGGGACCCATTTTTCAAAACAATAAACACATTAATTAATGTCTTATTAAAAATAGATCTAAGTTCTTTAAAAATATATTAAAACTTCGTTACGAAAACCGATCACTAAATAAGTCCCATAGAAGTTAGCGACGTCGAGCAGGTATCATACGTCAATCGAGATCACCTTCGCACGAGTCCGTACTTGATACTCGACTGCATCATATAGTCTTCATTCGCATCGAGTATTGTCAAAGTATCTATTCTACCTATTCTATAAAGTCTGCCTAGTGCCTAGTCCCGACTAGTCTCGATCTCGAGTATTGACAGACAAGGATGGAAAGACTGCGGAATAGTGTAGTTAAAAAAGGACAGAATATATTCTTCCACAACACGGTGCGCGTCGCGTAACTTTTATGCCATTGATATATGGTTCAAATTCAAACGACTGGCACACATATGATCTATGTAAATACGAGTGCGCATTGCGTTACTTTTATGCGTTTTGAATTAAGGTTCAAATTCAAGTGACTGACTCATGAATGATTTTGGCAAACATGGATGAGCTAGGACTATGCTGCTATCTCGCTTCACCGCGTCACGACGACGCGGTGAAGCGAGATAGCAGCATAGTCCAGTACAGTCGGTACTTCGATTCGCGCGGGCCGCGGGTGCCGTGCACTGCGTAGGCACAGTGAGACTAGGTGGATCAAGTATTTTAAAAGTTAGAATAGGTGCAGCCTAGTCTCGTTAAATACCTAATCCCTGGATCTGTTCTAGTATATACGCTTCATCTCTAATCCCTACATAAAATAGTTATGACTGGCCCTGCGTTCCGAATTGCGTCAAAAGCGATAATATCGCGAATCCGACCAACACGCAACGTCACAATTATTATTCAATAGCACTTTTATTTTGTGACTATTAAATTTGGTCGGATTCGCGATATAATCGCTTTTGACGCAATTCGGAACACGGTCAGACTATAATGATTGTTTTGATAGATGATTTGCTTATTTCGACAGTCTAAGCTTTTAGAAATTATTGCGTTATCTATTAAAAATCACTCGACGAGCTTTACAATTTATATAATCAAATCAGTTTCTTACTCAGTTGGTTTCTTGTCTGCTGAGCCGACAGGTAATTTTCTCTTCACTACTATATCTAATTATGATTTTGGTTGTTTTTTAAACATTCAACTTTTATTTCTTAATATTTATATATTACTTAAATACATTTTATTGCTCACTTATCAATGTTTCAGTGAACTGTTACCATGGCTGGATATTTTGAAGAAATGGGTTGGGCAGAATTGCAAGAAGGACAACAAGCTAACCATTTATTAGACATGGCTCGATTTCTCATTGACTATGGATTTTATAACGAAGATATAATTGGAGAGTGGCCAAGGTAATTCAGTTCATGAAAACTTCAGTTGAACCTTTTTTGAGCTGTTGCAATAACATCTAAACATAATGTAAGTGACTCTGATACGACAACTAATAGAAACTCTTAACCTGTTTTCTTTCTTAACTTATAATTATTATATCGACGGTTGTAAGGCTAATTGATCTAAGCGACATAAAAAAAAAAAAAATTGAAACGTGACAAATGACGGAGAAAAATTGGCTGATTCTGAATATACAGTATATAACTCAATATTGGAAAAAATGTTGTTTAGATCCATTAGCCTTTCAACAGTCGATATTATCAATATGAAACTTTGTGAGGATGCTCATATAGATAAATATTTCCTAGTTTTTCATGCAAAGACTACTGTATGGATGTTGGTAAAACTTTACAGTAAGTAATACAGCTCAATATATCAGAATAAAATATCCATACTAATATGAAAGTAACTCATCAATTTATTGATGTTTATGATCCCTTTGCTTGCCGTCCATAAGCCCGTGTAATACTTATGTCTAAGATTCTATTTCAACTTAAAATTATTGTTTTTTTTCTAGGCTGCCCCCACCTGCATCAAAAGAAGCAGTTTTAAATTTACCAGAAATTACAATAGATAGTGGTGATAAAAGCTGCCCAATTTGTTTGAAAGCCTTTAGTATTGGAGAGAAGGCTAAGGAAATGCCATGCCATCATCAGTTTCATGCAAAGTGTATATTGACATGGCTTGAAAAGGTAATTATTTGTGTTACTAATTAATTCTAAGAAATTTATTATGTAAATACCAAATAACTAAAACCATACTCAATAGAAATGTTGTGTGTTGGTCCTTAGCATGACAAGTGTCCAATACCTGCTTATCTTTTCTTATCTTTGTGGTCTGGTTTCCGCACTTAGTCCTTAGCGGACCGTTGTTTGTGGGCCATGGCAGCTCTTACTTCAACCAGCCCACCTCATTCCAAAAACAGATGAGTCTTTTCAGTTTGCTTAGGGTGTCCTTCATTGAATTTGGTGCTCCCAAGTTTCGTTTTCTTATCTCACTGACATCTGTGCACTTGAGGAACACATGTGCGACAGTTTCTTCTGACTCCATGCATCCTCTGCACAGAGGGCTATCTGTGATATTCATTGTGAAGAAGTGGATTCAGTGTAATCAATGCAGAAGTTGAGCGTATGAAGACTGCACTTCTTATGTAGGAGTTGACAGCTACTTCTGTGATGAATGAACGAAGACTGATCTTAACGAATTCAACACTATCCTTTTTGCCATTGGGGCGTATCCGTTTTGCCCGACCCCTCCAGGCAAAACGGATAATTGATACTTTTTGTTAATACTCATAATTCATATAGAAATCGTTAAAGTTTTTAAGTTTAACTATGTGATTATTTTCCAAAAATGAATAAATATAGTACAAATTAAAAGTACAAAGAGTTCTATTGATTACCAGATTATGGTTTTATTTACATTATCCCTTAACTTATGGGTCTTGCCCGGGCTTCCTCTAATTCTATCGCCCAAAATTATCAAGCTGCAACAATCAATGCAGGCATGCTCTCAGATCGCAAATTTTTCATAAGTACTGTTATGGAGGAAGATAGTTGATGATGATGGTAGTTTTTGGATTCACTTAAGGCTTTGCACTATTAGTGAACGTTATCCAGCTGAAGGTCGGTGTCCTGATTATGCTCCTGTGTTTACCTCTACCAAAGCTAACTGCTTAAACTCTTCAGTGAAACATTATTGAGGGAAAAATTGTTACGGGAGGTAACTCTTTCGAACAATCTCGCAGCCCTAGCAGACACGGCCCTAGAGGGCCCTATCCATTTGCTGACATCTCTTTGAGTCACGCGTAGAATACTACGCGCCGTCGATTCAGGATTGCTTTGACCAGACGGCCGGACGGCACCATCGCAATCCCGTGTTTGCGATGGCTGGAAATCGCCCTGCGGCTTTCAACACCCGGAGCGTCACTTGCAGCGACAGCTGAGGTGTCAGGATGTCTTATCCCTCATGGTTTCAGCCATCTTCTTCGATCGTAGTGCTTCACTGAAGGTGGCTACTGGTTGACAATTTCTCTACCAATCGCCTCCATGAGGACACGGCGGCGCCGGCGCTCCGACCAAGCGGGACTGACTTCCACCGTACGCTCCATCGTATTCTCCGGGCGATCCCCACAATGGTGAGACCCGAGTGTTGCTTCCCGCTGAATTCGATACAGATACCTTCCGAAACACCCACAGACGGTGAGTCCTGCACAAAGAGAGGATGCCGTGACGCCTCTGTAGTCACTCCTCAAAGACAGGCATTACCGCTGCGATTGTGGCGTGCTCACTGTGGCGAGGGGTTAAAATTATACAATGTTGTTTTACCAGAACATAAACCAGAAACATACATAAACTTATACCTTTTCCCTTGGGGTAGACAGAAATGCCAACTGCTCCGACCCATACATACTCTTTCTATTCATTGACGTTCATCCATCTGGATCTGGACGAGTACATAACATGTTTCCTCAAGGTAATTTGCGTTTTTACCTTTAGCCGTTTTATGTTAAAGTACAATAAATAATTGAGATGCTTTCGGAATAAATTGCAAGCACAGAATGATTGTACTTATAGTTTTACGAACTTAACGCGGACGAAGACGAAGTTTGATATTTAAGAACACAAAAAAACCGCTGGTTAAGTGTTCTTCAGAACACACAGCATATGTAAATCAATCAATATATCATCGCAAAGAAAATGGATTTAAAGGTCAGCGGGGCTCAATCCGGGCGCAGCTGGCCGAAATTAATTGCACACATTTAACTTCGGTCAGATGTTTATGAGACTATACAGGGCATTAAAAGTCTGACACGCCCTCTCGCTCCGCCCAAGGGCGGGAGAAGTCATTGTTGATTTCCCACCTAAAAAAAAAAGAAAGTGTAATGTTAGCGAAGGAGGCGGCTAGGGCGTGAGGGAACGGCCTTCACGCCCTAGCTGCCGCGCCGGGATCCCGACCCCGATTTTCAGCCACCGTAGACGTGGGCTTGCGAATGGCGAAAATGGGTAGCTTGTCGTCCGGCGCGGCGGTCCGGGTCGTCGACAGCGCGTATTGTTCCATGCGCGCTTCAAGGCCATGTCAGCAAAACCGCAGATTCGAAGCCTACTGGGGCCATGGGTTCGCATCTGAAAGGAAAACCCGGGGCCCTTTTAGTCAGTAAAAGTCTGACACGCCCTCTCGCTCCGCCCAAGAGCAAGAGAAGTCATTGTTGATTTCCCACCTAAAAAAAAAAGAAAGTGTCATTCTCACAAGTAAGTCGAATCCAACGACACCTCTCAAGCTAAACTGTTACAATCCGTTTAGGCTCTAGAGTGTGCTAAAGAAATATATACACACATACACCTGAAAAACATAATCCTCCTTCTGGTACAGTCGGGTAAATAGCGTTAATTTTTCCTTTTTTTTTCAGACAAATTCATGTCCGTTCTGTAGACATGAGCTGCCCACAGATGATGAAGCATATGAAGCTTATAAAAAGGATAAGAAACGTAAAGAACAAAGAAAAGAAGACATAGAGGCACTTCATAATTCCATGTTTAGTTAATTTTATGTTTATTCAATGTTTTATATAGTAAATTTTGTGGCGGCTTAATTTATTATTTAAAAAAAAATATCCAGCCGCTTTCGGTTACACTGGAATGGAAGCCTCAGTATAATTCGAAAAAGGCTATAGCTACCATCTTTGCCTACAAAAGTGGTATAGGTTGTATCTTATTATGTGGTGTAGGCAATAGAAAGACATGTTATTATATTATGCAATTCATTCCAAAATCATCATCGTCTTCCTGCCCTTGTCCCGTTTTATTTAGGGTCGGCGCAACACGTTTTTCCTTCCATTCTGTCAATTCATTCCAAAATAATACTTATAAAAAATTTAGACTGTTCGTAATATAAAAATAACATATTTTTGACTAAATACACACTAAAGTTTTTTTGATACCTATAACAAAAATTGGACAAGTGCGAGTCGGACTCGCGCACTTTGGGTACCGTACAAGCTTATCTATCAATGTAAATAGTTCAATTCCTGAATGAAACCTCGGAAGATTTTTCCGAAAAGCACAATAATTTTTTTTTGTTACTTAACCACAATAGGTAATTTTTTTCTTGTTACGAAGATATATGTATATATGCAAGGAACTGGGTATTTTTGAAAAGTTATAACGTTTTTATTATACAACTAGGTTATACCTACGTGTTTTCTTTATTTTGACCTTTATAAAGAACTAGCTATTGCCCGCGACTTCGTCCGCGATAAGTTCGTAAAACTATAAGTACAATCATTCTGTGCTTGCAATTTATTCCGAAAGCATCGCAATTATTTATTGTACTTTAACATAAAACGGTTAAAGGTAAAAACGCAAATTACCTTCAGGAAATATGTTATGTACTCGTCCAGATCCAGATGTATGAACGTCAATGAATGAATGAATGAGTATGGTCGTAGCAGTTGGCATTTCTGTCTACCCCAAGGGAAAAGGCATAAGTTTATGTATGTTTCTGGTTGATGTTCTGGTAAAACAACATTGTATAATTTTAACCCCTCGCCACAGTGAGCACGCCACAATCGCAGCGGTAATGCCTGTCTTTGAGGAGTGACTACAGAGGCGTCACGGCATCCTCTCTTTGTGCAGGACTCACCGTATGTGGGTGTTTCGGAAGGTATCTGTATCGAATTCAGCGGGAAGCAACACTCGGATTTCACCATTGTGGGGATCGCCCGGAGAATACGATGGAGCATACGGAAGTCAGTCCCGCTTGGTTGGACCACCGGCGCCGCCGTGTCCTCATGGAGGCGATTGGTAGAGAAATTGTCAACCAATAGCCTCCTTCAGTGACGCACTACGATCGAAGAAGGTAGCTGAAATTATGAGGGATAGGACATCCTGACTCCTCAGCTGTCGCTGCAAGTGACGCTCCGGGTGTTGAAAACCGCAGGGCGATTCCTAGCCATCGCAAACACGGGATTGCGACGGTGCCGTCCGGCCGTCTGGTCAAAGCAATCCTGAATCGACGGCGCGTAGTATTCTACGCGTGACTCAAAGAGATGTCAGCAAATGGATAGGGCCCTCTAGGGCCGTGTCTGCTAGGGCTGCGAGATTGTTCGAAAGAGTTACCTCCCGTAACAATTTTCGCCTCAATAATGATTCACTGAAGAGTTTAAGCAGTTAGACAGCTTTGGTAGAGGTAAACAAAGGAGCATAATCGGGACACCGACCTTCAGCTGGATAACGTTCACTAATAGTGCAAAGCCTTAAGTGAATCCAAAAACTACCATCATCATCAACTATCTTCCTCCATAACAGTACTTATGAAGAATTTGCGATCTGAGAGCATGCTTGCATTGATTGTTGCAGCTTGATAATTTTGGGCGATAGAATTACTTGTTCATTTACCTACCTAGGATTTTTTAGTGTGTATTTAACTGACGTCCCCGTATACCATACAAATGTTTTTTCCTTGGGAACTACCCTATGAAGAGTCTCCAAGTTTTGAATGAATTTCGGCGAAATCTTGAGCGCGTGTATCCCCGTCCAATCTAACTCGCATATTGATGGTCAAACAGAGAAATTACTGACACCGATTGCCTCTATGACGATACGGCGGTTCACCCAAGCTGGATAGACCTCCACCGCATGCTACACACCCACAACAGTCCTGAGCTTGTGTATCCATAAAACAATGAAATTACGGTAAACAAATGTAGCAGCCCATTAGTGTTATCCCTGAGACTGGCCTCCCTCAAATGGTTGTTCCAGTGTTGGTCACTACTCACTGCAAGGAGGTAACGTCCAGAAGTCGACATAAGTCTGCAAGGAATCTGAGATACATTATACGTTGTCGAACTGTGATCAGAAAAACACACTCGACCCCGTTTTATATGAAGCAGTGACTGCAAATAATAAAACACACCATTATCAGGCCGCAAGGTGCCATCATACCGGAGGACATAGTGGAGCATACAGTGGAGGTGTGCCCTGCAAGGGCGTAGCACCGCCGTGTTGTCGTGGAGGCAATCGGCGTCAGCAACCTCTCACGCTGGACCCTGGTTCGCGCTATGGTCCAGAGCGAGGAGGAATGCCAGCGAAAGAGGAGGCCGCACGCGTGAGGGAACGAACGTCTTCACGCCGAGCCGAGATTCCAACCCTGACTACCAGCCACGGAAGATGCGGGCTTGCGGACGTCGAGCAATGGGTAGCTAGCCGTCCGCCCGTCCGGTAGTTGACCGGACCGAGCCCAGTCGTCAACAGCGCGTAGTGAACCACGCGCTCCTCAAAGAGATGTTGCAAAAGGCAACTGAAAAATACAGGTGTGGTTTTAGTCAGTAAAAGATTGACACGCCCTCCCGCTCCAACCAGAGCGGAAGAAGTCGTTGGATGATTTCCACCCTAAAAAAAAAGAAAAAAAAGGGTGCCTTCATCATCATTATCATTTCAGCCGAAAGACGTCCACTGTTGGACAAAGGCCTCCCCAAGTGTCGCCATAATGACCGGGTTATCCATCGGATTCCCGCGACCTTCACCAGGTCATTGGTCCACCTGGGGGCTTTCCAACGCAAGGTACCATAAAATATAACCCCTTCCGAAAATATTACCCTGTTATTTTAAAGTCAATAATAAAATACCTACAGGTACTTATTTACTTTTCTCGCCTTTGGTTGGTATCCCTTGAATAATCACGGTCAAGTAGCTTGTTACAATCTGGTCATTCTTCCGCCATGCGCCACTCAGAAAATTACGTAAAATACACAATGCCATCTATTAAATTTAAAATGAAGTTCAACTATCATTGTCATCATTATTTCTACTTTGAGACTTTCGATGGCGTTGCGAGTATCTGAATTGCGTATATAGTGTCATATTTTACTTCTTGAAAACTTTAAATTCATATCTTTTGATATTGTCAACCGATTGCGATGAAACAAAGCCTAAGTAATATATCAAATTACACACAATTTTAATGTATAAAAGTTATCTACATCGATTTCTAACATTTTGCGTGATACGCACAGAACTAAAAACTTCTACAGATATATAATATATGCAGATATTAAAAAAAGTAAGAATGCAAAAATATATAAAAAAATATTATTTACGGTGAAAAAATAATATGAAAAAAATCTCCATAAAGGGATTCGAACAACCTTTATATTACATGAAAGTATAGATACGAAACCTCTGCGCTACAGTCTCCGATGATTATGTTTTAAACATCGATATATATGGTTTTAAAATACACGTTCTTATATAGTCTTTTTCAGAAAGGATTGATAGCTGTCAGTCGTGCTGGAGAGATTATTTTTTCCAAAACTACTTATTTAACAAAATAACAGTTAGAAATTTTATATTTCTTCGCAGTTTTCAGTGTTTTTCTCTTTTTTTTTGTTTTTTTTAACAGGCATGGACCTTCCTCCTCCCCCTCCAGCTCCCCCTGACCCTCCTGACGCTGTAACATGTTCAAATTCAAACTCGGCGGTTGGTAAGCGACGCCATATTATAGACTCCGAAACGATTGAGATTGTTTCAAAAAAAACAATTATTGATAAGGATATGGCTGTTGCGGCCATTCAAACTCTATATATTCACCCTTCTCTAAAAGATGGCATAAAATCATACAGTGAGCAAGAAAAAGGTCCCTTTATAGTCCACGTTTCCCGATCCGAACCGGATCCTTCGGCTGGGACATCGATTCGTCCAATAAAGTTTGGGCAGTTTTTAATTAAAAATAATATCAAAAATATTTGTAGGGATGGCATTAAAAAAGTGGGCAGAAATAAAATCTCTGTCGAATTCACCTCTGGTGAGGCGGCCAACAAGTTTCTTTCCAACCCGGTTTTGAAATCAAAGTATTCAGTTTTTATTCCATCTTTTAATATTACCAAAATGGGTATCGTCCGTCAAGTGTCGGTCGATATGTCTATGGACGAATTTGTGGATTCAATTATTCTTCCTGATGGGTGTGGAGTTGTTCTAAAAGCACGCAGGTTAAACCGGAAAAATAAACAGGAGGGCAAGACCTCCTGGATTCCTACTCAGACAATAGTAGTTACTTTCAAGGGACAGGTTCTTCCTCAAAGGGTTTTTCTATTTCACACATCCAGTGGAGGTATATCAGTACCCCACTATACAGTGTCAAAATTGCTGCCGTTTTGGGCACGTTAAGGCACAGTGTCGGTCCAAGGCAAGGTGCTTTAGGTGCTCACAACCTCACACTGGTGACAGTTGTGACGTAGTAGAGGCCAAGGCCACTTGCATCCATTGCTTGGGCCGTCACTTTGCCTTTTACGGTAGCTGTCCCGAGCAAGGTAGACAAAAATCAATTAAAATATTAATGTCTCAGGAAAATCTTTCATACGAAGAGGCTTCTCGATCCTTCCCTACTGTAAAAAAATTATATTCCGAAGTGACCCAAAATTTACCAACCCAGTCTTCTTACTCTTCTTCCCAATCCACTAGCCTTTCTCCTCCTACCTCTTTTAAAAAAACTGTGTTTTCCTCCCCTAAGCCTAGAGCTCCTCTAGGCAAGTCTTATGACAAAACTGCCCATAGGTCTATCGTTGCTGAAGATCCTTCATCCTTTCCCAATGGCTTCTCTCTTCTTTCTCAAAATTCTTCATCCCCAAAGTCCCCTCAAGAAGATAGCCTCTTAGAAATACTTTTGTCTCTAATTATTAGTTTAGTTTCCCGTGATAATTTATCTTTACCGCCCCACGTTGCCCAGAAACTCTCTTTGCTTCTCTTTAATAATAATTATGGATCTAGTCTCCACACTCCAGTGGAACATTCAAAGCATTCGGCCGAAGAAGCCTGAACTTTTATTCTTAATAAATAAATTTCACCTATCAGTCATTGCCGTTTCGGAAACTTGGTTGGTGCCTGGTTCTCATTTTCGGGTCTCAGGTTACTCCTGTCTTCGAAATGATAGGGCTGATGGGTACGCAGGTAGTGCCCTTCTTGTTAGGCGCTCCCTTCCTTTCTCTCTTATATCTCTTCCCCCTACTTCTCCTGACATTAATATTGTTGCTGTAAGGGCTTTTAATATTACTTTCCTCTCTGCATACATCCCTCATCCTCATTCTAGTTTAATTCCAGACATTTTACGTATATTTTCCTCAGTTCCCTCTCCAATAATTTTTATGGGTGATTTAAATGCTCATCATCGCTCATGGGGCTCGAGCCATGATGATTACTTTGGTCGGGCTCTCCTTGAAATTTTTGACGAAGTTAATCTGTGTATTATTAACAACAGTTCTCCCACTAGGAGAGTTCGCCCTTCTCAAAACCCTAACTCAGCTGTGGATATAACAGCCTGCTCTGCTTCTCTTGCTTCCATCCTTTCCTGGAGTATCTTGCCTCATTGTTATGGTAGTGATCACTTTCCCATTATTGTCTCTATCTCTGACAGAGTAGTACCAATGCGCAATTTTAATCCTTCTCTTAAATATAGATTAAATGATGCAAACTGGTCTTCTTACTCGGATTCTCTTGAAAGTAAGTTACTATCTCTTCCCCTTCCCGACAGAAACAACCTTGTTGATTGCTATTCCAAATTTGTAGACTCCATTATCTCTAGTGCTGATGTCAATTTTCCTCTTAAAAAACCCTACAGATTCAAAGTCTCAACTCCTTTGTGGGATTCAGAATGTACTTCAGCTGTCAAGGAAAGGAAAATAGCAGAGGTTAATTATTCTAATTCAATGACACTTCAAAATTTTTTAGTGTATCAAAGAAAAGCGGCCACTGCTAAAAGACTTCTTTCCAAAAAGAAAAAAGATGGTTGGCTTCGCTATTGTCAAAGCTTGTCTCCCAGCTCCCCTTCTTCCCTAGTATGGAAGCAAATCAAAAGATTCAGAGGCTCCTGTAATTCTTTTGATATTTCCGCTAACGATCCTTCTTCCTCGATTGAATCTTTTTCGGATAAACTGGCTCCCCCTTCAGTTCCAAATTTGAATTCTTTTCCCTCTTCACCGGCTTTTCTTACTTCTGAAAATGATTTTGATGCCCCATTCTCTTTTTCTGAACTTCGAATGGCACTTGACGGTCTTGTTGATTCCTCTCCTGGTGCAGATGGGATCCCTTACTCATTCTTGAAAAACGCCTCAAGTAGTACAAAGCAATATTACCTGGATCTCGTTAATAACTTTTTTGAGTACGGTTTGGTTCCTCAACCGTGGAAACACCAAATAATAATTCTCGTCATTAAACCTAACAAAAACCCGTCAGACCCAAATAGCTACAGGCCTATTGCTTTGTCATCTGTTTTGTGCAAAGTTGCAGAACATATGATGAAGCATCGACTTGAGTGGTTTGTGGAAAATAGGAACTTGTTGCCCTCATCCCAGTTTGGGTTCCGTAAAGGTATGAGCACAATGGATAGTCTTTGTTTATTAATTTCTGATATTCGTATTTCTTTGATAAGTAAGCAATTTTTAGTAGGAGCTTTTTTGGATATTGCCTCAGCATATGATAATGTTTTACTCCCGGTGCTCAAGGATAAGCTTGTGCATCAGTTGAATCTTCCTATAAAATTGGTCCGTTTTATATGTAATTTATTGATGGAGAGAACCATCTCTATTAAATCTCAAGACTCCTCTCTTCCCCCTAAGACTATCTGGAAAGGCTTACCACAAGGTTCAGTTTTGAGTCCTCTCCTATTCAGTCTTTATACTTATGATTTACATTTTTCTACTGATTCATTTTGTCAAATATTGCAGTATGCTGATGATTTAGCTTTATACTTTTCTGGAAAATCTCTAGATGAGGCTAGTAACCGTCTAAATTCTGCCCTTGGATATTTATCTGATTGGCTTCTACAACACGGTTTGTCCTTATCAGCCTCTAAGAGCTCTGTAGTTGTGTTTACAAAAAAAAAGTTTGTTCCTCCTGTTGATATTAAAGTTAACGATGAAAATATCTCTCAGGTGAACAATGTTAAATTTTTAGGAGTTTGGTTAGATTCAAAATTATCAGGTATTGCTCACACAGACTTTGTTGCGCAAAAATGCGAAAGAAACGTTAATGTTCTTCGCTCTCTTTCTGGTGTTTGGTGGGGTGCTCACCCATATACTCAAAAATTGATCTACAATGCTATAGTTCGTAGTCATTTTGATTATGGTATGTTCCTATTAGATCCTTGTAACAAATCTGGCCTTCAAAAACTCGATAAAATCCAATCAAAGTGTTTACGGATTATTCTTGGGGCGATGAAGTCGTCACCAATTAATGCCATGCAAGTTGAGTGTGTGGAACCTCCCCTTTCGATTCGAAGACAATTTCTGGCAAATAGATTTATTTTTATACTTGGTAAGCTGGACCAATTATCATCCATCTTTGACTCTTGTAGTCGTCGTTCTAATATTGAACCTCCTTGTCTTCTTCGTGCCTACCTTCAATTCACTCGCCTTTCTAGCCCACTTTTTCAAAACCTTATTTTGTATCTATACTCGGTGCCTTATAACGCCCTGGTATTCCATCCGGAGATCATTTTGGACTTTGGAATTCACAAAAATACCCTAGAACCGCATAAGATGTTTGTCCAAAAAGTTTCCTTGAATTATAATAATTGGAATACTATATTCACTGATGCTTCCAAAGTCTCCGATGATAGCCCTGTAGGAGTTGCTGTTTGGATTCCTCATACAAAAATTATTTTAAATTATAAGTACCCTCCTGTTACATCCGTTTTTACAGGTGAATCAATCGCTATTTTCGAAGCCATTTCATTTGTTTTGTCTCATAAGTTGAATAACTCCATAATTTTCTCTGATTCAAAAAGTTGCTTTCAAGCTATCGTATCTAATCCTTTCAGATCTAAGTCAAGATTCCCTATAATTTTAAAAATTAGAGACTTGCTATTTCAATGTCATGAACTTGGTATTAATGTTGTCATAGCTTGGATTCCCGGTCATGTTGGTATTCTTGGTAATGAGTCAGCTGATTCATGCGCCAAAAATGCTGTTCTCACTGGCTCTCTTGCCCACTCTGAGATTTTTTCCCATGACATTTGCACTACTCTTCCTCTAACTTTGTTTAAATCTTGGTCCAAGGCATGGCCAATCTCTAAGTCTATAAAGGGTAAATTTTATGGAGATATACAACCCGAGATTCCCCACAAACCTTGGTTTTTTAAGTATCAATTGAAAAAAAAAAACACTACCTCAACTATTTGTCGTTTACGTTTAAATCATTGTTGTTCTCCTCATTTCTTGGCCAAGCTTAGGATTAAGGATAACTCTCTTTGTGAATGCGGTTTGGATGAAGGAAACGTGGACCATTTATTTTTCTCCTGTCCTAAATTGCGCTTCTCCTTTCATGAAATCATCCCTGCTCATATTCCTCGTCCAACCTCGGTCAAATGTCTTCTTTCTTTTGTATTTACTCGTTTTATATTTAAACTATGCAAATTTATTGAAATTAATAAAATTAAATTGTAACCTTTTTTCTCTCTTTGTTTCACTCTTACGAGTTTCAGTCATGTACCATAGTCATAGTCTGTGGTCTGGTCATAATGTCAGTCTGCGAAGAAATTCTTGTATTTTGAACTTTCATATTTTATAAATATATATTTATTTTACTGTTCATTTGCGCTAAATACTCTCCAGCGTTTGATAGTCTATTAACAGTTTGCACGTGTTATTGGCAAAATTGTGGTGTCTTTTCCGCAAATGCCATAATGAAGAGTTGAAGTTGAAGTTGAAGTTCTTATATAAACGTCATAATTGACTGGTTGGCTCCTTATTGATGATAGCGTGATGATTTTCGTTTCAGAAGAATGTAACGTTATAGTACGTGATTTTACTCGCCACTTTGATTTTTTTATGTGTTTTGATTAGTTTTTACAAAATATTTAGAAGATATCGAATATAAATGTCAATTTTATTTTGAAAACATGGTTAAAGTTGTTTTATTCCAAAAAATAAGATAAAATATTGCCAAAAAAATGTAACTATAGCTGGGGATCGAAATCGCGGCAAATGTCGTTCAATACCGACAATTTTGATTATTGCTTACGCCCCATAGCAAATAGCGTGATAATTTATAGCCTATGTCCTTTCTTAAGCTCTAATCTATCTTTGTACCAAATTTCATCAAAATCGGTTCAGCGGTATAAGCGTGAAAGCGTAACAGACAGACAGAGTTACTTTCGCATTTATAATATTTTAAGAATGGATAGTATGGATAATACATTTCACTTAACTATATTATATATGTATAAATAAAATTGAAGAGTTTGTTCGAAATATCAAAATAACATATTTTTACTCTATGAATATTATAGTTTATTTGATACCTATACCTAAAAAAATTGGGCAGTGCGAGTCGGACTCGCGCACTATGGGTAGGTACAGTCAAACGGGGTGAATAGAAACAAAATTTTGATTAAAATTTTTACTTTGATAATGATCATAATAATCTCTGATCAGATGCAATTCTACCGCAGTCTAATCATGTTGATGATGAAGCAGATGATAGGGTTGTCACAGTAAGTAGCCAGTGCAACGATCGACTGAGGAGCGCACTGGAGGATGCACTCCGCGAGTCCAGATCGACTCCGATCGATCTTAGACCTCGTCTCCCCCGGTTACCTATGCACAAAAAAAATAGGGCGCTAGTGTGTGCTCTGGACTCGCTGCTTGAGAATGTGTTCGAGAGCAGCGTGAACCTCGCTGATACGCACTCGATCCTCTATTGCGGCATGTCGTTTAGCCAACATAAAACTACCAATTTGTGACGGAGCTACTCAACCAAAACCTGTCGAGCCTGCCTGGCAATTTAGGATTGAGAAGCGTATTGATGGGGCCAGAGCGCTCATTGGTAAACTATACTGCTTCAGGGAGGGCAATACACGACCACGTGTGATGCGCTACGAGAGGCGAGCGTTTTCGGGGACTGGAATCAGCCCCCGAGAAAACCGTATTCGACGGTATAAGCGGCGAGTCGACCGGTACTCGTAGAATCGCATGTTCCAGAGCGATGAGAGATGGGTATACAGAGCTTGGGAGCGACCTGAACAAAATGTGACCGACGTGACCCGCCCAGATGCTGTCGCCACGAATGCTTTCTGGCGCAATATTTGGTCGGTGCCCGTCTGTCACACTGAGGATGGTTGGATGCGTGAAGTCGAGCTCGTGTGTGAAGCTATACCAGAGATGGAAAAAGTAATCATTAGCCCAATAGATGTAGCCAGAGCAGTCCGTCCGTTACCGAATTGGAAGTCTCCAGGGCCGGACGGACTGCAAAACTTCTGACTAAAATGGTATAGCAGCTCACACGCGCTCCTGGCATCTCAATTCCAATCATCCTTAGAGTCTGGGTCGCTACCTCAGTTTCTAACAACTGGCGTTACCCATCTGCTCCATAAGACAGGTAGTACTGCGGAACCCAAGAATTATAGACCGATAACATGCTTGTCGACGGTCTATAAACTTCTTACATCCATTCTGAGAACGAAAATTAACCAACACATTGATAGTAACTCAATTATGTCTTCCTCTCAGAATGGATGTAGGGACGGGTCTCGCGGTACTAAGGAGCTACTCCTCATCGACATGACCATAAGCCAACAGGTTCGTCGATCCCGCAAGGATTTATCGACATGCTGGATAGATTATAAGAAGGCCTATGACTCTGTGCCACATACTTGGCTCATGAGGGTGTTGGAGTTGTATAAAATAGATGCAACTCTACGCACCTTCCTTGAGTCATGTATGGGGCAATGGAACACAGTCCTTCGCTATCCAGGATGTCGATCAATCCGGAGGGACGATGAGCCTATATGGATTAAACGGGGAATATTCCAGGGCGACAGTCTGAGTCCACTTTGGTTTTGCTTAGCCCTGAATCCTCTAAGCACATTGCTAGAGGAATCAGGCTTGGGCTATCGGTTGAGAAAAGATGGTCAGGTTCTATCTCACCTTCTTTACATGGATGATCTGAAACTCATTGCCCCCAACAAGTTACGACTGATAGAACTACTGAAGGTAACTGAAACTTTCAGTAGTGCCATCAAGATGGAATTTGGTGTGGATAAATGTGCAGTCATGCATGTAAAACGAGGGGAGATTATGGAATCTGAGGGGATTCAACTCTCAGATTCCATACACCTTAGATCTCTCTCCTCGACCGAAACCTACAAGTATTTGGGTATGTCGGAAGCGTTAGGCATTAACGTTGCTGACATGAAGCAATCGTTGAAGGAGCGCTTCTTTGGCCGCCTGAAGAAGGTATTAAATAGTCTTCTGTCAGGTGGAAATAAGGTGCGCGCCTTCAATGGTTGGGTCATGCCGGTCTTAATGTACTCTTTCGGCATACTCAAATGGACTCAGACCGAGTTAGATGCTCTGGATAGGCGGGTCCGTACACTGTTGACAGCAAACCGGATGCATCACCCACGGTCGTCTGTAATGAGACTGTACATCCCGCGGAAGTGTGGAGGTCGAGGTTTTTTAAACGCGAAGATCCTGCACAACCGCGAGGTGTGCAGCCTCAGAGAATACTTTCATAAAACCGATGTGGGTATGCACCGCGATGTGGTCGCAGTGGACAAGGGACTCACCCCGTTGTCCATGGCTAAAGAGAACTGGCGCAAACCTGTTGTACTTACAACTGATGACCGCAAGGAAGTATGGAAAAGTAAGGAGCTCCACGGGCGCTTTTATCGGGCTCTTCATGAGTCTGATGTAGATTTTGCAGCGTCCGTGGCCTGGCTACGTTTCAGCAACCTCTTCGGGGAAACTGAAGGTTTTATCTGTGCAATTATGGACGAAGTCATCTTGACGAATAACTACCGGAGATATATAATGAAGGACGGGACGGTTGACGTGTGTCGGGCATGCCATAGTCCGGGTGAGTCTATCAGACATATTATCTCTGGTTGTTCTCGTCTGGTACTTGCAGAGGCATAACCAAGTAGCCAGGATTATTCACCAGCAACTTGCTTTGAAATACAACCTAGTGTATTCAGAGGTACCGTATTACAGGTATGTGCCCGACCCAGTTCTCGAAAATGATCATGTCACGTTGTACTGGGATCGGTCTATCATTACTGACCGGACTATTGTAGCCAATAAGTCGGATATACTGGTGTTAGACCGATTAGCGCGCCGCGCAATGATAGTCGATGTCACCATCCCGCATGACGAGAATCTCGTGAAAGCTGAGAAAGATAAACAAATCAAATATCTCGACTTAGTACACGAGGTTGTCGACATGTGGAATGTGGACTCGGCTATCATTGTGCCGATTGTTGTTACCGCCAATGGCCTGATGGCCAAAAGTCTAGACGACCACCTGTCGAAACTGTCGTTGCGCGGTTGGATCAAGGGCCTGATACAGAAGGCAGTACTCCTCGATACGGCTCGCATTGTGAGGAAGTTCCTGTCTCTGGAGCCCTAACCACCGGTAGCTTGGACCCTGTCCCGACACCGGCGGTCTACTATTTTTTATATTTTTAAATGTTTTTTTTTATATATGTTTTAAGAAATATTTAAAAATGTATAAAATAGTAGTCCGCCGGTGTCGGTATATATAATAAATAGCGAAAATAATAATATAATTTTAATATACCATTTCTATAATTTTGAGAACTTAAATACTGCAAACAATTTTTCAATAACGTCACAATCCCCATTAAAGTCTTGTTTCTATTCACCCCTGCGTATCTATTCACCCTGTTTTACGGTACCTACTGTACAAACTTATCTATTTTTCTAAATAGTTCAATTCCCGAATGGAGTCTCGAAGATTTTTCCTAATCGCAAAAAAATAGTTTTTTTTTGAACAACAAATTCCTTTTTCAGATTTATTCCTATAGGTACTGCTTTATGCCAAATTTCTGGATTCTGAATTGACGGGAAGTACCCTATGAATTTTAATTCCCTTGAGAGTGTCGAAATATACAGTTTTTGCGCTAGAAACGGCCGTATCTTCTTTTTATGTTATCTTAAAAGTTTTTTTTTATCACAGCAACAAGGGACCGCAGACTTGAGTATACCAATGGTTTTAATTTGAACTCGATACCTCCACGCGTTCCCGAGATAAAGGGGCTTGACAGACAGACGGACAACAAAGTGATCCTGTAAGGGTTCTGTTTTTCCTTTTGTAGTACGGAACTCTAAAAATGAATTTTGAAGTTTTCGTATGTTTTTATTTGGTCCGACAATCTCTGAAACGGCTGGATCGATTTCGACGAGATTTTACTTTTCATTTTCTGCAGAAACGGGCTTTTAAGCTACGGAATACGTCTTGGAAACGGTTTTCGACGGCACTTTTACTGGGTAGCTAATGTTATAATACCGACTGCTTCTATCAGACCAGTGAATGGCAACAGCGTTCATGGTATATCCAGTGACGGATTAAGACTACTTGATGCCCTAAGCAATCTACGCCTGTGGGCCCCCTATCCGTATGTCAACTAGAATCGGTCTTTAAACCCTTACCGCCTAAAAACATTGATGAGACGTAACGTACCTTAGAAGTAGAGTAGGTGACAACAATAAAAACCAAAGCATAATTTATTTATGCAAGCAATAATGGTGAAGATTGATTATGAGTCGGGGCTTTTTCACTTCTAGTTTTGCTATCATTGTTCGGAGTTCGGCACAGTAGACATCTGCTGTTATTGCTTGACCAGATCGAAGAAAGCTATAGTGAATAACACCATGCTGAGACCACTAAACAGTTACCATTACGTTTTTATTAGTAAGCATTGCTTTAGGACACTGCTGCGGCGTTTGACCTTGGGTCAGCCATTACATTTTTCGCTTACGGTTATCGTAAAGAATCTACTTTTCATCACATGTCGCAATTCGATCTAATATTCCTTCATTTTTGTATCGATTCAACAAGGCAACACAAATTTAAACACGCGTTTTTTTCTGCAGATCACTCAAATCATGAGGCACCCATAATCATCATTTCAGCCGATAGACATCTACTGCTGGACATACCTCCCCCAAAATGTCGCCACAACGAACGGTCCTGTGCGTCTCGCATCCATCGGATTCCCGCAACCTTCACCAGGTCATCGGTCAACCTTGTAGGGGGCCTTCCAACACTGCGTCTACCGGTACGCGGTCGCCATTCCAGAACCTTTCGGCCCCAACGGCCATCTGTTTTGCGAGCAATGTGCCTGGCCCATTGCCACTTAAGTTTGGCGATTCTTCGTGCTATGTCGGCAACCTTGGTTCTCCTATCTTCATTTCTGATTCGATCACGCAAGGAAACTCCAAGCATAGCCCTTTCCATTGCCCTTTGAACCTTCTGATGAGGCCCATTGTGAGCGACCACGTTTCGGAACCATAATTATGTCATCACTGAAAACACGCACTGGTCTTAGACTTTCGTCTTGAGACACTGTGGTATATTGGACGAGAAGATACCGCGCAGCTTTCACAATGCTGCCCAGCCGAGTCGAATTCGACGGTTGACCTCTTTCTCGGAACTAGATCTACCCAACTGGACGGTGTGTCCAAGGTAGGCGTAATCGTCCACAACTTCGAGTATAGAGTCTCCAATCTTGATAGGAGTGGATTCCATGTTCATTTTAAGACCCACTCTTTCGGAAAATACTGAGGTCATTGAGCATTGTGCTGAGCTCTTCCGTAGTCTTAGCCATGACTACTAAGTCGTCGGCAAACCGAAAATGAGTGATGTACTCGCGATTGACATGAATGCCCAATCCACTCCAGCCAGAACCTTGAAGACATCCTCCATTGCGGCCGTGAACAGTTTCGGAGAAATGACGTCTCCCTGCCTCACACCCCGCTGCAGGAGGATGAGGCACCCATGTTGGTAAGGTAATGTTAAACCATGCCGCTAATTCCTAGGTACAACTGGATTTCTGGGTGGGTGGCTTGGATAAATTTGGTTTTTTTTTAGGTAGGAAAATCATCTAATGACAAATCCCGCTCTTAGGCGGAGCGAGAGATAGTGTCAGACTTTACTGACTAAAAACCCACTCCTGTTCCTTCGTTGCCTTCGTCTCAGGGCCCCGGGTTTCGTTTTCACACTACCCATGGCCCCAGTAGGTTTCGACCCTGCTGGGCCCCTACGATTTGCTGACATCTCTCTGAGGCTCTCGTGGAACCATACGCGCCGTCGACGACTTGGGCTCGGTCCGGACGGTTACCGGACGGTCGGACGGTGGGCTACCCGTTGCTCGCCGTCCGCAAGCCCGCGCCTACGGTGGCCGGAAATCGGGATCGAAATCCCGGCGGCGGTTGGGGCGTGAGGACCGTTGCCTCAAGCGTTCGGCCGCCTCCTTTGCTAGCATTACTACTTCGCAGAAGGAGGCGACCGCCTGCCACTCCTCCTTGCTTCGGACCATGGCCTGTGCCCGGCGCGAGAGATCGCCGCCGCCGATCGCCCCCACGAGAACACGGCATTGCTCTGCCCAAGCGGGGCACACCTCCATCGTGTCCTCCGGGCGGTCCACACAGTACAGCGCTACTAGTGCGAAAGAAATGAGTAAAGTTTTTTTCAAAATGGTATTAATGGTGAGCTCACACATATGCTCACAACTAGGGAACCCAATACTGTGAGCGCGGGATCCCGCACTTTTTTTGCGGGATTAGAATTGTGGGATTTAATTTTTTTTAAAGAAAATTGGGTAACACAGACAACGCGCCGTTCTTTTTAAAGGTGGACTAGACGGTTGTAATCCAACGTCCCAACAGGGGTAACCTTGCTAGTTTCAATCCGTGTAGACAGCAGTTGTAATCCATGACCTTCAACGCCTTTGGTTGGCGAGCGCGTTTTCCCAACCACAGTGACTAATTTGCGAACGTGTTGGAGCGTGGCTTAACCAAGGTGACCTTGGTTGAAACGCTAGTTTGCAACCGTCTGGTTCACCCAAGCACAGCCTCAGTAACAACTGTTTTAACTACTTCATTGAACTCGTGATTTTTCTGTAAAATTTAAAAAAAAGGAAAATAATTTTGTATTAATTTTTACTTTACACAGCTAATTAAATTGCCATTTTGCCATCGGGACGGTGCGGGGATACCGCACCATCCCGATGGGTAGATTTCCCGCGACACGGCGAGCCTCCTTACTGGCCTGCCACCATGGAATCTGGAGGCAACAGTCCTTGCATGCATGCATGATTTGCGCATGGAGATGTAACGGCGGGGGTGAAACTCCACTACCGCGACAAGTCGCGGCATGGCGCCGGCGGACAAAGTTCCGGCGGGATCTCATGGCGGAATGGCTACAGCGACTGTCGCAACCCAGTGCTGGGTCTGCCACAATTATGGCGGGTAAGTCTCCTCTTTGAGTAGTGGCTGGAAAGACATCACAGCGTCCTCACGTTCCGCATGACGCAGGTCCTCATCGGACATGATAAGTTCGGGAGGTTCCTGCTCCGGATTCGTGCGGAAGAAACGCCCGGAGGACACGGTGGAGCATACGGTAGAGGTTAGAGGGGCACTTGGGCAGAACACCGCCGTGTCTTCGTCGGTGGCAACGACCTTCCGCGCCGGGCCCAGGTACAGGTCGTGGTCCGGAGCAAAGGAGGAATGGCACGCTCCGCTCTCACGCCCCAGCCGCCGGGATTCCGATCCCGATTTCCAGCCACAGTAGGCGTATGCTTGTGGATGACGAGCAATGGGGAGCTCGCCGTCCTGCCGTCCGGTAACCATCCGGAACAAGCTCGAGTCGTCAACGGCGCGTAGTGATCAGCACGCGCCTCAAAGAGATGTCGGCAAACCGTAGGGACCCAGCAGTTTTAATTTTCCAAAACGCTCCCGCTCTTTCGTTACTTTTTTTTTCGAGACTCATCAGTATTAATCACATTTAATTCTATTTTTTGTCAGTGGCCAGTTCGATTTTTTTAAACTTGTTTAATGCACGTACATTTTAATTCGTGTTTGTACAAAAACATCACCATGTCAGTCCGACTTCAGGACTAGACTTCGAAACCTATCTTCTTGCAGCGGGGTGTGAGGTAGGGAGACGTTATTTCTCCGAAACTGTTCACGGCCGTGATGCAGGATTCTTCAAGTTCTGGAATGGAGTTCTAGGCATTAATGTCAATGGCGAGTACATCACTCTCGTTCGGTGTGCCGACGACATAGTAGTCATGGCGGTCTCACCACGGAGGAGCTCATTAGAATGCTCAGTGGTCTCTGTAGAGCTTCCGAAAGAGTGGGACTTAAAATGAACATGGACAAAACCAAAGTCATGGTTAACATCCATGTAGCACCCACTTCTATCAAGATCGGAGACTATACTCGAAGTTGTGGACAACTACGTTTACCTGAGACAGACAGTCTAGTTGGGTAGGTCTAACTTCGAGAAAGAGGTCAATCGTCGAATCCGACTCGGTTGGGCAGCGTTCGGGAAACTCTCAAGACGAAAGTCCAGTATGACCAGTACGTGTTGCCAGTGATGACATATGGCTCCGAAACGTGGTCGCTTACAATGAGCCTCATCAGAAGGCTTACAGTCACCCAAAGGGCAATGGAAAGGGCTATGCTCGGAGTTTCCTTGCGTGATCACATCAGAAACGAAGATATCCGCAGGAGAACCAAGGTTACCGACATAGCGCTAAGAATTGCCAAAATTAAGTTGCAGTTGGCAGGACACATTGCACGCAGAACAGATGGTCGATGGGGACGAAAGGTTCTGGAGTGGCGACCACGTACCGGAAGACGCAGCGATAGGCCTCTTTCCCACAAAGTGGACCGATGACTTGGTGAGGGTCACGGGAATCCGATGGATGCGAGAAGCACAGGACCGGTTGTTATTGCGACACTTGGGGAGGCCTATGTCCAACAGTGGACGTCTTTCGGCTGGAATGGTGAATCATATAAATACAAAAACGAGTCTAGATTTATTTATTGGTATATTATATTATTCTACTCTGCCAAGAAAGTACCGGGAAAAGATCAATTTTTATTTTTTATTATCGATAGGCTCGCGTTTGACCACTATCTCACCTGATGGTAAGCGATGATGTGGCCGATGATGGAGCACGCTTGCCTAGAAGTAACCTATTCAGATCCCTAGGTTGTAGCGATAGCTACAACCCGGAGTCTTCCTGATAAGGAATCACAGACTCCGGCAGGGAATTCCACTCCTTAGCTGTACGCATTATGAATGTGTTCCCAAAACGGCTTGTACGTAGGTATGGGTGGGATGTCCACCATGTACCGATGGCGCAACGCCGTACGTCTAGTGGTCCGATGATGGAACGGACTTGGTGGAATTAAACTGTGCAATTCCAACGCACACTCCCCATGTAATTGATAGAAAACCGATAGGCGAGCAACTCGGCGTCTATGCTCAAAGCTTTGTAGTTTTGACTCGACAAGTGCATCATCACCGATGATCCTCTTGGCTAGCTTCTCAATCGACTCCAGGGCATCAAGCTGGTATTTGGCAGACCCATCTCAAAGATGAAAGCAGTATTCCATACACGATCGAACTTGCGATTGATAAAGGTTGAGCAGCTTGTTCCGCCGTGAACTTAAGGCAACCTAAGCCTAAGGTGAGATGGTACGTCTCACCTTAGCTAAGATTTCCAATTTTTTGGCAGCCTGTTGAGCTTTTGCCTCGATGAAGGAGCCTTTTATTACCTTCAAAATATGCTCCTTCAGATATGATACACTTATGCCAACGAATAAATACAAGCGTATTTTTTTACGTTAACGATCCATATGGAAATATTTGTTTTTAAAAAACTTTTACTACTATACACAAATATTTACCAAACACGAAAAGTTTTAAACAAAAAATAATAAAGTTGAGCAACATTCAATGCGTAATCTATGTTAGAGTAAAAGCAACGTTAGAGCGAGAGGGACATCGTAAATTCGACGTGGACCACACGTCTTTACTAAACACTCCGGCTGTGCCACGTTTCAGTATGTTAAGCCTGCTCTACACTACTCGCGAAGTTGCCTCGACAAAGTACTCGTCGAAGTTTATCGAAGTCCGAAGTATGTGACTACACACTCGTGCAACCTCGCGAGGAGCTCAGTCGCCCGGCGCCCGCACGATAGGCATCGTGGGTAACGTTCAAGTGGCAGCTTCTTTTTCTTTAAACCTGCTGTGGGTATTTTAAGGATTTCCTGGATACGCAACCAAGCATCATTGACTTTTTTTTGTCTTTATGACCTCTCTCATTTGGGTCCCAAATAACTGGCTTTGATTGCAGTGTTTCGAGGAACAAGAGAATTTGTTCTTGTGTCCACTGTGTATCATCGTATCAGTTCTGTTAAGTGTTCTGTGAATTACGGAACGATGACAACATGCGCTGTTGACGTCTCGATACGAACTGAAGTGAGCTGAGTAGTGTAGTCTTACTACACTACTCAGCTCGCTTCGTGTTCGCAACTTCGGGACACTTCAAGTCCTTTGACTCGGACGCAAAAATCGACAACGACTAGAAGTCGCCCGATGCGAGCCGAGGTTGCACGAAGCGAAGCGATGCGCCCTTCTACACTATCGTATTCGCTCAACTTTGACCAACTTCGCGATTAGTGTAGAGCAGGTTTTACAAACACAGAACAAAAAATACTACTTTTCTTTATTCCGTGGTTACAAAGTATGTACTCTGTGGTTGAGCACAGCACAAAAAGATCTTGAAAAACTGCAACGACTCGCCTGCGTACCGATCACTAGCAGCATGAGAACCACACCCACGGCTGCCCTGCAAGCGTTGCTGGGGCTGCCCCCACTGCATCTAATAGTGCAGGAAGAGGCGGCCTTAGCGGCCTTCAGGCTCAGCGCATCGGGCACCCTGAGTAAAGATTCCAGAATCAAACACATACGCATAATGGAAGACGCTATTGCGACAAAGCTCCAAAGGCGTATCATTTCCAAACGCATTTCAATATTCAACTAAAAGAAGAAGAGCACGATTACTCAGGCCCAGCAGAACTGAGAGTCTACACGGATGGATCAAAGACAGATACTGGCACGGAAGTTGGAGTCTTCTCCAATGACTTCAATATCAGAATATCCAGATCGCTAGGAAAATTCAACACCGTCTATCAGGCGGAATGTGTTGGTATAGTCCTAGCGGCCCACGCCATAGAAACTAGGAATGTAACGGACACACACATTCGGATACTCTCCGATAGTGCCTCAGTCCTTTAATCCCTAGGCAAAAACTCTACCACCTCGAAAATTATACAAGAATGCCACTCAGCACTGGAAAGTGTCACAGTGCCGAAACGCAATACTGTGACACTACAGTGGATTAAAGGTCATAGCGGCTCACTGGGCAACAACGCGGCGGACGAACTGGCCAGGAGAGGATCTGGAGCGGTGGCCTTCGGGCCCGAACCAATTGTGCCGGTCCCCTTTGGTCAGCTACGTAGTTGGCTACGTGAACACACGCATATACAAGAAGAGCGCTGGTGGTCCTCGACACCAGGATGCAGGCAGGCCAAGGAGGCCCTGCCATATCTCAATAAAGCCCTCACCAATAAACTCATAAGACTGGACAGAGGCGGCCTGCGCCTGGTGACCGGGACCATCACCGGACACTGCACACTGAATAAGCACCTCCACACAATAGGCATCACAGACAGTTCCCTGTGCAGAGCTTGTTTGGAGGGGGAAGAGACAATTGCACATGTGCTCCTAGACTGCACAGGTGTCACTGAAATACGCACACGAACCTTAGGATCCTCGAATTCCCTTATTGATGTCCTGAAAAACCTAAGAGGCCTTATCTGTTTTTGAAGAGAGGTGGGCTGGTTGGAATAAGCCCACCTTAGGTTATGGCCGCCATGGCCCACGTACAGATAGATAGATAGATTTATTTATTTGCGTAGAATGTAGGTAATTAATACAATTTGGTGTTACAATATTTTGGAATCCTTGTACATTCTGGCCTCATGGCATGCAAAATTTATTAACTTATAACTAGGTACTACAATAGAATTATTTCACTCCTGAATGCTACATAAACATTTAAATTAAATAGATTTATCATCCGATACAGAGTAAAATTTTTTTTTTACTAGTAATTCTTTATGGTACTTTTTGAATCTTAATAATGGTTGCTCTTTAATAATTTTTGGTACATGGTTATAAATAATAGGAGCCATACACATAACACTCTTTCTCAATAATGCAGTTTTATATCCGCCTGTGCATAACTTATCTTCGTATTGCGTTCTTAAACTTGTAGTCCTGTTTCTAGTATTTTTTAAAGTTGGAAATAAGTGATTTTTTGTTTTAACAAAAATGGCTATTTCTAATATATACAGGCAAGGAAATGTTAAAAGATTGTGTTTTTTGAAAACAGGTATGCAGCTGTCGGTCACTTACAGATTAAAAATAGATCTAATGCAGCGTTTTTGCGCCTTAAAAACATTTTCTCTCTCGCTACAGTTACCCCAGAATATTATACCTAACCTCAATACAGAAACAACTAGACTGTGGTATGCTATCAATACTGTCTGAACGTTAACTTTCTTTGATAGACTAAATAATGCATACGCAGCTGAACTTAGTTTTTTGCATATGTCATCTGCTTGAGTCTTCCATGTCAGTTGGCTATCAATTGGAATTCCTAGAAATTTAGCGACATTGACCTGGTCCACATAAGACTAAGTGCAGAAACCATAAATAAAAGATAGATAGAAGTACTCTGTGGTGTTACGGCCACTGAGGAATTTCTCTTGCAGTTATAGTTTTTATAAACACATTTTTTAGATGTCTTTTAAAACGATTATTTTTGTTAAAATATGGTGATGACACCTAAGTGTTAACTTTTTTAGTATTTGCTTTATTGAACTTTTGGCATCAAAACAATCTTATTATAATAATAATAATAATTGATAATGGTCATATCAGTTTGTACTGGGATCGGTCCATCATCACTGACAGGACTATTGTAGCCAATAAGCCTGACATAGTGGTGGTGGACCGAAGCGAGAGGCGTGCAGTGACTGTTGACATATCCGTCCCGCATGACGAGAACCTCGTGAAAGCCGAGAAAGATAAACAAATCAAGTATATTGACTTGGCTCGCGAGGTTGTCGACATGTGGGATGTGGACTCTGCGATCATTGTGCCGATAGTCGTGTCGGGCAATGGCTTAATAGCCAAGAGCCTCGACCAACACCTTAGGAGGCTCGCGTTAGGCGGCTGGATCAAGGGCTTGATTCAGAAAGCGGTACTCCTGGACACGGCTCGCATTGTTAGGAGGTTCCTTTCTCTGGAGCCCTGACCGCCGGTAGCTTGGACCCTGTTTCCAATACCGGTGGGATGCTGTTTTTTATATTTTTAAATGTTTTATTTTTTATTTTTGAAATATTTAAAAATGTAACGAATATGTTTATATGTGAAATAAAGGGAATAATAATAAATTTTTATTTCGGACAATCAAGAGTCCATAAAAGATTGCACATACAGAAACAAATTACACACACCGAAACAAAATACATATACAGAAACAAAATACATTTACACAAACATATTACATTTACACAAGCTTATTACAAATACACAAACAATATATTACATATCCTCGATGCTTAAGTAGTTATTTAAAAAAAACTGTTTACTAAGAGACAAAAATAGAAAATTTTGATGAAATTGTGACTTCTGAATTAAGAAAATATTTTAAAATAGTTTTTTCTAGTTAATTAGCATTTTTTAAAGATGATAATGTTGAGCTAATTATTGTCTAAACAGGTTTGTGAATTCATTCTATAATGCCATAAACGCACAAACATAACTCGAAATGATGTTGGGCACGAAAGAGCTTTTAACGCTTGCTTTACCAATCATAATACACCTACATAGACTTAAAAAAAAATAGCCACTACTTATATTATGGTTAATTATGTGCAATAATAATATTTATAAAAAGTTACTTTGTTTCACTACAAAATGCGATTTTGCTCACTGATTTCAGGCAGCAAAACCTACATCTTTAAGCTGCTGTGGTGAAATAGTTATTTGTGCAACAAGAGAGCAAAGTTGTTTTTTGCTGCGAGTGCTAATTTTGAATCCCGAGCAAGCGAAGGATTCTTTGATTGAAAGTGATTCTAAAGTAGAATCCTGAGCGAGGGGAGGGATTCAAAGGCACGAGATGCAAAAAGTTTTGCTCTCGTGTTACACACATAATTTTTCACTTCAGCAGCGAGAACACATATTAGGTACTTGGGAAATAAAATAATTAACAGTAATAAATTTAATAATGATTTAAATTAAAATAAATACTATTTCTGCCGCTAGTTTTGCTTATATTTTACAATTATTTTAACATTCTTAATCTTATTTGCCACTATTTTATTTCCACTGTTTTTTTTAAAGCACGTTTTAAAGCAGTCAATGTTGAAACTAGAAATAATTATTTAAAGGTTAAATGCCAGTTTTATCTGCTGCTATAAGTACTCAGCTACTCTTATTTTTCTACTTCAAATACAATAATAAATTTAAAATTAAATAATTTATTTATTAAAAAAAAATACAAATTTATAATTTACAAATATTTTCTATTTATTACGCATTTCCGAACGTGTTTTCCTTTGTGGTGGAATTTCAAAATCGGAATGAACTTCGAAATGGCATGTTTCTCACTCGCTTTTTTATAAGGGCGAGAAAGAGACAGAGAACAGTGCAGTTCGAATGTTTCAAATTGTATGGCTAAAAAAAATAATTATTAAAAAGTTACTTTGTCTCACGCAGTGAGCAAAATCGAATTTTGCTCACTGTGTTCAAGCAGCAAAACCTACTTGTTTGAGCTGCTGTGGTGAAAAATATATTATCGATGCAATTATCGGATGCCATCAGTTTATTTTGAAAAGCAGGAGAAAAATAGATAATAATTTTTTTAAATAATTATTTATGTTTATTAGAACGCTTGATAATATCTTATTAATAGAATAGAATTGAATTTATTTTATTTCGGACACAAAGATCCACTTAATAAATAACTTATTATCTAGTGCTAATTGGGTACTAACTACCCTTTCTAAAATAAATTTTATAATCGGAGAGCTATAGCTCTCCGCTACAGTTCTCAGGATGCTGTTGCGACTATCTCTCACTCTCCTTAGCAGCGAAGAGCTTTTCTTGCGTACAATCGCTTGGAACTCGTCGGTACGAGCCTGCGCAAACATATCCGACGCACTGCAGTAGCGAGGCAGATCTTTTGGTGTAATTGACCCATAGATTACCTGTGTAGAGACTCTGGCAGTAGGCCTTAAAAAGAGTAATTTTAACTGGGTCGGTACACTGAGCAAATCTACGGACCAACATGTTGCACCGGACGGCTAGTGCCCTGCGCTCCCTTTCAATGTCTACATCGTCTTTAAGGTCGTCGGATAGATAATGACCCAAGTATTTGAAAGAGGATACTCTTTTTATTGCAGCCCCGTTTATAAGAAGCTCGGGTCCTACTTCTCGATCTTTGCCAACGACCTTAAAGACCATGTTTTCACACTTATTTACATTATACTTAAGTAAAACCATGTGCGGCAGCATAGGCTTCATAAGTCTTGAGCAGTTTCCCTACTGCCCCGCAGACGGACCCAGCAGCACCATATCGTCCCCATAACTGATGTTGTTAATGCTACCACCACCAACACTGCATCCAACACGCATGCTGCTAAGTCCCGCTATGAGGTCATCCACGAAGAGGTTGAAGAGCTTAGGAGATGTCAGACCTCCTTGTCTCACCCCACACTCCAAACTATACATCTCAGAGAGCGTACCGTCCCATTTCACATGATTGGTCTGGTTGCCATACCAATACTTAAAAAGCCAACATATCTCTGCAGGTACTCCCCTGCTTGCCATCTTTCCCCAGAGCACATCATACGAGACAAGATCGAAGGCTCTGGAGAGATCAAGGATGCAGGCGTACACAGGTGTCTTGCGATCTTTATAATATTGAACCGTGTGCTTGAGACTCAAAATGCACTTTCGGTTGAAAGTCCGGGACGGAACCCGAATTTTGCATCATGAAGATGTATATATTTACTAAAATAAGTATCAAGCACACCGTTCAACACCTTAGCAATTATAGTTGCAAGAGAAATAGGACGATAGTTACCCTTATCCGAAATATCGCCTGTCTTGTTTTTCACAATGTGAATCACGATGGTCTTCATTAGATCAGCAGGTAAGTATGCGTGACTAATACACATTGTGAAAAACTTATACAGGACTCGTGCATATTTTAAGTGCTCAATACTGAGCCCATCATGTCCCGGAGATTTGCCTTGACTCATACCGGTTATTATTGCATTAACTTCTTTAGCTGAGAATTGCATCAGAGGTTCCACGATTGCTGGGCTCAGTATCTTGCAACACGGTTGAGGGACCGAGAGGGGACTGAACTCGAAAATGTTCTTTAAACATATTCGCAATTCCCCAGGTTCACTTATTCCACCCACACTCACAGAGAGTCCAGACTTCGAATCCAATTTGCCTGTGGATTTCCAAAACATCTCCAAATTTTTTATTGGCTCGCTGTTTTGCCAACCTATCCATGATAATCTGCTCCGCGTGGTTTTGACAATATTTGAGTCGACTTTTGAAATGTTTTCGCTTCTTGTGCATGTCATCATAGATAGGTCCTGAAAAGGGACGTTTGTTACGTACCCAGGCCTGAAAACTATGCCTGGCCTCTCGATGAGCGTCCCTTACATACTCATTCCTTATTATCGCATTCGTAATGTTAACAATCTTAGAAAAGCTCAAACTTTTTCTGTAGTCGATATCGATTGAATTTCTTATATCGAAATTAAATCCAAGGTTATGTCAACTGTTTATAATTTTGTTATTTACTTAATCTAAGATAAGTCACTAACAGAATTTATTGTTTTGTTTATTTTTTTTGTAAGTCATGAATTAAAAAAAAATATTTAGCATCTTAAAATTGAAAATAAATCGATCAAATATGGAGCCACCCTATTTTTGACAAACAAGATCTTTTAGTTTTTGTAATATTTTAGGCTTGGATACTTGGTAAGTCCTATATGCCATGTTTTCGTTTAAATAGTTAGTTTGAATATGGATGTAAACATTCTGAGGAATCACTTTTTGAATAATTAAAACAGCCTTTGAGTGAAGTTTAACTTCACTCGAAGATATGCCGCCAAAAACTATTTTTGACATATTTTTGAAATGCTACAGATTACCAATAAACCACATAACCTTAAAAAAACATTTTAATTATTTAATATCTCCGTACTTTTAAAAATATATTGAATGCCGTACTTAGTAGGTAATGTTCATTCAGGCAAATCAAATATATAATTATGTTTCATCAAGTTACGTTTTACTAATTTTATATGGTCTAAGCATGTTATGAGAATGACTATTGTTCTTTAAACCTTTTTTTTATTTATTTCTGTTTTAAGCTTAGCCTATAGGTATTTTTAATGTGTGTAAGTACCTACTAAAAAAAACGATAATTATTATCAATCAGTGCTTATTGCTTTTTTGAAATCGAACAATATCGGAACGTAACAGTTAAGCCGTCATATGTGAACGAAAGTTAAGTATCGCGTGTATACGCGGGAGTGGTGAGTGAGGCGAATGAGACGAAACTGCCGGTTTCGCGAGTGTTAGCCGCACACTGATGCATGCCACCGCAGTTTGATCGCGGTTTTATTTAAATTGTACAATAAGTTATAGCGTTAAAACATTATTTTGATCTGGTAGTTTCGATATTTTTCGGCGCGCTATTTATTAAAAATAATAGATAATGCCGTTTCCGATTGTGTCGATCGATTATTTGTGTCACTTAAAACTCCACCTACGTGGAATTTTAAGTGACACAAATAATCGATTTTGGCAGTTTCGGTGAGAGTTAAAATGGCGGGTGTACCAAGCGAAATAAATTATAGTAATTGCCGATAAAATGTACCTAAAATGTACTATTCAGTACCTAGCTCTAAAATATCTGTACATCCTTCAGAATGAAATTATTTTAAAATTAAGGTACACCCGCCATATTGACGTCGATATGGCGGGTGTTCTGAAATACTTTATTATTTAACAATTACTCATAAAATATAATTACACCAAAAAAATTTACCTAAAATGGTGAGAGTCAAAATGGCGGGTGTACCAAGCGAATTAAATTATAGTAATTACCGATAAAATGTACTATTCAGTACTTAGCTCTAAAATATATGTACCTCCTTCAGAATTAAATTATTTTAAAATTAAGGTACAGCCGCCATATAGACGTCGAGATGGCGGGTGTTCTGAAATATTTTATTATTTAACCATTACTTATAAAATATAATTACACCGAAAAAAGGTACCTAAAAAATTCCTTAAGTAGAAAAAAAGACCACACGCTTGATCAGTTGAATAGTTCCTGAGAAATAAAACAATCGTGTCTCCTTTACTTAATACGACATTAGGTAAAGGAGACAGGATTGTTTCGTATTTAAATAAGTAAAGTAAGCTTTTTCAGTTCCGATAGTTTACCTAGGACAGTCGATATGTGTGTGTTGAATATAATTAGATTCGATTACCTTTTACTGCCCATTCATAGATATAAGTTTTATATTTCTATGGCCCTGTTAGTCTAGTGGTCATCTACGGTTCGATTCCCAGGTCATATAACTATTAGATATCAACTTTTTTTTAGGAATTTTCATTAGCAGCCCAGAATTTGGCATTTGGTAGCTTGTAGTGGAATGGAACACCCCGTACCTTGGAAAAAGCACGTAATGGTTCGACCTCTTCCCTGTCGTGTCGGATTGCCAACACCTGCCGCCGTTCCATTGGACTTTGCAAGTAAAAGTAACAATATTTAATAAGATCAAAAACACTAATGAACAGCATTTAATTTTTATTTATATTACCTACATATATTATACAGATTTTTGGCAAAGTACAAATAAAAACCTACTTGATTTATGTTTCTTAAAATTAGAATATATAAAGTTGCCACGTAGACATCTATCAAAATCATTTTATTTCATTTTTTAGAAAACATAAATTCCCAAAAAAAATACAAACATTAATAAAATGAATAAAAAAAAACCGTAAGTGCCATAAACTTGCAATCTAGGGGTGGTTGTTAGTTCTGTGTTTTTAATAACATTGCAATATTTATTATTTTCTTTCAGACCTTGCGAATGTCCATTAAATGTGCGACACATTTGCAAATATTCAAGAAGGAGAAAACCAGTACCTCCAGATGTTGCCGAAATTATTAAAGCTCTCTCGATGGCGGACTACGTTGATAGTAAGTAAAAAGTAGATAGTTGTGTCACGATACTGAGACAAGCCTTATTCCGATAATGAAGTGCAATCGGTACCTTCCCATCGAAAGGGTTACCGTGACTCTGGAATGTGAAAAGGGCAACTGAAGGAACATAATTAGGTATGTGGGTTATAGTCAGTAAAAGTCTGACACTCTCTCTCGCTTCACCCATAGCGGCAGGATTTATGTGATGGTACTACCTCAAAAAGCCCAAGTCTTTTTTTGATTTTCGCCCCCCTCTGAACATCAGAACTATGCTTTTTGTAAAAAGATGAAATATTTTCCAGATATTTTATGCGAACTTAGCTAAACTAGCCTAGGTCTGCGTCTATGACCGACTGGCCTTAGACAGACCTGGCACCGACGACAAGCAGCAACATTGATTATTTTGTCATTGCCAGTGCGAGCGACAATGTATTGTACTGTATTTCGGGCTGGTGTCCGCAACTCCACGACTAGAGCGCGTATTTTGCGCACGGGCGGGACAAATGCGTCATTCGATCCAGCCCAATTCCTCTAGGAAGGCGAGCAGCGCCTCGGTGTTACTGACAATTTCACAGAGGGTACCGGGTTTCCGAAGTATTTGCCACCCGGCAAAGTGTACAGGATACAGATCCTGCGACCACTGGGCACCTTAGAAGCAGATCAGCTGCTGTCTCGTCCTCCTTCATGCAGGCTCTGCAGAGTGGGCTATACACTCTGCAGAGCCTGAGCCTGCTCTGCAGAGCGAAAGTGTAACAATAATTTGTTTTGATTAGGTTATGATAAAAAAAAAGAACACGATGTTTTTGCTCAACGAGTAGGTTATTATTATATAGGTATATTTGATCTTTAGAATCAAGCATATAGTATCATCATAGACACATCTATGTCAAAATACTTATGTAGACTAGGTACACGTAGCCACACTAAGAGCATTTCTTTGTTTTAGGTTGTGAAAAGAAGAAGAAACCGTTTAAGCCACCGAAATTTAAAACTAAACCGTTTAGACCACAGCATTTCAAGGATACTTGCGTGCCAATGAAACCATCAATGCACACAAGGTTAATATTTTTTGATTTACATAATAGAAGTTTAATAAATTATCTACCTAGTAGTATATTATTTTCTTGAAAAAACTGTAATTAACGTGATTTTTTTGAACTCAAAGTTAAGGTTCAAATTTATGATGACTATTGACGAATATGGTCTTTGACTAATAAAAGTCCAAACTGAACGTAAATTGGCCAACGCGCTATGGTTGCGTTCGAAACACCATGAAACTGCCCAGTTTTAATGGGACTGGGGTGGAAATGGCCTGCCGTACGCCGAATAAGCGATGGACTCATATAACACAAAATTGGTGCCCCTAAAATCCCACGACGTAGGTAATCGCGGCAAACCACGCAGGAGATGACGGAACAACTTGATGTTTTCCTTAGGAATTGACAAGATGTGGCCCAGAGCCGGGAACAATGGAAGGAATGTAGAGAGGTATTTGCCCAGCTGTGGGACAGTACAAACTATATAATAATAATAATGAAAAATCATACAAACTGCCGAAGACCAATAAAAAAATACACGGGCAAAACGTGTGAGAGTGTGTTCGTATCGTCGCACGTGTCTATTATCAACGGTCGATTCCATATGTAATGTTACTGGAGCCAATACATCCCGTTTAACCAAAAATACCAACAATTATTTTTTAAATATTTCAGGTTACAATACATCGGTCATTGTCCTTTGGAACCAGCAAGCTTTGTTGGAACTTCAAGGTACGCTTGCTATTTTGTAGTATTTACCTATGTATACCTATTATAGTTACTGTAGTGGACGCACTGACACAGGGGATAAACACATTGGCTCGTTACGTCACCAGCAGTTAGGTTCAACACGTCCGTCTCCGTCAACGGCTCGTGTGAGACTGCTTTCAGTATATTACAAAGTACTCTGTGGAGACGGCTCGTAAACTCGAGACAAGTATACAAACACTACATCCCTTCCTTAATATATTTATTGAATATTCTTTTTCCTTTTAGGAAATATAAAAAATCTAAAATATAGGTAATATAGGAACTTAAGAATAATTCTAATGAGAGCCTTCCATATTAATTATTTTGCCCATAATCAACAACTATAGAATTTGCATTACACTTTCCTTATACTTAAGGTTCTCATTTTAATATCATAAAGAATGACTTTTAATAATATCAGTAGGTATTATTATCATTACTTTTTCCATTATATAAGTAAATACTTAGTCTACTAGTTTTCTTCACTCTGATTCTTTCGCTTTCTTCCTTTTCTTCTTTAATTCCATTTTATATCGTTCGATATCAATAAAAACAGAAAAATCGCAATACAATCGAATTTAAACTGTCATGGTATCCACAATACACACATTCAACTAAGCCAAAACACCAAACGTTAAACTCTGAATGTGGGTTTGCTACTATAAACGACACGATTATCAATAACATAACGGTAACCATAGCATAACGGTATATCCCCTCTGACCAACAAGTCATTAGGCCTCTCCAAGACTTTATCATAAGCGAGATTTATCTCATGGGCATTGCTCACCACCGAGCATCTGATCGATCGAAGGAGTATTGATAGACACTCAGCACGATCTCTATACTAAATTTTCTGCTAAAGAACTTCCCTACGAATCTCATACATTTTTTGCTACGTTGTCATCCAACTGTTCTTTAATCAAGTCAGAAACTTACATATTTCAGAGTTACGTTTTTGTTTACCAGGTCATTTCTATCAAGTTTACAAGCTTCTTTAGCTCTATCTTCAAGGATTTAGACTGTGAACTTAACTTTTCAATACACTTGCTCAGAGTCTGACTCCAATTGCACCGCACCCAGGCACACAATGGCGCATGCAACGTAACCGTGACCCCTTGTCCACCATTATGCACCAGTGAGATAATGTAGCTAAATTGTTTTTCCTCACAAGTGCACTGAAAAACGTCGCACGATACACGTGAATATCCATGACTACAGCTCTCGGCGCTCCCAAGCAAGACCCTTGTCACTGCTCGGGTCCAAATACCGCTCCGGCGGAAACCACCAACACCACACACTTGTATCATGTACTACCAAGATATGGGGACGACTTCGCGACAAGCAGTTCGCGTATGGCACCATGTCACGATATCTTCCGCTTTCCATCCAGCCTTCTCTTTTGGTATCTTTCACCTTAGCCAAGTATGAAGTCTGTATGCCTTCATACTTGACATTACTCGCCTTGGATATATCCTCGATATTTAGAATTAAACAGGATAAATTCCACTGTACATCAAAATAATAACATTATTCATACTCATATTTGTATACGTATTCATATTCGTTTTAAATCGGTTCGTATTCGTGGGTCGCTCTTTAGTGTTTTGTAACTGTTGAGACGGCTGCTCCCAACAGCGCCGTGCGTCGGCGGCAGTGAACGACGGATGCGGGACAGCGGGTCGCGGGCCCCCGCTCGCCGCAGCAGTCAGCTGATGCACGCCTCGCGCACACGGCAGCACTTGCGCGTTCTTTTAACGTCATAAAATTGCTTCCCTTATTTAACCGACGATTTCATTCCTTCTTTTTTTTTCTCATTATACTCTTGTAACTCTTGTCAGTCCAATCATCTCTTTATTTCGCTCCACCACGACCTATCATCGCGACCAGTATTATATTTCAAATTGTCACGTTTTTGATTGTCATGTTTGACAAAGGACCATCAGCGAAGCACAGGTCGGAAAGTAGTACACCATTAGGTATGCTTATAATACCATCACGTATAGTTTTCATTTATATGAAGGCCTATACTGCCCGACCACAATATACATGGTTTTCATTTATATGGAGGAAAAACTAGAAGTCAATGGCGAGGTTTGTGTTCGCTCGCTCACTAGACCCCACCAACTCCTTCCAACCTAACCTGTCCAAGTCGGGTGCCCCAAGTCCCTTAATAATTGTAAAAAGTCCAACAATCCTAAATTAATGATATGGCCAAACGTGGATCGAAATATCATCAAACGTTGACGTTAAAACGATTTGGCCAGCTTTAGTTGGCCATAACATGAACTGCAACCATCTCATGATATGGCCGGTCACATCATGAAGTGGACGGAAACGGTGAAACAGACTGACTGACATATCAAAGCACAAACAAAACTATTGGGACCTAGAAACGAAGTTTTGCCCAAGATTTCCTTTTACGTAGGCGAGCACTAACTTTTCCAAAATTCACCCCCTAAAAAGATGAAACGGGGTTTCAAAGTTTGTATGCAGAAACCTTCTTTAACAAGCTGCAGTAGTAAAGTTATAATATTAGTCTAAAAAAACCTTCCTAGTCGGTGGTGGCCACACACACATACACATTATATTCGTAGTATGTGGTTATGTAGTATGTAGGTATAAGTATCTACTAATTATTATAATAGTAATAATATATATATATATCTTTCCAGGGCGACAGTTTCAAGATATATGCCAAGGTCTCGTGGTTGGTCATCACAAGAATCTCTAGATAGTGGTGGAAGTTTAAAAAACACCAAGTCTAGAATGAGTGAAAGGTCCAGAAAGCGGGTGCGGTATGACGACCTAACGCCTGGCGATATACTACTCCCAGCTCCCTGCACTACCATTAGGCACTCAACGTCGAGTAAATCTATTTTGAGTGTGAGTTTACTAAGTATATTTTTGATTCACGTATTGTACATAGAGACAACTGCGTCGGCAATGCCTTGTTATATGGCAGAATAGTCAGAAAGACGCGGCATAAAAATGAAAAGAAAAAATGTGACTGGCTCGCCACGGGATTCACGCCATATTTCCCCAATACTTTTACTTTAAACCTATAATCTAACCTAACTAACCTCACCTAACCTCGTTCTTTTTTCTTTTTAGAGTTCCGTAGTCAACTAGGAACCCTTGTAGTTTCGCCAAGTTTGTATGTCTGTCCGCGGATAATCTCAGTGACCGTTAGCACTAGAAAGCTGAAATTTGGTACCAATTTTTTCATTTCAACCCTGATGTCAGATGTGTTATATATTGTTGGATAGGTATTTAAAAATGAATAATATTGTTGGATAGGTATTTAAAAATGAATAATATTGTTGGATAGGTATTTAAAAATGAATAGGGGTTTACTAAATAATTTTTTGATAATGTTTATATTTTTGGAAATATCGCTCCAAAAGTAAAAAAAAATTGTGGCCGCCCTCCAACTTTTGAACTGTAACTTTTGTTTGTATTTTTCTTTTGTTGTATTTTTACAAGTGACACAAGTGACAGCGGCTAAACGCGATTATGCGAGCCAAACGTTAAAACGCGATTCGTTTTACTGGTGATCTCCGCTCTTAACCGTATATGCAAGCATTTTTTTTAACTTAGTTTATATATTTTACTATCCTGAACGTATCTTCTTTTAAATAAAAAAAGAATTATTAAAATTGGTTGACGCAATCCAAAATTACCACCGAAAACCCAACATAATATGTTTATATATTATATACCTAACCCCCGAGAGATGGCGCTGTACTTTGAGCTACTTCGCGCTGTTAAGATTTTTCCTGAGTTGATAGGGTCGGGACGGGTATGAGCTATTATATTGTCGAATTGTTCGTTTGGTCTCTCGCTGGTATTGGTGGTGTAGCGACATCTATGACGTCACATAAGAACTAATCCTGCATCGCGCAATCAAAGTTCTCCGCGCGTTTAGAACATATAGAACAGCCCGAAATCATCTATCAGGCAGTAGCCCGCTAGACATAGCACCCGTCTGGCCGAGTATCCTCCCTTTTCAACGGAGGTTTGCGGGACTTTACTCTCTGTTCCGCATACCTCCAAACTGGTGACCCTCGACAATGAACGTCAGCGCAGCCTTCGTGCAGCTACTAATTCGTGACATCATCGTCACTTCCTCAAGCTTTCGAGCAGCGCGCCATACAGCCAGCACCCACGGCTTCAAAGGGTATCCTGACCACCAGCATGCCTACCTGGTCATCACCCTCAGCCTCATCAGCGACCTTGGCTAATCACACCGCACCTTCGGCCAGTCACATGAAGAGCTATGAAGAACCTCTCCTGGTCGACGCGAGCAGTCAGGCCACTACATCGCACAGCACCGCTCCGACTCACTGGAGCCAGCAGCACTACTCCGACTCACTGGAACCTGCAGCATCATCCCGACTCACTGGGACATCATCACCCCGACTCACTGGGGCATCATCCCGACTCACTGGGACATCATCACCCCGACTCACTGGGGCATCATCCCGACTCACTGGGACAGCACCACCCCGACTCACTGGGGCATCACCGCAGACAGTTCCGACTCACCGAGAACTACGCGGCATTCGGTTCCGACCCAATGGAACCAACCTACCACTGGCCTGGCACGCATCAAGAAACATCAAGTACTCCGGAGGGGAGTGATGTAGCGACATCTATGACGTCACATAAGAAATAATCCTGCATCGCGCAATCAAAGTTCTCCGTAGAACATATTGAACAGCCCAAAATCATCTATCGGGCAGTAGTAGCCCACCAGACATAACACCCGTCTGGTCGGAGGATCCTCCCTTTTCAACGGAGGTTTGCGGGACTTTACTCTCTGTTCCGCATACCTCCAAAGTGTTAACTCGTGGGCAGTCGTGGGGACACTTGCTTACGGACGGGAAACTACGGAACCCCACACTAAGCGTGGCCCGTCACGCTCTTGGCTGTTTTTTTTTAGTAACGACTTACAACGATTCAGGTTATGTCAGCCCCAACACATCCTTAGGCTAGTTACTTACCTTAAATTTATGAATAAAAAATGGGGGTTGTGTCAACCCTTGTCGGATAATACGGCTACTTGAAAACCGAGGATTATTTTTAATTATGTAATTTAGTCATAAAACCTCTCAATAAATTGGAGTTTAATGTATTGGGAGAGTCTAAACAGTATCTATTTCTCTCTCTAGGTACCAAGCCCAAAAACTAGTGGTGAGGTCATCCAAGCTCAAAGGGCTACCGTCAAACCATCGGTAATGAGACCCCCTGTTCCCGCAAAATCTGGACACGAGTAAGGAATCATATATATTAAATTAGATTATCCAAGAGCCACACTGTAAATGCTGTGGCAATCGGTTTTCACACGTATTTAGATTTATAAATAATAAATTGCTTATAATATAACGAGAACCTCGTGAAAGTCGAGAAAGATAAGCAAATCAAGTGTCTTAACATAGCTCGTGAAGTTGTTGACATGTAGAATGTGGACTCAGCGATCATTGTGCCGATATTTGTGTCAGCCAATGGCTTAATAGAGCGAGCCACGAGCTTCAATTAACCTCATTGCAAAAATCATTTTATATAAGAAATATTAAAAAATATAAAATATTTCTTGTAAGTACCCAAATAACTTAAATACAAAATAATAATAATTAATCAGTTTGTTTTAGTCTGTAAGATATTTGTGTTATGTATATCATTATTAATCAGTTTATTTCAGGTAATAATACACATAACACAAATACCTTATATTGTTGTTGTTATGTACATATACATTAATTGACAGGCCTGTTGGTCTAGTGGTTAGTGGTCCTGACTGCTATGCCGGAGGTCGTGGGTTCGATTCCCATCCAGGACAAATGGTTGTGTGATGAGCACGATCATTTGTTCTGTGTCTGGGTGTAATTTTATCTATATACGTATGTATTTAAAGTTATATAAGTATGTTTATCAGTTGTCTAGTACCCATAACACAAGCTCTGCTTAGCTTGGGACTAGGCGGCGTTGTGTGTTAGTTGTGGAATATTATTATTAATTTGTTAGTAAATAAGATTTAGTTAGTAACACTTCTTGGTGCTGTCCCTACGATCCTACACCCACTACCACGCCACGTTAAACTATGCACTCGCATGTCGGTGGTAGACCTGCGAGTTACACTTCAGATAAATATATGATTAGAGAAATCATTACCTTTTTCAGATTATTTAAACCGCACAGTGGGATCATCCTTAATAGGGATCAAGATTTCGTTCCCGATGTGGTACTCATACCTGGTTCTACATACGGTTTGAAAAAGTAAGTTTCTTTTTTCTGACCACTCCTGTCCGTCTGTCAATAGCTTTTTTCGCAGGGACGGGTAGTAGTAAAGCCGTAACTATACTCCATCTGTTTAGGTAATTAACTAAAGGTCAACAATCTTGACATGTCTTTTATCTAAAAGTTGTCTACAATTTTTGTCTAAAAATGTTTACAATTTGTTATTTACCTATACCGATGTTTGGTAACCAACTAAATTTAAATAATCTTTATAAGTCTATTATACGATATTTTTTTTAAATAAAAAGACATATTAAGATTGTTTACGTTTAGTTAACTACCTAAACGGATGGAGTATAGTAGGAATTTGGTATGAAAATCTGTAGAGCAATGTTAGAATTAGAACAACTTAGACACGACACGGTTAGCGCAGAGGTTGAACGATTGGCTGCTGCGCTGTTTGTCGTGAGTTCGATTCTCGCACGGAACAATTATTTGAATGGTCTACAGAGAGAACATGTTCCGGGTTAGAGTGACTTTTGTACGTCAGCTTACGTGTTTGTAAACACACCCGCGTTACTGGGGTAGGTAATTTCTAGTGAGAGGTAATTTTTTTTTTTTTTTTAAATAATAAATAAATGAAACTGCATTATCGTACTGATCCGTCGCACCTAGCTAACTCATGTATAAAAACAAACAAACTCATTTATAATAAGTAGTACGAGTAACTTTATGTATTAAGTATGAGGATTCTTAGATTACTAATTTGATTTTCAGACCGAAGAAACCGAAACCTTGCTACAAGGGAGGGTTAGTTTTTTGACTATTATTATTATTTACTTAAAATATCAAATAAAAACAAATCCGTAATAATCGACGTAATATTTTCAGAGTCTGCTTAAAAAAAGCATGTCCAAAAAAGCAATGTCGGTATGTATATTTTGCAGTAACTTATTAGCTACTTACTAGTGAACCATTCTTCTTTTGACAATTTATCCTTTCATCATCATTTCAGCTGAAAGACGTCCACTGTTAGACATAGGCCTCCCGCAAGTGTCGCCATAACGACCGGTCCCGTGCGTCTTCCATCCATCGGATTCCCACGACCCTCACCAGGTCATCGGTCTACCTTGTAGGATGCCTTCCAACGCTGCGTCTTCATCCTTTGATAGAGTTGAAATTAAAATGTGTCCATCTAATCTTTTTTCAGAAAATATGCTGCCAAATTAAAGAAGAGAAAGCTACTAGCTATGAGACTACAAAAACGACAAGGGTAATTTACTGTTTCTAATTCTTAGTAACTAGGTAGGTACCTATAGCCTATTCACTTAATGAAAATAGTGATTCATCAGTGCAACTACAAAGTACTATGCGTTCCAAATAAGAAAAGGAAAGTCAATAACCTTGATTTGTCAATGTTGATTGAAAAGTACGGTTTGCAAAGAAATCCATAACGGGTTTTTTTTACTATGTATTACTGAGTTTTAGTTAAATCTAGGTGAAGTAAAAACGTTCTTGATTAATCTAGATTAGCTAAATATTTTGTTCAAGGCATAGGTACCGGCTTCATCTAGTTTAAATTGACGAAAATTTTTTTATTTTTTTTTATTTGTTTATTTGTTCCTGCAATCTGTCTCTTCGACATTGAGCTGGATTTTAAATATTTGAAGAAATCGGCGTGTATGGAACAGTATCCAGCGATACGTCCAAAAATTGGTGCTAGCTCCTCATGCAATCAGGTCTTGAGGAGCACGTCTTTTCAGCCTTTTGAAGGTGGAGTTTGGCTCTATACTCATCAGCTCCCTAGCCAGGAAGTTTGGGTGGTGATTTAGCCTTTTGGAATATTTTTGCAGACTGTTTTTTATTTCCTCCTTGATAGAGTCAACTTTCAGGTCTTTGTGAAGACGCTTGTTTGTTATGAACCAGGGTGCTCCAGTTATCATTCGCAGGGTCTTTGATTGGAATCGCTGCAAAATTTCTATGTTAGATGAGGATGCTGTTCCCCACAGCTGAATGCCATAGGTCCAAATAGGCTTTATTATACTTTTATAGAGAAGAAGCTTGTTTTCAAGCTTAAGTTGTGACTTTTGACCCATTAGCCATTTCAGATTTTGGAGTTTTAGGTCAAGTGCTTTTCTTTTTGTTTGGATATGCTTTCTCCACGTCAGTCTTCGGTCAAGGTATACGCCCAAGTATCGTACTTCATCAGATTGTGGGTATTTTGACCTCATTGAGCTCGACTTCTGGACAAGTATCGCGCCGCAAACTAAATGTAACATGCACAGATTTTGTTTCGTTGGCTTTTATTCTCCAATCTTTTAGCCAGCAAGATATTTCGTCTAGGTTTCTCTGTAGCTTGGCGGACGCTTCAGCAGCTGTTTTGTCGACTGCTAACACCGCAGTATCATCAGCATATGTCCCAGTCAGAACGTGTTCTGTATTTGGTAGATCGGATGTGTAGATCAGATAGAGTATTGGACCCATCACACTGCCCTGAGGGACCCCGGCCTTTATTTCATATAGTTTTGTAACGCTGTCACCATGTTTGACGTAGAAATGTCGGTCATGCAGGTAAGATTTTATAAAGAGGTAATAATTTAATGGTAGGTTCTTCAGGATTTTAAACAGAAGTCCGTCGTGCCAGACCCGATCAAAGGCCTGTGAGATGTCCAGGAAGGCTGCAGAGCACCACCACTTATTTTCAAAGGTGTGGTTGATTTTTTCTACAATTCTGTGCACCTGTTCTATGGTGCTGTGGGAGGGTCTGAAGACAAACTGGTGTTCTGGGATTAATTTGGCTTTCGCAATGATCGGGGCCAGGCGATTCAAAAACAGGATTTCTAGTAGTTTGGACGTTGTGGGGAGGAGACTGATTGGCCGGTAGGATTTAACATCAGTATTGTCTTTGCCAGGTTTAGGAATCAGAATAATTTCAGCTACCTTCCACTGAGGTGGAATAAAATTTCTCCAAAGGCAGGCATTGAACAATTGAGTAAGATATTTGTATCCTGTGTCTGGCAACTCTTTTAAGATTTTAGCTGTAATCAGGTCATATCCTGGAGCTTTATGGACATCGAGTTTCTTGATAGCTTGAATTACTTCCCTTTTAGAGATCCTCTTAATGGGTAGTTCCATTTGATGAGTTTGGGTAAGTACATTTGAGACTTCTTTTAGCTTCGAGGATCCGCAGTCATCATTTGGAGTAAATACTTTAGATAGATGTTGCGCAAATAATTCGGCTTTATCTTTGTCACTTTTTGCCCAGGTACCATTTTGTTTTTTAATAGCTGACTGGTGAATAGTGGGCCTTTTTAATTTTTTTGTTGCTTTCCAAAGCGAGTAATCAGTGGCTGATGTGGCGTCGAGACGACGAAAATAATTGACGTGTAAAAGTGTTTTAAAAAAACCTGTTTGCAAAATAAATATCATTTTTCATTTAATCATAATTAGTTTAAAAAAATACTATTTTCTTTATTATTTGCATTGTTAGGAACAATTCGCCTTCATCTTCCATTTGCCGCTACTCAGACACTTCACACAGTGACGCAGAGATTAGCAAAATTGAAGAACTGGAGTCTGATTGAACTTTTTTCGTTCATGATTAGTAAGTAAATTAAATTTTAAAAATTTCTTGTTTTGTTCACTCTACCAAATTTCTTCGATTTAACAGTATGACGTCACAATATGACTTAAAAATCGATCCTATTCTTATTTGGAACGCATTGTAAAGGCGTATTCATATTGGGGTAAAAATGAAACAAACTAGAGCAATTTTATTATTACATAGTAGGTATTTTCAAATATAAGTAACTATTTTGAAATTAAATGGATGAGGTTTTCATTTTTGAAATTGTCTAAAGATACTTCCGTACTGTGAGGAGGGCTTACTTCTAGAGGTGAATGTAAACATAGCTTTCTAATTTATTTTTGTCAAGGGGCGTGGTTAAGTGATAACTAGGTATAAGTCACTATTTTTTATCACGAACACATTATAGTCCTATTTTATTTTAAATTCCACGGTAATCTATCTTTAAATTCGAAGTCCCCATACTAAAAAATGGTAGGTACACAGATCGATTTACATCAAAGGGTACAATCTGACGCCAAGACAAGCCAAGGCAAGCGGTTCACCACTACCCACCATTTCTCGCTTTTGAAGCGTTTCGTCGTATTTTCACACGCTGTTCGATCTGGACAGAAACCTGCAGAGACTCCAAATTTCCTTGATATTGCTCGTCAAGTACCAAGACCTCCTTAATAGTCCCGAGTTTAGCTTTACGAGTACTGATAAATGCTGGCACGGACTGGACGGGTCCTCTCAAATCTGTATGATTCTTTCTTCAAAAGACCATCTCTGACACTAAACTGCATGGTTCTCATGTGATTTGACCATTACATATTTGCTGTAGCTGTATGGACTTAAAAAGAGATTTTGACCCCTGAGTTTGTTTTGATGTTTCTTCTCAGGGTAGTCAGCTAGTAAACACCGGCCTCATCTAGTTTAAATTGACGAAAAAATTGATGTGTAAAAGTGTTATTGCAAAATAAATATCATTTCATCAGGACACGATAAACTGGTATTTTTTAAATTTCTTTGTTTTTTTTTTTCATGAACATGATAAAAAGTCTAAGGTGGTAAACCTTGATCTAGATCTCGTCCCAAAAACCGATTTTAGCTCTCCTGTAATGTCATATTTTGCACCTTAGCATTTACTTCTAATATCGATGATTCACTCTACTATGTCAAAACGGCCAACATAGTTTGGACTTTTTGATTAAATTAAATAAGAATAAACTTATTGTACTTTTTAGACTCTCAAAAATAAATCATGGCGTTACTGATGGAAAGCCAAGAGCGAGAGCTAAACATAAATACAACGAGAAAGATGACGAACCCTGTGGTCTAGATGAAATACCTAGACCTGAACATGTAAGTTAAGCTTTGTTTTATTGGAACAGAAGTTAAGAATCTTTTGCTAAACAATGTTACACATACAAACTAAACATGATTGCGGATGCTTAGCTGGTTTAAATTACCTGCTATTTTTCAAAAACCGCTGCTGTGACGAGGCTACTCCTAAAGGAAGAACAAAATTTTGAAGATGAAGTTAAAATCAACTAAAAAGTTAAATTAAGTAAGTTAAATTAAGAGGGTCCTTTTTCACTCGCCTATCGTCAACATCGAGCATGGTTTAAAAGCTTATTGCTTTATCTAACGCAATCCAAAGCGATGTTTGATGAAGAGGCAATGCAAAAAAAGAGAGATAACGCCTAAAAACTGTTGGCATTCGCTAATTCCGTGATTTACTCGAATATGCCACAAAACTTGTTCCAAGAAATACGTGTTTTTTTTTTTAAACCAAAAAAAGTTTTCATAAAAATTGTCGTCGTTCAGAATCTCAATTAAATGTGCAAGGCTTCTATTGATGTATTTTTTTATATGTTTAATGTATGAGTACGTAATGGAGGGACAAAGTTCACGTAAAATAGCAGATTTCCAGAGGTCTTTACCTAGTAGATTAGTTTTACACAAATTTTTGTTTTGATTTCTATAGAAGCCTAGATATATTATCTAGGCTCCACAGGATAGCTGTATATCCAAAATATCTAGAGAAAGATGTATAATAACATAACAATCACGTAAGACTGGTTGTATGAAAATGTACCTCGAAAAGGACGCTCTTAAATAAAAAAGGAGAAACTGACTTCTGACATATAAACGCACAGCCGAAAATACTGGGGCTAGGAGCGTAAAATTTTGCACAAGATTTCATCTTATGACGTAGGCGAGCAATAAGAGAGGATTTTCCAAAATTCACTCCCTAAATTGATGAAACGGGGGTTCAAAGTTTCTATATAGAAACTATTCGCTGGCAAAAGCTATTATTAATAATAGCACATTGTAACCCTGGGGGTGAAAGTAACTTATTTAGTCCCGAGAAGAAGTTTGGCGTCCGAGCGTAGCGAGGTCGTCAATAGTTCGAGGGAGTAATAAGTCTTTAGCCAGAGGTAAACACTGTGCTTTTCATTACGAATACAAGGAAAGTAAAAATAAAATAAAAATCTTGTAAAACCGGAATCGTATGATTTTAGGTATTTTTCTTCTGATTTAAACGGTTTTGCACTACTGCTTTGGCCACTTCTCTTATGAAATCAGGCTTTAAATCCATATTTGAATCTGATGAACCTATCGTAAATAAAATCTCTATCTCTGCTGCTTAGGGAAATGTAAACAAAACTCTACAACTCAAAAAAACACATGAACATCAAATTGCCGGATTCAGGATTGCCACTATCCCGCCTATTTTGTTTTTTTTTTTCTGTGGCCGGCCAGTTTATTCATGCGTTATTTTTCATTTTCACTAGGTATTAAAAAAGAGCAAATATTTTACATAAATATATTTTTTTAAATAAATTACTTAAAAGAATAGTTAGATAAAATAAGTCATTTAAAAAAATATATTTTAGTTAATACTTATCTATAAGTTATTTCTATTTTACATCGCGGTCGCGCTGTAATTGACTGGCTGTATAGAAAGTTAGACCATGGTTCAATAGAAATGTGAGAACAGCACAAGTTTTTGTTTTTAATGAATTGACAGCTTGTTTATAGTGATTCTCCCTAGGGATGAAAAGTATTACTTTCAACTCACTCCTCAGGCAACTTCAGACCTACTTTCAGAGTATGAGTAACAAAAAACTCTTTAAATACTACTACGTAGGTACCTAGCTCCCACACAAAACTGCGATGCGACATGATGCGACGCCGCATTGACTTCGTGAGGCAAAGCATCGGTTCAGGTGACCGTACAATGCGCGAGGCGAACGAATTCGCAAGTTCTTGTGATGCGTCGTGCGATTTCTACGATGCCTAATCGCATCGCAATTTTGTGTTTGGGCCATAGACCAAGAAATAGATGAAAATTACAGAACACCAGCTACTACGATTGTTACATATATAGGTACAGTATAGGCTGGTTATCTAAGTTCTGGGGTATAACTTTGTCCCAAGGTTATTAACCAATAGAAACACTGTGCCGGACACTGTGTGTGTATTGGTTATCGTGCTTGAGCCAAAGTAACCCGACTTATCGATACTGCCTTCTTTTACGCCCATTTCGATCACGGATGACGCTTCTAAGTACTCCTCAAATTTCTGGAGAACACCAGAAAGGTCAGGTGGTTATATTTTATGTGTTCATCTATTATCTATATATATAAAAGGGGAAACTGACTGACTGACGTATCAACGCACAGCCGAAACTACTGGGATTCGGAGCGTAAAATTTTGCACGAGGTTTCCTTTTATGATGTAGGCGAGCACTAAGAAAGGATTTTTCAAAATTCTCTCCCTAAGGGGATGAAGCGGGTGTCCAAAGTTTGTATGGAGAAACCTACATTTACGCGAGCGAAGCCGCGGGTTGTGGCCGCGGCTTCGCTCGCGTAAATGTAGGTAGTAATCTATATATAACAATAATATACATGAAAAAGATAAAGTAGAAAGTAAGTAGTAGAAAGTAAGATATGCTAGTAATCTATATATAACAATAATATACATGAAAAAGATAAACGTTACTGTCTAACTTATATATTGCACTGTCAGGTACAGACAGTAGGTATGACATAAGCATGCGCAGGGTCCAAAGTTTGTATGGAGAAACCTACTTTAACGTGAACGAATCCAACGGCAGAAGCAAGTCACAGTAATATTATAAAGGCGAAATTTTGTGCCTGTGTATATATTTGTTACTTGTCACGCTCGAACGGCTGGACGGATTTCGATGAAACTTGGCACATGAGTAGACCATGTCTTAAAATAGCACATAGGATACTTTTTATTCCGAGAGTTGGTTACCTTGGCATAATTTTTTACTATCACGCTGGCGAAGCCGCTGGCACCAGCGAGTAAAGCTTTCAGTCTCGATACATTTTCGAGTCCCGGGACTATAAAATCGAGACACGGCCCGAAGAAGTTAGTGATAGTATGACGAGTGGCAGGGCAGAATGGAAGAAGAAAACGTGTTGCGGCGACCCCAAATAACACGGGACAAGGGCAGGAAGATGATGATACTAGGCATTTAGGCAATCAATACAAGATGGTTAAAATCGAGTAAAATAACAATGACAAGTTATTTTTTTGCTTTTTAAAAGTGATTACGTAAAAATCATGATGCATCTAATGTAATTTCAGTACGGTAGAGTCAGTTATTTTGTTACAAAATTAACCTGCGTCAGAAAAAGCCCTCTTTACATCCACGCTGCTACAATGGCTTAAGAAATTGAAATCTGATTCACATTCTGGAAAATATTCAACATGGTTTGTAAGTCATACATAGTTAAATGCAGAGGTTAATCTTTTATTATTCTTATGTCATATTGAGGTTTTAGTAAACGGTTAAGTTAGGTCTTCTTTTGCAGTTAAACCTAGCTACAACCTAGAGGTATTAAGTCAAGAGAAAATAAGTCATTTGATTTCTTAACAGTGAAACATCATCATCATTTCCGCCAAAGGACGTCCACTGTTGGACATGGCCTATGTCCCCAAGTGTTGCTGCAACGAACGGTCCTGTGCGTCTCGCATCCACCGCATTCCCGCGACTCTCACCAGTTCATCGGCCCACTTTGTGGGAAGCCTTCCCACGCTGCATTTACCGGTGCGCGGTCGCCACTCCAAAACCTTTTGGCCCCATCGACCATCCGTTCTATGAGCAAGGTGCCCTGCCCACTGCCACTTAAGTTTGGCGATTCTTCGGGCTATGTCTATGACCTTGGTTCTCCTGCGGATACCTTTATTCCATTGCCCTTTGGGTTACTGTAAGCCTTCTGATGAGGCCCATTGCCAGCAACCATGTTTCAGTGCGCACTATCGTGCGCGCCAGTGTGTTGGACAGAAGAGATCGCGCAGCTTCCCGAACGCTGCCCAGCCGAGTCGGATTCGACGATTTACCTCTTTCTCAAAGTTTGACCTACCCAACTGGATGCACATTATATTGAAACAACAACATTCAACAATGGAATATTGTGTTGAAAATAAAATATAAGAAATAAGCAATTGCACTGATAGTCAAAGAAGAAAAAAAAACTGGGCAATTAATTGTGAGTCGCACTCGCGAACTGAGGGTTCCGTACAAACTTACCATATAATCCCGAATGGAGTCTCGAAGATTTTCCGAATTGTAAAAAAAGTTTTTTTTTTGATGTAACAAAAAAACTGTTTTCAGACTTATTCCTTTACCTTGCTTTATACTTTGAGGTTTCTGGGTCAACGGGAAGTATTCTATGAATTTTGATTCTCTTTTGAGTGTCGAAATATACGTTTTTTGCGACATAAAAGGCGTATCTTTTTTATTAGTTAACTTAAGAACTTCGATTGTTTTACTGCTTCAATAAATTGCAGACCTGAGCATATGGTTTTAATTTCAACTCGATACTTCCACGCGTACCTGAGATGAACACGAAAGGGTCTTGACAGACAGACGGACAACAAAGTGATCCTATGAGGGTTCCGTTTTTTCCTTTCGAGGTATGGAACCCTAAAAACATACAACATACTACAAAATGCCAACAATCAACAATATTGTGAATACTTATATAATAAAAATAGAATATTGGATAACTATAGGTTAATTTTAGGCAAGCGTGCTTCATCGTTGACCACATTATCTTTTACCATTTGGTGAGATAGTGGTCAAACGCGAGCTTAGCAATAATAGTAAAAAACCGTGGGCTATGCCATGCCCCATTATGTTTTAGAGTACTTGTATTTGCTGGAAAGCTATCAGACTGCTATTCAATCCATGATTTATTTAATCTCTCCTATTATACTTTCAAAGATAATGCAATTTCGTTATTATTGAGAGTTTGAAAGGACCCAAATTCCTTTCAGTAAAATTGAGTAGGATTGTGCAAACATAGCAAAATACTTGCCTTAGTGAGCTTATTTTCTATAAAAATAAAAAAAAATAGATTAAAAAAAAAGGATTTTTAAAAAAGCTTTTTTGATAAACTAATTTTTGAAAGCAAAAATTCAAAACGGCTTAGTGCGTTTTCGTTAAAACACATCAGTACCTATACAAATCCTTTGGTGATTATTGTAATTTTAATACCCGTTATCCCAATAGCTTTCCTTTACCCAATATAAAAACCGATCTGTATCGAAGACACTGTTATCCCATGTCAATTAAATTATTTAACAAATTACCGAGTGACCTGAAAGACTTACCCATTACATTATTCCGAAAAAAATTGCACTCCTGGTTAGTCGATAAATGTTTTTACACGACCCAGGAATACCTTAGTTATAAGAATAGAAAATTACTGTAACACCTCACTATGTTCCTATTAGTGCAATAATAGTTAGTTATGTTAATATTATGTGATTTCAAGTAATTAAATGTTAAGAGTATGTATAGGTACCTAACCATTCCTTTTAATTATTATTTTAAGTTTCGCATACCAGAAATGGTGAATATGAGGATCTTTACTGTTATATTGTATAATGTAACATTCATGTACCATATATATCTACCCATATTATGCGAATAAATGATTTTGATTTGATTTGATTTGATTTGATTTGCTGTTAAGTGTTGCGTCGTACCGTGCAGTGCGCAGTATCTAATTTAACAGATTTTTAAAAATCCACGCAATTCTCAAAAATCTAGTTATTTCCGGTAGTGGAGGTATCAGTATCGAGTCTCGAAAATGCGGAAAAATCGTCGAGACTTTCGATATTTTCGAGACCGAGACCCCCGGGAAAGCCCTAACAGCGAGGACTTAATAAATGAAAAATAATAGAGAAAAAATCGTGCAAAGAGTTCAAAAGTCATCATTTCATGTAATGCAGTAGCTTTTTCTTTGTTTCTTACAAGAATTCTTTATAATTTTCTTATTCCAGGTCCACATACCACCGAATTTAAAAAGAGGGACCATTCAAACACACTCTCTTACTGTGGTCCGGTGTACCAAAGACAAGAAACCTAATATACACTATGGTATTTTGACGGGAACGTTCAATATGTATGACGCCAAGTTCGGTTAGTTTATTTTTTTATTTGCTCGTGGAATGACTATGTTGACAGCAGAAAAATCTAGTTGGTACGATTCTTAAACTCGTTCATACACTGACCGACATTGCTCAACCTTCCTTACAATACATTCGATAAGGAACTCATGCCGGACACCATGCATGTACTGTGCATGTGCCTATTAGATCTAGCTTTATTGTAAGTGGCCGTCTACCTCAGAGGTGGTTGTCTACTTAACCGGACTAGCCTGTGACGTTAATATATTATAGCCTCCAGCCAGTACTTACAAAACTTAAATCTAAGTAACTACAGTCAAACGGGGTGATTAGGAACGCAGTGGTGAATAGGAACAAAACTGAAGGAAAATGGTTTGCTAATACAAAAATAATGGAAGCTGGGCTAGAAACCAACATTAGGAGAAATTAATGAAAGTTCTAATCAATGTTTTCTTCCCCTGCGTTCCTATTCACCTCGTTTGAAAGTACACGCTAAGGGCACCCCCTGTGGGGTGCAGACCTCGGCTTAGGGTGTCGTTCGGGGAGGTCAGCAAGAGACGGGCTGAATCGCACAAGAACACTAGATCTAGCTACCGTTTTTCCTTTTGAAGTATGGAACCCTATCAATACTTTGTGTTGTCATTGTTGTTACTTCAGGTGCCCATTAAAACTCGTTTTTTTATGGTACGGTTTTTCACGGGCAAAACCGGTTTAAAAACATTACCAAATAGTGATAGTTGCAGTTACAGCAGGTGCTGTAACTTTAAATTATTTTTTTCTTACCTAATTAAAAAATAATTTACTTTATTTCACGTAAAATTTAAAAATGTAGATTAGAAAAAATTATTCGGGAATTATAAATAGTTTATTAGATGTAGCATGTTTCAAACAACATTGTATTAAAAGAAAATCTATGTAGAATAGAATAAACTTTATTGTACACCGAAATAGTAACAAAACTTTTTTACACTAACTTAAATCTATGGGTACAATGGCGGTCTTATTGCTAACAGCGATATCTACCAGACAACTTTAGGATGGACTGTAAGAACTTGAAATAAAAAAGGGGGTAGTCTGAAAATTGATAAGGTATTAAATTTTGATTAAAATTATATACTAAACTATACATACACGGTATCTTTGACATCGACGCACAAACGAATACCATGGATCCAGTACATGGATTACTTTTAAAATTAATAATGTCATCGGGGTTGATTAAAATAACGATTTTATCTACCCCGCTTTTTAATTAATTAATTTATAATTCAAAAACATTTTTTTTGTTTTTTTTTTTACTAAAATCACAGTATAAATTTTAAAAGTTCAGATTCTTTTTTAATCAGAAAAAAGCCGACGAAAAATTCCACCACAGTCTAGAATCATGTACTGGATCCGTGGTACATTTGTGTGTCGATGTCAAAGACACCGTATATAGCTATTATAATTTATAAAAGACAATACATAACCTTATAAATATTATATATCTATATACAGGGTGTTTGGTGCATCGTGTGCCAAATTGAAATGGTCGACGGAAGGGATCATCTGCTATCCTTTCAGACCCTTAAACACTTCTCATACCCTATGGATTATTTTTCATCGACTTTTTATTGTTTTATGAAAATAAGACCCAAATTTTTCACTCAAATACAAATTTTAAAAAATGTATAAGGCATAGACTCTGAATTTTAATTTTATTTAGATGTGTATTGTATTAGAGTACTTTTACATTTTAAATTAGTGACACTAGCTATCTAGTTTTTTTTTTTTTAATTTACTCGCAAAGTCAGTAAATACACATCTAAATAAAATTAAAATTCAGAGTCTGCGGCTTATATATTATATTTTAAAATATACATAATTTAAATGAAAAATTTTGGGTATTATTTTCATAAAACAATAAAAAATCTATGCAAAAAATCCACCGGGCATGAGAAGTGTTTAGGGGTCTGATAAGATAGCAGATGACCCCTCCCACCGACCATTTCAATTTGGCACACGATGCACCAAACACCCTGTATAGGTAAATATATATTATAAGTTACACAATTTCATACAAAGAGTTGTAAAAAAAGAAAAGAACAAAAAGGTGGGTAAGTGATGGAAGAACTGAGTTTAGGTAGAAGCAGGATAGCAATTAGAGTGAAAGAAAATTATCTTTGACTAGATTTTTGAAAGAAGCTAGTGACTGGGCTTGCCTAATTGGTTTCGGCACCGCGTTCAACAATCGCAACGCTTGGACCTTGAATGATTTGTCACTGAACTTGGTAGAATGCGAATTCTCCGATGATCTCATGTGTCATGAAGGAACTTGAAACTTTCTTAAAGATAAGAGGGGGTTGTAGGAATACCTACACAGAACACTGTAAAGCAACGATAAAATATGAGCATTCCGGCGAAGGTGGACTGGTAGCCACTTCCATTGAGTAGGCAAAGGCGTGAAAGAGAAAAGCTTCTGGTTTTTTTTGCCAAACACAGTTTTACATAACCAACAATAACATACTTTTTTAGTTGTAATTAATATCGAGCCAAACTATAATATTGTGTGAAACAAACTCAATATAAAATACGTTAACGTTTTCTAAAATTAACAAATTCAAAACAATTCTGGCAGTTGCTACGAGCCGAATGTTATGGGACCAACAAAGTATGGTTTTGAAAGAGGCTCAAGACGAAAATATCTGTTCGTCTTCAAACCGTCTTATTACAATAATATAAGACCGAAGAAGATTGTTTTTTTTTTACAATTTGCATTCCCACAAAAACTGGCTAAATAGTTTCTAGTAGTAGACACCACTTAGTTACTCAACTTAGTTCCATGTAGATTTGGTCAGAAGAAGTAAGTAATATTGATAAGAATGGTTATTATTGCGGTATTTTTAGGATATAGGTAGTCCTATAGTTTTAAGACAGAGGTATCTTAACATACTGTGTATTGTATTAAAGGTCCTAGATCAAGAGGTCGTCAAGCTCTGCCAATAAGTGTTATGGCTTTTTGTTTAGCATTTCATTATCATCCTAAACAATGGACTATGAAGTTAATTGACAACTTAATGGACGCCGGTGATGTATGGTATGATTTATTATATTCTACAATATGTCTTAGTTACTTTTGTGGTAAGGCACCGCAATATAAAAATAATAAAGAATGAACAAGACCAGGATCGGGGCTTGCTTTCGTTGAAATAATAAACTTACTTACCTATAAATACAGTGTAGCCAAACTAGGATGTGGGTATAAATTTAAACCATTATTTCTTTTACAAGCTGTAAATTGCCAGATATTATTTTAATTACACATCAACAGAATCTTAGGATATTTTAAACTTTATAAATATATTTGAAGAATTTTCTGATAGGGTAAATGGAAGAATGCCAAGTTATTTTAAGGATTAAAAAAAAACCATTTCATGATTTTTTCCAACCAACGCGTGTTACTCGTGAATCTGAATGAAACCCAAACCTTGACTCATCTGTGAACAGCACCAAAGACTATTGATAATCACTACATGGTTAATGCTTCCGAGCCCACGAAAGTCGCCGATCGCGATTGCCACGTCGCAATGCTGGAACATGTAGCGGCCTTCGAGCATTTGTATTTACTTGTTGCATCGTTGTGATATTGGGTTGTCTTTTGGCGGTCATTTGGAGAAATCGATGCTGTCCCTGCGTAGTAACACGATATTTACCCGTGTGCTGTTCAACCACATCCTTAGTACTGCGATAACGTGACCACAACCTTGATATCACGTTATGGCTGGTGTGTAGGGCCTCAGCGACGCGGACTGTGCTTTGAATAGCAGCATTTTCTAACATGTCAACCGTTCGTAACATTTCATCTCGACTCAAATGTCGTCGTGACATGACGTGATATCAAACAGCAGCAAAAAATGTTGTATACAATACATAGGATTTGGTTACCCTATATTACAAGTTGAGCTTTGAATATAGCCTCGTCTCTGCAAAATTTATGTGATAAGCTCTTTTTATAGCTTTTTTTTTTAGTTTATTATTTTTAAGTTTATTCTATGTATTCTGTCTATGGGCCTTAGTTGCCTGAAAATAAAGAATTATTATTATTATAATCCTTTGGTAACAGCACTGTATTAATGGATTTTTTAAAGCAATCGTCTCCAGATTTATTATTAGTAGAAGAATTAATATTTCAAATTACCTTTCTCTTCAGGTATCTGCAATGTTTAGATAAAGTTCATGATCACTCATCGGTTCAGGGTATATGCGAAGTATTACAGTTTGGGAAAAAACAAATACTGGTATTGAATGGGAAAAGGATGCAAGTTTTGCTTTGTGAACCAGACATCGTGGGATACACGATGTCATTAGATCCTATGGTATACAACTTGTGCAGAGGACTAAAAGCCTTCTTTCAAGAGAATAGAGCAGGAATTTTATTATCAAGGTAGGAAAACTACATCCATGTCTTACTATAATACTAGGCGACTATTTACCTACTCGCAATTTCAATTTTATTTTCAATAAACTTACTTGAACTAATACGGACAATTTAAAATAACAGTGAGCCAAATTGGTCTAGCTGTTTTCAAGTAATGCGCTTACCGACGAAAAGCCTTCCATGACTTTGTATGAGTGAATTAATTTTAGAAATTATTTTAAAACAGGGTCCTCAAATTAGTGATTTGGAAAGATAATGTATGCTATTACATTTTCGACCCAGCCGGAAGAGACTCAAGAGCTTATTCCAACTTTGCTAACGGTCGTGCAGCTCTCATGAACGTAAAAGATATCGAATCAGTTGCTCAAGTTCTTTTAGCACGTAGTATTTTAGAAGATCAAAAATTCCTTTTGGCTTCTATCAAAATTTTGAAAATGGCAGACGAGAAATGCGACGAAGATTTCGAATCTGATAAAGAACTCACTCAAGCTGAAAAAGCCATGATGGGATACCGAATTTTAAACGCACAGTGTGCAATTGTCAATGCTAATATGCATTTAGGGGATCGATGCTTTGAAGAGGCTAAATTTAGACAAGCTTTGCCTATAGCCGTTGTCGCGATGACTTACGCAAAAATATCGCCACCTAATACCTGGTTTTCGAAGACTTTGGATAAAATACTACGATTAGGCAATAAGTTGTATATTGATAGCACGGACCCGAAAGTATTAATTGATATAACTATCGATAATATACCAAATGAAATAATGATAGGTCCCTATGCATGTGAGATAATAATATACAGGGAAAGAGTGAAAGGACAACTTTTCACAACAAAGGAATGCATATTCAATATTAAGACCGGTCTTGAAGATTTCTTTAGTCACGAGTATAACAGCGCTATATTGGAATTCAATAATTACACGCTTGCGGTTTGGAGGCAGAAAGATATGTTCTATATGTTTGATCCATACCCGCGTACTAATGATGGCCTTAGAACGACGCAGCCCGGAAAGGCTTGCTGCATGATGCTTTTAGATCCAGAAACTATGGCAAAGGCATTTACGGAGAATTGGGGTTATTTACCGCCCACAACACAATTCTATATCCATGCTTTTAAAGTGTTAAAGTTGAAGAAGAAAAATCCAAAGGTATAATTCTGATTGTTTGGTTTTTGTTGTTATTAGTAAAATAATCGTGTGACACTGAAGTAATAGCCAGCTTTGGTCAGTACATAGCTTCTTTCGCAATTAACGAAATACTCAACACCAACACTTATTGTGATTGGTTAAGAAAAATAGTCTAATTTCAGTTTTTTTTTAACTTTCAGATACAATTGTACTGTAGGCTCAGCGTCGATGACCTGCCTGCAGGAAAGAAAAAGAAGCGAAAAGTGTTGGCCATGAGTAACGCACATGGTGACGGACAAGGCGATCAAGCCGTTTTCACTAAAGAAGATGGAGACTCAAATAAACCTGGAGTAAGTTTTTACATCAACATCTACCCATAATGACTAAAAAAATTATAAAATTCTTTAGGTACGTACATATTTGATAAAGTTATAAGGCAAACACCGAATTTAGTTACAGAATCCAATAGACGAAGAACAAATGGGTGACATAATATCGTTAGTAGATAGTATACAAGAGGATTACGTACCGCCAGTACCAATGAGGTATAAGAAACCTGTATTTGAACCAATGGAAATTAAAGTAGGTAAGTGTCTTCTGACGGGAATTTTTTAATAAACCAATTTTTTTACAGCCTCTTACTCTAAAAACATTAAACGTAATGAATTATTATTTATTAATATAATGAGCATACAAAACAATTTCTTTACACTATTATATAATACAGTTAATTAGGTACACTACAGTCTATTCGCGTTAAGAACATAGTGAGTCATCAGTTCAACTGCAGTGAAAGTGCATTCATACTGGGGCAAAAGTTAGACCATTAACCTTATGAGACGCAACACAGTATTATTAAATAATAATGTTTAGTAATTATTTTAAAATTTAAACAGTCCGTCAGATTTTTACTTTTTTTTAACAAATAGGTGTGATATTCATTTTTAAACTTGACAAAAACGCATCCATCGTACTGTGAGAACGGCTTAAATGAACTAGTTTTTAGCTAGCACCACAGGCTAAACAAATATGAAAGAATTTTTAAAATATATCTATTAAGAAAGACATAAATGAGCATGGCAGTGGAGAGTTTGTTATGCTCACTCAAATGTCTCACTGGTGGTGGCGCGTGTGTTTTGGATCATTCGGTTCCCTTCAAAATGGTTGAGCTGAGTGGCGCTAATATTCGCGTCATGTCCGTGAACGGGTGCTGTCAGTTGAGACTGGTCATCTCTTAGCTGCCAACTGCTATTTTAATATCTATATTTAGTTTTTATTTTTACTTTATTTACATTGTTCTCACATGATAATAGCGACAAGAAAAATGTAACCGAGATATTTGTAATACATAACATGATTGAAAAGAGTGTCCATGGAGTTTCTTGCGCATTCTTCTCCATAGAGATCTACGCTTTGGAATGTGCAATTAGCATCATATTTTTTTTCTGACTGACTTCTTGACATATCAAAAGTAATGGTTTATTTTAAATAAAATGCTTTGAATCTTTGAAGTTATAAAGCTTCAAAGCTACTTATAAGAAAGAGGAGTCCCATATGAACTTTGACGTCAATGCCAACAGAAGAGAGACAGATACCCATTTTTGTTTAAAATTACCGACTTTGATTTTGTTTTCACAGTTAGTATTCTATTTTTATGAAATTAATAGATTTAAACAAATATTTTTATCAAGTCAAGGGTCGTCATTATCTTGCTTTTCCCGCTGCAACTGAGGAACCTGTGGGATAGGTCCGACTATGCATTGTGGCGTATAGGTAATCGTGCATCTTCCACGACATGGTAGCTTTTGTAACTAACACCTACTTGCAATGTTGTCTGTTATAATTTGATTATTTCTGGAGGAACATTGGCTCCTAAAACACAGGCTTTTGGCTTAGTTTAGGAGGCAGCAGTTCACATTTTAGATTTGCTATTTTGTACAACTTATGTAATAAGTAACTGTGTACTAATTTGTTTAAATTGTCGTACAAATAAACAATTAATTAATAATCAATTTTGATTAGTAACTTAATTATCTAGAAATTAATTATTTTACTTTATTAATTAATAACTATTTGTTTATTAGATGATCGTCTGAGTTTGCATGAGAATTAATTCATATATTCAAATTTTACTCAAGTAAGCACGTTGCAATCTATTGCAGATTGTAAATGTACTGTAAAAAACATAAGAATAATTTTGCATTAGGTGCCTACTTGTTTTTTTTTTTTGGAAAACGTTAATGTATTACATAATTTTGTTTGTTAGTAGGTACCACGCAATATACTTAGATATACTACTAGTTTCGATATTTAATTATTCGATATTAATTAAAAATATGCAGACAAATGTTTTTGTTTATGAAAAACCACAAACGATTGTATTGACCAAGGTTTCATCATTAATTTAGGCTATTCAAATTTAATTGATATTAAACTTTTTAATAAGTAATTTTTTTATTAGTGTAGGTAAGAAAACAGACAAAAAAATAAAAATGAGTACAAAATAAGAAAAAACTTTTTACAAAAACAAATACAACCGACTTCAAAGTAAAAAAAAAAAAAACACTGAAAACTGCAAAATAACTTTAATTTCGGAAGTCGGTGGTTTTACAATAGTTTTGTCTCTTCGTTATTTAACAACCAAACTTAAATACCATAAGGTATTTAAGTTTGGCTGAGGGGTACTTTTGTGAGAAGCCAGAGTGCATCTCATGACAATTTTAATAATTCCAAACACGGTTAGATAACATTAATTTATTACAGAGTTCCGGTGCCTAACTTCAGGCTTCATCATCAGATCAGTTCGATTATTCCCCCTCTACTTTCAGTCAGTCATCGACTACACGTATAAACAAAACAATTTTACTTGTTACGACGGTTCTGCTTCACAGCAGAACCGTCGTAACCATATCATACCAACCGTACCATATCGTCGTTCCATATCTTCGAAGTTTATGATCAGATCATAACAATTTCTCTATGGGACCAAACGGAAGCATAAACTTTCAATAAAAAAAAAAAATTGAAAATCGGTCCACAATTGACCGAGAAATCGGTGAACATGCATAAAAAAAACATACATTCATCCGAACATATAACCTCCTTTTTGAAGTCGGTTGAATACCACTGCTACCTGTATCCAAATTTTTTTAGACTGGCTTTTATTATTTCTAGATGGTTCAGCTAGGAAGGAACTTGTTAGTCAGACGAGGTAACGAGGCTTACTGTTGACGCTGCTCCGACTCGAGCCTAAAATGGAGTAGCCAGGTTTTCGTAGGCTAACACGACCCTTACCTTGAACACTTACCTACTTTATTTTTTCACAAAAAGTTAACAATATCATTACAACAAAGACTACTACTACACCCTACTGTCAAAAAAGGTGGGCAGTTTCATCGACAATGCTTAGTAAAGTGCATGCATCAACATACTATAGATATCATATAGGTACCTACTATTATTTTACGTACCCTCTCAAGTCTGCGTAAAATAATAATCTATGTTATTAATTTTAGTAGTATTAATTATTATTAGCCTTCAAATTAGCCGTAAAGTTCCGCGCGACGCAGCGCGGCAGCAGCGCTGCCGCCGCGCTGCTTTGTTATTCCATATAAATAAAAAACACGCGACTGCTGCGCTACACCCGCGCTGCAGTCGCGCTGCACGCTACTTTGTTATTTATATGGAATAAGTCGAGTTAATATTGCGCGGCACTTTGCGGGTATTTTGGCGCCCTTAGAGTAAGAACTCACCCGTGTCCGCCCCCGTTAGATGAAACAATTGTTTTATTTCTAAACCGAGATGGCTGCATAACGGCACAAAACTCCGGAGTTTTGTGCCGTTATGCAGCCGTCGCGGTTGCGATTATCGCTCGCAAACTTAGCGGGTGACAATCGCAAGACGGCGGTTAAATTATCAGTTGAGCTCCAGATCGTCATGGACACACACCAGAAACGAGTTGTTGCGTTATAATTACTTCGACGAAGAATTGTAAAAAAGAAGACCTAAATCGGTTCTGGGTGCATCCACTGATTTTCGGATTTCTGTACCAACCGACCGCAGATTCTACTAGTTTCCCGCCGGTGCAGCGAGGTTTGCGGTCATTAACCGCACACAACGCGGGCGTAAAACGCATCGTGAAATGTGCTTTAGTTTTTTACATACCAATATATATCTGCATCCTACAGAAGCTGCACAGGCCCGCAACCGCGGCGGACGCTGCGTGATCGTGCTGCTGCTGTAAACATTTTTTGCTAGTTCTGACAGGCAGCTCAAATTGGCGGTACGAAGGCTGTGTGCCAAAAATACCGCCCCAGGACCCGACGGCTTGCCTGGGAAAGCCTGGGTCCTGGGTATGGAGGCTCTCAGGCTTCGACTTAGAGGACTCTTCAGCGTATGCATGAAGAGGGGCCAGTTCCCACTTCGCTGGAAGACGGGGAAACTGGTCCCTAGCACCTAGCACGGCTGGGGCCGGATATGGCGGACGGACAGTTCGGCTTTCGTAGGAGGCGCTTCACGGCGACGCCATCATGCGCGTGCGAGCTCTCACGACGGGGGATGCGGTATCCCAAGGCAGGTGTATCTTGGTGATGCCAGACATCGCCAACGCCTTTAATTCCCTGCCTTGGAGTAGCATTGGGAGGGCACTTCGGTATCACCGGACGCCCGACTACCTCTGTCGTGTGGTAGAGGCCTACTTGTCGGACAGGTACATAATCTACCCTGATCACCAGGGAGAGTGGAGACGGCGAGAGATGTCGTGCGGTGTTCCGCAGAGATCGGTACTAGGACCGCCCTTGTGGAACATCGGATACGACTCCGTGCTGTGCGGGGACCTCCCTGAAGGGGTCAGCGTAGACGACACGTTGGCCCTGGCGCAGGGAGAGTCGTACCAGGCGGCGGTCGAACTAGTGACACGCGGAGTTGCGACAGTCGTGGACAGGATCCAAGAGTTGGGACTCGAGGTGGCATTGCACAAGTCCGAGGCCATGTGCTTCCACGGCCCTCGGAACGCGCTACCACCGGGTTCCCAACTAACGGTAGGAAGAGTTCACATCGGCGTCGGGTCGACGAGTAATTACCTGCGACTCGTTCTCGACAGCAGATGGGATTTCGAGGAGCACTTCCGACGTCGCTCCCAAACTAAATCGAATTGGGGCTGCCCTCAAGGGGCTCCTGCCCTACCTAGGAGGTCCAGACACTTCCTGACGGAGGCTCTACGCGGGAATCGTTCGGTCCATGGCCCTCTATGGCGCACCAGTGTGGGCGCCAGCGCTGTGGAAGCAGCCGGCGTCCCGGCTGAACGCATGCGAGAGGGTCATGGCCATACGGATGGTGCGGGGATATCGGACTATTTCCCGCGAAGCGGCGAGCCTACTTGCTGGCCTGCTACAATGGGACCTGGAGGCAACAGTCCTTGCATGCATGCACGATTTGCGCGTGGAGATGCAACACCGGGGCGAAACTCTGCTGCCGCGACAAGTTGCGGCATAGCGGACAGAGTTCCGGCGGGATCTCAAGGTAAAGTGGAGACAGTGAATGTCGCGACCCAGTGCTGGGCACACCACAATTATAGCGGTAAGTCCTCTCTTTGAGGCGTGGCTGGAAAGACCTCATGGTGTCCTTACCTTTCGCACGACGCAGGTCCCCACCGGACATGGTAAGTTCGGGAGGTTCCTGCACCGGATTCGTGCGGAAGAAACGCCCGAGTGTCATCATTGTGTGGACCACCCGGAGGAACCGGTTGGGCAGAGCAACGCCGTGTCCGCCGGGCCTTAATACAGGCCTTGGTCCGGAGCGAGGAGGAGTGGCAGGCGGTCGCCTCCTTCTGCGAAGCAGTAATGCTAGCAAAAGAGGCGGCCGACCGCGTGAGGCAACGGTCCTCACGCCCCAACGGCCGGACATCGTCGTCGTAATGTTCTACGCGCCTCAAGGAGATGTCAGCAACCGTAAGGGCCCAGCAGGGTCGAAGCCTACTGGGGCCAGGGATCTGATTCTGAAAGGAAGACTCGGCCCTGGTATGAAAGGCAACGAAGGAGTGGGTTTTTTAGTCAGTAACAGTCTGACACTATCTCGCGCTCCGCTCAAGAGCGGGGGATGTCATTGTATGATTTGCCCACCGAAAAAAAAAACGCATTTTACCTACTTATGGTTACTCCTCGCAAAAAGTTATCTTAATCCGACACACCTACTTTACTTAGAACTGGGAGTTCTCACGGTAGGTTCCTACGAAAATAATTTACTAAACTAGAGATCTCGGCACAACAAAAAAGGCGACGAGAGAACTTCTTTGCACACAAATTCCATAATCGTCCTGGTCTAGACTTGCCTAAATTTTATTGTGAAAAATAACTTTAAACTTCATAGTACGGCTTTAAAAATGATAAATATTTGTATTAGGTAAGTATTTGTCTCCCTTGTGTGGTTAAGTTAGGTTAGTACTAGGCAACACTAATGAGCATGTATTATGTTCCAGTGAATTTAGACTCGCCTACGGTGTCGGTGACGCAGGTGGTACCTCCCTGGCCGAAACCCCGCGACAAGACCAACGAGCCCATCGAGCCCGACCCCGACCCAGAACCTTCACCACCGCCCACGCCTCCGCCAATACTGGTGAACCAATTGTTAATTTATGACTCCCGTCCGACTCCAGTCTCTTGTAAAAGAGCTTTTTACACATTTATTATAGGTTACTTTGCTTTAGAACGATAATTAATGTATGCATGTAAGCCAACTTCTGTGAAGAAAGATCAATATATTTTATTTATAGCGGATTTGTACAACTATAGTAATCTTTTGTCTCGGCTAAAGATATTATGAATTGGTTTTTCAAGCGATATCTGGCGCTTCCAATCAGTCCATAAAATGCCACTGAAAAAGTCATCAGAGCACAACTTAATCGTTTTATTGTCACTAACGTGGGGACGTCCAAAACGGCAGTTTCAAAACACATGCTCTCGTAAAGTAACTCTTACGGCACCGCTTTTAGATTCACAATACAGAGCATTTAAACATGCGCCATTGTTACATTCCCCATTATCTAAGAACAACAACAACATCAACATTATTGACTTTAATTAGGCAAATGCACTTAGTCAAAGATATGCGTTTTTAGGGTTCTGTAGCCAAATGGCAAAAAACGGAACCCTTATAGATTCGTCATGTCTGTCTGTCTGTTCGTTCATATGTCACTTTTTTCTGAAACAATAAGAACAACAATGTTGAAACTTGGTAAGTAGATGTATTCTGTGAACCGCATTAAGATTTTCACACAAAAATAGAAAAAAAAACAATAAATTTTGGAGGTTCCCCATACTTAGAAGAACTGACATTCAAAAAATTTTTTTTTCATCAATTACACATATGTAATTGATGAAAAAAAATTTTGTATCTATGGATAGGTCTTCGAAAATGACATTGAGGTTTCTAATATCATTTTTTTCTAAACTGAACAGTTTGCGCGAGAGACACTTCCAAAGTGGAAAAATGGGTGTCCCCCCTACCTGTAACTTCTAAAATAAGAGAATGATAAAACTAAAAAATATATGATTTACATTACCATGCAAACTTCCACCGAAAATTGGTTTGAACGAGATCTAGTAAGCAGTTTTTTTTAATACGTCATAAATCGTAAACCGCAATTTACCTTTCAAGTTTGTACGGAACGCTCAGTGCGCGAGTCCGACTCGCACTTGCCCAGTTTTATTTAATCTAAGCAAAGAGCCTTCTGCCTACAATTTTGTTGAAATAAGCTATGCACCTTGGTAAATAAAATAAGATAAATAGATGAAATATACTTAATGTCAAATTTTTATTTTCAGCCACCGGAAGGTGCAGAGGTAAGCATGATTCCGAATTTATTGTTTCATTATAAAATCATCATTTATAAAAAATATTTCTCATAAAAAGTAAAGGAAAAAAAATGATTATTGTGAGTTATCCATTAGAGATAGAATTATACCATCGCAGACATTTTTGTAGATCTTTTTTGAGAATTTAGGAGAATTTGAATTTAGAATCCGTCGTAGTACTTTATTAATATGACTTTTTTTTACTTTGTTTGTTTATGCTTGTTTTAAGGATTTAGTAATTTAACCTCATAGATTTAAAAAACAAATTAAAAAATGTTTTGTCTTTTTAATAAATTGTCTCTAAAATGGTTTATTAAAAAAGATGTTTATAGTTACGGTAACACGATTTACTTATTATTAGATTTATTTAGAACCATAAAAAAACATACTGTATATTGATCCTGTGTATCCAGCTGTACCTCCATACACTTAGCACACAGCATGACCAAAACTGTTTTTTTTTAAATCGAATTCAAATGGCAACAAAATCAAGCTCATATTTTCTATAACTATTTTCGATATTTTTGAATTCACTCTTTAAGTCCAATTGCCAGGACGCAGTCTGATGTGCTAAATTATTGTAGCTTTTACTTTTGTGTCAAGGAGTTGGCAGCAATAACCTTAGCATCCATAATTATCATATTACAGGAAGAAGAAAAAGCAGAAGAGGAAGAAGATGAGGAGATGAGAGAAGAGAGACTTCGGAAGAAAGCGGAGGAAGAAGAGGCGCGTCGTAAGGCAGAGGAGTTGCCGCCACCACTGCCGCCACCACCGCCCTCGCCGCAGCCCGAGCCCGAAGAGCCTCCAGTATGTTTACATCATCAACAAATATCCAATCCCAACCAATTATTATAATAACCAACCCGATCTCCCGATAAAATCTTTTTTTTTTACTGACGAAGAAAGAGCTCCCACCTCTCGTTTGCCTTTATTAGCTGGCTTATAGGCTGGCTGGAGATTCGCAAGAGTAAATGTATCCAGTCAGGTGTCTTTATTTGTATCATCTTAGCGACCAGTAAAAAATTACTAATTTTCTTAAAATGAGAGGTAGGAGAGAGGGTAGAGGTAATTACCTATTTCGAAAGCGGCACAACACAATTTTTTCGCACTGGTCATACTGTACCTACACTCGATGCGTTAATGTATTTAAGTGTGCCATTCGTATCGTACTGTCTAGTTGTCTCAGTATGAGCACCAGACTAAGGGTTGCAGTATATCCCCCGATTTCTGATTTAAGCATTTGAAGTTGAGTATTTCTTTAGCCTGAAAACCCTACTTTAACGACTAACGTAGTCGTTAAAGTAGGGTTTGAGCCGTTCCTAACTTAAAATACTCAATTCTGAAACCCGTCCTATGTTTTTACTTACTTATGGACCTTTACCTACTCTCTTAGCTGGCGGCGCCAGTGCGTGAAGAGGCAGAGGCAGAAGTAGAAGATGAACTCCAAACCAAACAGCCGGTTAAAGTTGATCGCCACGTTCTTCTCACAGAAGACGCACAGAGACGCTTCAAACTGCGAAAGATACGAAATAAAATATCCCCGCCGCTCATGGAGGATGAGATTGAGGTTACCCCCGAACAAGAGCTCGAGAAACCGAGTAACTTCAGAGACTTGCCTGATTCTTCACAAATTATTAGAGGACAAAACACTGTTACAAAGCCAACAGAGCAAGCAACTATTGATAAACTGCCATTTGGTGCCATCATGGCGATAGTAACATCTTACAAATACTCGATTCATTCTTGGACCCCTGCTATTGTGGATTTTGTAGTAATGACCGCCTTAAAACTTTATGATGCCAAACACCAGAAATTCCAAATGGCTCCTGCACATGTTATACCTAAGATTGCACTTGGACATCAGGTTTGTTTCTATTAGGCATATAGTTAACTTTAAGTTGCTAATACAGTCGATACTGTGCAGATATCTACAGTTATTTTCCTTATATTTATTGACAGGCATATCATGCTCATATTGATGTGGTTGACGAAGGTGCTAGCTGGCAGCTTGAAGATATATTGGGGCAAAGATTTTTCACCAAATATGACAGAGGCATGATTACAACGTCCGCGTACAGTTGTGCTATTTTCAAGAGAAATGGGCTTTATTATCTATTTGACGGCACTCCTTGTACTCCCATGGGTTTGAGAGATGTCAGCAGAGACAGTAAGGGAAAGGCTTGCTTCCTACGATTTCGTACACTGCATGACCTTGCGAGCAGGTAAATTATATTATTTGAATATACATTCTAATTTGATATGATAGATACTGGGACGTTCTTCATTTTTACCGACAATCGCTTACCCCCCTCGAAAAATAATATAAATATCATATTTAAATATCTAAATTTTTTCAAGTTTGTTAGTAAAGTACATATAGCCCAGTGTGTGAAGCGTAAATTCGAGGTCGAAAAAAAAAATCCGAGGTTAAAGTCCCCATGCATTAGACTAATACCATTATTAAAGAGCTTGGAATTGGGTAATACCTAATACTCTACTTTTTTTAGTTTGCGTGACAGAGTAGACGAAATATATCTCCGTCCCATGTTTTGTACTGAAATATTGTTGGTTTAAAAGAAGAACTATGTACCTTTTCCCAAAGCTTCACACATTGTAAAATAATATACAACGTTATAGTCGCTCGATGAGTTTTTGGTCATATTCAATTTATGAATTCTTGAGAGGCACTTTCATTTATTACCTGTGACATCTGAATGACTTCAGACATCTGAGGGAGTCTAGAGTCCGTACAGTTAATAATGAACTGAACTTTATTGTATTTTAAATACATCCGTATTTCCACAGAATTAATTACAATAAGGATGGAAGAGTAGATGATCAACAATTTATCATTAGTAGAATATTAGTCAGAAAACTTCTAAAAGAGCCTCGAACCAAATTGCCTGAAGACCACGACTATGCAACTGGTCAACCTAAGTCGCCTAAATCTAAACAAGTTATTTTGGATTCTGAAAAAAGCGCTGAGAAACGACGGTTAGATGTGAAAGAAAAGAAGAGCCAACCTGAGTCCGGTTACCAACTAGTCGATGGTATTTACAGACTAGGTGGAACTACTGCTCTCACCAAGACCACAGGAAATATTAAGGCTTGTCATTTCGTTTGTCTCATCGCAATGCTAATGGCAACGATGCATCCCATCAAAAAGTGGGAACGCATCATGGTTGACGTATGTATCGAAAAAGGCCTAGAAATATTTGGAAAAGCTACAAATTTGAACCCTTGCGAAAAGAGGGTAATCAAAAACGTTATTCTGAATGGGAAATTCATAAATGTCAACATTAAGAAAATTTTAGTTGTTAATGAAAATACTGAGAAAAAACTGGAACAGTACTTAAAAGCAGTATTGAGAAGACTACGTTACGTCATAATAAGATATCCTCAATGCAACTTGGTCATATGTCAAACAGAAGGACAATATCACCTTTTCGACCCTTACCCGCCACCACGAGAATCACCCGAGGAAATAATTGAAAAAGGTAAAAAAGATACGAAAAAAGATAAAAAGAAAGCAACGGCTGAGCCCGTAAAAGACGAGCAAGATTACACCAAAGTGGCGACTTGGACACTGTATCGTACTATGGAAGGTGTGATTTGTCGAATAAGGAAAATGGTACCAGGGCGACAATCGGATAGCCCTGAATTTTACACCTTTGAATTGACATCCATAAAGAATGCACCTCGGCACGCTGCTTTATACTATAGATTAAGTCCGCTTTTCAAGCCTGATGTAAATCCTAACACACCATATGTGAAAACTAGAAAACGACGGTTAACAGTAGTAGACGAGAAAATGTACTGGTTGAGTATCTGCACGATACCGTGGTCGCGAATGAATGCCGAGAACGACTTAGGTTTCCCTCGAAAAATACCTCAAACTATGTGGAAGGATTGGGACATTGAATTCCCAGGCGATCTGTATTCTCTATGGGGAAGTATACATCCATTGGATGACAGATTTGATGCAGCACTCCGAGGTAAACAATACCTTGCAACAAGCGTGGTTGCCATTGGAATGACTCAAGCATGTCAAATTAGCGCTTGGACTAGTAGCTTCCTAGACGGAATAGTCGTTGGTGGTAATTCTTATCACGAACAGTGTAAGGCAAAAATAGGAGCCAAACCTAATTATGAAGTTGACCTTACCGATTTAGAATCCAAATTCGATGGAATGTTCCCATTCGTATTTACCTTTAAATTTGAGAAAATAATATTTGGTTTTGTATATAATATTTATCCTGATCGATTTAATTTGAGTAAGGCGTTGGTTTATTTCTTTGAAAATGATAAAAATGAAGCTGGTATACTGATAAGTCCCGGTAAAAACTTAGCGTTTGGGAGAATCGGATATTCATACTTTATGTTCGATTGTCAAAGTTTTGGTGCGCCAATATTCAGCCCAGGTCAAGGAGCTGCATACATATTGAAATGTGAGAGCCTAAATAGACTTATTCACTGCATGACTTTAACTTTGAATATTCGAAGCCATGGGCAACAATTTCATTTGTACAGTGCAGCAGTAACGATCAGTGAAAAAGCCTATGAAAAGAAGATACCTAAAAAAGAGGTTGCAAAGCCTACAACGGACACTGAAAAAACAGAGACAAAAGCAAAAGGAAAATAAAGTTAAGTCCTACATTTTTGGTGCTAATTTTATTTATTTACCCCCAGTTCCTTGGACTCACTACTATTGTTTACAAAGGTACCCATTTGATTTTAATCAGACTATTCAATATTATAAAGGTGAAAGTTTACGAGTGTGTTGGGTGTATAGGTATTCTACGTTTGTTACTTCTTCACGCTTGAACAGCTGAATGGATTTGGATGAAATTTGGCACATGAGTAGACCATGTCCTAGAATAGCACATAGTTCTGTCTAAGGCCGGTTTTTCAGTGAATTTACTCAAGTGTTCATTTCTATGCCAAGCAATTGAATACTTGGGCAGAATTATATCAAACGGTGGGGCCAGGCCTTCAACAAGTAAGGTACAGGCACTTGTGAATGCAGAAGTTCCCCAGAACGTCAAACAACCAAGACAATTTTTGGGCCTTGCGGGTTATTTTAGAAAGTACATAGCTAAGTACTCCATAAAAACGGCTTATATTGCTCTTTGACGCGTAAGGGTGTTGAATTTGTCTGGGGACCACAGCAGAAAGAAAGCATTCGTAAAGAACTCATTAAGTGTCTGACTAGTGAACCAATAATAGCCCTTTTTGACCCGGAACTACTCTCTGAGGTTCACACGGATGCGAGTAGTGCAGGTTATGTTACCGTTTTTCTACAGGTTCATATGGATGGTACCTAATAAGCGTATAGTTGCCTACTAAAGGTAGTAAACAGCGTTATCACTCTTATGAACTGGAAACGCTTGCTGTAGTAAAAGCTGTTAAACATTTTAGGCATTACCACATAGGTATGCCATTTACTGTAGTGACAGACTGCAATGCCTTAACAGCCACCCAAAACAAGAAAGATCTACTCCCGAGGGTAGCGAGGTGGTGGACTTACTTACAGGACTTTAATTTTATCATACATTACAGGAAAGGGATAATACCTCACGCAGACTATTTTAGCCCAAACCCTGCAGGTACATATGGTAAACAATATTAAGAAACCGTGTAATTGAGCAATAGCGCAAGCAGGAGACGAGGACACTCAAACCTTAATCAAGTCTTTGGATGAGGGAAACTTGGACTCTTCGCGTTATGTTAATTATATATATAATTAATATCTTGTACTATCGCCTGACACCTGTAGGTAAAGAGTCCAGGTTACTTTGTTACATACCAAAAGGAAATAGTTTGAGCCTCCTCCGAATATTCCATGATGAACATAGCCATATTAACGCTGAAAAAACTACTGACCTTATCTTAAAACACTTTTGGTTCCCTGGTCTCAGAGCTTTTATTGCTAAGTATATCTCACTGCCTCATATGTATAGTTCTTAAGAGAGTTCCACGAGCTCCACCGCAACTAATTAAGTCATGGACAAAACCAAACGTTTCTTTTGACACCTTACATATAGATGCCCTAGGCCCATTGGTAGTATCTTACGGTAATAAACACGTTTTAGTTGTTGTGGTTTCTTTCACGAAATATTGTTTATTATACCCTATTTGTAGTCAGGACTTAAATGGAGTTAAAACGTGTTATGCAGAATATTCTCTATTTTTTTTATTCTTGATAGGTTCGGGCTTGACCGCTATCTCACCTGATGGAACACCTAACACAATTGTATGTGAAAGAGGTAGGATGTTCCAATCATCCGGTTTTGTGTCACTAAAGAATGATTTAAGTTGTCAGATTCATTATATTACTCCCGAGATGCATCACGCCAATGGTCAGATGGAACGTTACGTTCGCACTCTCCTTAACATGTTGAGGATCGAGGTGAACCATCGGAAAGGGAATGGTCTGAACAGTAGTGGAAGTTACAGCTGATACTCAACATGACAAAGCAAAAGACCACGCAGCAGTCTCTCCGCTAAACCTACTTATTGTTACGAAGGAGCTACCCCGGTCTTTCGCACACTAATCCGAGACGTTGCCATCGAATTGTCTGGTGAGAACCGTGAACCGCTACGGGAGATGAGGAGACAAAGGACGGCCGAATAGTTGTGTAAAAATGAAGCCAATCAGGACAGGCGTGCTAATGAAAACCGACAGCCTCCACATGTCTATAGCAAAGATGACCTATTCCCAGTCTACGGGGAAACTTGATCCTGGTATGCGCGGGCCTTATTGCGTAGTTGGAGTCCTAGACCACGGCCGCTATGAGATGCAACTTCTGGCTGGTGGCTACGTGAAGACCACATACGCCGCTACACAGTTCATGGTACCCTGGAGGGGTGAATGGACTCCTGAGACATGCGCCGCATTTTTTTAGGGCAAGTATTTTTTTTTTTAATGCTAATATTTTGCTTATGTCAACAGCCACTGGCAGGTATACAAACTAAGAGCCTGTGCCTACAGTGTTGGTCGAAGTCTGTACGGTATGCTAACTAGGTGCCTATGCCGACAGTTGTTGCGGACACGCTAACTAGGTGCCTCTGTCTGCAACGCGACCAAGTTACGTACTTGGTGTGTCTTAACTAAGATTTCGATGTGTCATATTTTATGTGTAATGCGCATTACCTTTTAAGTATCTAGGATGTGTTGGCTTCTACATCTGTTATCTTTTTACCTAATGTCAGATTACAGGAGACAATGAAGACTCGAGCGTCTTATTGGAAGACACTGCTACAGAACAAGTAAGACCATCCTCTGGAGCTGACGAGGATGTCAGGCCGTGTTGGTAACTGAAGGCGAGTTGACATCCTAAAGCATGTCATCAGCCGGTGACGGACGGTAGCTTATAAAAAAAGGCGCGCGGCACGGCAACTCCTCTTTTTCCCTTGGACGGCGTGCGGAACGGACATTTTACTTGACCATTAACGTGTGCTTAGTTATTTTTGGGTTATGTTTTTGTTCGTGTACTGATTATTCCATTTTGTTTGTGTAAATTTTATTTAATTAATACAGTGTTCCTCTTCATATTTTTGTAAATTTTATAAAAGTGCAAATTAAGGATTGTTTATTTTTTTAATCTGTTTCACTTCTGATCCCTAATAATATACCTATTACTTAATAAATTAGAAATCTATGGCATTAGAGGTAACGTGCTCGAACTTATAAAATCTTATCTGGAAAACAGAACACAACTAGCCGAAGTTAGCCGCATTAACATGGTTAACAAACACGAAGAGATAATAAGATCTCGAGAACATAAAATCTTTAATTATAACTTATGTTAATGATATGCCTAAGTCCCTTGAACATCCTATAACTATGTTTGCAGACAACAGCACAGTAACTATCCCTTGTAAAAGTGCAAATACATATGAAAATGACATAATTACTTAAATCTATCGACAGTTGCGAGCCCTATTTTAAGCTAAAACATAAAATATTGACACTTCTCGAAGTAGCTATGTTTGTTAAGCAAAATCCATTTCGTTTTGAACGCGTGGCTGATGTATTCCCAAGGAATAAGGCATGATAACAGCAAATTATGCCAAGTACCATATCCAACCACTTTAATGCGTAAGAGCGTTTATTGCATGGCCCAATTATCTATCTATATATATAAAAGGAGAAACTGACTGACTGACATATCAACGTACAGCCGAAACTACCGGGACTAGGAGCGTGAAAATTTGCACAAGGCTTCCTTTTATATCGTAGGCGAGTACTAAGATAGGATTTACCAAAATTCACTCCCTAAAAGGATGAAACGGGGGTCCAAAGTTTGTATGGAGAAACCGACTTTTATGCGGGCGAAGCCGCTAGCAGAAGCTAGTTTACAATAAATTGCAGAGTGGTTTGAAAGCTTTAAATACAGCACAGTTTAAAAGTAAATTACGGAATTTTTTGTTAGATAAAACGTACTACAGTGTAACTGAGTTCCTATCAGAGAAAAATATTTGTTGATTAGTGACATTTTTGACATCTTGATTTTTGACATTTTGATTTTGGTATTGACATTTCTAGCCCTTGTCCCGTGTTGTTTGGGGTCGGCGCAACACGTTTTTTTCTTCCATTCTGCCGTGTTACTCGTCGTGCTATCACTAATTTCCTCTTTTTTCATATCACTCTTCGCACAATCCATCCATCTTTTCTTTAGTCTCCCTCTCCCTCTCCATCCATCCACAAGTAAACTCATGGTATTGACATTTGAATTGTAATAATGGTATTTGTAATAGTAACGATATGTTATATAATCTAATGATAATGGTATAATATTTGTAATTGTAACGACATAATATATAATCTAATGATAAAAAATTATATTTTCTCTTTAATACATTAATCATCTTTAATTAAATCGATCATTTAATAATAGTGATTTATAAATTGAGATGGCTGAGTGTATCAGGCATGCAGCGAAAGATATTTTGGGAGAGACGAGAGGAAAGGGCATAATAGATAGGGATACATGGTGGTGGTCGACAGAAGTTCAGAGTGTATTGAAAGAAAAGAAAAAAAAAATCAAGGAATGGCAGCGTGTAAAGCCTGGAAACGCTAGTTTACCTAAAAGCTGAAAAAAAGAGTGAGTATGACGTTTTAAAGAAGAAAGCCAAGAAAGCCGTGGCAATAGCAAAATGAAAAGCCCAGGACAAACTATATGACGCACTGGACAGTCCTGCAGGCCAAAAAGAGCTATACCGGTTTACTAGAATAAGAGAGAGAAAGGCGAGGGATGTTTGTCATGTAAGATGTATAAGAGATGAAACTGGAATGGTTCTATCGGGTGATGAAAAAATCAGAAAGAGGTGGAAGGAATATTTTGAAAGTTTGATGAATGAGGAAAATAATTGGAGTGGGGTGTTAGACAATAAACCAGTGAATGTGGGATTAGTGAGAATGGTTAGTATGGATGAAGTTAAAATAGCATTAAATGGAATGAAGAATGGTAAAGCCATTGGTCCAGATGGAATATCAGTTGAAGTGTGGAAGTTATTGCGAGCGGATGGATGGACGTGGTTAGCTTTGTTCTTCAATAAGTTGTTGTTGGAAGAAGCCATACCTGATGAGTGGTGCAACAGCTCTTTGGTGCCGATTTTTAAAACCAAGGTAATGTGCTTCAACTGCAACAATTATAGAGGAATAAAGCTAATGTCACATACTATGAAAGCCTGGGAAAAAGTTGTTGAAAGGCGACTGAGAGAAGATAACCAATTCGGTTTTATGCCTGAGATAAATACAGAGGTATATACAGAGGTAGCTGTGCGAGAAATACGACAAAAACTTGCACATGGTATTCATTGACCTAGAAAAGGCATACGACCGGGTACTTCGTGAGGTTCTGTGGTGGGTCCTTAAGGAGAAAGGTGTGCCTGGGAAGTATGTGCAGTTGATCCGAGCGATGTACAGTCGATGCAGTACCCAACCCGGAAACCCAAAACGGAATACTTGTTCTGCGATTTCGGCGGCCTCTCCAGTGCTTTTAGCTCTTGCTGGAACGCCCATACCGATCTGCTCCGACTTTCGGTACTTCGAGTCACTCGTCCAAGGGGATGGTGAGGTAGACCGGGACGTAACACATCGGATCAACGCAGGATGGATGAAATGGCGACAGGTCACGAAAACAACTTGTGACTCACGGATGCCCCTCAAGTTGAAGGGTAAAATCTACAAGTCCGTGATAAGGCCTGTTATACTGTATGTATACTGATGAAAAAGGCGGATGATAAATGATAAATGATATTTATTCTGCAAATAGGTTTATAAAACACTTTTACACGTAATTTTTTTTTTTTTCTTATTTTAAACTAGATGAGGCCAGTGTTTCCTAGCTGACTACCCTGAGAAGAAACACCGAAACAAACTCAGGGGTCAAAGTCTCTTTTAAAGTCCATACAGTACATATGTAATGGTCAAATCACATGAGAACCATGCAAATTTGTCTGAGATGGTCTTTTGAAGAAAGAACAATAAAGATTTGAGTGGACCTGTCCAGTCAGTGCAAGCATTTGTCAGTATTCGCAAAGCTCAACTCAGGACTACTAAGGAGCTCAACGACTTGACGAACAATACCAAAGAAAGGACATTTGGGTAGGCCGCAGAAAATAGACAAATTGCCAGACATACGTTAAAATTACTGAAAAGGAAAAAAGAAGCAATCAACATAGTCAATATATAACAAGGGCAGGAAGATGATGATGAAATTGATCTAAAACATTTTTAAGTGTAATTAATAACAATAATACCTATAAATAATTTTAAATGTTTGCATGCCGAATGGTAAAATGTGGCTGAGCTGTAATGTAATCTTAAAAACTATAATGTATTACCCATATTTGCAAAATAAAATTCTATTCTATTCTATTCACATGCCACGCCCCCAAGGCATATCCCTCGATATCCGTGGTCTCGATGGTGTCAAGCGAGAGAAAATGGTAACCGGTCACTACCTTCTACGAAGTATTAATGCGAGCGAAGGAGATGATAGCATGCCGTTCTGCCAATCCGCTGCTTATTCCATTAACCACTTTAAGGTATAATACTCAGAAACGCGTGTCCACCCTGTACCCACCCTAGAGCGGGAGAAGTCATTTGATGATGACCCCATAAAAAAGGTTTAGTAGTTTGAGCGTCGGCACAATCATTCAATTAGAATAGTATATCGTACCTACTGGACGGCAAATAATCGTACAAAGACTGTAATTATCCAGTTCCTTTTACAACAATACCTACCGTAGAAACATATCCAGTATGGAGTTCTTAATTGGGTAGGGACACACAGTCCAATAACATTCCTCCAGATTTAAAACGCAGTTTCTGTTTTATCAATATCTTTCCAAATAAAAATATATTGCACCTATTGACCATAGAGAAGATAGAGAGATATCTTTATAGTACACCAAAAATAAAAATCACATTAGGAACTAAAAATTAAAAAAAAAAGACGAAAGATGCAGGCAAAGACTACTATAGTATCAGGTATGTCTCCTTCCGGCGAATTCATCCATTGAGTTTTGCCTTGCAAACTGCTATCCTTTGATTCAACCTGGTTTAGGCATTGGTGATACTGTATTAACTCACATTTGACTATGGCTATTTAGACAACTGGGTATGACACTACTGTATCTAAGCATTCAAGATGCCTCAATAGTGCTTGCAGTAGGGCCATGCCATTTGAGTAAATTAGTACAAGACATTATGAGTAGTATTATTATACTAATTGAGCAAATCTAAATTTCCCCAGTTATGATGGCTGTAGCAGTTAGGTAAATAAATGCTCAGGTGCTGGATCATTGTTATGGACCCCAAATGATGAGTCTATGTTAATGTTGAGAAATATTTCCTCAACATACCTGTTTTGGAGTCAACAGTGAAGACCTGCAGCGATGCAGTGACAACCCCTTGCAATGGTGATTTTCCCAGAGTTGAACTCTACATTAATAAACTTGAGAAGAGTAAGAGGGTCTGAGTTAAGTGCTAATATGCCTATTTCTATGCTACAATAGGTCTTGTATCTTGCATTCTCGCCAATAAAACAAGAATAATAAAATCCCATTTCTCTATGAAAAGACGGAGGCTGTTATTTATTGATAGTTGGGTTAACTTCAGTATGAGTATGGTTTCTGCACTTAGTCCTATATGGACCATTGTACATGGGCCATAGCGGCTAAAACTTTGGTGGGCTTATCCCAACCAGCCCACCTCTCTTCAAAAAAACTGATTAGGCCTTTCGGGTTTTTCAGGGTGTCTGGGGATCCTAAGGTTTTTGTATGTTTCTGAAACCTGTGCAGGCTGTGCACATGCACAATTGTCTCTTCCTCCCCCAAGCATGCTCTGCACCTGGGATGATTTACTTTGAACGTTTGGTTTACTTAATGATGATGGCCATCTATGGCCACTTTAAGATTATAATATTGAAAATGAGTTCAAGTAAAAAAATAAATTTCAGTTCATCAACACAAAAAAATGTTAAAAATTTTGAATTGTCCCCAAAATTCTAAAGATGTGGTTTGATACAAACCTGCTGTAGATATTGATGCTAAATAGTTGATTTTACAAAGTAGATTCTTACCTACTATAGGTTGCAAAGTTGTATTTTAAAGACAAGGCAATCTTGAAAATAAAGGGTTAGCATTGGTATCATTGAAAAACATTGTACTACTTAACTCTTTTTGAATATATTTAAAATTAAATATTTCCTAGCTACTTATTAAAACTTGCTAATTTGATTCAAAGTAAAAAAAAGTGGTGTGAGTCACAGAGGCACAGATCAATGATTAAAATGAATGTAACATGTTCATTTTATCAGTGATTTTATTATAACTGTAAAAATCTTATACATAATGTACTGTGTGTGTTTCCATGCATTCAAATATAAGTTATCACTCTGGAGGTATTATTCAAGATCAGGTAAGTTTTCATCATCTGAGTCTGTTTCTAAGTCATCAAACGAGGGTTTATCAGCCTTGTCACCGCCGCCGCCGCCCATAGACCGGAGCATCTCTTCTATATCATAGGAGTTGCCACCACCATTTTCGTCTTCATCATCTTCGTCTTTCCATTTATTGAAATCTACCTTGAGGTAATGAGGTTTTTTCTTGTCCTTTGTTAGTGATGGCCAGTAGGAAGAGTCTTTCTTTTCTTTGCGAAGAATCATTTCTATACACCTGCCTTTATTTACGAAGGCGCTTGTTTCCGGGATCACCGCATCGTATAATGGTATAGTTACCTCGTGTACTTTATTGTCTGAAGCGTTGACGCCTTTAAAGTAAACCGAGTCTTTTTCTATTTTAATAGTCGGGTTTTTAGATTCGATGCTAAACGTGAGAAAAACGTCTTCTTTGCGCTGGGCCCATAATACGGGAGGAGGTACAGATCCTTCGCTAGACATGGTTATATATGTGGCACTGTAAATGGGTCGTGCGTAGAAATGTTATAATGAACTATAACTTCTAGACTAGATTCACTATTCGACTCACGAAAATTGATAGTCTTTCTATGCCGCCGCCGCCTCGCCGCACCGATTCATTTATGGAAGACGGATGGCACAGATTAAATATTCAACCTCTATGAAAATCTTTGCTCACAGAACGTGCTCGACTAAACTTCAATAACATTTTAGGCGATTTTTAATAAAAAAAATTGTTTGTGACATTGATTGTCTATAGACATGCGTCCGATATATCAAATCGTATTCATCACAAACTAGAAAACCGATTTCACGAAAACCAAACCAAACGCAAAACTAAAATCTAGCCGAAATCGAGATATATTCGCCCTGTCCTTTTTATTTCCACAATGTTCCACTTAGTTAGAAAGAGAGGAGACGAATTTCATATCGCATCAATCAGTTTGCGTTTGGATATCCACACAAATAGTTTTGTAATATCTAAATATCCAGATACGATTTAGATTTTTGTAGTTTTGTAATATCTGGATACGATTTGGATTTTTGTAGAGATTTCCACACAAATCGTTTTATGATATCCAGATATTTTTAGTCGGTTTGAATTTTTGGATTCGTTTGGCTATCAGTTTGTTGGTTACCGAAATCCAACTAAAATCTATTGCAAACTATGCGATCAATGTTACCCTTATTTTTAGGCTAAGTAGAGATTAGTTTTCCGTGATTATGTGTTGATTTATTTTGGTTTTAATTAAGTGTTTATCCAAGGATTTTGTTCAGAGATGCAAACTTGACCTTAGTGACAAGTGCGCGCGTCTCTATAGCACCATATCAATGAATAGAATTTGCCGACATTTTTATGTATTAGTTTAAAGTGGACTTTAAATAAAAGATAGATAATAAATGTAATTAGTGAAGACATATATATTATATTTATAGTTTAGACTTTATTTTAGTTGATTTTATATAAATAAACGAGTAGGTACCTACCCTAATTTTTTTTTTTCAGTAAGGTACATCGCGCAAATCTTTATCTTCTTGTCTTAATGGTACCTACCAATGTTTGCGTTTTTTGATAGCTTATAAAACCAAATCGAAGTTTTTGGCAGGCTCGAAAATCGGTTTCTTACTACGAATTCAAGGTCGATTGCCATTTTGGTTCAACTTATATGCCACGTATTGTAAGGAACGCATTGGTGAAACCAAGTGCTACAGAAATCGGATATTTAAAATCGGATATTGAAATCGATTTCAAAATCAGAAATCGGATATATATCCGTTTGCGTTCAGAACCAAAAACGCCCATGTCTAATTGTCTATGGTTTGTGGGTTGAACTCGGGTGAACTGTAGGGACGGGACGTGAAAAATAATTGATTATAAATCTACATTTTTTTAAATTAAAATTGATTACAAATCATCGATTAATATTTTTTTTTTCCATGATCATAACCATTTTTCATCTGCCACCCCGCCCTGCGACATGTCTTGTTAATAGCGTGTAAATACTTTTTGTTGCCGGCTTCTGTGGCTCCAGCAGAGATTGTTCTCGAAAGCTGGCACCATTATTAACAGTATATTACAAAGTGCTCTGTGATTATTAATTAAGACCAGGAGCCGAATATTGTCCAAACGCTTACCTAAGCTCAGTTGCGTATATACTCTATTCGCGATAGCATAAAATAGAAGTTAAAAAGGTTGCTTTAGGGTACACTTTGTAATAAAAAAGTATAATATATGTATATTGTGCTTTATTACAGTTATGATTGATGCTGAATTTATTATAATCAGCTTATTATACCAACTGTTATACCTAAATGAATTCAATGGAACTATCCATCGTCTGAATTTATGAAGCTTTTAATAAAATAAAATATTGAGTTCTTACATTTACTACTAGTGTCCATGTTAAAAGCCTAAAAGAAGCAGGGGTTGTCAGTACCTGGAATGTTTTTCATAAGCTGTACAGGTGTCTAGCGACTAGTTAACGCAAACTTCGCAAAAAGTCTAGACCGAATGCCACTATTAAAATCAGGATAGTCATTTATGTCGTTAATGAGCGGTTTAGAAAATAACAATTTTCGAACGCGGAATGTATTGTAAATAATGCGATATCAATGTTACGTTATCAATGTAAGCTCGCGTGAGCGTGTAGTTACCTAGGCTTCTTACTCATACAGGTACGACCGCGCGTAAAGTAAGGGCTTGCGCACACTTGAGAGAACGCTGTAGTGATGTGCCGAGTACGGCTTGACTCGAGTCAGACTCGATTCCTGCTGTGGACTCGCTGACTCGGGTACAAATTTATATTGATTCGAGTATGCAAGACTCGATTCCAGGACTCGAGTACGCTAGACTCGATCCCAGGACTCGAGTCCAGGATACGAATCCAGGATTCGAGTCCAGGACTCGAGTCCAAGATTCGAGTCCAGGACTCTAGTCCAGGATTCGAGTCCAGAAGTGTAGTCTAGAAATTCAAAACCAAAAGAGTCCGTTATTGATACCTTTTAGAACAAAAAGGGAAACTTCAGACAGCGTGTAGATAATGACACAACGATTATTTATCAACCATTTTTATTGTAATCAAATATTTTTAAAGATTATATTTAAAAAAAAAACATAGAACATATTAAGGAGGTATCTTTCTAGATAACAAATAAAACTTGATCTCATTTCTAGTAGAAACTAGAAATGAGATCAAGTTTTATTTGTTTTATTACAAATCAAAAACAGATCCTTTTTCGTGTAATTGTACGCTTATAAAAAAATGCAGGGTCAAACTTATGTTAGCGTCATTTTATTTCTTAAGTAAACACAGATCAAGTACGAGCTAGTCAACTTAACTCGAATGCTAGACTCGAGTCAGCTGGACTCGCATAATAAAACTGAGTCAGTGAGCTCAGAATCGATTCTGTCTGACTCGAGTCCTGGAATCGAGTAAACAAGACATCATCATTATCCTAAACCTAAACTACATGCTGTCTGAAGTTTTCCTTTTTGTTCTAAAAAGTATCAATAACGGACTCTTTTAGTTTTGAATTTCTAGACTACCCTTCAAGACTCGAATTTCTAGACTCGAATTATGGACTCGGGTCCTGGACTTGAATCCTGGACTCGAATCCTGGACACGAATGCTGGACTTGAATACTGAACTCGAATCCTGGACTCGAATCCTGGACTCGAATCCTGGACTCGAATCCTGGACTCGAGTCAATATTCGAATTCCACACATAGAACTCCAGTACTGGGATCGAATGGTGGAATCGAGTTATGATTCGAATACCGTATAACCTGACTCGAGTTGACTCGATCTACAAAAACAACGACTCGGCACATCACTACAACGCTGTCTTAGACAGACTTGCTACGACGTCTCAAAACAGTCTTGTTGCAGACAAGACGCCGCAGATTTGTCTGTGATAAGACTGTTTGGTCTACGACATGGCGCACACATGGCGCACACCATATAGAAAATACACAGGCCGCACAGTCTAGCGGCGTACGGCCAGTGTTGCCAATTTAGTGTATTTTCCACTAAAACTGGTGGTTTTAAACCCCCATTTAGTTGCGAAATATTGGTTTTAGTGGCTAGTGGATTTTTCTAGTGCTTTAGTAAAATTCAATATCTTACTAAAAATGCGATCACTCGGGTGTAAATCAGAACCATAGAATCCATAATTATCAATCTGATTGCACAAAAATGATTCGTCTGAAAACGAATTAATACATAGCTGTTATTGAATGGTACGACTACGTGCTGCGCAGCCATATCCCTGACGGGGTCTGGGTGGTCTGCTACGCAGATGATACGCTGGTCCTGGCGCAGGGAGAGTCATACCAGGCGGCGGTCGAACTAGTGACACACGGGGTTGCGACAGTCGTGGAGAGGATCCAAGAGTTGGGACTCGAGGTGGCATTGCACAAGTCCGAGGCCTTGTGCTTCCACAGCCCTTGGAACGCGTCACCATCGGGTTCCCAACTAACGGTAGGAGGAGTTCACATTGGCGTCGAATCGACGATGAAGTACCTTGGACTCGTCCTCGACAGCCGATGGAATTTCGAGAAGCATTTCCGACGTCTGGCTCCCAAACTTGATCGTACTGGGGCTGCCCTCAAGCGGCTCTTGCTCATCCCAGGGGGTTCAGGCGCCTCCTGCCGGAGACTCTATGCAGGAATCGTTCGGTCTATGGCCCTTTATGGGGCGCCGTCGCTACGAAAGCGACCGGCGGTCACGCTGAACGCAAGCCAGAGTGTCATGGCCATCCGGATGGTGCGGGGATACCGCACGATTTCCAGCGAAGTAGCGAGCCTCCTTGCTGGCCAACCACCGTGGGATTTGGAGGCAACAGTCCTTGTACGCATGCACGATCTGCGCATGGAGATGCAACACCGGAGCGAAACTCCGATGCCGCGCCAAGGTAGAAAGACTTCCGGTGGGATCTCATGGCGGAATGGCGACAGTGACTGTCGCAACCCTGTACTGGGCACGCCATAATTATGGCGATAAGTCCCCTCTTTGAGGAGTGGCTGGAAAGATCTCGCTGCGTCTTTACCTTCAGCATGACGCAGGTCCTCACCGGACATGGTAAGTTCAGGAGGTTTCTGCACCGGATTCGTGCGGAAGACAAACGCCCGGGTGTCGCCACTGTGTTGACCGCTCGGAGGACACGGTGGAGCATACGATAGAAGTGTGCTCCGCCTGGGCAGAGCACCGCCGTGTCCTCATGGGGGTGATCGGCGGCAGCGATCTTTCGCGCCGGGCCTTGATGCAGGCCATGGTCCGGAGCGAAGAGGAGTGGCGGTCGCCTCCTTCTACGAAGCAGTAATGCTAGGCAAAGGATGCGGCCGATCGCAAAGGTCCTCACGCCCCGACCGCCGCCAGGATTCCGATCCCAATTTCCGGCCACTGTAGGCACGGGCTTGCGGACGGCGAGTAATGGGTGGCTCGCCATCCGATAATCCGGTAACCATCCGGACCGGGCCCAAGTCGTCGACGGCGCGTACTGTTCCACGCGCCTTAAGGAGATGTCAGCAACTGTAGGGGCCCAGCATGATCAAAGCCTACTGGGGCAATGGGTGATGCGAAAGAGATCCCCGGAGCCCTGGAAAAATGGCAAAGAAGGAACAGGAGTAGGTTTTTAGTCAGTAAAAGTCTGACACTATCTCGCGCCCCGCCCAAGAGCGGGGGATGTCATTAGATGATTTTCCCACCCGAAAAAAAAAGCTGTTATTGAGTAATTTGTATGTTGATTTACCTACTAATGCTAATTTACCCACAAATGGTATTTTGATCAACTGATTGTTAATTTTTATCACTTATTATTAAAGGAAACTAATAATCTATATGCCCACTTATTTTATTTTGTACAACACACGTTTTTTTTTTGTGGGAAATTTTGCGATTTTCTGTTAGGGATAGTTTTTTGTTAGTGGTTTTAAAAGTTGATTCTAGTGGTAAGTTAGTGTAACTGTTGGCAACACTGGACGTCTCAAAACAGTCTTTTCGCAGACATGTCTGCGGTGTCGTAGACAAGTCTGCGACGTCATAGACAAGTCTGTCTAAGACCGTCTTGTCTCAAGTGCGCACACTTGAGACAAAAAAACCGGGTAACCGGTTTTTTTTTGTTTGAAACAAGTTGTTTTTATTGTTTGTGTAAATGATATTTTTAAACAGCTTGTGAAATACAGGCCAACTACATCTTGCATTTCTTTAATATTTAAATTGAAACTTATATATTTAATTTTAAAAAAAAATTAAGTAAAAGATATATTTGCGTTTTGTGTTTAAACTCAGCAGGTACAATATAAATCAACATGATCAACAAAATCAACTAAGCGTAATTTAGTCATTTTAAATATCACGCATGAATATAAATGACTGTAAAATATAAAACTCAACATAATTGATTACAGATTATACTGTTTCATTATAAGCTCTAACTAGGAAATGCAAAACCAGCCAAAATTAAAACCCTATTAAATTTTTTTACCCTGTTTTCGATGAACCCGTTTTTAAAATTAGTTTATTTTTATATATTTTTTAAGTGAAATTTTAAAATTGTTTGTTAAATTCAGGGCGCCTAATAATTATTTAGAAACTTATCTATTCAAAAGAAATTGTATACCTAATATGGCCATAAATTCTGTTTCAAATAAATACATCATAACTTCATAAAAACGAATGTCTTAGAATAATGTCGTACATAGAGAATATAACCCAGAAATCAATACACGCTTCTACTGAAAATATCTCACAGTCTATCGGTTTACGCACTATGATCATTGGAAAGTTGCCCACCGCTGATCGTATATATTTTTTTTAAGGATTCTTATTATTGTGACGTTTGGAGCAGCCCATGTCCTCTAATACAGACCACATTTGTAGTCCAGTGGTTAAGGTCTGGGCTAGCCGAGGATCAATCATCAGCCTTAATGAAGTCCGAAACATTCGCTGCAAGGCAAGCCTGGGTAGTGCGTGCCTTGTGACCGAGTGCTTAGTCTTGCTGAAAAGACCCTAATATGTTATCAAAAAGAGAGAGGCTTTAAGAGGCTTCGCTATGCCGTCTAGGATAGTATCTTGATACACTTTAGCTGAAGTTTTCACCCATTTTCACGAAATATAACCTTGATCATTCCGTGATAGAATTAGCCCTTACTAAACCATTACTGATACCAAATGTTGACCATTTAGGACTCTGCTAACCAGTTGAGAGTTTTCTTTGGAGCTACGAACATACACCCGATCATTTTACTTGTTGTAATATTCCTTGATTGTGAAAACTGTCTCATCGGTAGCAAGAATATCCATGAGTTTTCCATCAGTGTAACAAATTTGCACTCTTTTCAAGCGACTCGTTTAAGGTGATGATGTTATGATGAGTCACAACACACAGCCGGACTGGATCTTTTATGATCGTGAACAGATGAAGTGTACAGTTGGTGTAGTTGTCTATGGTACGATAAACAAACCTACAACTAATACCAAGCCTCAACAGCGTTTTAAAACAATGTTTGCTAAAAAGAATAAAGTCATATAAAAGTAAAAAAAAATCGAAAAAACCGGATACTTGAAAATAAAACCCGGGTTTTTTAATCCTTAAAAATATGCCGAAAAACCGGTTTTTCGGTTAACCGGTTTGCATTCAAAAAAACTGTCATCCTATGTCTCAGTGACGACATCTGGCTTTGAATAGCAAACACGCGAATTAAATTTATCAAAATTTATAATTATCCAGCTATCGCTCGGTACTGGTGCTTTACTAATTATTATTATTTTTAATAATAATATTTTATTTGCATAAAAAATGGTATACAAGATGGTAATATGAATACACTGGTATATCCTACATGTTTTGCTTCATGAATATAAGCGTGCAAAATATTCTAATTATTTTAACCCTTTTCTTGGCAAAAAAAATGTATGGAATTAGTTTTTTTGTTTAATTCTCTGTTAAAAACAAGTATTAATGATATAAAAATTGAAAAAAAAAATCTTGTACGTCTAGTTTTGGAGATGTATAATGTATCTTATGAGATACATTGCCAAGTCGACGTAATTTTGCCTACACGACGCAATGTATCTGAGAAGATACAATGCTCAAATAAGAGAAAATTCAATGAATTAATAAAAGTAAAGATATAATCAGAATTACAGAAAAAAACAAACAAACATTAATTCTTAAAAAGTAACATAAATACCCTAAAAATAAGCCTATTACGTTTCGGTTTAGAGAAATAAAAATAAGTTTCTATTAGGCAGAAGACAAAGTCTTAGAACGCATTTCGAACACATAGCAGTGATTTGTCTTTTAATGCATAACTTGTACCTCCCCATGGTACAAGTTATTGGGAAAAGTCAAATTTGGTCATATCTGACACAAAGTGTAGGTCTTGGCATAACAGGGGCTTTAATTGTTTTAGCTGGAGTAGGTTCTGCTATATCTAATTCCTCTAATGAAGTCTTCTTTTTGTGCATTAATAAACTTTGTACAACTACAACTCGTAACGAAATTTGTTTAGAAGCATATATTTTTCCGATTTAGTATGCCTGCGATAAAGCAATCAGCTATTACTGACAAACATGTCCAGCGTTTGGGAAACTAGCGGCAAATACTAACGATGACAGTGTATGTTCTATAACAGGCGATGGCGAGTTCTACGCCACCCATATGTGAGTTGTAATGCTTGATTATTTCAGGACAAGCGGGGTTATTGCGTAACTCTGTTGACAGTTTAAGTTATGATCACTTGTTAACAATGTGCATCATTGAACTGTCAAACAGCTAGTTTCGTATTGCCTATCTTCAGTGACCAACTGCAGTGCCGTCATTAGCCACTGGTGCCTTTGATAGCCACCGTAACACGTTTTGACAGATGTAATTGTATCGATACTTTTAAAATTGCGATTGTGTAAGCTTTTGAAGCTGTATAATAGTCGATACAATTTTAGAGTGGTCACAATAGACACCGTAAATTTTTATAATTCACCACATTTCCACCGTAGTTTGTTAGTCACTTGTGTGATATGTAATACCAATTTTATGAAATTGTCAGTTGACCACTAAGTTTAGTGTGCAACTAATGCTAGTTGTAAACTGTTATTGAAAAAGTTAGCCAATATGCCCCAAGGTACTGCATACTTCGTCTTATTTTGTTTACAATATCGTTGAATTGTAGACACTGGATCTGCTTCAACATTGCTTGCAGTGGTCACGCATTTATTGTATGCCACATTGCTACACAAATGTTGTTGCAATTGCAAACTATCTGGGAATAAGACCCTCTTTAACGCTTTGTCCATCGTCATTTCTTTTTTCAGTTCTCCGTGACCTATTTTAATGAATGGTTCCAAGTGAGTACTGGTGAAAAAGGTGTTGAAAGAGACCAGTGAACATGCAGGTTGTGGAATGCTTTTTTATGCAAAAGGCTACAACGATTTTAGCCCCTAACCCGAAGCCAGATTCTACTGGTGAAAAATTTTTGTATCGGAATGTGTCATCACCTCCATACACAATAAAGTCATAAATGAATCCAGACACTGGGAGCAGCAACGAATATTTTGAAGGCCCATTTCCTAGGTTTGCTTTTTATATACCTATCGCGTCCGATGGCCGGCTTTTTTCCCTTTATATGGCACCTTCATCCCATCAATGCTGGATCTATTCTCATGGGATACTTTTTAAAGTTTTTCCGTAAGTTTAGAGATATATAGCGTGCACAATTATTTCTGTAATAACTTGGCGGTGTGAACCCAGAGATACATAGCATGCTGTACCTAATTCTGAGATAACTTAGCAGTGTGCACTGTGAGATACATGCACAAACAATACTCGTTTTTGCATAGTACACGAATGTTTACTTCATAGGGAATGTAAATATAATCAACACTGCTTAAAAATCTGGATAAAATATAAGAAAATAACAATATTTTTATCTCCTTGCCTACGACCGTGCCGACTCTACGCACAATTTTTTAATTCAAAATATAACGGTACTACTAATATCATCATGCTAAATAAAAATTAGTTCAAAATCGTGCAAAATATAAATTGTTGTGTGAAGTTTCATGTCATTCACTATATTTTCGAAACTGGGAATTTTTAAAGTTTGTTGTATCTGACAAGATACAATGTCAAGAAAAGGGTTAATCATCTGTGATATGAATTTACACCAGGTTTTTATGATTCGATACCTAAATAAGTGGTTAAAAGCAGCTACAACGAAAAAGATTTTGTTTGTTCCTTAAAAACGAACTTTGACGTTAGAGAGCATTTTGATGGCCCAGAGGTAACGGGCCCCGACTTACGAGTTGTAGGTCGTGGGTGCAAACGCATCCGCACACTCGCACCCACGCGAGAGGCATTACTTTGTGTAATTTATTTCATCACTACTGCTCTCAGTACGGTGGAGGATAATTTCCCAATTGCCACCTGGTGGCCACCCACATGGGGCTGGGCACGCCACAATTATGGCGGTAAGTCCCCTCTTTGAGGAGTGGCTGGAAAGATCACATGGCATCCTTACCTACCGCATGACGCAGGTCCTCACCGGACATGGTAAGTTCGGGAGGTTCCTGCACCGAATTCGTGCGGAAGACACGCCCGGGTGTCGCCACTGTGTGGAACGCCCGGAGTACACGGTGGAGCACACGGTGGAGGTGTCTGCGAAGCAGTAATGCTAGCAAAGGAGGCGGCCGATCGCGTGAGGCAACGGTACTCACGCCCTAACCGCCGCCGGGATTCCGATCCCGATTTCCGGCCACCGTAGGCGCGGGCTTGCGGACGGTGAGCAATGGGTGGCTCGCCGTTCGATCGTCCGGTTACCGTCTGGACCGAGCTCAAGTTGTCGATGGCGCGTAGTGTTCCACGCACGCCTCAAGGAGATGTCAGCGAAACCGTAGGGGCCCAGCAGGGTCGAAGCCTACTGGGGCCACGGGTAGTGTGAAAGCGAAGCCCGAGGCCCCGGGATGAAGGCAAAGAGGGAACAGGAGTGGGTTTTTAGTTAGTAAAAGTCTGACACTATCTCTCGCTCCACCCAAGAGCGCGATTTGTCATTAGATGATTTTCCCACATTAAAAAAAAACCCACATGGGGCGACTAGGAAAAACTCGCATTGTTTCCTAGTTTGGTGGACAGTAGTTTTATTTATGTGAAATAGCCACTCCCACTTTTGGAGATTCATCACTGATGTTATGTTTCCTCTTGTAATCCTTTTACACAATAAATGATTACTTACTTTTGCACTCTTTTTTTAAAATTGAAGTCGGTTGTATGTGTGTGTTTTTGTAGCCATTACAATTTTTATTTAATACCTACATTCATTTTGACTAAGTATATTTATACATGATTACACATATATTTATACACATTAGTCAGAGCACGCCATGCGTTACGACCAAAAGTTATACAATGCGTTCCAATTATGAATAGGATCGATTGCCAGCTAGTGACTTCACGTCATACTGTCAAATCGAAGAATTAATATGGTGAAAAAAATAAGAAATTTATAAAATTTAATTTATTTACGATCTGTGAACGAAAACAGTTTAATCAGAATCCAGTTCTTCAATTTTGCTCATCTCTGAGTTCTTCAATTTTGCCCAATTTCTTGCGATTTGACTGTATGATGTGACGTCACAACATGACAATCGATCCTATTCTTATTTGGAACGCATTGTACCATTGTACAGACAGACAGCCCGTTGGGACCACATTTTGTATTACCTACATGGGTATATGTATTAAGAATAAATACACAAAATCAGGAAAAAAATAAACAACTTAAAAAGTTTTCTTCTACCATTATTATATAATTGGGTTCATTGAAATAATTTCAGTAGGTACTCACGAACTTAACAAATAATAGGTAGGTAATCCAGAAACATTTTAATTTTACTTACATCTAATATATTTTTTAAGCTTTCGTAATTACAGCGATTGACAACTCGATAACTACTTAATTATGATTTAATGGATCGGAAAAATTGATTTTATGTCACCTAATTAATTAGTAAGTAAGTACTTAGAAGTAAAATCACAGTTTTACTAATTATTTAGATAGTTAGACAAAGTTAAGTAATGCAAACTAAAAACACACATCTCTCTAATTTGTATTTTTTTTATTGAGCCAACTTGCAACAAAATGCTTTGCAAGTACTCTACCAGAGGCCCTACCACGAGCTATTAACGCGATCCATTTGACGACTTAAACTGAACTGTTAAACTCGTTTAAAATAAAAGGCCCATTTTGACATTTGAGAAATACCCTAGAATGTAACTTGGAGCGAAACTGAAAGAAACAATAAAATAATAATTAATTATTTATAGTGTTTTAAAAAAGACATACTTACATTTTTTGATGGAATATATTGAGAGTATTCTTTTTGCGTATTTAAGTATTGACAGAAATGTCAAAACGGTTCTTTTATTTTTTGACAACTTTAGAGAAATGGAGCTATGTAGCGTTGGTGATAGTCCAATACCGCGTATATACATAGTACAGAAACAGCAAACATGTGATTTCGCGGCTGTAGGTCGACCTGAAAGACAATTTTTGGAATCGGCCTGTTACGACGTATTATAAGTGCCCATGTAGGCCTATGTGAAATAAAAACTTTTGACTTTGAATCAAAAATAACAATACCGCGGATCTTTCGACGAAGTTATGACTCGAAAACCGCGTATCTCCGCCAATTGGTATTATAATCCTCTCGACTGAATTTCGATCACGGTGGCCAATCTCAACAGAGATTAGCCAAGTACGCATCAGATATTATAGTGCAAACACAAGTACGCACTTTCTGTTCATTTACTCTCATGGTCCGGTGGGACGGCAATCCGGCAGGACCGGAGAGAGATCAATCAGGCGCAGGACCAACGGCTTTAGGTACGTGCTTTTCGAGGCAAAGGGGGGGTCACACCACCACCTTACAAAGTCCGAGCTGCTACAGTTATTCCTAAATGGAAAAGCCCAATAGAAATTTTTGGCCGGCCCAGGAATCGAACCCAGGACCTCATGCTCACTCAGTATTCCCCAGTCTGAGAAAACTGAATATCTGGGCAACCTCTTCAATAACAACGTGATTCCGTTTAGTTTCAGGGTTAAAGATCTTGGTCTGCATGTCGACTTGCCTTGATTGGCAGAAACAGGACACAAATATTAGTAGAAAAGTCATCGGAACATTACGGTCGCTTTTTCGACTGAAGAATCTCCTCGCAGCTCACATAAAGGCAATGCTTGTGCAGTCCCCAAATCTTTCCCTTAACTATGGTAATGTGTGCTACTATGACCTGAATGCCTGGCCACCTTCGGCGTCTATTTGGAATGTGGTCTATTTGAACATCAGGACGTTTTTTCACAATGACATTCTTTATTTGTATTTATGTATTCATTATTGTTCTTATTTATTTTCTGTTTGTCTTCTATGAAATTCCACCTATCATGTTGTATCTGCACCATCCTAAGGTAGACTGGTATAAAATGCCTAACGCATGAAGTCCACCTTTTTACACTGTCTTTATTAGTGCATAAAGTTTTAATAAATAAATAAAAAATGATGTAATAAATAAAATAAAAATTATACTTAACAAACTTATTGAGCTGATGCCATCATCAGCTCATTCTTAGTTGCTGAAAAGTTTTTATTTAATAATTATATTTTTTTTTTAATTTGTAGTTTCAAAATGTTCACTTATTTGATATTGCAGTTTCAGCTCAATTAGTATAAAGTCAAACTCAAGTCACACATGGGCACTTATAAAACGTCAGAAGCTAGTGCAAAGAAGAAATAATGTCAATTTTTTATCACTTTTTTTCATATTTGAAGTTGGTAGACATCTTATAATCTTCCATAACCATGTCATATTTATGATTAAACATAAAAATGAATCCCTATTTCCTTTGGTCACGCCACCACGCGTGAACGGCTGGACCGATTTCACAAATTTTGATCTTATAAAAGAAAAAAAGAAAAAAATGGTAGTAGGGTAGAGTAGGGTAAATTAGGGTGGAGTAGGGTAGAGTTGTGTAGAGCAGAATAGAGTAGTCAGTTGACGAGAGCGAAGCTGCGGGCAAAAGCTAGTTATTAAATAAATCATTGATTGAGGTTGTGTTAAATATTATTTTCTTTTAAATACAATATCGCGTAAGTACTATCTATGATCCAGAATTGTTTGAAATTATACAGCGTAAGTGACTTTGTAAATAAACTATTGGGAATATTGAGTTTAAAAATAGTAGGTACTTAAGGAGAACGATACGATCCTGTACTCAACTTTGAACTACAAAGTTCGACCGCATAGATTTTTAGAAAATCAGTTTTTTTGGCCTTTCTGTAAAATCAGCGAAAGTGTACATACGCGGTATTTAACAATTTTAGTTACGCGGTATTGGACTATCACCGACGATAGGTTGTATAGCCCCTTCCCTCTTTCTCACTATGACGCCGGACATTTTAACACGTCATGGTACGGCCCCAGAGCAGCACATGAGTGTGTATGTCGTGGCCAGATCTTAGAGTTGATTACTGCATGATAAGGCCAACTAAAACTGGCCAGATCGTTTAAACGTTAACGTTTGACGATATGTCAATCCTCGTTTGGCCATATCATTGATGTAGGATTTCTATGATAATAATAGGTCTAAAGAAAGTAGGCCAAACGAGGATTGACATATCATCAAAGTTTAACATTTAAAACGATCTGGCCAGTTTTACTTGGCTATATCATGAAGTGATCAATTTCTAAGAGCTGGCCACGACATGTATATTATCAAAACCATAAATTGATTTTAAAATGCATTACCTATTAAGCTTAACTCACACTGGCGCAAAGTCAAAGTGTCGCGTCGCGTCCTGTTATTCAAGCGATGCACAGTGCTGCAGGGCTATTGCGTAACTCTGTTGACAGTTCAAGTGATGATCACTTGTTAACAATGTGCATCATTGAACTGTCAAACAGCTAGTTTCGTATTGCCTATATTCAGTGACCATCTGCAGTGACGTCATTAGCCACTGGTGCCTTTGATAGCCACCGTAACACGTTTTGACAGATGTTATTGTATCGATACTTTTAAAATTGCGACTGTGTAAGCTTTTGAAGCTGTATAATAGTCGATAAAATTTTAGAGTGGTCACAATAATAATAATAATAATATGACCTTTATTTCAGACAAAAGTCCATATATTGTTAGTAACACAAAGACAATCACAAAGCTGCACCGCACAGTAGCACCAGTTTATGCCAGGCCCTGGACGCGACCACCCTCAGTGTGTAATCGCATCCAGTGCCGCCATATCGGATCCAGTGCCGCCATATACAATATAGAACAACACAATAGGCACCGTAAATTTTTAAAATTCACCAAATTTCCACCGTAGTTTGTTAAGTCACTTGTGTGATACGAAATACCAATTTTATGAAATTGTCAGTTGACAACAAAGTTTAGTGTGCAACAAATGCTAGTTGTCAACTGTTATTGAAAAAGTTAGCCAATAGCCCTCCTGGACCAGTTCAGAGAATTTTGCACATTCGTGAATGACGCTAGTGCTCATCAGCTGACGCGTCACTGCGCGCAATTAACGCACGGCGACGTACAGATCGGCCGTTATATCTTGGCGGCCCTGAACTTCGCGCAGAAGGCTGCGCACGAACGTTTTTTAGGAACAAAATGGTGGCATGAGGCGACGTGCGCGGGGCGGAGGTCTAGGCTAGAGATTGACTCTATGTAAACACAATCGACCCTTTATTCAATCAAATATTGTAATCGATTCGGAATTTATTAATTTTTGTTTCTATGAGATATTGAACGGAATAGATTTACAAACATAGTGAATGTTGTCGTTTGTAAACGAGATTACGACTTTAATGAAAAAAAAAACGAATAAAATTTTATTTTCTTGGTTGAAAGACATGATTTAGTTAAATATCAGTTATTTATAAACGACTACTACAATAACGACTGTTTGAGAATATTTTAAACCTCCTTATAAAATTTAATCAAATATATTTTTATAATTGGATTTCAATTGATTTGAAAAATAATCGATTAAACAACACCCACAGATACGCATATTGGACATCCCTTTTTGTTTACTCCGTAAAACTTCGTGCATATTCGGTAATGCTCGGGACGCGGTATTGTGTCTCAGTCACACGTTAGCATTGGTCTCGTGTTCGTGTCGCTATCTCTGTCTTGAGTACGGGCGGTTACAAAAGTTTTCGTTGATCGTTGTTAGTTGTTATTATTTTCTTGTTAAGTTTTTTGTTTAGTGTTAAGTTTTTTGTTTGTGTTTATTCGATCATATTATTGATGAAATGACGGAACAATTCGTCATTAATACAGGATCAGACTCAGAAAATGAATCTGAAAGTGAGAGCGACGACAATTATGATGACGATGACGAACCTATACCGAGTACCTCACAAAGTACGCAAGGGGCAGATGACTTTATGCTAGGGATTTCCCCCCTCAGCGAAAGTGATTAAATAATAAAAAGTTTATCAAACTGTTAATAATATTGTGTGTGATTGTGAAAAAAATTTGCTACTATCGAAAGGTGAGTGAATTTTTAATTCATTAGGTAAATTATTTTTTTAGCCGTTTGTCTCATAGCGTTTTGATATTTATTTTATTTGTACTTGGTCTCTGTATCAGGAAATTTATACTCGAATTTCGGTTTAAAAAAAATTTAATTCCAATAACACTTTTTTTACGAGTGTACATGCGCGAAAGTTCGCAGAGCCTATGTTCAGAACCGTCAAGTTATAACGGCCGATCTGTACGCAACCGCTCTCGCCTCTAACCCAGCATCAACGCGAGAAGGCGATCGTCGACGCGCGATTTAATGTTTCCATAACAATTTGTACCTTAATGATAAGAAAATAGAAATGAATTTACTATAGGCGAAAAACATAACGCGTCGCGAAGCTTCGACTTTGTTAGTGGAGTTGAGCTTTAGGTAAAGAGGTAAAAGTTATACTCTCTTAAATTACAAAACAGTATTTTAAAATAATGTCACAACTTTTCAAGATTTTCATGAAACAGTTATTATTTTTATTTTTAACATTGATACAAAAACGATCATCAAAACTTAGTTTAGATGAAATTATAATAATCATTAGCAGTTACCATAAATATTATAATCAAGGCGCGTACTTTCTTACTATCTAACTAGTTTAATTTTATAAATTACTTATTCCTACCTGGCAGTTATTTATGGACATTTGAGGTTAATTAATTAACCGTAAGTATTACAGCAAAATGGAGTTCTAGACTTCTATTTATATTAAATTGTAAGAAAGCACTAAATTCGCAATGCATTTAGTATTCCAAGCACTTAAAAGCCCCTCCTACCTATAGTAGTACCTATCATAAAGATAAATAATAAATACCTACCAAGCATAGTTCTGTTGTGAATTGTGTCGAAGGGTACGATAAAAAGGATATTTATCTCACTATTACTATACTTGCGAACTAAAAACAGCAACGATTCCTAATCTGCGAGGAAACAACTACTTTAGTGAGCGATCTACATTTCAAGGGGAAAATTGTAAGTACCTAGACATTTTAAAAAGATTTTGGCAGCCATACCTGGCAAACCTAAGTAGATACCTACATAAAAAAAAGACTGAAAAGCGTCACCAAGAAAGAACAACGTGTTACCATAATTTAAAGGGTGACTGGTAATTAGTGACCGATACTTAAACACATGATTGTACTCATGATTACAAACAACTTTCCCACAGAAACTTTTTTTCATGAGTCCAATCACTGGTTTAAGTATCGGTCACTATTACCAGTCACCCTACGTATATTTATATATAGGGTATCATTTATTTATGTAAAGAATACCTACATATTTATGTAGGAACGCTTTACATAAATAAATTAGTTCGCGGTTTATCAGTGGCGACGTATTATTTATGCATTAAATAGGTTCGTTAAGTTTTACACGAAAGAAAAAAAAATTAGTAAAATTGTTACTTTCACAAGGGGACAGGTTTTTAACCGTCGCAAAGTAGAATCGCCCAGGTTCGAAAACGCTGCTCTAGTGGGAGAAACTACGAAAGCAGTAAACTACAGTACGGTCAAAATATGTTAGGCACTCTGAAGTTGGCGTTCGAACTATTCCGCATACTCGAAAAAATATGTAACACGCATTCGCCTTAATATGATCGGGAATATGCATTTATATTTTTTAATTGCTAAATTATACATATAATTTTTGGCTTTAATAAACAATTAGGTGTGAAAAAATTTTTTAAATATCTTCATCAACAACGAAGTTATATAGCTTCAAAGCTGGTAATAAGAAAGAGAAGTGCGATGTGCAATATGACATCAGAGTTCATCACCCTCCTCTCCTTCAATCTTTCAGCGGTCTGCGCTTCCTCCTTCCAGTTCTGACGAAATCTGTCTAGTTCGTTATCTAACTAGTTTATTCATAAATATAAAAAAATTAAAAATAACAGTGAAAACAATATCAAAATTGGTAGAAAAGGAACAGAGATATAACAATTATCAAATGAATATCGGTATTCTGTCTCTCTCTCGTCAAAACACCGTTTTTATGGCGGCGGTCAATTTTGATATTGTTTAATGTTATTTTTATATTTTTGTATATTTATGAATAAACTAGTTTGATAAACAATACTTTTTTCATGCATATTCCCTACTGTTCGAAGATCAGAGCGGTTAAAATATTTTGACCGTACTGTACCTTATTTATTGTAACAATATTTTTTTTCTACAAAAAGTTAGAATTTCTTTGATTATACACACAGTCCGTAAATATTAATTAGCTTTCTTTAAACTACATTTCCATTTTAGAATACAAGACATAACAGTTAGATATCTATTAATTTTCACAAACATCTTTATAAATGTTGGAATTATACATACTACACACTAATGGAAAATTCACCATCACAGTACAGTAAAAATAATTTAAACTCACTAGTAATCTGTGATTTAAACATTTTAAAAATGCAAAATCATATCGTCATTATCTTTGGCCGCCCTTTTCTCTACAATGTTAATACTACTGCCTCCTCACCAAGACACAGTACAATATCTAAGAATACACATGGATGTGTTTCCACGTTAAGCCCAATAATATCAAAGCAAAAGACAAGACGTCTCAGTCATCATCAATACAACTATCTTACTTGGTTAGGGGGCATCCATTAATTACGTAAGGTGATTTTGGCGATTTTTGCCTCCCCCCTTCCTCTCTTAGTAAGATTTGGTTCGACCCCTTTTTGTTAATTTATGCTTTATTGCGTTGGCATATAAAAAAGCACATTAATTGTTTTATTTAGGACCAGTTACAGATTAGATTAGAATTGACCCTCTACCCCCATAAGTCTCACGTATTTTATGGATGCCCCCTATTGATTCGAAACGGCAAACAATTGGTAGACAACAAACTACTCATTTACAAGAGTATCCTAAAACCTGTCTGGATGTGTGTTGTACAACATTTGGACAAGTACCTACTAGCAGTTAAGACATTAAAAATAAATATCAATAAATAAATTCATTACAACAAATAACATTTTAATGTTATTTTCTAATGACCAGGAACTTAGCTATGCAACATCACATGGTACATCATCTTAAGATGAACATGGTGAAGTAAAAGTTACACAAAAGTACAGAGACATACCAAGGCAAGCTAGAAGACATCTCAACGAATTATCTGCTAAGCTGACAAAACGAACCATAAAAAACAGCTGAAAAATAAAGATAGTCTGGCCACATGAATAGACTGACAAGAAGATGTTTTCAATAGAGGAAACACCAACTACCATACCTGACAAAATCCTTCTACTTATAGTCAATGCTGTAGATTAAAAGAGAAGACAAAAGAAAATGTAAAAAACTCTTCCTTGTAACGATCATTATATTAAAAGCAAACAAAATTATGAAGGATTGCAGAAATCCGTACTACCTAATCTTATAAATGTGAAAGTAACTCTGTCTGTTACGCTTTCACAGTTAACCATTGAATCGATTTTGATGAAATTTAGTATGGAGTAAGCTTAAAACTCAAGGAAGAATACATGCTAGTTTTTATCTGGCTTACGACTTTCGATTTCTCGTCCGCTATAACCGACATCAACGAGGACGAAGTCGCGGTTTTGCCCGCGTTTTCGACCGCCCGCGCTAGTATAAAATATAACAAAAAAATTACACAACTTCAGGTTGGAAGACAACGAATTCTTTGACGAACTTATCAGAAGATTGCCAGCAACTTTGTGAGCAGGTGAATACCAGAACAGATAGGAAGTGTAGATGTGCAAGAGACGCGTTGATTGGTAATAAGCGAAGAGTTTCAGCAAATTCCGGAACTAGTTGTAATTCGCATGATAGCCTAGCGCCGCAGCGAGGGCAGATGGTTGGCACGCTGGGGGACTCCGGGGTACTCGCAGTACTTGGCAGAGGTGCTCCAAGGATTGGGGGTTCGTCCCTCGAATACCTGCGAATAATAAAGCATTCAGTATCCCAATCTATATATATAAAAATCAATGCCACTTTTCGTTGTAATTTTATAACTCAAGAAGGGGCTCACCTGCCCAAACCAAATGTTTAGGCTTTGTTTGGACTATTTAGTAGATGGTTTATGTGAAGTTTGCACAACATCGGTCGAGCGGTTCTTCATTTATTCGTAGGGTAGGTACCTAGGTTAGAGTAGAGTAGGGTAGAGTGAGGTAGAGTAGGGTAGAGTAAGGTAGAGTAGGGTAGGGCAGGGTAGAGTAGGGTAGGGTAGAGTAAGGTCTACCTTAACAAAAGTACTGACTACTCTAGTAGTCAGTAGACGAAAGCGAAGCCGCGGGCAAAAGCTAGTTCATTCATAAATTAGGTTTTGCTTGGAGTACGTGTCACTGTCCCGTTCGCGTTGGTCTCGTGGTGCGACTCAAGTCGGGAGTGGGATCTATGCGATTCCCACGCCGTGCAGTGAAGTTTTTCTTGGCTTTGTTTTTTTTTTAAAGTAACTATGCCCGATACTAAAAAATAATAAAAAAAACATAACACACCTAGACCTTTTTTATTTGTGAATTATTTTTTCCGTTCTGGGTGGAACGAGAGCTAGTGTCACAAAGATACTCAGACCTGAAACAACTATATGTAGGCCATATAAATATTTATTAGGCCATGTCCTGTGTCTGGGTATAATTTATCTATAATATGTATGTATTTAGAAATATATATGTTTATTTAAATATATATAAGTAGTCTAGTACTCATAACTTCAAGCTCTGCTTAGCTTGGGATTAGACGACGTTGTGTGATAGTTGTAGAATATTATTATTATTTGCTCCATGGGAGAACCCGCGACACGCAGCTTAGCAACCCATCGTGTTGCATGAAGTGTTTGTAACCACTGTGCCAACTGTGCCGCCATAACCAACATTCAATCAGGATTATTATTAAGGTAGAATTACATTCGGCACACGTGGGCCACATACGCTAATCTGGGGGCGTCAGTTACATACATTTTATAAGGCAACTAGGCATGTAGAGCTACATTAAATCCACGCCACGCAAGCGACTCTACGTACAAATTAGGCTTGGCCCACGTGTGCGTCGGTCTAACATAGTTCCCGCTTTAATAGTATGACGTAAGTTATTTTCTTGATTGACTACCTGAGTATTTGTCCCGGATGATTGCGCAGTCGCGTCAGGAATGCGTGGAACAATCGATCTCCATGCAATGGAGCCGCTTCTTCATAAGGTTCGTCATCAGATCCACCTCCCCCTCCAACACGATCACCTCCACAAACCTCTATTTCTGAAATAATTAAAATTTAATACCTAAATGTTCGATTTACACTAAAATCATTTGACGATAGGGGATCAAGGACATAGCATTGTATTGTAAACAAGTAAGTACAAGACTTACCATTCTCAATCTTATACTTATTGAGCAATTCATTGGCTCTGTCATCATTGGCTAGTGATTTCTTCCATTCTTCTTCAACATATATGAATTTCGGCACAAATTGTAATGGCCCACACATCAGTCGACTTCTCAAGTCAGGTGGTAGTTCTGCAGTCTGTAATAAAGAAGAAAGAAATAAAGAAAGAAGAAATATCACAAGACATTTCACATAGAGATGTCAACCTGCATTCTGCTCTTCAGTTTTTGTTGGGCAATCATCAAATAACTCCGTCTCTGTGCGGGAAGAAGAGAGGGATTGGTGACAATCCCTCTCTTTTAACATCCATCACACATCACTCACACTAAACACACACACATCACACATCAACATCATTCTAAATTTCTAACATTCTTTCTCTTCATGTGAATGAAGAGAAAGAATGTTAGAAATTTGCTGAATAAAACCCAACTGTATTCCTACAGTTAACCATTGCATTTCAAACCCATGGTAACTCTTTCGAAAATCACGCAATTCATATTTGGTGGGTTCAAAGTTGCAATAAAGCTGATTGACAATCTATTCCCCTACAGTATGCGGATCAGCATTTTCAAAAAGGCTTTCTACTGGTGTTGTAGGGATGATGAATGGAATGATGGTGACTGTATAGTTCTACTTTGGTGGCAATAATTTTACAGAAATTAGAATCTTACTTGGTGTAGCAATGCCTCAACATCATTGGTGGGAGCTGTGGGTGTGTCCACAGTAACCATTCCCGGTTCATCTCCACCCTCTAATTCTGCTGCTGCTACAGGTGCTCCTATTGCACCAATTGCTCCTGGAACATTAGTTGATGTGATGAGCAGTGATTGAACGATTAGTTGCTGCATGCAATCTATATTTGTATAGCTTACAGATTGTTGATCTGGGTTTATGGTGTCCTGTGTATGTGAGTTTAAACGGATGTGAAATGCAACCACAATATTTAATAAAATACCGAAATTAATAAAACACTTAAATGTTAAATAGTTTAAGCAACATTTAAAGAAATATTTAGTAAATAAATGCTATTATAGCCTAACAAATTTTTGAAAGATCTTATATACTTAATAATTATGTGTTTTTTTTTTACCAGTAGTTATATGAAGTAAGTATATAAAATAATTACGGCAAGTACCTACCTTGGATAGGCGACATATTAGCATTGTGTGCATCAAACACTTGTAGATTTCCAAAAGCTTGTTCAACATTTTCCAATTCAAATGAGTTGCTCTCTTCATCTTCATCAGAGTTTCTGTTAAGAGTAAGATACACTTAGGATCATAATGATTGTGTAATAAGTTTAAATAAAACATTTTGAAATTCTAATATATATATATATTATACTATAAAGCAAAATTTTACGAAAACCTACGTTTTTGCAACCCAAACTGCTCTACACTTGAATTCTAAGTCTTGCTTAAGAATGTTTTAGTAACTTTCCACATATATTATATATTATTATTATTATTAAACATACGTCATAGGTACCTACAAACTTTCGCCTTTAGAATATTAGTGTGATCTAGAAAGCTGAGTTTTGTTTTGGAATAGAGGCACATCAATCCACAATAATGCGGAAGAAACCAAACCCTCACAATAGTTGAAAAAGAAATTTGGGACAGGACAATTAGACTCTTTCCGCGCAAAGAGTGTAAATACCGTTTTGGAGAAATTGATTTTTATCTTAATCAGTTTTTCACGCTATATACAATACGCACAATATTTCTTTGAAGCTTAATCACTTGTTCTCATTGCTAAAAGTATGATATTTGGAGTAACACCATTTGCATCGGACGAAGACAATATGAAATGAAATTATTCAGTAAAGAAGTGAAAGAACTGAGTTATGGAAGACTATCAATGCCCTGCGCATTCAATATAACAACACAATTAGGATACTGATGCGGTTGCTGCGCGCGGCACTGTAGTGCATCTAGCATGTTTGCCGATGCATGGCTTTCATGCCATCCAATGTAAAAGGAACGCATCGCTGCTAAGTCGTGTCTGCGGCAGTAGCAACAGCATTCTTGGAGTTGTGGCCGGTTGATTAGACTGCCCAATATTGTGGCATTGTATACAGAGGCATGTCAAAAAGCAATGTGCATAGTTAATTTTAGTTTACTAACTTAATTAAATTTTTTCATAAATTATGTCAATTCATGGTAAAGTAATATTCTATTATAAAAGTGACAAAAACTCTTCAATTCCCATTGTCACTTGGAGGTTAGAGAAGAGCTGATGAAATGGAGTACTTGAATTTAAATGTACAACCATGGTGAAATGGACACGAAAAAAGTCAGATTAATCCGATGTAAACAGTTAAATGTTTAAAATCTTTTAAAAGTGCAGCTTCAATTGCTAGTTTGTTCAATAATATTAAACAATATACACATGCCACTTACCTATGCACAGCATTATTGGGACTGGGAGCATTATCAACATTCATAAAATTCCCATTGGCAGTATCATTGTCATTCTCATCCCACTCATCAGCACCCTGACACCACGACAGTGTAGTGTCTGCACTAGGTATAGCAACAATTGCTCTTGATTCTTTGGAAGAGTTCTCTTGGCACTGACTTCGCAAACATAACCAACTAAAAAAAATTTGATTTTTTACAACTTGCAATTAATTTTTCTATTTTTAGTAAACTTTTAACAGTGTAGATATAATAGGTTTTTATTTACCTTTCAGACTGTATCCAACAGTTGGGATTTATACAAGCGAAAATGTATAAAGTACGATGATAAATGGAGTTTTCGAGTGGCGCATAACATTGTACAATAAGCAGCCTGTGCAATCCACAAAGAGGACATTTCGTAGAAATCTGTAAATTTTCCAGTGGTGGCCAGTCCTGTTAAAAATAAAAATATATTGAGTCCTAAACAAAGCATGTGGTCGATAATATTTTCTCATCTGTTATGCCAAACTAAACAAAATAGGCTTACCGGTAAACCTCCGATTTTATTTACAGTGTAGTTCACTAGAGTTTGATTTTTGTCAACAATTGCTTCATCTTCATATCCTAAATATATTTTTCCTTGTTGTTTTGCCATTATTTCTATTCAGATTTTTAGATCAATGAATATGCTTATGAGCGAAATGTCAAAACTGACTTTTTCTAAGTTGGATCTCTTGACATTTGAAACGCCGAAGGCAACTACGTATACAGCCATGCACGATTTATATAATTTAAATTAAAAGACAAACTTTTTTATTCGTAATAAATGTCATAATGCACATTTTACAGAATCTGAAAAGTAAATGTATCGTCCTCTGAGCCAGGTTTCATCCGCGTATGTCATACACACAACATCGCGTCTTCCTGGATAAATCGACTATCTACTAAAAGAATTTTTATGCCGCACGCGTTTGGAAACGGACTTCCTTACGCCCCACCCGGGATCCCGACCCCGATTTCCAGCCACCGTAGGCAAGAACTTGCGGACGACGAGCAATGGGTAGCTCGCCGTCCGGCCGTTTGGTAACCATACGGACGAATCGTCGACAGCTCGTAGTGTTCAAAGATATGTCAGCAAAACCGTAGGGGCCCAGTCGGGCAAAATCTTTTACTAGGTTAATCGCTTCCATAAAGGAAACCCGAAATGCAAGGCAAAGAAGGAACATAGGAGTGAGTTTTAGTCAGAAAAAGTCTCATACGCCCTCTCGCTCTGCCCTAGAGCGCGAGAACTCATTGGATGATTTCCCACAAAAAAAGCGTAGGAGGTAGGTGCTATTTTAGTAAGGTATTATAATTTACTTTAAAACTTAAATAAATAAAATTGAGAACATTTAAAAATGTCACGGTCAATAATAAATAATACCATACTAGCTAATAGCTAGAGACAGGAGCGTATGTCCTTGAAAATTCTATGTTATGAAGAAATGAAACGAAGAAGTTGGTTTCAACCCACGTGTTTACCACGGTTGTTTACGAAATGAGCTCGATGTGGGTCTTGGGAATCACGTCTTGCTTAATTGATGACTGTTGCACTTAAAAAGGATTTACTATTATGAAAACGGCATTTAAGTTCAATGGTGCGTGTAGTTATGAAAATGTATGCCGTTTTCGCGCTGTGTGCAATATTATAGTTTAACCTACTTCCAAAAAAAGGAGGGAGTTATCAATTAGGTTGTATTTTTAACCGAATTCTAGAAAAGGAGGAGGTTCTCAATTCGATTGTATATGTATTTTTTTTTAATCATTTTTTTATGATTGCCTCAGAACTCCGTCGTTTATGGATCGATGTGCAATTTTTTTTTCTCCTAAAAGGATATGCTTCCCGATTGGTTCAATTTTTACAAAATCCAGTTCTGATGATAGGATCTATGAGGAATCGAGGGAACTCTTCAAATATTGTAGGCAACCATAAAGTGATTTTGGTATTTTCATCGAGAACTTAAGCATTTACAGTCAAAAAGTAACATTTGAACTGATGAATTTCACCCTCACACAGATATCACAATGAAGATAGTGAATTAGTAACTATGACAATACAAATAAATAAATGGTTCTGAATAGTTATGTTGAAAATTGTATCATTAAATTGATCTATTGATGATGATGCAGTCGGAAGGTAGGTTCGCACTGGAACTCCGTAATTAATCAATGTAACCTAGCCGTGTTTGAGCTTATTAGATAAGGTACTATCGAACTGATCTGATGATGGAGCCGGAAGGTGGATGGTGGACACATGAACTTCATAATAAAACAATGTATCCTAACAGTGTTTGGGTTAATTGGAATTTTCATGAGAAATAGGTGCTCTGGCTATAAGTGTATCGCAACCAAAACGTGTGCTTCACTAAACAAAAACACTAAAAGGATCAAAATAACTTTAATTTCGGAAGTCGGTGTTAAATAAGAAATAAACAATAGGTACCGAGAAACTCGACTGAAGCTCTCGACACGTTGACTCTTGTTCAAGCCTCTACGGTCCGGACTAAACGTTTCGCCTCGTCGTTTAATATACCGCGTACATCGAAGGACTGGAATAATTTGCCTGCTGAGGCCTTTCCATCCGATTATAATTTGGGTTGGGTGTCTTTAAGGCTAGAATGAATAGGCTCTTAATAAACAAGTGCGCCTCACCATCAGATGGGATCACAGCTTACCATCAGGTGGGATCGCAGTCAAGCACTAGTTTATAACAATTAAAAATAAAATAAAAAATAAGTCGGTTATTGTAAATAGTTTTTTATAGAGTAAGTTTTGTTCGTGTAACTCTTGATCGGTGGCCCTGCGAGGAAAGACTTAAGTACATTCTTCTTGAGTTATGTGGTATCCTCGTAAATTTGTCCAAAATATAGTGGCTGTCAAATAAAGGCGGTACCTATATACCCATATTTTCATTGCTGTAGAAGACTGAATGGAGGTTTGTTATTCAAAAAAGGGAGTTACTAGTTCAAGTGACGTTAAGGGATATCATATTATTACAATGAAACAGATTCACTCACACATTATTAAACATATTAATATTACACAAGTCACCCGCCAAGTTCATTTGGCGGGGGACCAAGGAGAACCAAGGTTACCGACTTTGCCCGAGGAATCGTTAAACTTAAGTGGCAGTGGGTAGGGCACGTTGCTAGCAGAATAGACAGTCGATGGGGCCGAAAGGTTCTGGAGTGGCGACGGCGCACCGGAAGACGCAGCGTTGGAAGACCTTTCCACAAGGCCCGATGACCTGGTGAGGGACATGGGTATCCGATGGATGCGAGAAACACAGGGCCAGTTATTGTGGCGACACTTGGGAAGGCCTATGTCATCATCATCCGATCTGCGAGCAATTTGGCTACCTGCAAAACTAAAAACGAAATAATGTTCTTGGATATTTCTATTCACTGATGCTTGACAAACGAGTCAAGGTAAGCTAGAAAGGACTACGATACAATTAGCTAGGGCGTACTTAGATATTTATACTTACGGTTAAGGTATCGCTCTGTTTATTTCGTCCTTATAAATAGGGGCACGGATTTCATCACGTGTCATTAGTAGTGAGGTACGGACTAATAAATTCTATAATCGTCAAAATGCTCCCAATTCTTTTGGAACCTACGTAGTTCGCGTCATACTAATATCTTATCTTCTATTGACAAGAAGATTTTTTCTGCATTTTGTGGATTATTAGATTTTGAATTTTCTTGTAAGGCACGGTCATTGCCTAAGAATTGGGTTGAAGTGATTCATTTCACTTTAGCGTGGGGGCTCCCAAGTTGTGGTAACAATACGGCCAGTATTACATTCAGATACGAGCCGGACACATAAGCGAAAAGTATTGGATTTAAATATTTATTATTCCGATCAGTGTAAAAAAATAAATAAATTATAATTTATTAAAAATGGACGCAATGGGAAGATATTTCTTTATTTTTATTTCGGTACGTTATAATTTTAAAACTAGTGTAGTATTTTGATAGGTAAATATCTAATAGCCTTTCGTCTTTTACGTACATAGGTATATTCAATTGTGGTCGAGTTGGATGCAGTGACAGTGAATCCATCGTTGTGCCCCACGAACAAGATTGCTCCACACCGGCGTCAAGTCAGTTGGGAGCAGAGCAGACCTCGAACGCTGGGGTTGATATACAATTTACTCGCACCCGGAAGGCCGCAATTCGATCCGCTCAATGATTTGCAAGAACAGCCCCAAGAAGATGACCAAGATGACTGCGGTGAAATAGAAGATTATGACGAAACGGATCTTAGCTCCGGTTAGTAGGTACCTACCTTCATAACATGCATTTATATATTTGATGCTTTTGGGTAAACATTACTTACTTACCTTATTTAAAACTCGACCCAAAGAAGCATTGTTGCTGTGGCCCCGGCAGGCTTTAAGATACCCTAGGGGACAAAATGTCCCTTAACATGACGCAGAACGCTCAATCTATGTGACGTTGCAACGTTGCCCACTGTCCCCTCACTTGCCTCCCAAAATTTTACAAGGTATAGTGATTGTGACGCGCGACATGTTGCTGGACTATTTGACATTGTTGCGCGTCATGTTGGAGTTCATTTTGTCTCCTAAAGTAGGTCATTCATCTGAAGCTTTACCTTCTCATCTTATTTCATAAGTCATTTTTTATTACTTACTAGTTACTAGGTACATAATCTTACTGAATTTAAAAGCAATAAAGATGTGTTATCATTTTATTTTCAGTTACACAAAACGGTCCAAGGAGAAAAACAGATAGGAAGGATCGAATTCTTTTCGGTAATAACTATATACCACCATATTACCCTGTGTCTAACAAACCACCATCTGCCCCGTATCGACCTCAGAGGCCCACACGACCTCCATATAATTTTGAGGGTATTTACGGTCCTAATGGATTCAGGCCACCATCGCATCAATATTCAGGTAAGAGTCGAGGCGAAATTTATAAGTCTATAACCGACCTAACCATCTCTCCCTGGTTCAGACTCAAACGGACTTGACTGGACTACTTACCTATTTGAAGCACAGAACGATATAAATTATATGTATTATTCAGGACTAATATTTAACAAATTTTTTTTTTCTATAGGCCACATTAAACCAGTCAAAGAGGATATGTACGACTATCCTCCAGCAGCCTACCGGCCCGGTCTCATTGGTGGAGTTCTTGGACACGTCGTGGGTTTTCCTTCAGTGAGGCCCCCTACAGACGACCCGCCACTCAGAGATTTCAACCGCCCATTCCGTTTTCCAGAAAAATATTCAAATAACAACAGACGAAAGAAATCTGAAAATACAAATAAGTCTACAAGTATTATTGGATCATTTGTCGATTTGTTATTTAATTAAATAATTTATTACAGCCGTAGTTTTCATTTACCTTTATCTACTTTAGGATCACTAACTATTTATAATATATTATAATAATCAGTTTGAAGTTTTTTAGTGATTCATTAGGTTATTTAGATAATTACTTATGTACCTATTGGTGTATTTTTGGATCGGTGTAAGATAACTTTTTCTGTTGACATTATAAAATTAGGCAAGTATTTGTGATAACATTTCTATTTTATATCATTCCAACTGATATTTATTCAATAAATTCATTTAAATATAGTGTAAAAATGATTTAAAAAAAGTAAGTAGGTACTATTTTGTTATTATACAATAACTTACATATTGCCATACAGCGTGGCAATGCCCCCAGTCTTTTGGGCACATTACCAGTCGACAGCGATGTGGAAGAGTTTTTTGACGCCATATTTTAGTTTTAGTTTAAGTAGTTGTAATTAGTGTAGGGTTTTTATTATTATTATTTATTTTATTGTAATTATAGTTAGTATTTTTAAATGTAAATAAAAAAATAAGAACTGTCATATTAAAAAAAAAATCTTACACCAAATCATACCGACATGAGAGTTATTTAATCTTTTTGCCACATTCTAATAATGCGTTAGGTAGATAATTTTTCTCCTCAATTATCGAGTTTTAAATGTATCTTTCTAAAAAATCCCACATATTATAGTCCGGTCAATTTAGACATCCAAGGTTAAAATAATTCGCACCCAGCTGAAAATTGGAAGGATTACTTATTCAAAACACTATCATAAATGAAACCTAAAAAGTCCTCATTGAACCGGCACCATGAAAAAAAATACGTTCAGACAAAAATTGTAGATCAGATAATATCTTAATACTTTTTTTCCTAAGAGCCACCGTTTTTGAGATAATTAATGATTCAAAAAGTTGAAAGAGGTCATCGTCATAATTTGCACACGTTTTTACGCCACCTTTGAGGTACCTAGTGTACCAACTTAGCGCGTTTTTAGGGATCCGTACCTCATAAGAATAAAACAGAACCCTTATAGAATCACTTTGTTGTCCATCTGTCTGTGTCTGTTTGTCTAAACCCTTTTTTTTTCGTCTAATTTGACTGGACTATTAGTTTAGGTAGGTACCTACCAATATTCTTTAGATGTAGGATAAAAGCCGGAGGTACCTTATTAAAATAACTGAAAACTTCTATATGTATTGTACATTACGAATAACTTATAGGTATTGTAAATACCACGTTTAAAACCGCAAAAAAAACCAATCAATTATTCCCTACATTTACTGTTCTCATAAAATGTTGAGAATTGGGGCCAAGACGGTCTTCTTGCCTGCTGCGGTCTTCCCGTCCGATTATAATTTGGTGTCTTCAAGGCTAAAGTGAATAGGCTCCTAATAAACTAGTGCGCCTCATCATCAACGATTGCATCACTGGTTCCCTGGGATCATAGTCCAGCACTAGTTTATATTATTAAAAAAAAGACATCTAAACATTATCATCGCGAACCTGGTTTCTTTCTTTGAGGTGGGAAATGATCCAATGACTTTGGAGGGCGTGTCAGACTTTTACTGACTAAAACTACACGTGTATCTTTCAGTTGCTTTCTAGGACCACAGGTTTCCTTTTCAGAAATTCTCCGTGGGTCTAGCGGGCATCGGCCCTGCTGGGCCCCTACGGTTTTGCTGACATCTCTTTGAGGTGCGCGTGGAACACTACAAACTGTCATTTCACGTTGACCGCAGGCTCGCGCCTAAAGTGGCGCCAGGACGTCTCCTGTGCGTCGGCTAGGGTGTGAGAATGATCGTTCCCTCTCGCGAACGGTCAACTCCTTGAGGACACGGTGGTACTCTGCCCAAACGGTGCACACCTCCACCATGTCCTCTGGGTGGTTCGTACAATGGTGACACCCGGCTGTTTCCTCCGCCTGCTATACAGCCTGTATAGCTCTTTCTCACACCTGAATTATAGTGAAGATATCTTGGTCCCAGCGAGAAGAGATAATATTTGTTATAGTTTAAGCCCAAAAGATAGCCACGTTGATAGAGGCATCAGTGGTAGCTATTCTTTAGGACCTCAAATGTGGATGGCCAATGGGGACACTAGCAAGTGGTACAAGTCTGATCAGAAGCATTGTGCTCGTACTGGATATTGTTGGATATGTGATACACCACTACACCAGATTGTAGTTGCAGCAGCCTACTTGGATATCTATTCTATGATTGACAGTTTTCCATATAGGTGTGGTGACGCAGTCATTGTTTAGCGAAACTGTGAGAGATAGAAAGAGAAAAATTAAGGGAACTGGCGGCGGTGCTATGTAAACTCATTTTAAAATGAATATAAAAGCGATTGTGTTTTTCTACATAGGTATTATAGTGGCTCCCAGGAGAGATCTGTCACTCTCTGCAACGGGAGAAGAGGCTAATGGTATTCACTACCTCCTCATCAAACAACGAAGTGCAGGTCACGGTGAACGCTATTCTTTCCACAATTTGCTTCTCTTATTGGTTTATTTTGGATGGGGTGACGTAAAAAGCTCGTAAGCCTACCTGGGGCTAGACATAGAGAGAATGTCGGGAAGTGGTTTCGTAGCGTATGCCACCTCTTTTCTTAGATGAGGTGGGCTCTGTCCGTTGGCTGGTTACACCAGCCAACGGACAGAGCGTATTGAGTGAAGTCGGTTTAGACAGTCAGATTTTATCCAACAGGTCTTATGCAAGGTTGTGTTCATCACCAGCAGAGAAGCACGGTATTGATGCCACCGTAATCATAGAAACTTTGTAGCAGTGTGAACTTTGGGCGATTATAAAGATTTAGTTTCTTCCATTTCACTACAGAACCTTGAAAATAGCGCACAATAGTTCGCAGAGTAGTACATTTGCTGTTCACCTACGTAATTCTGTAATGAGAAGCGCGTGACATACTCTAAAATTACGGATATACTCCAACTCCTCTAGGTATATATCTAGCTATTTTTTTTGTTGATTTGTCTCATTAATTCATTAGAGGAATATAGGTACTATGATATCACCACATGGCGTGCGTTTAAACGATGTTAATCGTTTACAAGTGACACTAAAGCGCACATGTGAATGTTAAAAGTGGGTGTAGTTTTAAAAAAATAAGAATAAAATGAATATATTTGCAATATGGGCTTTGACAACGATTTGTGTTATGGCAGAACTGGTGCACGAAGGTATGCAATGAATCCTTATTATTCGTTAAACCATATAATCATTTTAGAACTGGTAGGGATGTAGAGTCGTGAAACCTTGTTTTTGGGTTTTAACTCATTAATGATATTCAAAAATACATAGGTAACAACACCCTTGTATTCCCCGAAGATATTCGTAGAGGATGGATTGTCACAACAGAGTTGTAAATACTGAGTACACCCACAATTCGCCAGTTAGTAATCGATCCCATAAGAAGTCTCAGTATCGGGCCCACCTCCAGTACCACACCATGACCGCGCTAAGAACGTCTCAGGCTAAAAATGATTCTTTGCCTTGAGACTATGCCCTCTAGACCGTTCCGTCACCGACTAAAACCGCAGCGCTACATTCTGCTACTGTCGATACGCTCCTTGCATACCAAGGGACGTTACCAAATTGGGAGTATTCGGATATCCACTGCGTATTATGACCGTTCTAAGCCCGTTAAATGACGACGGACGAAAGTATATTATTAAATTTTTACCTACCTAGAGGTAGGTATATATAGCAAATAATTTCCACAATAAAAATATTCACCAGCTATTCTCGACACCCCCTACTCTACGTGAAAACATGGTAAACTACTAGGTACAACCTCAATAACGGGACCGAATAAGACACGCGGATGATACACGGATAACACGGGTATGATACGGGAAAGGCACGGGAATGTTACGCTCTAGAGGGTATTGTGGACAGTGTGTCGTGTTTCTTTCTGTGCTTGATATATTTCTATCACAGTCATGGTATGATGCGATTTACTGGGCAGACTAATTTAAACCGGAAAATTTAATTAGCTGAAGAGAAATTGTGTGTAAATAGAGTTGAATATAAATGTATTTATGAAAAAGCATTGTTAGCTTTATTACTTAATAATAAATTGAGCCAGCCATAGTAATACTTGTTGCCGCTGTCGCATTCTTCCTTTGGTAGCTGAACAATGTTCATGTTTCCCACTATTAAATACCAAATGACGGCATTTCTGGTGCAGTGGTCGAGCAATTGGCTGCTGCACTGCGTGTCACGGGTTCGATTACCACACGGAACAATATTTGCATGGCCTACAGATATTTGTTCCGGGTCTGGGTGTCTTGTGTATATAAGTTTACATGTGTGTGAACGCACCCACGATACAAGAGTAAATCTTGTGGGGAAAAGTAAAAAAAGAAAAGCAAAAACTAATAAAAAAATCAAAATAATTTACTTACACAGCTCTCGGTGTGTAGGGTATGCACGTAGGTATGATGGTGTGTTATGGTGTATGTATGGTACTTAGAAGTTTGATTTTGTTACAGAAAACCCATTTACGAAAGCTATAAAGCATAATAAGCAGTGGCATAGTGTACATGGTTATATACAAGTACGGCCAGGAGCACATATGTTCTATTGGTTTTACTTCGCAAATGGAACACAAATTAACGCAAACCGTAAACCCCTTATAATATGGATACAAGGAGGACCGGGTTTTGCCGCAAGTGGAATAGGAAACTTCGCTGAAATAGGACCTTTGAACATGGATATGCAGCCCCGCAATCATACTTGGGTATGTGAATTAATGTAATAGGACCTTTGAACATGGATATGCAGCCCCGCAATCATACTTGGGTATGTGAATTATGTAATACATTTACAAAAGTTCCGTGACACAGCGTTGCCTCCGAAACGGCTTGACCGATTTTTATGAAATTTGTTTGTGTATATTTGGTAGGTCTGAGAATATGTCTTGTCTCTATATTTTTTTACCCTATTTTACTCCTTATTCTCTCTTTCTCAATGTTTTTATTGATAATTTTATATGGCAAAAAAACGTTTGCCGGGTCAGCTACTTTATGTTAAAAAAAGGTCTTCATCAAAGACGATCGTTAACGATTCCTTCCGAGAAAACGAACGTATTTTCATTCATGGAGTGAAGGTAATCCTGGCGTGTCCTAATTGTTTCACAGGCCCCATTCATGGTAGCGGTAAGAATTGTGAGTCGGTAGTAATAGAGATCAAAAAACCCCAAGAGGATTTCCCCAGTAAAAATAAAATCCCGTAGTTTAATCAAAAACCAATCATATCATACACAACGATGTGACAAACTGAAGTAGGTAGGTATGGCAAATTAGCCAATATACAATGTAAGCTGGTTATGTAGTTATCAACACATACGATAGAAAGGGGATTTTTGTTCCACTTGTTATCTGTCTGGTTATTATCAAAAAAAGTACCCACTTACGTAAAATACCTACGCGAGTTGCAAACACGATATACCTACATACAATCTAATACCTACCAAAAGTTCTATGTAGAAAAAGATTGATCATCTTCCTGCCCGTGTCTCATGTTGTACTAACTTGTTTTCGGAGAAACACGTTTTCTTCTTCCATTCCGTCCTGACAATGACCAAGCTATCGCTGACGCACTTTCATTTCATATCATTTCTCACATAATCTGCCTATCAATCTTTTCTTTGGTCCCCATCCTTTCACATTTACATATATTTGTAACTGTTTTAGTAACATCATGCGTTTCATCCTTTCGCCCCTCATGTAATGTCTAGGGGCAAAAAATTTCCTTTAACTTTTCTGTCACTGGTGTTATGATCAGACTTCTTCTTTAGGTATACTCAATTCTAATTTTATCCGATTTTAGAGATACGCACCACTAATTAGCAGTGGTGGATTAGCCAAGGAACAAGAGTAGCAAACGCCAGAGTACAGGCCCCGCGCATTTGGGGGCCCCGCGCGTTCCTCACTTTTGAGATCACTTCGGTTTTTTTAGAATTTCTCTCACTTTTAAATCTTCGATTACACGGAGTATGCAAAAAACCATCATCATCTTGGTTTTTTCCAAAAGTGCTATATTAATTAGTATCGTATAAAGAAAGTTATTTTGTGGAAATATTTAACCGTTACGGTAGGTTGGGCACGCCATAATTATGGCGGTAAGTCCCTTCTTTGAGGCGTGGCTGAAAAGACCTCACGGCGTCCTCACCTTTCGAATAACGGAGGTCCTCAGCGGAAATGGTAAGTTCGGGAGGTTCCTGCACCGTATTCGTGCGGAAGGAACGCTCAGGTGTCACCATTGTGTGGTCCGCCCGGAGGACACGGTGGAGCATACGATGTAGTTATGCCCCGCCTGGGCAGAGCACCGCTGTGTCCTTGTGGGTGCGATCGGTGGCGGCGATCTCTCGCGCCGGGCCTTGGTGCAGGCTATGGTCTGGAGCGAGGAAGAGTGGCAGGCGGTCGCCTCCTTCTGCGAAGCAGTAATGCTAGCAAAGGAGGAGGCCGTACGTGCACGAGCGAGGCGATGGCCTGCACCAACCGGCGCCCCAGCCGGTATTCTGATACCGATTTCCGGCCACCGTAGGCGCGGGCTTGCGGACGGCGAGCAATGGGTAGCTCTCCTTCCGACCGTCCGGACCGAGCCCAATTCGTCGACGGCGCGTAGAGTTCCACACGTGCCTCAAGTAGATGTCAGCAACCGTAGGGGCCCAGCAGGATCTAAGCCTACTGGGGCCAAGGGTCTGATTCTGAAATGAAGACTCGGCCCTGGTATGAAAGGCAACGAAGGAACAGGAGTGGGTTTTTAGTCAGTACAAGTCTGACACTATTTCCCGCTTCGCCAAAGTCGGAGGATATCATTAGTTGATTTTCCCACCGAAAAAAAAACCGTTACTGTAGGTAAATGAGGAAAATAACGTTTTTCTCTAATCTTAATAAAAAAAGGTGTACACAGGGGCCCCTTGGACGAATTTGCTACAGGCCCCGCGCTGGCTTAATCCGGCACTGCTAATTAGACACGTGTTTTATGGAACAAAATCCTAGGAATTCCTAAACATGGGTATCAACATTACGGAATCCATTTAATATGATGCTGTAACACGATTCGCAAAGTAATTACAACTAAGTAAGTTGTGTCTTGGATAATTAATTTATATTTGTTTACATCGAGATCAAGTTCCAGAAAATTATATGTTGACCTAAATTGTGTAGTCATTAATGAAATGCCTCCTTGAATGTTTGTTGTGATAAACGCACAAACGGCTTGATGTCGTAAAAACAACAAATATAAGGACTTAACGGTTTTAATTTAGGAAGTCCTGAGTAATGACCAAAAAATAGTATAAGTGCGTTTTGGTCCACGCACAAGGAAGAGCCACCTACAGTATGTATATTTAAGTATATATGCACAAAGAAGTCAGAGAAGAAGAAGAAGAAGTAGATTTTATATTAGTTATCTTAGTTATCAAAGTAACTGAAAATTTTTCAGGATTGCCATTTGGCTACGACACCATCTGTGATGAAATTCTAAAAAAGAGAACTTCAGCTTTATTATTGACTGTCATTAATAGTATAGAGGAAGTTTTTTTTTTTAAATTTATCAGCATATTAACAGGATGACGATCAATTTTTGGGGTCAAGTGCTTTAAAAATGACACTGTACTTACGTTACTGGCTTCTAAACCACCTACTTTCATAGGGAATGACATTTCTTCACAATGAAAGCATGCTCCATTGGCGACCACATTGTCGCATTCATCTTCCATCAGGTGAGATCATGCTTCATGGGTCAGATGGTGATCAAACGCGAACCTTTTAATAATAATTAAAAAAAAAACTAATATTATAAAGGCGGAAGTTTGTGAATGGGTATATTTGTGAATGTGTATATTTGTTACTTCTTCAAGCTCGAACAGCTAAACAGATTTCGATGAAACCTGGTACACGGGAGAAGATGTCCTATAAAAGGATATCGTCTCCCGTGTACCAAGTTTACCACCACATAGGATATGAGATCATATCTTGTTATCCCGGGTGTGTGTTCACGAAGGCGTAGCCGCTGGCAGCAGCTACTCGTAGTTAAACATAATGTCTAAAACTGACATTGCATTCAACTTCAGGGTGATTTAAAAACATATAAGCCCGGTTTGTTTCAATTTCAGGTAAAAGACAGAAACGTGTTGTTCATAGACCATCCCGTAGGAACTGGATTCAGTTACGTCACAAACAATTCACTTTTGGTGAAAACGGATCGAGAAATGGGTATGTTCTTGAATGTATTATAATATTGTACTTATCATATACATTGATCTAAAAATATGTTCGTATAATGTCCTAAAGCGTTAAAATTTATTGTTCACAGCTATGGATCTAGCCAGAACAATAAAAGTGTTTTTCAGGAGGCACAAAGAATTCCGTAAGACGCCAACATATTTATTCAGTCAAAGTTATGGCGGAAAACTGTGTCCCAGACTGGCATTCTATTTACACACGGTAGGTACATACCAATATAAAATCCTAATTTTAAAGACTCGGCACCAAAGACATTAAAAGGGCTATTACACTACGCGTTATTCAGACAGTCTTAGTCTATGTATTTCCTATTTCTGGGTATGTATCTCATATATGTATTCAATTTACTGTCTACAATTTCATATAATAATAAGATGCTTTCGCATGGCAAACGTATCTTTTAGCTGAAGTATATTATGGTTAAATTCCAATTTTTTTACGCGCTTTTTGAAAATAGTATCAAGTAAGAAAATGGTAATAAGTTACATTCGAAAATAATATTGAAATCGCCATATTTTTCTAGGTGGCTTTCTTAAGATCATTACAAAACCGGTATTAAAATACTTGGTTTCAAAAAGGTTTCCATTAGAACCATGGCATCGCCATATTTTAGGAATTATTCCAACAACCCCGACACAACAAAATAAAATCCCCAGAAGATAATAGTATTTGTGTGACCATTAAAATCAATTGTACTCTTATATGAGACTTCACGAAAATAATTCGGATGGTAATCTATATATATAAAAGGAGAAACTGACTGACTGACATATCAACGCACAGCCAAAACTACTGGGAGTAGGAGTGTGAAATTTTGCACAATGCTTCTTTTTAAGACGTAGGCGAGCACTAAGAAAGGATTTTACAAAATTCGGCCCCTAACGGGATGAAACGGGGGTCTAAAGTTTGTATGGGGAAATCTACATTCACGCGGGCGAAGCCGCTGTCAGAAGCTAGTTATGTATATTATGTTACACGCACATAGTTCTGTGGTTACACGGAACCCTTATAAAAGTTATAAATTGTAATAGCTTTCAACAGTTCCTCTCTACTCTTGGAATAAGCCGTTATAGATCCGATTGAATGGATCCACATTTGTCAATCCATAAACCCTTTTATTCTCAAGTAACCAAAACAAATAGTTTACAGTATATTTAGTTCTATTTTATACTCTTATAAGCATACCTATCTTATAATGGATTTATAATAATTCTTGTAAGCGATTACAAGTATAGTTTACCAGAGCAAGTATTCTCTAGCGTGGTTACACTTTTGAAATACTTTTATAGAACGTCTTAGCTTAAACTATGCTGATAAATTTGTTCTATAGATGATAATAAGTTAACGTATAAGAAAATATTTACTACAAGGCCACACAGTCTCAATGCATGCTATTATAAGCATGACAGCAAATTCTCTAGAATTTATTTTTTAGTGGTTCTAACCAATAGAAGATTGTTAATAGTGCTGTAGGCCTATAAAGCGTACACTATAGGATAGTTTTGTTGCTTGGGATGTAACCGAGATATTTGTAATACATAACATGATTGAAAAGAGCTTGTGTCCAAGGAGTTTCTTGCCCATTCTTCTCTATAGAGATCTTATGGAATGTGCAATTAACATAATTTTTCTGACTGACTGAATTCTTGACAATTCAAAAGTACCTGTAGATGGTTTATTTGAATTAAATGCTTTTGACTTTGCACTAGGCACTCTGAGGAATTGGACGTTGACATTACGCTGATGCTGACCAGACTGCACACTTGCTGCCAAAGAGATACAATAGAGCGGCTATCAGAAATGTCTTAGAAAAACTGTCATCCTATGATGTGACGCCATCTAGCTAGTTTACCATGATATGTTAAAAATTCAGTCATACGAGTGAAAAAGAGTGATGGGGTTTTACACTCTGTATAGCTTCATCCCTTTAAAAGGTCGGTTCAGTGTGACCCTAGGGAGGGTTAAGCTTTTCAGAAATAGATGACGTTATCACAAAAACAGGAAATGTTCTAGAACTATTTATGAAAATTATTGAATTCTAATTAAAGGACCAGTCATTTTACCATAACAAGATTTGAAATAGAGTAATGCGCAAGTCGGCATATTTTCTCAGAAAATTATTTTCTTTTAGTGCATAAAGGGGATATAAACACGACTTGACGTGTAGGGGTGTCAATGGTGTCATACTAAACTGAGTGACTTATTACCACTTGGTAATAAGTACCTATCGGATTACGATTTTCTATTTCGATTTTAATTTTCGCTATGTCCTGTCTATTGGTAGTATATATTTAATGTCTTTGCTGCAAAGTTGCAGATTGTTCACATAACTAAATCGAATCGTTGAGCTACAAAACTGTATAACTAATCTGATGTTTTCAGGCCATTGAAAAGAAGAGTTTGAAAATTAATTTCAAAGGAATTGGTATAGGAGGTGGTTGGGTAAATCCCAAAGAAAGCGTATTGGTCCAGCCCGAATTTTTATATCTCACGGTATGAAACTTATCTTTATTTGTGGACATAACATGAATAAGATTGTTGTCTAATCTACCTACTTATATATTAAATTTCAGGGGGCGATTGATCGAAATTTATATTTATCTTCATCAGAGGTAGCTAAGAAGCTTGTTCGAGCTATAGAGACGCAAGCATATTCACATGCCGATATTTTAGACGATTATTTGTTTCAAACTCTCAACGGTCAGGGAGAGCTGAATTTTAACAATGTGTATGGTGTCAGTCCGTACCCAGCTCTTGAAGAGTTGGATACCAAGATGAACCGATTTGTGAAGCCCACTTTAGCTGCAGTGAATAAAACGATAAAATGGACTTATTTATCAGGCAAAGCTTACCAAAGTTTGAAACAAAGCTTCCTTGTACCGTCTGTTTCCTTTTGTAAGTACCGAATACCATTTATTGAGTCTTTACCTATAAAAATGTCGTTTTGTGAAACTACACACTTCAGATTGACTTGGAAATATTATTTATTAATATATTATTTAATAGAATTAAAAAATGTACCTATGCCTGTAGTGGCGTAGCTAGGCGTGGGAGAAGTGGGCCCTCGCCCTCGGCTTCGCATCCAAAGGGGCCTCAAATAAGCGGAGGCTCTTTAAGAACGAAGGTTTTTTTTTAATTGATAGGCTTGCGTTTGATTTATTTCATCTGATAGTAAGCGACGATGTGGTCGAATACTGGGTTGCGATAGTCACTGTCTCATTTTCAAATTTATGAAAGAAAAAGGCCTCGCTGATGTGCCTTCGCCCACGTCAAAATTAGTTCACGCTACGCTTCTGTATGCCTGAAATATACAATAATAAGTTCAAATAAATTTAAGGTGAATGCTCCAGAGTAGCTCAAAAAATTCTATTTAAAAAAATATACACAATTATGCTCATTAAAACCACTACCAAGAGCTAAAATGTGACTGTGGGCTATTAATAAATAGTTGACGTTTTACCTCGCCTCTAAGTTTGAAAGTCTGTGAATATAGTTATATGTCGTAAATATTACTTTTGTCGCCATTTACCACGCTACCCGATATTGAGCTGAAAAAAAAAAAAAAAGTTTTGCCGGCTACCATGAAGTCGCCATTCCCAATTTAAAATTACGATATTAATTTGTTTTTTTTTTGTGTCTTGTTTTTTCTATAATACCCAGTACTTACAACAGTTCAAAGTATGCAGTTTCATAAAAGAAACATAGGTAAAGACCGAAACTGTATTACAACATAAATAAAATTTTAATTCTTTATTTATTTTTCGTAACAGTAGAAGCCATCTTGGATAAGACGAAACTGAAGATAGCCATTTATAATGGAAACCTGGACGTAGTCACTCCATTAGGAGGTAAGATTATTATGTCCTACCTGTTCACACCTATTCACTGAGCGGTAACATTTGAGCTACGTAAACTACTTATCCGATCGAAATCGATGTTATGATCAAATTGTAAAAACTGGGGCTGCGGGCGGGAATATTCGAAAGAGTTATTGTGGACCTTGAGTTTAAAAAAGGCAACTGAAGAAGAAAGAAGAACACGGGTAGGTATAAGACCTACGCAGACCGGGACCGCATGACAAAGGATTTTGCCGTCAGTCAGCGTACACTAGACGCTTAGATACTGCGGCATGCCAGCACCTTGCCACGGCATGCGGCGTCACTTTAAAGTAGGTACTTTTGATTTGAGGAGCTGCCGTGGGATAGGTATGCCACGGTAGCTTTTACTACCCATTGCACATTTCAGTCATAAGTAGCATTTGATAGAGTGTTGATCAATGCCGGCGTCCTTCGGCATGCTGCGGTAGCGATCGCAGCATGCCGCGGGAGCCCGTGACGCGTCTTTCTATGCCGTGCGATGATATCTCTTTCGATGCAATGGGATTCTACTGGCAATTCTAGGACTGCCTCTACTGCATCTCATAGTGCGGGAGGAGGCAGCCCTGGCAGTTTTCAGACTTATCAGGCACACTGAAAACAGAATCTAGAATTAAACATGGAAGACGCCGTTAAACGACAGCCCATGATGATGGCCCCCAACGATTTGTCGTTGCCCCTGAGGCATTGCACTGCCAAAACTTATAGAAGAACCGTACGACTACTCAGGCCCCAAGGAATAGAGAATTTACACCGACGGATCAAGGAAGAAAACCCGAACAGGCGTCGGAGTCTTCTCCAACGACCTTAATATAAAGATATTCAAACCGATAGGAACACTGAACTCTGTCTATCAGGCAGGTGTTTGCATCACTCTAGCGGCTCACGCCATATAAGCCAGGAAAGTTACCAATACTCATATATATCGGAATAATCTCCGACAGTGCCTCAGTACTACTCAGTAATACAAGGAAAACCTTCAACAACCTCGAAACTCATACAAGAATGCAACTTACTTACACTTGCCACTTTGCCTCTAACTCTCGCCGGAACGCCCATACCGCATCTGCTCCGACTTTCGGTAACTCGGGTCGCTCGTCCAAGGGGATAGTGAGGTAGACCGAGGTGATGTAACACATCGGATCAACGCAGGATGGATGAAATGGCGACAGGTCACGGGAACAACTTGTGACCCACGGATGCCCATCAAATTAAAGGGTAAAAGTTACAAGTCCGTGATAAGACCTGTCATAATGTATGAATCAGAATTTAGGGCTGTGAAAAAGATGCATGAAAAAAGATTGCATGATTGGATGTGTGGTTTGACGAGAATGGATAAAGTGAGAAATGAGTATATTAAAGGAAGTCTGAAAGAGGCGCCAGTGACTGAAAAGTTGAAGCAATCGTTTGTCTTGGTATGGGCATGTGAAGAGGAGGGATGAAACGCATGTTACTAAAAAAGTTCAGAGTATACACGTAGATGGATGGAGAGGGAGAGGGAGGCCAAAGAAAAGATGGAGGAGTGATATGAAAGAAAAGGGAGTTAGTGATAGTGTGACGGGTGACAGAACAGAATGGAAGAAAAAAATGTGTTGCGCCGACCCCAAGTAATATAGGATAAGGGCAGGAAGAAGACAGAAGATACACCCCTATTTTTAATTAGTACAAAAAAATGGTGCTCTATCCGCACCCGTTACTGATCATATTTTTGTAGTCAAAAGTAAAAAAAAAACGAAATCCCAAAATTGACCACGAAGATTTGTCATAACCGATAAATTAATAAATGAATCAATAATTCATAGCAATTGCTACTAGAAAATATTACGCGCAGTGTTTTCCATTCATTAATTCATTAGATTATGAATTAATGAATGGCGATACTGCCTGTACAATCATTCCCGCCAAAAGACGACCACTGTTCTGGACATAGACCTCCCCCAATTGTCGCCACAATGAACGGTCCTGTGCGACCAGGTCGTCGGTCCACCTTTTAGGAGGCTTTCCAACGCTGCGTCTTCCGGTACGCGGTCGTTACTCCTTTCGGCCCCAACGGCCATCTGTTCTACGAGCAATGTGCCCTGTCCACTGCCACTTTAATTTGACGATTCTTCGCGCTATGTCGGCAACCTTGGTTCTCCTGCGGATATCTTCATTCCTGACTCGATCACGCAAGAAAACTCCAAGCGTAGCCCTTTCCATTGGCCTTTAGGTGACTTTAAGACTTCTGATGAGGCTCATTGTACGTTTCAGAGCCATATCTTATCACTGCCATATCTTATCACACGCACTGGTCATAGACTTTCGTCTTGAGACACTATGGTAAGTTGGACGAGAAGATACCGCGCAGCTTCCCGAACGCTGCGCAGCCGAGTTGGACTCGACGGTTGACCTCTTTCTCGAAATTAAATCTACCCAACTAGACTGTTTGTCCAAGGTAGACGTAATCGTCCACAACTTCGAGTGTGGAGTCTCAGATCTTGCTAAGAGTGGGTGTTACATGGTTGTTTATGACTGGTTTTTTCCATGTTTTTAAGTCCCACTCTTTCGGAAGCTCTACTGAGGTTATTGAGCTTCTCCGTTGTTTTAGCAATGACTACTACGTCGTCGGCAAACCGAAGGTGAGTGATATACTCGCTATTGACATTAATGCCTAGTCCATTCCAGTCCAGAACCTTGAAGACATCCTCTATTGCAGCCATACACAGTTTCGGAGAAATGACGTCTCCCTGCCTCACACCCCGCTGCAGGAGGATAGGTTTCGAGGTCTAGTCCAGAAGTCGGACTGACATAGTGGCGTTTTCGTACAAACACTTCAGCACTCCGATGTACCGTCAACCTGGCATCGTTGGAGAGACTGCACCTTAACCCAAGTCTCGATCAAAGGCTTTCTCGTAGTACACAAACGCTAGGCATAGAGGCAGTTTATACTCCTCGGTCTTCTGTATAACCTGCCGTAGCGTATGTATGTGGTCTACGATGCTGAAGCCTTTTCGGAATCCGCTTGTTCGGGAAACTGGAAGTCGTCAAACCTGTGCGCGAGACGGTTCGTGATGACTCTGGAAAACCACTTGTAGACATGGCTCAGAAGTGAGATGGGCCTGTAATTCTTGAGCAGGGCCTTGTCGTCCTTTTTAAAGAAGAATACCACCACACCTCCGCTCCATGCCTGTGGTGTTTTCCCTCCATTATGGCGAAATCAAACAGCTTCTGAAGGGCCTTAAGGATCGGTTTCCTACCCAGGAGTTCGGCCGTAATTCCGTCAACACCCGGCACCATGTTGTTATTACGCTGCTTCAGAGCCATGCCATCTTGTACAGGTTGACGTCCGGGATATCTTCGATATAGTGTCGGGTCAATCTAGCTCTTGGGTCGTTTGCTAGATACGCAGTGGGTTTGGTAATTGACGTGTACAATTGTCCATAAAAATCCTCGATCGCTCCCAGAAGCTCCCATTTGGCGGATATGACTCTGCCATATTCGGTCTTCAGTTTCGTGAGCTGGCTCTGCCCAATAGACAGATCTCGTGCAAATTTTGGAGCCCTTATTCCGCTCAATCGCGTCTTTAATCCTCTCGGTATTAAAGTGGCAAAGGTCGCGTTTCAGATACATCGAGATCCGTCTATTAAGCTGCCGGTATATGCACGCATCGCCTGAAGACTGCAGAATTATCTCACGCCTCTCCTTCATAAGCTCGAGAGTTCGATCAGAGAGAGCCTGTACTATATTTTCATAAATTGAGTGACATTTTGGGATATAAACAAGCTCTTATAACTTTTATGAATATTATTTATTGAGACTTTACTTATAAGTATTATTATAATAACAAGACCTTTTCTAATAAGCCATTTAAGTATTTATACTAATTAAAAATTAGTAGTATATAGTATTATATATCTACATTAATATTATAAAGAGGTAAAGTTTGTTTTTTGTTTGTAGGAGATAATCTCCGAAAGTACTGGTCAGATTGCTAAAATTTTTTCACCGATTGAAAGCTGCTTTATTCCTGAGTACGCGGGCGAAGCTGCGGGCAAAAGCTAGTTATTATTAAGTTAGGATACCTAAGCGCATTTATCGCATTATGGATTTAAAAAAATCCTGTAAAGATAGATGTAACATGAAGAAATGATCAAATAAAAAAAATCTCACGTCTTTTAATTAAATGATTTTGTTAATCGCAGACACATCGGATTGCGTAACGGAGTGTTCGCATCTACATAATAAATGCTATTCTGTCAGACATTACCATAAAGAAACGGAAATCTTTAATTTGGTCACAAACACCTTTTGAGGTTTAGGTCAAAACTATATTCAAATCGAGCTTTATTGATGTGACTTGTTAAAAAACTTTGGCATACCCATATGGATGTACTAAAGTTTGTTTCATAGGTTATAGGTAGAATATATTATAATAATAATATGTCTATGACCAGTGCAGGTTGCCAGTGATGACATATGACTCCGAAACGTGGTTGCTTACAATGGGCCTCATCAGAAGACTTAAAGTCACCCAAAGTGCAATGGAAAGGGCTATGCTCGGAGTTTCCTTGCGTGATCGAATCAGGAATGAAGATATCTGCAGGAGAACCAAGGTTACCGACATAGCACGAAGAATCGCCAAACTTAAGTGGCAGAGGGCAGGGCACATGCAGGAATCGTTCGGTCCATGGCCCTTTATGGGGCGCCGGTATGGGCGCCGTCGCTTCGAAAGCGACCGGCGGCCAAGCTGAACAACGATGCCGTAAGATTTCCCGCGAAGCAGCGAGCCTCCTTGCTGGCCAACCACCGTGGGATTTGCAGGCAAAAGACCTTGCACGCATGCATGATCTGCGCATGGAGATGCACAACCGGGGCAAAACTCCGCTGCCGCGCCAAGTAGCGGCATGGCGGAATGACTTCCGGCGGGATCTCATGGTGGAATGGCGACAGCGACTGTCGCAACCCAGTGCTGGGCACGCCTTAATTATGGCGATAAGTCCCCTCTTTGAGGAGTGGCTAGAAAGACCTCATGACGCAGGTCCTCACCGGGCATGGTAAGTTCGGGATGTTCCTGCACCGGATCCGTGCAGAAGAGACGCCCGGGTGCCACCATTGTGTGGACCGCCCGAAGGACACGGTGGAGCATACGGTAGTGTGCCCCGCTTGGGCAGAGCACCGCCGTGTCCTCGTGGGGGCGATCGGCGGCAGCGATCTCTCGCGCCGGGCCTTGGTACAGGCCATGGTCCGGAGCGAGGAGGAGTGGTAGGCGGTCGCCTCCTTCTGCGAAGCAGTAATGCTAGCTAAGGAGGCGGCCGATCGCTCGATCGAGCTCGTACAGGGAGGCAGCGTTGCTGGCGACGGCAGCGGTTTCACGGGTGGTGAGCCGCATACGGCGTCTGGGCGTGGAGGTGGCTCTCAACAAGTCGGAGGCTATGGCCTTTCATGGCCCCCGACGGGCGCCGCCGCCGGGATCACACATCGTGGTCGGGGGGGTCCAAATCGCTGTCGAGTTTACCATGAAGTACCTAGGATTGGTGCTCGACAGCCGGTGGGACTTTGGCCCTCACTTTCGGCGGCTGACGCCCAAGTTAATGGGCGCAGCAGGCGCGCTCGCAACGCTGCTTCCCAATCTAGGGGGCCCGAGCACTGCCTGTAGGCGGCTGTACTTGGGGATCGTGCGATCCATGGCCCTGTATGGGGCCCCGGTATGGGCTTCTGACCTGACGGCCGGCAGCATCGCAATCCTGCGAAGACCGCAGAGGGCGATGGCCGTCAGGGCTATCAGGGGGTATCGTACGATCTCCTACGAGGCGGGTTGTGCACTGGCCGGATCTCCGCCCTGGGAACTGCAGGCGAGAGTCCTCGCCTCACTGTACCGGTGGCGCGAGGAGATGAGGACGCGGGGTGTTGAACCGATGCAGCGCGAGATCGAGCTGCGTCGGTCTCAGCTCCAAGAGGTCATGGTGGCGGAATGGCAGGACAGGCTTCTGCGCCCTACCGCCGGCTTCGCCACTGTTGATGCGATCCGACCAGTGCTCGACGAATGGCTCGGGAGGAAGCATGGCTCCCTGTCATTTAGGGCGACGCAGATGCTCTCGGGGCATGGCTGCTTCGGGAAGTACTTGTGTCGCATAAACAGGGAGCCGGACGCTCGGTGCCATCACTGCACCGACTGTCGCGAGGACACGGCGCAACACACACTGGCAGAGTGTGCTGCATGGGAGGAGCAGCGCCATGTCCTTGTATCTGAAGTGGGCCCCGACCTGTCGCTGCCGGCCGTCGTTCGTTCGATGGTCGGGGGCGTCGAGTCGTGGGATGCGGTGATCTCCTTCTGTGAAGCCGTAATTTCGCAGAAGGAGGCTGCGGAGAGGGAGAGGGAGGCCGTGGCCACTCTTCCGTGCCGCAGCAGGCGAACCGGGCGTCGGCGGAGGGCAGACAACGCCCTCTTCCAGCCCCCCATAAAGAGGTCCGGAGGGACGGTGGACTCGGGGTCGTCCGCCGTCCCCCATCCAGCAAGACCCGAGGCGGCGGCGCGTAGTGTTCCACGCGCGCCCCTATTGGACGTCGCGGGGGGAGGACACCTCACACTCCCCGCGGGCTTGAGGTAGCCCGCGACGGCGGGCCGGCACTAGCCGGGGATCATGGATGGCGCATCAGCTCCCACAATCCCCGGTCCAAGTGTGGGAGGGAACACCGAGGTGGTTTTTAGTCAGTAAGAGTCTGACAGACCCCTTCGTCTGCCCCAGGCGAAGGACATCCATGAGGATTTTCCACACCCGCAACAAAAAAAAAAAAAAAGGCCATGGTCCGGAGCGAGGAGGAATGGCAGGCGGTTGCCTCCTTCTGCGAAGCAGTAATGCTAGCAAAGGAGGCGGCCGATCGCGTAGACTCGCGTAATTCGCTGCTTATGGACATTGTAATCGGCTGACCATACCTGTGAACAGTATTCTAAATTGCTACGGACGGATTGCAACGTCTCTTAGAGAATAATTTTGGTCTTTGGGTTGTTAAATGGCTTGGAGGTCCTTAATACAAAGCCCAGCATTTTGTTAGCGTTAGCTGTTATCTTGTCTAAATGGGCATTGTAACTCGATTTACTATCCATTACTACTACCGATCCCGGATACTGTCAACATCCTTAAGAATTTTGCCTGAAATTGTATATTTTGTGTTATAAGCTTTCATTATTCGACAAAATTTTATATGGTAGACCGGGGACAATAGTACCATTTTCGAAACATCGGTTGATTACACAAAGTTGCCTGTTGCTTTTTGTTTTAAATATTATTATTGCCTTGGTTTATTATCTACCGAAAAAAATATTCAAAGTTGATCTAGATTGGACTAAACATGGTCAAAATTGACTTTGAATGAAATGATGTGTAGTGCTACAAATGACTCTATTTGAGGGTTACTTGTACCAAAACTGCATTGGGTAATAAAAGGCAAGTAAAGGTATCAATCATATTTTTTCAGTCATTTATTTGAAGTCTATAGGTTTATAATCATTCTTAAAAATTTGGAACAAAACAATCGTGAGATCGGTGTTTTAAATCAACACTAGGTTAACAATTATTCGCTTAGAACAAAAATAAAATAAGTTTTTATTAACATATAATCATCTTTGGTTCAAAAGTTGCATATTTGCTATTATTATTAGTACGGGGTTATTTCTACTATGGGGTCAATTATACCGGTAATATTGACCCCGGCGATGTTGGTACAATTGCACCAAAGTAACTACCTACTTTAGAAAAACCATCTAATAGACACATAATTCTAAACTTATAGTTTCCGTATTTATTATAAATCAAAAGTTTAATATCCGTTTAATCTGGCAACAACAATTACTTATCGAAAAGGCTCTGACAGTACGAGTTACATTCAATCATATTTTACGTAAAATCATACCGAGGCTAGCCGAAAATCAAAAATTCGCCATTAATACGCCCGTTTCACAGCACGCGCGGCGGCGACTGAGGGGCGCTTCGGGACTCAAGTAAAGCGTGTGCTGGCGCACTCACACTCGCAAAATTTAGCTCAGTAGGTAGGAGAAATATCGATGATGGTACTATAGACCCGTGTTACTATTATACCCGGTCTACCCTAAATATTTGTCAAAATTTAGGCTCATCCTTTTATTTTTGCACCACTCCACTAGTTTATCCAATTAAGCTACTAAAAATTAAAAAATATTTAGTAGTAGTTTCAAATTGTATGCCTATAGGTACCACTCAGTGATAAACTACCATTTAAAATGTATCAGTAGCTTTTGGGTTTATTAATTTCAAACAAAAATCCAAATCTTTCCTCTTTACAATATTAGTAAAGAAAAAAATATAACCGAATCCACTACAAGGATCAAAATAACTTTAATTTCGGAAGTCGGTGTTTCTCGGTATTGTTTGTTTTTTATTAAACACCGACTTCCAAAATTAAAGTTATTATGATCTTTTTAGTTAAGACGGTTATTTTTTTTTGTAAAACAGTTTTTTATTTCACAGTTTTTAGTTGCGATACACTTATAAACAGAGTGTCTATTTCTCATGACAATTCCAATTAACCCAAACACTGCTAGGTTACATTATTTTATTATAAAGTTCCTGTGTCTACTTTCCACGTACCGGCTCCATCATCAGATCAGTTCGATAGTACTTTATAGCCAAAGTGCATCTCATGACAATTCTAATAAGCCAAAACACGGATAGGATACATTGATTACGGAGTTCCCGTGCCTACTTTCCTGCTCCATCGTCATCATCAGATGACTTCGATGATACAATTTTCAACGTAACTATTCAGAACCATTCATTTATTTGTATTGTCATAGTCGCTTAACTATCTTCATTGTGATATCTCTGTGAGTATGAAGTTCAGTTGACCATTTCTGGCCTTCTTCATCAGTTCTACTTCATCAAATGTTACTTTTTGACTGTAAATACTTAAGTTCTTGATGAAAATACCAAAATCACTACATGGTTGCCTATAATACTTGAGGAGTTCCCACGATTCCTCATGAATTCCATCATCATAACTGGATTTTGAAAAAAATAGGACCAATCTGGAAGCATATCCTTTTAAGTGGAAAAAAATTGTAAATCGGTCCATAAACGACGGAGTTCTGAGGTAACAAACTAAAAAAAAAATGATGATAAAAATAATACAACCGAATTGATAACCTCCTCCTTTTTTTTAAGTCAGTTATAAAATTACTAATAACAAAGTCTAAATTTGAACGCCGCATCAATTCAGATCACAAGTCATTATTAATATTTTATATTCTTAGGCGCTTCCAACTGGGTCCACAATTTAAAATGGCATGGTGCTGCTGAATTTGCCAATGCCAAGAGGCATCCGATACGGGGAACCAGAAACGGATATTATAAAGAAATGAAGAGATTAAGCTTTTGGTGGGTCTTTGGAGCGGGTCACTGGGTAAGTCAAACTGGACACCATACTATAGTGAAGGACTTGATATTTTTATCATTACATTAATATAGGCTCCGCCCATATAAGGTCCTAAACGGTAACTAAAAGAATGGCAAACATTGACTATAAAACCAACCAAACACAAAAGAAAAAAATTTATTGACAGCCTAAACGAACTGACATTCTATCGATATTAGTGATTTACACAATCCCTAACTTTTTGGGATTGATCATGTGTGTCCGTTGAAATTAACACATATTGACGGCGAAGTGCCAATAACTCCCTCAAGGAACAGAATTCACAAAACCTTAAAAAATTAAATTCCCTGAGAAGTTAAAAGAAGTTAATATGTTTATTTATTGAGAATAATAATAAATAAATTTTAGAATTATTAGGCTAGTAACTATATTTTATGACAGTGTAGATACTTACGTATCTGGTTAATTAGGTCATGTGATAAAATAGCCATGTTGCTTTAGTTGGAAGGTATTTTTTAATTTTAATTTTGGTAAATTATTGCAGCTAAAAAAATAACTTCGGCGATTTAATTTAAACATGCAAAAATTGTGAACGTCAGAATGGCAGGTCAACAGTCGTATTTAGCTTTGAAATTTTGCCTAAACATTATTTTCAATTGCTTCTATTTGCTTACCATGATGAGAGAATTGCTTATTTAATAAGTTATTATAGCATTCTTCTTCATCATTAATTCTGCTTTATAGTTATTATTAGCCATTCTGACGTTCACCGAAAATCACCTTTATATTCGAAGTGATAAAAAAGTTCATTTACAATAGTTGTTAGTTAGGATGTCCTAGAACTACAACGTCGATATGTACAAAATAAGTATCAACGCATATAATTTTTAAGCACTAAATACACGTTTCCAGCATTGAACATTACTATTGTACATTTCAGGTGCCTGAAGAGAACCCTGAAGCTATGGCACATATATTGGATTATGTTATGACACAAGACAGTGGGGAGTCACCGAATTAGAAGCTGTATATAATTCAGAGTTGTATAAGGTTCCATCTATTGTACTTTGATTTCAGCTTAATCTATAAGATTCATTAGTCAACATATGTTTTAAGGTATTTTTTTTTATAATGCTTAAATCATTAAAAGTTAGTTAAAAGCTAAGCTGATATCCAAAGAGAGAGTTAAACTTCTTCTGAACCTACATAAGTTTGTATCGAATATCAATCATATATAAAATTAAAATAAAATCCAACTACTGTTGCGATTTTAATAGACGATGAGAAATACGTTATGTGAATGAATATACATTATATTCGAATTCAGAATTAAATATTATTTATTGTTGCACCATAGTGCAACCTTTTTACCTAAAGGTTGACTGATGTCCCATTATCGTACATAAAGTTAACGAAGCTAACGAAGTTCAAATTCTATTGCAAACCAGTTTTTTTTCACATAAAATTCATAGCGCTAAAGTCGATACTCAGATTTGTAGCGATGCTGGTTTGAAATTAAAAAAAAAATGTATACTACTATTGCGTTTAAAGGAGTATAAAAGCATAAAAACATTCTGTGAAATTATTCATTATGTGAATTTAATCAATAGATAACTTTTGTTACTCTGTTTTTTTTTTATGGTAGAGTTGTCAGAATAAGTTAATTAATTTTTACTAAGTATATATTTATACAGAACAGTACTTATAATTTATATGAAATAAAAATCAATATGCATATTAAATTCGTTTATTTTTATGTCACGATTACGTTATTAATTAATATTAGACAAATGGTATTTTATGTACAATATTCAAATATAATATATGTATTTTAATAACATTAATATAATAATATACACACTCATAATAACTTAAGCACCCACTATCAATAATTATCTATGGACAACAATAAATTTTGTCTAATGATTTCTAAACATTTATCTTTGAAATCTCTTTTACGCATTAAGGCTGCGCTAGACGATGGTACAGACTCAATTGTGGGCGTGGCTACTAAAGCGCATGTTAAAACGGGTGATAACCTATAATAATGTGAGTAAGCGAGAAGCACTATCATAGTAATATTGTAGATGCGAAAGAAACTTGTTGTTTGTTGACGTCTGAACGAATTTGGATGAAACTTGGTCCTAAATTAGAATATAGAAAAGGAAGACTTGGTCCTGGTACAAAAGGCAACGAAGGAACAGGAGTGGGTTTTTAGTCAGTAAAAGTCTGACACTATCTCCCGCCCCGCCTAAGAGCGGGGGATGTCATAAGATGATTTTCCCACACAAATTAGAATATAGAAGTATTTTTAATCCGAGAGTATGTTCTATTGACTTATAAAACAAAAAATGCAGTAGGTAAATAAACTAATTGTTTAGCTAGGTTATTTATTGTCATATTTTTATAAAAGCATTCAGATGTTTTAACAAAGTGAAAATTAAATATTAAAATGAACGATTAATTTATTTTAATATGAAAAACCTATATATATGTATTTCTAATTTTACATGAGATTTCTTACTACATTTGTTAATTAAGCCCAAGTTGCGTTCTATTACAGTCGAAATGCTTTTACGGATACGATCAGACCATTTTTTTTTAAATTATTATTTTACTATTTTTAATACATACTTGCCTTGATAACGATGAAAATAATGGCCAACTAGCGCAGCCTTAATTTACAAAGGGCACACCCATTGTGTATGGAAAATAGTTGGAAGATGGTGTGTAATCAAAAGTACAATTTTAGACAACAAATTATCTAGATTTGAAAATATGATATAACATTGTATACAGTGCGGATTTTCAATTTTCGAAACAGGGCTTGCCTTTATGCCCTTAAGAGTTTAGTAAATACCATTTACTAAACTCTTGACCAGAATTTTTTTCAATACAGTTATTCGAAAACCCGCTCTTATCCCTACGCTTTTAGGCACGCCATTGACTGTTTTTCGTACAATTTATTATATTTATCGTATTAGGTTGGGCGCTCACCCTGACCCCCACGAGTCACTCCCTTTTATTTATTTCTTCATGAGTACTGAAAAATGTAGTTTTCGCACACATGGAACTTTGCCACTGCAGCCTTCGGCTCCATAACACCATCGAATTCGGCCTCGATTGCTATGACAAACTTTCTCCAATTGTATCAAAATGTATCATTTCGGCAGCCCATTTGACCCAATACTGTACGCATGGCTATTCATTTATTTAAGCAGTTTAACAGTTAACGACAAGATTCAATCATAACATAAATTGATAAAACAGCTGTTCTTCATAATAAGTTTTAATTCAAGTAATATTTTTTTTTTTTGTTAACACTTCATTCCTTCGTAGGCCAATTTATTTTACATAAATAAATAAAACCAAAAGCTTATCTATTACTAATTCAATAAAATTCTAATTGCATTGTTTATCAATAAATACAAATAATCATCTTGTAAAAAAATGTACAAAAAATACCAAGATTTATTAATTACACATAGCATTGTATATTCAATAGATTTAATATCACAAAATAAGAAATAATAATATTTTGTACTAGAAAACCAGATAAAACATGATCCTAAGATGTACTTTATGACCATGGAAGACATATATATTTTAAGGCAAAATAATATCTTTAAATAGTGCAAAACAGAGTAGCTTTTCGTGTCTGTATGCGTGGTTATTTAGTTCTTTTAAATTACACATTGAATTAATGCTTTTTTTTTCATCAATCAGAAAATTGAAACCGGTAAGTTTATTTGTTTAAGATGTAGGTACTTACAATGCATTAATTTTAAACTTAGGCTAAATACAGCAGAAATAATGTTGTTTTGACATTATATAGCAAGCGTGCTCCATCGTCGGCTACATCATCGCTTATCATCAGGTGAGATAGTGGTCAAACGCGAGCCTATCCATAATAATAAAAATATGTATATGTACCACCCCAGTAGATTGTAACTGGATGGGTTGCCAGTAATAATACAATAACGCACACATAATTATAATATCAACATTCATAGCTAAATAACATAATAAATATAATTTGTTCTCTTTGTTCTAGAATTCATAGATCTTGGGTTTTTTTTTAAATTATTTGTCTGTAATCTAAGACAAGAAACTAGAGATTGCATAAGTAATATCATTATATTATTTGAAGCTGTCTGAAAAATATGTTTAATGTTATTTGAGATGGAAAATATCTTAATTATTAGTAGGACTACACACACAGCAAGCCACATAACTGAACTAGATTTCACAAGAAAATGAAGTATAAACTCCTTATAGTTTATCGTTTGAGCTGGCATGTTTATGTACGAGTAGATAACATTTTGTACAAAATTTAAGGTTATGGAGAAATCTGTCCCACACCAAAGTATACTATTTTTTTCTACATGATTTCATAGATGTAAACATTTGTAAAAGTTAAATAGGTAATTATTAATTTGATTTAATGATAACAATTCAAGTAATGAAGTTTTGTGTCAGTCTTTAAAATCTGTTGTGGTCAACAAACAATCGTTCAAAATATGATTTATGGTTGACTAACATCTTCGTTGGTAGTTAAATTCAAACAAACGTTTTACGTTAGCACGAGCACTTTTAAGGATGCGTTCAAATTTAACAATATAAGTTTAGTTAACGACTTGGACCTTTTCCAAGTCAGTAAATAAAATTATACTTGTTTTACTTGCGCAAAAAATGCACATATTTTTTTTATTATTATTAGGGCAAACTCGAACTGTTTAACGTTGTATAAATACCAACATCCAGCAATACCATACCAAACACTGTATTGTTACCAAGCCCAAAAAAGTCCGTATGAAATTCAACGTACATACCGAACCTGAGCAGTACCTGTATCTTCAATATTACGCCATTTTTTTTTTACTGCGTTGTTGATAAATTTGAATATTTCCAAGCTACTTTATACTTGTATACTAGCTACGTTAGTCTCACTTCAGCGTAGCAGGCGTCGCATACTCGTACTGGCTTGGTGTTGCCAGCTAACGCGACTGTCTTGTCGCTGCAGGCCGCACAAAATATATGGCCACACCGACGGCAGTGGTGCTGGAAAAAACAAATAAACATAATTAGTTTAGGCGATATTCAGGCCCTAACGTAAACACTTGTGGTCATAATACATGCGAATGGTGCGATGAATAACGCTAATTAACGGTGTAGTGAAATAATTTGGTCTTGACACTCTCGAAGTAACTATTTTTGTCTTTAAATATGATAAAAATCAGTGCATAAGCATATGGGGTATAGTTAGATTGGATATTTCTTGTATATAATATTATTAATTGTAACCATAAATACTGTAGATGCGTAAATATTCATCCTGATATCGGTACCCTTGACTATGCGACCGAATTTCGGTCACGGTGGCCAATCTTAACGGTCATTTGGCAAATACGCTGCAGACATTATATAGTGCACAGTAGTAACACAGATGAGTTCGGTTCCTTTATTTTTTTTTTAAAGTGTCTTACTTTCAGCTGCCATTTAGTTTAGAGTTGACAATATAAGCTGTTGATATTTCCAAAACGTTTATGGGTTACTGTTAGGATGGGAGGGTATTATTAATGTCTTCGGAGAGGCACTTCGTATACCTAATTATAATAGAACTTCACTTAGGGGTAAATTTGTTTAGTAATTAATTATACTTTAGCGCCTCGTAATTATAGATTAGTAACCTGTAATGAATATTTTAGTAAAACTTTTAGACTTTGAGTGTTAAGTTCTGGGAATATGATAGAAGTATGCAGTAGGTGAAACAAGTGTTAATTTCTAGTAGTCTTTTTAATTTTAATTTCAAATAATAATAACGTCTTAACGTTTCTGAGGTATTATAGGAGTTGCACGTCACCTGCAGAATGGTTCGAAACAGTTACAGTGGCCTTGGAACGCAAAGGGCAACTGAAGGAGCACAGGTGAGTTATAGGTCAGTAAAAGTCTGACACTACCTAACGCTCCAACTAGAGTGAGAGGAGTAACTTGATGATTTGCTACTTAAAAAAAGGGGTGCGTCACGTCATCAACTTTGAGCTGCTATTGAGAGACTCCTTTTGATAAATCCATATATCTAACTCGGGGTTTCCAACCCTACGCTCAGCATTTGTGCGTTACGATCACTTGACCAACGAGTCGGTTATAGATTCAACTTACTTTCCGCCTAGCGATAGAGAATTCCTTGGCACATGCGGTACAGGCCGTAGCATCCTTATCATGAGTCCATGTGGGTGTCTCGTCAACCACCTGCGCTTGCGCCGCCTCCCTCTCCAGAAGTTCAGCCAGTTGCAGTTTGTTTTCGCTCAATGTCGCACCTACTTCTTCTAATGTCTTCTGCGCTTCAACATACTGTGTTTTTAATACGTGCTGCTCTTCTTGTAGTGAGAGGTATTTCTGTAATTTGGTAATGATCTGATAAAAATCTTGGCTTTAGTTCTAATAAATAGGTAGATAAACATTTTGAAAAAATGGTAAAACAAAGGAATTCTACAATGATTGACTCAATTCGATGGCGAAACTTCACAGAAGTGATTGAATATCAAGTAATTGGTAAAAGTTAATATATTTTCTGAATTGATTATTTAAGTCACTCTTTTTTCTCTCGCTTGAGAAACTAGTGGTGTAAACGCAGCTTTATGCGTTACACAATATTAACTAAGTGACAGGATAGAATAACAACAATTTCAACATCTGACATCGTATGTTTACATCAGCCAATACTCGCTTTGAAGAGAATTAAATTAAAATTGATGACATCATATCACATGAAACAGGAGTTACAAAGAGTTCACTCGGCAGAGCTTGCTTGGAGGAGGTAGAGACTACAGCTTATCAGCTTCTAAGCTGCCCAGTGGTTGCTGGATACAGGGCATTGAGGAACTGGAGTGAATCGAATGATATCCTTGTCTCATAAGTACGCATACCATACGAACTTTTGACGTATAGTTGTAGGCACCAGCCCGAAATACATACAATGCGTTCCAAATAAGAATAGGATCGATTGCCATGTTGTGACGTCACGTCATACTGTCACATCAAAGAATAATTATGGTGAGCAAAACAAGAAGCTTTTAGAATTTAATTTATTTACGAACTCTGAACGAAAAAAGTTTAATCAGAATCCCGTTCTTCAATTTTGCTCTTCTCCAAGTTCTTCAATTTTCCCCCATTTCTTGCGATTTGACAGATGTGACGTCACAACATGGCAATCGATCCTATTCTTATTTGGAAGGCATTGTACATGCATCAGATTAAACTATACTATCGGTCGGTACTATTTGTAAATTTTTACATAAGTATTATGTCTTATTTACCTGTCCTATCGATTTGAGAGATTCCACTTCTTGTGTCAACATCGATATCTTATCGCGATCCCGCATCATGGATTCCTATAATAATATAATTAATGAATTAATGTTACAAGGAAAATTAATTAATTTATTATGTAAGTATATAATTTAATAATGGCTGCATGTCATGTGATTTACACGTCATTGACATACTTATAACTAATATATAAATTACAATTACGTAGTTAGTATTATTATTTTACGATAGTGAAATGTAACTGCGATGATTTAGACGTCATTCAGTAAAGGTCCTCTTGTGACAATAGGATTTGTGGTTTACAATGTGAATCGATGAATTTTTTAAAGGTCGAGCCTCGTATACGTACCATGGATGCATTAGTCATCTCATAATAAAATGATTACCTATTGTTTCATTTTGCTCCTACTACAGGCATAATAACAATATAAAACAATAAAAAAAGCCGGTGATTTAAGTATTTAAAGTTCACAATTATTGCATCTTACCAAAATAGATTAAATTATAGTAGGTAATTATGATTTGATTTCATAAAATCTCTTACTACTATAATATCCATCGTAATATTACAATGACGTAGTTAAACCCAAAAGGAACTGCAATTTTTTAAATAGTTTTTGTGCTGAATAATGGAAGAAGAGGTTGTCATCATGTAAGATCAAGGTCAAAAATGGGATTACTCTGACGATAAGGCAAATCTTGATTGAAAATGAGCTTGTTTACTAGAGCATATGGACTAAGATAGCTTAAGTTTTCATTTTAATCTTTTTATTTTATATAAATTAGTGCTTGACTGATCCCACCTGATGGTAAACAGCGATGCAATCGTTCATGGTGAGGCGCTCTAGTTTATTAAGAGCCTATTCACTCTAGCCTTGAAGACTCCTAAATTATAATTGAACGGGAAGACCGCAACAGGCAAATTGTCCAGTCCTTCGTTGTACGCGGTATAAACGACGAAGCAAAACGTTTAGTCATTTCAACTCCCGAGAGCTGAAGGCGATCGGTGCACTCCAGGGATACATAGTGAAAAGCAGGAGCCAAGGTGATCGGGCTCCTTTTTGCGGTGCACAGACACGCTTGTTTTGGCGGCATTGAATCCCACCAGATTGGCTTCGCCCCACTTGGAGACTGCCTGAAGTGAGAAATCCGTATGCCATACCATAGCCTCTCTTTCAGACTGGATTAGCTGTTTACTAGCCCGAGCACTGGGCAGGTATCTCTCTACAACTGTGCTATCATCTGCATACCCATAGATACCGGGCATCAGCAGAACGTTGATATGCAGGAGGAAGAGAGTTGCAGAGAGAACAGACCCCTGAGGAACTCCGGCATTAGTCATAATGGGCTCTGATGAGCAACCGTCGACAACAACTCGTAGAGACCGTTCACTCACGAAGTCTTTTATCCAGTCAATCAGACCAGGAGAAATACCGTACGCTGGAAGCTTACTCAAGAGGGTCAGGCCCCACAAGTGGGTGGCATAAACTAGTAAGTCCCCAGTAGACCGACTGCGGCGAAATCGTACTGTCGGTCACTAAGGAGATCGTTACCTTCTAGGTATGCCATGAGGCGCGAGTTCAATACACGCTCCATAATCTTGCAGACTATGGAGGTTATTGAAATCGGCTGATAGTTGGCAGGACGGCACGACTGCCCTTTTTGGGCACGGGTCTTATGTAGAGAATACTAGAACGAGCGGATCGAGCTATACAATAAGAGCATCCTGTCATAGTCTCTGACAGGTACTAGTATCAACAGTTTAACCAGAAAAGGTTTGCGCTTCGGTAAACTTTGTGTCTTAGAATTAAAACGAACGTCCCGCCACAGAAAAAAAGCTACAAAGAATTGTAGCTTTTACCGAGCTTTGTAGGAGTAATCCTATGTAGCATTGCACATTTATGAAGTTTTCTGTCTGAAGGTTCCCTGGGATGTTCTTCTTTTTTACTGACAATCGATAAGCACGAAAGGCGTGAAGGTGGATTTTCGGATGATGCACTGTCCCAGATATCAATAGGTTATATTATTTAATAAGTTTTCTTTAATTTTATAAAGCGCTATCTACTCTAGCTCCTTTAATAAATAAGTGAAAAGATTCCTCTTGAATAAGCGTCTTTACGCTATTGAAGATCTATATGGAAATTCGAATATATTCATGTTGTGTTTATGTATTGTATTAGGTACTAACGAATAGGTTAATTTAAACGAGTTTGTAATTTCAGGTACAATTGATTGTTTATGAATAAATGACTATGACTAATTATATAATTTTAATCCAAAATAAATAAATACCGAGATAATGACATGTACAGCTCTACATTCGAATTTAAATGTCATAATCGGGAGTTGGTATATCCGAAGCGCTTGCTTTTCTTAGAACTGTTTGATATGTATCTGTTTGTTTGGTTTCTAAGAAAACTATTTTAAATATACCTATAAGTAATAACGCCCAAAATGAATAGATAAGTTTGTTATAAATTATATTTCAAATTGCAACTAAATTGCAGTACTGTTTTCAGGAGTATTATAAAATTAGATCTCTTTAGTACAATACTTTGGCGAATCCTATTGATTTCTCAATTTCTTTACGCACAAATTATCTTGTATTTGACTAATTCAGGAGTTGTTCCATCAAAATTTGTTGGGTACTTACTTGTAAAGACACCCTCCACTCCCGTTCTATCCTGAGGTCACCTTCTGCGGCCACGGCCCTTGTCTCTGCTGCGGCCGCTTTCTGACCCAACGAACGGGCACTGTCTTCTAAACTCTTCCTAGCTAACTTATCTTCTTGCAACCTAATCAGTGTGCACACATCTTTAAAATAATTCATATTTTGTTCCTGTACAGTCGGCAACAAAACGGTTAATAAAGTTTTAGAAGAGTTTTATGAATGAAAATTTAAAACAATTACTGATTTCTGAAAAAAAAACGGCGAATTTTGCTGTTGACTGTACTTGTATGTCGTAGGTAGGTACCTACTGTGGGAACTGCAGTGTTGCAAGGGGTTTATCTAAAGTTTGTGTGATGGTGTATATACAACTTTGAAAAGACAGATGGGCTTTCCTCTTTAGGGCGCTTTCAACTTATGCGTTTTTTGACGACCACCACAATCATCTCCCATCTGTCATTTTGAAGTTGTATACTAGATTTACTAACATTTCTAAAATTTTTTTCTGCTTGTTTTATTCTGAAATACTCGAGGTGTTTTGAACATTACTCATACACACACTAGCTTTAACAGGATTAATTGTGAGCTCATTGCTTGACTCACATACTTGACTTTTTAATCGTGAGTAAATAAAGTGAGTTATCTTTCTGCCTAAATCTGATTAACTGACTAGGCTTTTAATTAATTAACGTTCAATCATAATAATTAAACTCATATTATATTATGCAACGAAAAATAACTTTTCTTAAAGGCAACTGATGCTAAACAATAACGGTATTAACAATTGTCATGGCTCGAGTATTGTATTAATTATATTGTTTTTGATTCCAGGAACATACGGACGCTTAGTATGTTAGTATTTATTACAATCAGGGTATTGTTTAATCACACAAAGCATGCAAACATACGAGTGAGATTGATAATGGCAAACCTACACAATAAACATAAAATTAAAACAAGCAAGTACATTGGATTTCAAGTTCAATAAAATACGGAATGCGACTGAATATGCTTTATTATAAATAAGGCTTATGCTTATACACATCTACCGCCTCGTAATTACAAAACTATTAAAAAGAAAATATCTAAATTATGGTTTTATAACATTTGCTGCTAGATATCAACGAGCACAATATTTGTATACAATCATAAAATTCAAGTTTCCAAGCACATGTAGCTACCCAAATGAAATGAGATCAAATACCCTTTTTTAAAGTAATAATCAAATATCTCTATACAATGTAACTTTGACAATCGCTGGAAAAGTATACAAAATACCAATCTCTTCATTAGCACTACCAAATCCTTACGCTCTCTATTCTACTAATACAGGTACTTTTAATTAGTTATGTTACATAATTACCAAAATGTAAAATGTATTAATAAAAGTAAATAACAACACAGTGATTTATTCTTAACATTATCTAATAAATAAGGTTTTATTTTGTGGGAAATAATTTATTAACACCTTAAATTAACTTTAATCAAACAAAAAAAAAACCTAACACAAACTTAATGTGAATTAACAAAAAATGGTACAATTGGATATTAAATTGAATCACAGCAAGTAAGCAAAAGCAACAGTAGTAGCATTACGTTAACAATATGATCATTTCATTGGATCACTTTAATAATTTATCAAAATACTGATTTTTGCATTCACTATAGGTTCATTGTGAGGGTTTGCCAATATCGAGCGAATGGAAAGAGTTGCCGCTAGTTGACACACGCAAGCTGTGCATTGCTCACACCTAAGTGCGTTGAGTACTGATATGTCAAGCGCTTAGTTTACATTCAGCAGCGGAATACATTATCCAGGCACTCTTTCGATCCTGTCGGATGAACGCGGGCCGTAACCCGCCTGATGCGATGTCATAGTAAAAATTAGTAAAACCTACTTCTCATCGAGTTGATGTATGGTGCTGCCCATTGATTCAGTCTTTGCTTCCAATTTGGCTATTAGCTCTGTTTTATGTTTCAAGGAACTTTCACATTCCTAAAACAAGGCCAATACAGTTTAGCTGAATAAAATGACAACTCATTTGAGCGGAAGTAGTATTATTTCTGTTAGTTAAAGCAGATAAGTACAGGACAGATGTTAATGTTAAAAATTTCATACCAATACATATATTTAAAATACTCTGAGGTTAATACAGTGGTTTTATGAATAATTAAACACTATGTTAATGCATAATTATAACTGGCAACCATTATATTATCCTCAACATCATCAATATCTCCATAATATTATAATGTGTTAGTAAGTGATACATTAATTATTTTCTAGGAAACAGGAAATACCACCTGAATGGTGATAATGGAATAATTTTATTTACAGTACGTAAGTATTGAACTGTCGACTACTCTGGGATTTGATTGACTGTTTTGTCTCTCATATTGTTCTTTCGGAACGGTGGTATTTCCTGGAGATTCAATTTTTTATGAGGCGGGCCTTCATCCTTAGACTTTGTACCCTTTTGCGCGTTACTTTGTGCTTTTAATTTTTCCAACTTTTCTCCTAAATTATGTTCATTAGTTGTAGGAGACCTGAGAGCTTTGACTAAATCATTATCGGGTCCTAAGAAGTGGTTATATTTCTCAAGGTTGTGAAGTATTTTGCCAATTTGTTCGGCTTTCCCCTGGAGCCTCGACACCATTTCGCCCTTCTGCGTCAGTTCCATCTCGCATTCCTTCCGTACGATAACCGCGGCATTGTGAATACAGCATGGTATTAGTATAGAAATATATATAATATTAGCAAGTTAGTGAGTAATAAAAATAATAAAACAAGACAAAGAAACAACTGAACAAGAATAAAGTACGAATACATACATTTTTTATAAGCGAAACCAGTTACGGTACAAAAAATACAATACTCTTAAAAAGGTTAGAGACAAAGAGGATATTAATCGTTAATCAAATTGGTGGGATAATGAGAATGCATGGGTGGGAATCAAGCAGTGTTAGATGAGCACCCACGCTGATGTGCGACCTTAGCGGGCATCGTCTTTGTTACGACTATACCGCAAACAAAGGCAATGCTAAACTGGTATGAAACTGTGCACAATGTACTAAAACCGGAGTAATTTAGATTAATTTACAAGTTGAAAGTAAGAATTAGTGTCACAGTTAACTACTTGTAAATCTTCAACAGACCATGAAGTACAAATGAAGAAACTTCAGCAACGACTGACGCAAGCGCGTGATTGGTCAACCACTAGTGACAGACAGAGTTATAAGGGTACAAAATCCTAAAAGATAATAAACAACATGCTATTGAACTACAAGTAAATAACTCACCTGTAATTTTTTGTACATTTCTAGGTTAATTAGTTTTATATCGTCGAGTTGCCTTCTCAGAGATATAATTGTGTCTTGTTTATCGTGTATATCTTTCTCTAGCAATTTCATTGCCACCTCCATTTCTGCTTTGAGTGAAATCTGAAGTAATTTTAAAGAACATGATTAGAAATTCCTTGTTAGGTATTACGTCCACTGTGAAGATAAAATATGTTTATAAGTTCTATAACTCTGTAGTCATTAGCCTGGCATGCCATTACCTAATAAATAACAGTTATTGTGACTCGGCTCTATGGCCATCAAGCATTATGTATCGACCTTGACTTCAGTGAGAGCAAACATTTATTCATTAACATTGTGGACGAAGTATATTACCTGCAAATCTAACTCCCTTTGCAGTTCCAAATACTTCTTCCTCTCTTCCTCCAAATTCTTGCTGGCTTCGCTATCATTTTTGGATTTATCAGAGGCAATACTCTTGACGCTACGTTTCTCCTGAAAATTGAGATGACACATTTGTTTAGAGAGACCGCTGGAATGTTAGTTATTGACGATGTTTTTTTTTAAATCGCACACCGTGTCATACGTGTCTATTTCTATTGGGTGAAACCGCGAAGTCGTAATACTATTTTTGGTATCGAAAGAAATACTGTGTTTTAGTACCGAGTCTTTCTTCTGACAACGAAAAAACGTAGCTAACACGTTCGTTTTGGAACAAAACATCGCACTATTTTCGCAATATGTGTGGTCACAAGTACGCCTAAGATTACACTGTCTTATCGTTGTCAATGTAATCGCTGATATCATGAAAATAAGGGTAAGACAATATTTTTAATCAGTAGATATAGACTCAAAGATATATATATATATAATATGAAATAAATCTAGGAAAACAAAACTATGAATGCATGATAGAAAGCTAATGAAAATTACAGACGTAAGTAATTAGTGTACCTCCGTATCGAACAAATACAGTATTTTAAATAAGTAAAATTTTAATAGAGGAGGAAAACCTGTTTAATTTAACGATACTTCGTTTAATATAAAGTAAACTAAAAATGTATGCAGCAGTAAAGCGATAATTTGTGTGTTAAATGAAATGAAGGAAAAAGAAAATAAATAGTTGATCTTATTACCTCTTCATCAGACTGCAATTCCGTCACTTTCATCCTTGTATCTTTGGTTATATCTTGCCCTGCACAAAAAAATGCACACGTGCTTAAACACAACTAATAAACACAGACTGCAGCACGGTATATTTACACTGGTACATAAATAACTCACAGGATTTGGTCCAAAAACTTTGTTTAGTTTGACTTTTTGCCGTAGAATTGCCCATTAATATTGAATTACAGCGCGTGGCATAACGGTTGAAAGCCGTAGTTAAATAATAAATGGCGGTAAAATAATGATGCGGGCGTCTGCTCCGGTCCAGGTACTAATGCCTACTAAGCTATATACAATAGACACTGACTCATCACTGCAAGTAAGGTGTCTTATCTGTTGTATTTTCTATTATTGTTATTCGCGTTGTGTTTTCGAACGTAAATACCGATGACCATGAGTGATTTCCCTTTCCGGCGACTACTGTTATGTGATAGAGGTTAATGGCAACGAATATTTTAGATGATTTGGACGAAACAAAAATCTAAATTTTTTATACACAAGTATTTTTTTTTTACTTTGTAAAATTATTAAATAACTCTTCACTCTTTTTTTTAAGTGGGAAAAAAATCATCTTATGACAAAACTCGCTCTTGGGCGGAGCGCGAGATAGTGTCAGACTTTTACTGATTAAAAACCCACTCCTGTTCCTTCTTTGCTATCGTCCCAGGGCCCCGGGTTTCATTTTCTTACTACCCGTGGTAAACTCCTTTCACTCTGGGTGAAGCGAGAGGAGTGTGAGGAGTGTTAGATTTTTTTTTTACTGACTAAAGCCACTCGTGTTCTTTCAGTTACCCTGTGCATTCAAGGGCTACGGTAACTCTTTCGAACATTTCAATATTGAGATGTATGAATGAGGGCTGGTTCATACACCTTTGGGGCTAGTTTTTCTTTAACCCTTTAACCGCTTGGGTCGGATTTCGTGTCTTATTCGCCAGGGCCGTGTGTTTGCGGCTGAGTACTCCATCTCATTTAGCTCTTCAATCGCCTTAGGTGACGGAAGAACTGACGAGATGGAGTGGATGTGCGGCCCTGGCGGTTAAAAGTTAAATAAGTTTAAAGTAAATGTACAGTTTAATGTAAATGTTTTGTTAAGTGTCCAGTAACAACAGTACTTACCAAGTGCATGTTTTAGCTGATTGTTTTCCTCAACTAACTGAATCATCGTGTTTTTGGAGATCGCTAAGTCCTCCTTCATGAGGGCATTGGTCGTTGTCAAGCTTTCGACCTTGGCTTGGAGGTTCGCTACTGTTGCGCTAAAACAAAATAAATTAGCATAAGATTCCTTTGCACCACGGCAGTGGCAGTACATAGTGTGATTTTCAACATAATATTTTCTCGCTTGTTTTCCCTACTCATTTCAAATGGCTTTGATCTTTAGAAATATATTTACACAAAAAAATACTGTTAAGTGTTCTTCAGAACGTACATAGCATATGTAAATGAATCAATATTTCGCAAAGAAAATGGTTTTGAAGGGCAGCGAGGCTCTATGTGAGCGCAGGCAGCATCGGCAGTACGAATATGACGTGCATTAACTACGGCCAGATGTTCAAGGGACTATACGCCATAACAAATCGTCATGGATCTATGAACTGGGTTAAATATAATGTTCGCTGATGGCCTTAATATTCGTAAGTATACGTTAACCTTCAACAATACGATTTGTTGACAAAGGTAAGAATTGTGAACTGGGAGTTGAATGGAATAATTAACTACAACTTATTAACAACGTCGACGTTGGCTATCATAAGATTACATGAAATCTCATAAAAGACAGTAAACTTGTACTGTGTATAGTCACTTTATAGAGGCTGTAAAAATAATTACACACATTAACATAGCATATCTTTGTCATTCGAAATACCAAAGTAATGGCGAAACAGTCTTGCGAAAAGCGCAAAGTTGATGATCTAGTTTACTAATTAGGCACATAATCTTACGGGAAACATATTAAATAGAAAACTATTTGTTAATGGAACCCATTAAACTGCCTCAATTAACGTGAGAAAGTTCAGAACAATAGATTCGAAACTCACTTGAGATGTCGGTTGAGCTCTTCAATGTAATTCTTCTGGTCGAGCATTGTGTTAATATGGCGTTGTTTCGGCTCGGAGTCACCGTTACCATTGCCCGCTAGGTCGTTGGATGAGCTACTGCCGCGTAGGTAAAGCGAGAAATCTATTACGCCCTGTTGGCTGTCCAAATCTTCCTCCTGTGCGTATATATTGAATACAAAATATTGATTAAGTCACCTTTTGTAAAGTCAAGGCAGAAGAAATAATGGAGTTTCGTGGGGTTATTACCTTAACACACAAATTACAATCGACAACATTCAAGCCCACCAGGAGCCCAGTTATAATGACAGCTTCTTCATTCAACATCAGAGCATGAGGTTCAAAGTATTCTTCCAACGTATCTTCACGGTGTTCTAAGAGAATACGAAGATAGTCAGCAATTCTTTTCTGCATCAAAGCCAACCTTAGCCAGGCTCGAGCACGGCCCATGGCGGTCCTACAAAGAAAGAAATTACTTATTAATCCAAACTTATGCGCTTTGTGTCACTAAAAATTAAGTATACCATTTGAAAAGCGAAGTTATTTTTCTATTTGAACATGAGGAGTATGAATTTTTTTAATTTTTTTTATTTGATATATACCAGTGATTGACTGCGATCCCACCTGATGGTAAGCAGTGATGCAATCATTGATGGTGAGGCGCACTAGTTTATTAAGAGCCTATTCACTCTAGCCTTGAAGGCACCTAAATTATAGTTGGACGGGAAGACCGCAGCAGGCAAATTGTTCCAGTCCCTCGATGTACGCGGTATATTATGTGATGTATTATGTCGGTAAAGAATATCTATCTAAGTACATGAGTTTTAATGCAACTGACAAAGTTAGCGGTTCAACACTATTGTGTGAAATTGAAAATAATGAAACTTGGAATAGGTTTTTGAAGCGATCAAGTTAACGTATGGTAAGTGCATGTAATGCAGAGGAATGATTGTCACAAGGAAGTTTTTGAGCATGATGGCCATAGGAAGACCAAAGACATAATGGATGGATAGTGTGACAGATGATACAGACGGCTGACTACTGAGATGACGGCTAATAGGGAAATACGGAACTAAGTCTGTAAATGTATTGCAGACTGAACAATATAATTATATACTTCATGTTTTATTTAAATAGAAAGGGCGGTTCTATCTGCATTTTCTGTCACACGTCATGGTTACGGTCACACTGAATGGCCAAATGTTAAGTAATGTATTGTGACTTACTTGACAGTGGGAAGATCCCTGACACTAGCCGTGATGTCTGCGGCTTCGGGAGAATATTTCTCTACCATTTGCAAAATGTCCCATAGCTCTTTTTTAGGTCCAAGCAATCCCTGAAAATGCTTGTTGCATGACTCATGGGTTTTTCTAATAGTAAATACGTTTCTTGTAAATACATTAGTAATGATGTCTTAAAGACGTCATTACTAATTGACAATAAATAACAAATAACATTCGTCCATTAAAGTTAAAAACAATTAAATAATTAATAGTTTAGTTACCTTTTTCGGCTTGAGTCCATGACGCATAACATGCTCGAGAACAATGAAGAAGTGATGCAATGGTAAGTGATCACTGTCGAGCATCCTACCATAGCGGAGCGATTGTTCAATCAGCTCCTTCACAATCAGTTTCGAGATGTTCACAAGATTGCTGCGTTCGATCACAACAGGATCCCGTGCTACAACAGATGACAATAAATTGTATTTATTGTCATTACTATTTACACTTACGGCATTTGTTCGGCATATTGGTTTACCCATCAAAGTATTCATCGGATCGTCAGGCGATGTGATGGCTTGAGCAGATGGGCGATGGAACGAATCCTGCATTTCCATATCGTGCAATTCTTTCAGGCAGAGCCACTCGCCATCGACGGAAACGCGGAAATTGCACAGGTAGATAGTGTCCTGTGCGCCGGCCATATCACCGTCCGGGTTGCCTTCACCCTGATGTTGAATGGCGGATGGAATGCCTAGTTCGGGCAAGGGATCTACCCCATGAACGGCAGCAAGCGAACGCATAATAAAGCAGCAAATAAACTATCAAGCGAAACAATCAACAGTGTCGCGTAAATTTTGATCACCCCGTTATAATCATTTCACCCGATACGCAACTTTGAAGGTCAAGTTAGTATGTCTTTATCAAATCACTTGTTTTGTTCGCAAAACCGAGTTATGCAGATCGAATTCGAAAGAGAATTAATAACTTTTTTTATATTATCATATAGCGCGAGCAATTTTCACGAACTGCGTTCTGAGCGAAATGGTTTCTCCAGTACCTTCGTCCAAAATATTGATTTGCCGGCAAGCGCCTCGTACTACCTACAAGAGCGGGAAAATCAATACTCGGCGCGCATACTGCCATCTCTTTGAAAATTGATGAAGCTTGTAGTTGTAGGTGTAATATAACTGACAGCCAGCTGAGACAGCCTGGCAATACTAGTTTGTAAGAAAATATTTTTTTTATACCGAAACAGCCTATTTTATTTAGAATTGTTTTTGGCCGACACGAAATCTCTCAGGTTTTACTGTTGTTATTTATTTAATTAAACATTGACGAATTACGGCGAACGTGCCATGGTAACCCGCGAAATTCAAATTTTCCTAAGTTTTTTTTAATGATATAAACCAGCGTTGGACTGTGATCCCACCTGATGGTACGCAGTGATGCAATCGTTGATGGTGAAGCGCATTAGTTTATTAAGAGTCTATTTACTTTAGTCTAAATTGTAATCATACGGGAAGACCGCAGCAACAAGCAAATTGTTCCAAATTGCTTGTTGATCCATATGTAACTAGCTTCTGCCAGCGGCTTTGCCTGCGTGAAAGTAGGTTACAGCATATGGCGGCTCCACATTAGTGCCGTGAAGCTCCGTAAACAGGCGTGAATGTGAATGTTGAACGGGGATGGTTTTCGCGGGGTTCACGCGCGTTCACGCCTGTTCCCTGTCGGTATTTATTTATCCCGCGACTAAAGGGCCTATTACATTAAGCATTATTCAGACTGTCTTAGTCTATGTATTTCTATGTATCTCATCGTTCTGTTTCATTCCTTTACACGACATTGGCGTAAGTTGCTCTTTTTCTTGTGTGACGCTATATAGACTAAGACTGTCTGAATAACGCGTAGTGTAATACGCCCTAAAGGGCTCGCGCTTCCTTCGTGCGGCTTCCACGCGTACATATATCCACATTCACGGCCCCAGTTTACTCCGCACTACAAAGGCGTACGGACGTGTATAATAAATACCTAATTGGAGAAAATTTCTGAAGCAAATATTCAACTCCACTGTGTACAAACGAGTACATTTCTTAAATTCGCTGCTGGCTTTACAATGTAATTCTGCTTCTTCACAGAAAGTCTGAAATGAATTTTATATAGCTAATAAAGATTTTTTTTTAAAGCCAGCAAACATATTTTGATCGCTTATGATGTATTTCAGTCATCCACCATCTTTTTTTCTAAAGCTTTTTAATAACTTTCTTGTTTTGGACGTCTAAATAGTGAAATGTTGCCACAACAAACAAAGTTATTGCAGCAGCAGCTTTTACGTCCATTTCACTTTTTCGGTTTCACGAACGATTGTGAGCATCCCGTGAATGTGGAGGGCGCGACTTGTGCTGTGAATTCATGGCGTGAATTTGTGCGTGAATTCACGGCACTAATGTGGAGCCGCCAATATAAACTTTGGACCCACGTTTTTAGGGGATTGAATTTCGGAAAATCCTTTCTTAGTGCTTGCCTACGCCATAAAACGAAACCTTGTGCAAAATTTTCCGATCCTAGTCCCAGTATTTCCACACAGTTTCTCCTTGGTTTGGCGTCCATAGAAGCCACACATATACTGCTAACTTGCAAACTGGCAAGATAGTTATACTTTTTAAGATTTCTGGTTTTAAAAGCATAGGTGTTCATATTTGGTTGTTTTTTAGAGATTTCAAATAAGTCGGCGTATAAAATATTTTTATAAATGTTAAAATAATTATAGTAATACAAATCTTTAAAAAATACTTCTAGCAATACAAATGTAATAATTTGAACTAGAAGCGTTTCACCACAGTTCCGTCCCCACAATATACAATATAGTTTTACTAGCTTTTGCCAGAGGCTTCGTCCGCGTGAATGTTGGTTATTGCGGACGCGAAGCCAAATTCGAAGACAGATAAAAAATTAGCCTATGTCCAAGCTTGGGGGTCAAGCTTGCTTCGTACAAAATTTCATCCAAATCGGTTCAGTAGTTTAACCGGGAAAGCGTAACAGACAGACAGACAGATAGGCCAGTCAATATCAATCCAAAAAAGACAACATCGCAAACGTGCATGTAACTACGATTTTTATATATATGTTGTTAGGTCCCTTAAAAGTAGTTAACACCCAAGTTTACAAGCCTGAAAACCCTGTGCTACCCCAATGGTGCTCGAAAATTTGCGAAATTTTGTGAAAATCATCTATTTTTTATTTTATTTTTTTATTTTATAAAAAAAAGGAACAGCAAACAGCTACAATATAAAACTTAAGTACTACAGGTATACAAAACGTATAAACAATATTGTAGCCCACAGCGCTGCTCACAGATTAACTGTGGGATACTTAAATAAAATCACTAGGATGACTAATTTAAACTAACTTAACAAAAAAAAAAAAAAAAAACAAATACAAAGAAAAGCAATAAAACAGACTCAAATATGTGGAGTGAGAGAAAGAAAAATAAAGAATAAAACATAAAGAATAAAACAAGAAAAACATTTATGAAAGCTCCTTAAAAATGAGACTTTTGAACTTACACGGTGAACATGCGAAAATATCTATATGTTCAAAAGTCTCATTGTAGGCATCAACCATTCTGCGAACAGGTGAACGCAAACCAGAATTGGACTTACAAGGGCGCACTGAAAATAATGTACCAGCGCGCACCTTTCGCTTATGGACTGTCCTAGGAACCACATAACTTAACATGTTAGATAAATCTATGCAGTCAAATTTATTTCTAACAATATTATATAAATTCATAGCCTCTAAGTATTGTCGTCTATTTTCAAGCGTAGGTAGCTTGTACTTGGTAAGCAAATTTTTATAAGGTAAATAATATCCATTACATCTATAATGCATGGCACGCAGGAATTTGTACTGAACACGCTCAATAATTTCATTGTACTTCTTGTAATATGGACTCCAGACGGACACGGCATACTCCAACTGAGAGCGCACTAGAGACTTATACAAGTAGATATAAGAAGACACCTTCTTAAAATCTCTTGTAGAACGCATTACAAATCCGTAAAGTTGGTATGCTTTGTTGACAATTTTCCCTATGTGTAGGTCTAGGCAAAGCTTGGAATCAAGTACAACGCCAAGATCACGAATAGAGTCCACTTTAAGCAGAGGGGCATCGCACAGTGTATAGGTGTGTTTAATTACAAATTTATTTTTAGTGAAATTTATGAAGTTACATTTTGGTAGACTTAATTGTAACTTATTTTTCTGGCAATAGGAGGATAGTCGGTCCAAGTCTTGTTGAAGAAGAAGACAATCATCCGTTTGTTGAATGGTCCTGTAAACCTTGAGGTCGTCGGCATATAAAAGAAACTTTGTATTTTGAAAGCATTGACCGATGTCGTTTATATATAGAATAAATAAAAGGGGACCAAGAATTGAGCCTTGAGGGACTCCAGAGGTCACCTGTGCTATGTTTGATTGATGACCATTTATAACAACCCTCTGACTCCGATCTAATGACATCTCCCGTTCTTGGGCGGACGGGAGATAGTGTCAGACTTTTACTGACTAAAAACCCTTTCCGGGGCCGAGTCTTCCTTTCAGAAGTAGACCCTTGGCCGCAGTAGGCTCCCGCTGGGCCCCTACGGTTTGCTGACATCTCCTTGAGGCGCGCGTGGAACAGTACGCACCGTCGACGACTTGGGCTCGGTCCGGACGGTTACCGGACGGTCGGACGACGAGTTACCCGTTGCTCGCCGTCCGCAAGCCCGCGACTACGGTAGCCGGAAATCGGGATCAGAATCCCTGCGGCGGTTCGGGTTGGCACATGTTTCAGTTTTTTTTCGAAAAACCTACCCTAACGAAGCGTTTTTATGTTTGCCATATAATTTAATAAATCTAACTAAATTTACTACAATTTGAGCTTAACCCCAGCACTCCAGGTCCATTAGTTGCATAGACACAGCTTGTCAAAGGTGGGCATTTTTTTTTAAGTGAAAATTTTGCTTTAGGGTCATATTCAAAGACACATACTGGCTAAACTAATAATAATACTTAATCATTTATTATCAGGCATCTTGGTCCATAGATACATACCTTACAGACTAATATATATAGAAAGAAAAAATACCTAGGACCTTTTCTCTAGGATTGACTCATCGAAAAAGACATGGCTCTCCTTCTGGTGCAGTCAGATAAAAATCTTAAAATAGTTACAACTTAGAAAGTCATCGTTTTTGTGTTCTCTTTGTTTACCAATGGATTTTAGATACTTAATCATGATAAATTAACATATAAATTATTACATTTTATATTAGTTTATACCTGCATAAGTAGTAAAGAATGGTTTAGTTTAAAACTAGATATAAACCACACAAAATAAAAAAGGATTGAAAGAACTTTTAATCATTGAAGTACATAGTAAAATGGCTGCTCTGTACTATGTGAATGAGTTGTGATGCTAAGTTGCTTGTTCACTTTTGTTCACTTTCAGTTATGACAAGTCACATAATAAAGTTTTTCAAAGTGGTCAATATCAAAAACAATGGATAAAATGTTTAAAGAAGAGAGAGATGTTTTGTATATTTATGGTTGAAGTGTAAATGTGTATAACCGGCATATGCTGCAGTAAACCCACCTTAAATATATTTTTGAGAAATTATAAATGTAGATGGCCATTACTGTGGCACGGTCTGAACTGTGCAACAGCAGTAGCTATTTGCTTTCTTGCATTAAAAATTATTATTATTAAAATATTATGAGCTGATTTTTTATTAAAAACACAAAACACAGCCCATTAGTTTCATATGTTCAACAAACTGCAAATACAGATCCATTTAAAAAAAGTAAACTATATCAATTTACTTTCTTTAGTGGCCTCCATGATATTAGTTATTATTTATATTTTAGTAATAGCAAATTAAATTAGTAATAATTAATAACAATTTAGCCTAAAATACTATTATGCAATTTAAGTGTATCTTATTATTATATGGTGAGATGGAGGTCAAACGCGAGCCTATCATTAAAAAAAAAAAAAATGTAAGAGATTTTTAAATAATCTACCAGAACTGTTTGAATTTGTGCCCATGCAAAGCTAGGTTGTTAGTAAAAATAAATATACAAAATCTAATAGGCCCCGGTAGATGGTGCTGTAGTCAGTTCATTTTTCTTACGTAAAGGCAGTTTTCGAGTGTGTTGAGACAGCTAGTTTTAAATTAATCTTGAGACAAACATACAACATTTGTTTGGTTCTTATAACAGATGTTAATTTGCATTTCAGTAGTTGAATAATCTATATACAATGTGGCGCTGACAATAGGACAATAAATTAAAACATTTGTAGTACTAGTCCATAAGAACAGTATTAACTACCTAAAATCGAAATTCAAACCAAATAAATGGCATAAAATCGTAAACAAAATAGAACACCATTTATAATATCGGTACACTAACCTGTCGCAACAGCGCCGTGTCATGTAGTGACGTACCCACCTTATCTTTTGGCGCCATTATTATGACTGCTTGATTAAAACAATTTCACCAAATCACAGACTTTTATTGATAAAATCATTAATCCTAATCACTATTCCATCACTTAGCACTCACTTATTGCCGATATTGAATAATGTCGACCTGCCCTACGCAGACTAGACATAGGGTTGCGTCAATGTAATTTAAAATTCTATTGTCTAGTGTCACTTTTACACATACTGTATAGGAGTAGTACCCGATTGCGGGATTAAGGGTCGATTTTCCGCATCCTCTGGACAGCTTGAACAATAATGCGCCCATTGGTCGGACCAGGTTGGAAAAAACTTGGGTGTTCCCGTTCCCATACCTCTCTCGGTATGTATGTCCATATAGTTAAAGTGGCGTTTCTGTGGCACTCCCCATAAATTAAAATCATGTTGAAGTACTCCGAAGCTGTGTAGTTGTAACGAGGCATGATAATTCACAAATAAAATGAATTACAATACAATACTATTATGTACTATTTGAAAAAAATAAAAATAGTAACATCAGTGACCTTGATATATCAATTGTCACTTTAACTTGATTATTTATTAATTGTTTTATGGCTTTAAAGTTTTATGTTTATGGCACCAAAATAATATGATTTTTTTTTTCAGTTGCCTAAGAAGTTTTTTTTTGTAATCATGGACTACATTATACATTATGTAGAAAATGCTAAAAATGAAAAATAATGTCCTGTGACTAAACTACTGTAAATATTCGAATAATATTTGTTATGCAGACTGGGAACATCATGAGGTATATGCAGTTTAATTTAATGTTGTATTAACGGCGCCACCATGTATAAAAGGAAAAACTGACTGACTGACATATCAACATACAGCTTGGGATTAGTAGTGTGAAATTTTGCACAAGGTTTCCTTTTATGACGTAGGCGAGCACTAAGAAAGGATTTTCCAAAATTCACACCCTAAGGGGTGAACTGGGTCCAAAGTAAACCTACTATTATACGGGCAAAGCCGCTGGCAGAAGCTAGTTTTGTGTAAATTATTTATGAATTAAATGTAAATATTTTAGAATTATGTTTTATATTTTCAGATGTAATAGATTTTATAAAACCTAGGATGTTTATTTTACTGAAAATCGAATAGAAGAATGTTGATTTTAAGATTTTGTTTAAAAAATTAATTTTTTTTGGAAAATCCCAACTTAATTTACATAGTATTCAACACTTTTCTAAGTAATTATTAATTTAATAAATAACAACTTTTTTAAATTATTTCCTTTTAAGTAAATTACTTAAGTAAAAAAGATTGAAATGGCAAAAAATTAGGATATTGCGATTTTTTCCATTAATAGGTTTTTACAAACTGGATATTATATTATTAATATTTATCTGTATGGTATCTGTGCATTTTGGAGGTCAGTGTAATTTCATTAGGTTGTATGTTGCATATTGCCATCAGATTTAAGTATTTTTATGTACAAAAACTGCAGTTGGTAATAATTGCTGCACTGCATAGGAAGATGCTAAAAGAAATCAAACTGTTTTTTAGCTGTTTAGTGTTAATGTACCGCTATCTGCATTTGTGTGTAGGAACAAAGTGCCAGAAACGTTATCAATAGGTATAGCGGTCACGCGATATCCACAACATACAAACATGGAAACCAGCATACTTAGTTTAAAACAGATGTTAGTGCTTTGTACCACGATAACTACTATTAAGTTTTGGCAAATTATAAATATTTTGCCGTAAATTATGGTAATGAGGTCTAAAGAATTAATTAAGCTAAGTACTTACTCTTCGAATTGTAGTAGTAGGATTTGTTTGGCCTGGATAATAGAAGTTCCGGCCATTTATCCTCTCTTGACGATGAAACGGATGGAGATCTTTCAAAAAACGAAGATTTCACTGAAGACGTTGAAGTTGCAGGTGAAACCTCAACGTCTCTGTCTTTGGAAGAAGCCATAACTAAGATTTTAGACACAATTTATCACTTTTCACATTTCGAGCAATTCGTGAAAAATACAACAAAAAGTAAACGCGTCAGTGTTATGTCATTTGTCATATTTGATAAATTGTCAAAATGTGTCAATGTCAAATAAACGCCAGTAACGAAATTTTACCACAGGCTATGGCGTCATGCGTATTGTTTTTGCACAAACATGAATGTTTTTGTAATATCTAATTCCACAGGTGACAAAAATGCAGTTTTATCGAGCCACAAAACTGCAAGCAAGACGCTATGAATTAGCAAACAAACGCGTTTGCGTCACTGTGGAAATTATCATTTTTCAATAGTTGCTAAATCATATCATTTTGTTGCTCGCAGTTTGGCATCGTGGTTTCTATGTCGGCAGATAGGTGTCACTATTATTAAGGCCCGTACAATTAACATGACCATAAAGGTAGCCATGCACGCTAGGGTATACCTATACAGTTGCCTGTACAGTTGAGTTACACAAGTAAACCGGAGTGTGTAAGTACCACAACTGTGCAGGTTTCCACACAAGCTTACCTGACAGGTATACCTGTGCAGGTAAACCTGTCAGGTATACCCTAGCGTGTATGGCTACCTTTACTCGCACAATAGTTATTTGTGCAAAAAGAGAGCAAAGTTGTTTTTTGCTGCGAGTGCTAATTTTGAGTCCCGAGCAAGCGAAGGATTCTTTGATTGAAACACGAGCGTTAGCGAGTGATTCTAAAGTAAAATCCTGAGCGAGGGGAGGGATTCAAAGGCACGAGATGCAAAAAGTTTTGCTCTCGTGTTACACACATAATTTTTCACTTTAGCAGCGAGAACACATATTACTTGGGAAATAAAATAATTAACACTTATAGATAATGATTTCAAATAAAATAAATACTATCTCTGTCGCTAGTTTTGCTCATATTTTACAGTTATTTTAACATTCTTAATCTTATTTGCAACTATTTAATTTCCGCTGTTTTTTTTAAACACGTTCTAAAACAATCAATGTTGAAACTAGAAATAAGTAATTATTTAAAGGTTAAATGCCAGTTTTATCTGCTGCTATAAGTACTCAGGTAGGTACTCTTATTTTTGTTCAAATACAATAAAATCAATTTTATATTTTACAAATATTTTCTATTTATTACGCATTTCCGAACGTGTTTTTCTGTGTGGTGGAATTTCAAAATCGGAAATGGCATGTTTCTCACTCGCTTTTTTATAAGGGCGAGAAAGAGACAGAGCAGTTCGAATGTTTCGAATTGTATGGCTAAAAAAAAAAAAGTTACTTTGTCTCACGCATTGAGCAAAATCGAGTTTTGCTCACTGTTTTCAAGCAGCAAAACCTACTTGTTTGAGCTGCTGTAGTGAAAAAGTATTTACGCAAGTAGCTCCCATGGCAAAGTAACATTGATGAATTCTCGAGTCAGTATTAAAATTTGTTATTGCACAATGGCATCAAAACTACTTGCATGTTATTTTGGCGATATTTTGTGCGTACGTGTTTTATTATTCACAAATTGATTCCTAGTGGATATTGTGACATAAAATTGGTGTAGCGTCTACGCAATTGGACAATATGTGGAATAATTGGAATAGGTGCGATCTCTAAAATGAAACAGATTTTTATTACTGTAGTATCTATTGACTACCTCACTACCTCAGCTGCTAATTATTTCAAAAACAATTATGTGTGTGACCACATAACAGATAAAAGTGTGACGGAACGGTTGGCGAAGTGGTTGCGCGATTGGCAACTACGCTGCGTGTCACGGGTTTGATTCCCGCACGGAACAAATATTTGTATACCTGCTTGATAATAATAATAATGTTTTATTGACCTAAAGAGGCATTTTCCAATTGAACCCTTTCCTGAGCTAGGTGGTACCTATTTGTGTTAGGTACAGGAAAAGCTGTCATGTAGGACTGTGATTATACACTTATACTGAAGGTATGTATTTTTCAATCAATTTGTGATCAATTCGGCTTTCCATCAAGCAGTTCTGAATCTTTGGATAAACAGGAAAATCACATTTTGATCTTTTTTGTCGAACATTATTAGGTACGCTTTGAAAGTCTGCAGGCTGTAATATAAGCTATCCACTTTTAAATATCTAAATATTTGTTGTTTGGGTTTACGTTTTGCATATTAATAGGTATGTATGAACAAACAGGCTACTCAGAGTGCACTACGTACCTTCGACAAATGAATGTGCGACTCACCTTATTTCGAATGCACGCTTTTGTGCCACATTGAAGCTCGATTTCAGTCTGGTGTGACAAGCGACGAACAATAACAATTGTGTTACTACTATTTGTGTGAGCACTGTAATTCGACAGTACGTTGGTGCTAATGATAGCTCGACGTAGCCCCGCTCCATGTGTCTACTTTTGGGTGGTTATAAAAAAATAACAACGAACGTTAAGGCGGGAGCTCTGCTCCGCTTCGCTCTCGTCTTAGCCTTCTAACCTAACCTGTTCGTGTCGAAGTGCCCTAAAATATGTAAATTCTTCATGTTGCACTTGACTAGAGTAATGTCGAGCTGAGTCTGCTGAGCTGGTGAGTCGCAGTACAGTTGCTGAGCTCACATAGTACACTTGGCTACTAATCTATTTTTTCCACTTCACCTAATTGATACTCAAACAGATTTAAAGAGATACAAATATTTAATGTCTTTGCTTTTATGATAAAATAGGTACCTATATACTAATGCGGAATAGTACATTTTGATACAAGTGGAGAAAGTTTGTCATTGCAACCGAGGGGAAATTCACCCGAGACGTAGGTACAGGCGAGGGTGTTATGGAGCCGAGAGCTGCAGTGACAGATTTCCTCGTGTATCAAACGACATTTTTCAATACACTTACGGAGAAATACATTCTCTAAAAATTACGACGCATTTTTGTTCATTTTGTGCTGAGATTTTTTTTTCAAAAAGTGCCATACATTTTAGTTTTGATTTGCAGTAGGCTATCGCAAGTATTTTTTACCTCAATCACAATATCTGAGCCACGTAGCATCTAAAGAATTCTCTTCAAATCTTTTATTTTTTTCACAAATAACACAAATGAATAAGTTAGCTATATTAGTAATAGGGGTAAATTCTGAAATTGCCGTTTTATTGTAATAGGTACTTAGAATTGACATAGAACCGTCATTAGTTTGAGATTTTTGAGTGAAACTTTTTTCACATGGTACCTATGATGTTCTTCTTTTAAAAAAAGTGCAACATTCGATTATCGACTTTCAGTTGTTTTTTAATTCAGCTAGACAAGAAAGATGGATACTTCGAAAATTCGAGTGATTTTTGAATACGAGTTCCAACGCGGAACTAACGCGGTGGAAACAGCTCGCAATATCATGTTGCGTTTGGAGAGGGGACTGCCAATGAACGCACCATGCGATTTTGGTTTAAACGCTCTCGTGATGCAAACTTTGATTCGAAGAACGAACCACGTGGAAGAACGCCCACACAGGTGAATAAAAATGAATTGAAAGTGATGGTGGAAGCCGATCCGAGCCAAACTACCCAGGAATTAACGGCATGGTTTAACGTTACCTTACCAACAATATTGACTCATTTGCGTCAAATCAATTAAATAAAAAAAATAATGGGTGTGTCATGATAGAAAGAAACGCGTGTTGAAACTTGTTGAATCGATACAAAAATGAAGAAATATTGGATCGAATTGTGACATGTGATGAATAGTGGATTCTTTACGATAACCGTAAGCAAAAAATGGTGACTCCAGGTCAAACGCCACAACAATGTCCTAAAGCAAAGCTTACCAATAAAAAGTTAATGTTAACTGTTTGGTGGTCTCAGCATGGTGTTATTCGCTATAAACTAAAAAAAAATGACTTTCATTTCGGAAGTCGGTGTTTCTCGGTATTGTTTGTTTCTTATTTAACACCGACTTCCGAAATTACAGTTATTTTGATCCTATTAGTGTTTTTTTTAGTGAAGTCGTTTTTTTTAAGTTTTTTATTTTCACACTTTTTAGTTGCGGTACCTACACTTATAACCAGAGTTCCTATTTCTCATGACAAGATTCAATAAGCCCAAACACGGTTAGGATACATTGATTAATTAATTAAGGAGTTCCTGTACCTACCTTCCGGCTCCATCATCAGATCAGTTAGATAGTACCTTATAGCCAAAGTGCATCTCATCACAATTCCAATAAGCCCAAACATTGATTAATTACGGAGTTCCAGTTCGATGATACCATTTTCAACATAATTCAGCACCATTTATTTATTTGTATTGTCATATCTTCATTGTGATATCTATGTGAATATGAAGTTCCGTTGGCCATTTCTGGTCTTCTTCATCAGTTCCATTTCATCAAGTGTTACTTTTTGTCTGTAAATGCTTAAGTTCTCGATGAAAATACCAAAATAACTATATGGTTGTCTATAATATTTGAGGAGTTCCCTCGATTCCTCATGGATCCTATCATCAATCTGGAAGCATATTCTTTAAGAGAAAAAAAAAACTTTGCAAATCGGTCAAATAAACGATGGAGTTCTGAGGTAACACACATAAAAAAAATCATACAACCGAATGGATAACGTCCTCCTTTTTTTTGAAGTCGGTTATAAATACTTGCGATAGCCTACTGCTATCTAAATCAAAACTAAAATGTATGGCAAATTTGGAAAATTTTCTTCAGCACAAAATGAACAAAAATGCGTCGTAATTTTAAGAGAAAGTATTTCTTCGTAAGTGTATTGAAAAACGTCAATTGATACACGTGGAAATTTGTCACTGCAGCGCTCGTTCTAACACCTTCGTCTGTACGACTCGGGTGAAATTCGCCTCGGTTGCAATGACAGTCTCTCCACTTGTATCAAAATGTACTATTCCGCTTTAGTACATTTTTTTAACTTATATATATCAGGAACCTGAAGTCCTGGACTTTTGGAAGGCGTTAAACGGACCTCTCGCAAGGCCAACTCGCAGAGGTCCGTTAGACACTTTACATGGCTCATAGTACCGACTTACGATTATCCATGTACCTAAACTAGTGTAAATGCTATGCAAATGCACCCAAAGACAAAATTCTGTTGGTAAGAAACTATTGTGACATAATATGTAATATGGAAAATAAAGATATATGGATACCAAGAACTATGTAATGACTAGGGCCCCTGCATGAACAATGTTATTTAAATATGATGAATAAGGTAGGGGATAACTTGCACACTCAATAGTTTTTATTAATATTTTTTAAATTACTTATTGAAGTATAGATAGATCACTCTGGTAACCTCTTTGATAAAACCTTTTTTTTTTCAGTGACAGACATTACTGTCTTGTCAATGCATATTTGATCGGTGATATTGATTGGTGTCTCTTCCGTAAATGCCATTAATGAAGAGTTGAAGTAGTTTGATACAGTGGCAAACTTGCGAAGAAAGTGGAAGAAACACGTATGAAAAATGAATTTTCAAACTACTAAAGTCATGTCTCCTCTAAGAGTCATGTTGGTAAATCCGTTGTTACCGGCGTCACAGTTGACAATCACTAAAATATTATCTGGAACTGTTTTTGGACATCATCAATTTATTGACTTGATTTTATTAGTATACGCGAATGAGACTGATCAAGCGGAAGTGTTAGCACAAGAGTATACTTCTTGTGCTTTCCCGTGTTTCAACACCATCAGAATAACGTCAGATATACCATGGTAGGTTTGCTTTGTAGGCTCTTTAGAATCATCATGGGTCTGCGTTCAGATAGATACTAATTTACCTATTTGGGACCTGCGCATACATTTCTATTTGTAGGGGGGCCAATAAGGCCGATGCTTGCTAGGGCTGTGTGATTGCTGGAAGGAGTTCCTTACCGTACCTGAAATACAAAGGGCAACTGCAGAAACATAGTAGTCAGTAAAAGTCTGAAACTCCCTCTCGCTTCATCCAGAGCGGTAGAAGTCAATGATTTCCCACTGCAAAAATAAATAAATCTCTATTGGCCGTCATCTCAAAACTTACCTCCTTTCTAGTCATATTTTCTTCCTCTACCCCTATAAAACCACTCTTATGCGTACTTAAAATAGTTGTAGTTCTTTGAAATACCTAGTCCTTTGAAGTTAAGTAAGTACATAGGTAGACAGATTCGCAAAATGTTGTTTTAAATTCTATTATTTTTCAGTTTATCAGACGCTGACGTATTTGTCGTCATGACAAACTTTTCAAATCCAAATACTTTGGATTTCAACAACATGGATTCTACAGAACTGTTTGATAATTTGTACTTAATTATTAAAATTGCTACCAGTTTTGCAAAACCTTTGTCAGCAAAGAAGGCACCTAGAAATACTAGTTCTAAAAAAAAAACAAAAGAACTTAAAGAACCGATTAAGCCACGGAAACCTATAATTGTTGCTGATGGTTTGCTGGTCATTGATATTCTGATGATTTTAGCAAAAGGAATACCTCCTGAGATATTGTTTTTCGTTACTCCTCTGAGATCTATTGCGAAGACTACGTTGAGTGACTTACTCAAGGTTGTTATTTTTTATACTTCTATCTTGCTGATACTTCTGGCTGCATCATTAATAACATTCATATCTACACACAGGTTTATTTAGGCATCTGTTTTGGTATTAGCTCTAGCTAAACAGATGCTTAGGCACTAAATAGGTAGATATATTCCAGTTCTAAAGTAGTTTTTTTATACATTGGTTTATGGTAGGTATCAATTTTTATTAACTACAAAGTGAAATGATAAAATTTTATTTTAGGTGAAATGTTCGGATCTTAATACTGTTTATGTTTGGGCTGCAAGTGATATTGTGTTTCATACGGAGATTGGAGTGCCATATCTAAAAGATGATATAGTAAATCTAAGAAATCCATCTGATTGGGATGCTATTTCCCACGAAATGTTAGAAAAGCTTAACATGGAGCACATTCAGTTCAACGCGTCTTGGATGAAGAAAGAATTTATAGAAAAGGTATTTTTGTCATAGAGCGTACAGATCTTATTGATGACACAACTCAATCAAAGATGGCGTTATACGCTTCAAAAATTTCCAAGTGGACATTTGTACTTGCATGGTCCGCTTCGTTCCCCTCATAAGTCATAATAGGATTGGTAGTTAATGTTACGAACATGTGACTCAAAATTATTCTAAGGCTTTATTAAAAGTCTATGTTTAGACAGAACAAAAAAAAGTGAACTTTGGCCTAACTTGCGAGTCAGTTTAGTTCAGTCTGGAGTTTTCTGGCTTTGGTGTCACTCTCATACACCCGTATCTTCTCATTTATTTGGGCCTTGGTCCTACTATACTATCCTACTTATCTTATGCGTAAGTTTGTGAGGATTAATGTTTACCTACATGGATGTATGAATTTTTGTTACTCTTTTACGTAAAAACTGCGGAATGGACTTTGATAAAACTTTAAAATAATATAGGTTATATATCAAGATAACATAATATAGGCTATAACTATTAATTCCACGCGGCTGAAGCCTCTGGCAGAAGATAGTGTCCTAGTATATCCTAGTATATTATTTTTCTTCTCGTTTGTTTTTTCTTATTCTTCTGCTTGATTTGTATTCTATTGAAACGATAACTACTATTTTTTGAATAAAGATGGTTAAATCTTCATCGGCCAACCCTTACGGTTGCATGTACAAGTCGGCGGAAATGGCTAAAGCTTTGCATGGCATTTGGAAGTCGCGATGCAGTGAACATGCAAAAGATTTTAAAGTTAGTGTGGGCGTCATTAGCGATGGTTCCTTGGGAACTATTAAGGGTAAGATGAAAATGTTTATAAATTAATAGTTGGTTAGTATACTTTAAATTAAAACAATGTGAAGGAACGAGGTGATGTGGGACGTAGATAGTCCAGCGCAAAAGGGAGGACCATCACCACCAACCTAGGCAGCGACTGATCTATAATCATCATCAGCCTACAGCATTCCACAGCAAGAAACACGCCATTCCAATGCCCTCATTCATCTTCATTCTCGGCAACCCTCATCTAGCTGCAGCCATTTTATCTAGCCTGAGGACGATTTTCGATAATTACAGTAACAAGACAATAGAGTAGGTGGTAGGTACCTTTAATATAACTAGTATTGAACACTAGTGTAGGGTTATTCGTAGGAACTTGGTAAATGACACCCATCTATGACCCTATTAATTAGTTTGCCAATCCAATCAGGTTCGCTTTTGGTTTAATCTTTGTTTACTTTGTAGGACTACCCTATGTTTTACCGTTGATCATGACTGGAGACACGTGGAGTGTTGACCATATTTATGAAGAAACTAGTCATTTGAGACACGAAATCAGGAGATTGAACGCTGCGGCGCGAGAGCACCATCAAAAGGTATGAAGTAATTCTTTAGAATGTTTTTTTTTTTTTAATTCAAATTAAAAACAGTTTTTATTTCAGATAGACATATATGGGCACTTATAAAATGTTAGAAACTAGGGCACGGTTCAAATTGATCGTTTCTTATGGAGAATTGTGATTTATTACTAGTAATGGGTCTATAATAATTATGATTATAGTCATCGTTGGTCTAGTGGTCGCACACGCTACTGCTGATCATTTGGATCTCAGTTTATTGCATTTTTGTATCTGGGATTTTTATGCAACAGGCTGGAGCATTTATTTAACCTAAGATGGAACATATAAATTACTGGGAGCAGGTAAGTGCAGGCAGGTAACTCCTGAAATCCAAAATTGTCAGTGGCGACCATCAGATTTACTATTGGATCCCGCAACGAAATTAATCAGTAAGAAAGGGTGTGCTATAGATATATTTTTGCCAAATTCGTTAGGGATATAAGACATAGCGTTGTGTAATCATAAAAATAATCAGCCGTCGCCCATGTCTCTTCTGTGACGTTGTTATGGAGCTGGCCAACGAACTCTTAAGTCTGTGTCGGTTCCTACTGCGAAGCAATAATACGAGCGACGAAGATGGCAAAAAGCGTGAGGACTTTTCACGCCCCGGCCGCCGCTGTAGACGCTATTATACTATTTCAGAGTAGGGGCGGGCGCGGGTGCTAGCGCTGGCGCGTGTACAGCTAGAACTACATTAGACCGACGCACACGTGGACCACGCCTGATATGTACGTAGAACGACGTCGCGTGGCGTTGCGTTGTGTGGTTCTAATGTAGTTCTATAAGTCTAGTTGCCATATAAAATGTATGAAAGCCGACACACCCAGATCGGCGTACGTGACACACGTGTGGGCAGTGTAGTTCTTACCTTAATTCAAAATGTAATTCTACATTTCACCACATGCATTTACAGTGCTCCATCGAGTAGCTCGTCTGCATCAGGCGGGCGCAGGCGCTGGGTGGTACGAGTGTCTAATAGCTGAGTCCGCCCGTATTACGAGTATCTGTCTATAAGAAAGGAGAAATTGACTGACGGACATATCAACGCACAGACGAAAGTATTGGGACTAGGAGTGTGAAATTTTGCATAAAAAAATTGGTCTCCTTTTATGACGTAGGCAAGCACTAAAAGAGGATTTTCCAAAATACAACCCTTATGAAAGGAGGACTCCTCTTCCCCTGATGAAACGGGGGTCCAAAATTTGTATGGAGAGATCTACTTTTACACGGGCGAAGCCGCTGGCAGAAGCTAGTTCAGTTATATAGCGTCTGTTAGATGACTGCAAGTGTGATTCTAAATCATTTTAATTCACCCGCCGAAGCTTCGTCATGGATATTAAGACTCGTAGCTCGTGCGGCACTGTGAACACGCAGATGCCTAGAACGCTTCGCCCACATCCGCCCCTGCACTCGCTAGTGCAGTCTGATTGACCGCATTGGGACTTGCAGGGCGATTCCCCGCAACCGTAAGTGTGGGCTTACGGATGGCGAGGACGAATCAGGCCCGAGTCAACAAAGGGTTATGTTCCACGCGCGTATCAAAGAGATGTCAGCATGTGTGACGGGGCTCACTAGGTCCGACCCCTGCTAGAGCTGAAGAATTGTTCTAAAGAGTCACCGCGGTCCTGGAACGCAAAGAGCAACTGAAGGCTTTGGTCAGTCAGTTATAAGTCTGACGCTCTCTCTCGCTCCACCCATGGTTTTTCACTTCAATAAAAAAAAGTCAGTGCCGGTAGATTTTGTTTGGTCGAAACAGGCTTATGGTGAGGATTCAGGATGTTGAATATATAATCGAAGAATTGTCTTAATTGTTTCAGCTGGTTCCATATTGCAAAAAGTTTCTGCAGGATAACGTTATTCAAAAGGCCTTTATTCCGACATCCCCATACAGTGAGAGTGAGAGTTCATATCTTTCTATGGCTAGTACTCCAAGCACAGGCTGTACCGACGACGATGACTACTAATAAATTATATTATTCATTGATTAATTATGAACTTGCTGTCTCATCTTATTTCGCAATTAAATAAAAATATGTGAATGGTACGTATGTTTTTTTTTAGTCAAGGAGGTTCGCCGGGATAGTTATTATCAGGACCTTGCCTTTTAAAAGAAAATCAGCGTTGCTGTTTCAGTTTGGAGAGTAGTGTGTTGTTTGATGTACGGTCATCAAATGGTTATCCTCTTTTTAATGTATTTTAATATGATAGGGGTAGGTACACAATTGATGCAGCTTTCTGTACTTAACAGACACATTAGACATTTCAACTTTAATCTAAATGTTAAAAGCACTTGCATAGTATATTGGCGGCCAGAATTACTTAACACGATGTGAACTTTTGGCACTCCAAGCATGTTCAGCTTTTTTATATAATCAAGTAAGTAATTTGTCACCCATTGCTTGCTCCATCATAGAGTAGGCACTGTATAATGGAGCCTGCAACAGGCTATGAATGCTTTTTAGGGGACGACTGTATTGCAGTCCGTACAATAATGATATATAATAATAAATACAATTCAAAGGCGGCTGGAGCGCGTTGGGGTAGGCGCTAGCTATGAAAAGATAGATCTAAAGATACTCTTTATTGTATACACCAAGAATAGAATAATAGTAGGAACTTAAAATTAATAGTCAATGTCACAATAGGCGGTCTTATCGATATTACTAAAAGCGATTTTTTAACCGACTTCAAAAAAAGGAGGAGGTTATCAATTCGGTTGTATGTTTTTTTTTTATTTGTGTTACCTCAGAACTCCGTCGTTTATGGACCGATTTGCAAATATTTTTTTTCCTCTTGTAGGAGTTGTTTCCGATTGGTCCCATTTTTTTCAGAATCCAGTTCTGATGATGGGATCCATGAGGAATCGAGGAAACTCCTCAAATGTTATAGGCAACCTTATGGTGATTTTATTACAGTCAAACAGTAACATTTGATGAAGTGGAACTGGTGAAGAAAACCAGAAATGGCTAACGGAACTTCATACTCACATAGAGATCACAATGAAGATAGTTAAGCAATTGAAAATACAAATAAATAAATGGTTCTGAATAGTTATGTTGAAAACGGTATCATCGAAGTGAACTGATGATGATGATGGAGTCGGAAGGTAGGCACGGTAACTCCGTAATTAATCAATGTAACCTAGCCGTGTTTGGGCTTATTAGAATTGTCATGAGATGTACTTTGGCTATAAGGTACTATCGAACTGATCTGATGATGGAGCCGGAAGGTGGAAGCTAGACACAGGAACTTCATATTAAAACGATGTAACCTAGCAGTGTTTGGGTTAATTAGAATTATCATGAGAAATAGGCACTCTGTTTATAAGTGTAACGCAACTAAAAAGTGTGATATAAAACACTTTATACAAAAAAAAAACTGACTTAACTAAACAAAAACACTAAAAGGATCAAAATAACTTTAATTTCGGAAATCTGTGTTAAATAAGATACAAATAATACCGTGAAACACCGACTTCCGAAATTAAAGTTATTTTGATCCTTTTAGTGTTTCTTTAGTGAAATTCTTTTTTTTTTTTGTAAAAAGTTTTTTTTTGCAGATATTTGGATGGATTATTAGTAAAGCCTGAGGATGATGGTCAACAAAATTCACAACGTGTAAATGTTGCACTCTCTCATACAGTCACGTTGATATAACTAGTACTATGATTAATGCAGTTAGAACAAAACTACACTTCACACATAAATAGAATTAAATGTAGAAAGTAGATACGTAGGTACGCAACTCGTAATTAAGTCGTTCTCGGTTCAATTGAGATTGTCACTTATTCACACTGCCAGCTCAAAGCAGCTAAGGGAAAAACAAATAAAAGCGCATTTACTAAGCGATTAATATTCGACGGACTACGGTCTCGGCTCCTGACCGCATCGTTTGTTTAACCTCTTCTGTCAATTTGATTTCCGACCTCGGGGGTATGTAATTTCCATTACGGAGGCCAGACGCTTTGTTTATCTACGAGCAGCCCAATAAGCCCTGGCGAGAATCTCTGTTTCATCTAAGTAAATCTTTATGTATTTTTTTTTAGTTCTACTTTATGTTGAGATCATGATGATTTTTGTCGTTTCGAGTTGCTTAAAGGTAGTTCTGATTGCACTTTCTTTTTCTCCATGTTAGATAAAACAAAATTGTGTAATAGTAGCTTCTGATAGTAGGTACACCCGAGTGAAAGTAGAAAATATTTAGGGCGGGTTTCTGAATTGAATATTTTGAGTTCAGAACGTGTTCAAACCCTAGTTTAACGACAAATTTTGACAGAGTTTAAGGCTAGAGTTTAAGGAATGAAAAATTTAAATGCTTAATTCAGAAATCGAGGGATAGCCTTAGCCTTTGTCACTTAGTGATAAAGTAGCTTTCTAGTGGTAATAGATTTTTTTAAATCGGTTTCAGTAGTTTTTGTCTACTTTTAAAGTTGATTGTATTTTTCGCGTTTGTCGTCTGTTCATTATATTTTTATTATATCTTGACAGTTACTGTATTAGTCAATCTTTTAAAAATCATAAAGCATGAGAGAGACGAGAAATCCTGATCTCGAAACTTCGAAGAAACGCTGTTAGTAAAACATTAGGAATGTGTTCAACGTGCTGTCATGTCTAACTGTTTAGCAACGTTGTTCCAAATCTAGTCTACCCAATTAGGAAGTAGGTCAAGATGATAATACAGAGCCCAGAACAAGCCAGCACTATGTAGGTTAAGTAGATAGACGAAAACAACATTGATCTTATTTCTTATTACAAAAATCCTGGTTCTTATTTGCTTGTAAGTAGTAGTCGCGAGCTAGGAGCTATTCAAAGAGGGTGGCTATTCCCAGCGCGGCGGGAATTCGAATCAAACTCGTCTCATTAGCCAGTAAAGGAAAACTTGGATTAGTTGACCAACTTCCAGAAGTAGATTGCGCTGTGCGTTCGGCATGCGGACAGACTGTGTGCTGCAACTTTTCCCCTTAAAATTATAATTAAAGAGCCTTCTCTAGATTAAGATTAGGTTTAGAACTACCACTAACATAAATGAGGTGTTTAGGGGTTCTTTTACGGGAACCGCGTGGACAGTACTCGCTCATTTTGTTTTGAGTCGTTCGCACTTGGTCAGTTTTATAATTTCCTTTCTAATAATTGTTATAATACGTAACTATTATTATCTATAGTATCTAATTACCTATGTATACTACTACTTTATTGAGAAAGGCTTGGTATAGATTATAAAACATTACACTACGACTAATAAAAGCGGAGAAGTAACCAAAGACGCTTCTGAAATAGCTGAAACAGCTAGATGTTTTAATATAATTTTTAGAAATATGTAAAATGTTAAGATGAATGAATAAACGAATTATAATAAAAAGAAGAAGACAAATCTAACATTATTTGTTTGAAGGAGGTACTTAATAAATCTATAGAAATACTAATTAAATTCCGAAAATAATTTTAATGTTAGCAAGTTATACTACTGTTGTTAGTTGATTGCTATAGCCCTAGCCTACTATCCATGGAAAATGAAAAGTTTCTGCAGAACAGGCCACAGAGGCAAAGCCATGGGAAATAGCTAATGCTTAATATAATTTGTTGCAAATAGTGGCCAAAGTAGTAGAAATAACGTCAGTTAAAACCATGAAAAGGTTATTTACGGCTGCATTTATCTAGCTGGGGCGGCCACCACCTTCGAGAGATATACGATTTCCGCAGGCAATGATTCGAAAACAGCAATTTAGAACAAAATATTTATTTGTTTCTTTGTATCAAACCAAGTATTTTTTTTCAAATGGGTGCTCAATAGTATCTTTTGAAAAATAAATTACCTACCTATGGTAGTCAATCCGTATCTGTATTTTTCGATAAAATATTCAAACAGGTATTTTAAGGAATCGACCTTAAAAAGAGAACCGAACTTTTTTGTCCATCTATCACAGAAGTTTTTCTCGAAACCTATACTTTCTTCGTAGAAATTCGAATCTTGGCATTATTTTATTTACTCTCGATTACACCCACCCCAATCGCTAGTCAAACTAGTTAAAGACCAATTCTTTTTTGTTCTTAGTAAGTGCTTAGCGGATAACTTCGATCATAAGAAACGAATGTTTTAATAGTGTTAAGTCATATTTCAAGGAGGGCGAATCCGCAAAACTACAATTTTTTTTATGCGATCGATTTTTTTTGTTAGTTTGTCTTTTTTTGGGTGGAATTTTATGTAAATTTAGAGCACTCATCAAGATCACTATACACCACGCGCGCCGTGTAGTGATCATGATAAGAGCTCTAAAATTACTTAAAATTTAAATTCCTCCTAGGTTTTTAAAACTAAGACATTGATTTTAAAAACTTTAGGGATTATATTATAGGTACTTTTAGTTAATTACCTACACGAAAAACATTTAGGGAGCGTATAGTGGCTACGGATCTATCAGTTCGTATAAGTAATGTGATTATATCTACTAATCTTAACTATTATGAGAATTTCGTAAGACCGCGAGAGTTCCTTAGAATTCTTTGAGTAGTTTCATATAGTACCCCAATTCTGCGAGGTCGACTTATTCTTAGAAGGATATTGTATCAAAAATGTAACACCCTAAACTAAAACTAATAAAACTTTGTCACGAACTGCTCTTTACTTACCAACAACGTAGATAATAGGTAAATCATCCTACTTACCTCTAAAATCAAAAGAAAGCAGAATAAATATCAAAAAGTTTTGTTGTTTTCACCCTTTCGAGTCGTAAAAGGGCTTAGTGTCACATTAGCATGGCGGAGGGAAGGCCGCGTAGCCGCGTGATTTTTCTGCCGTGGCAACACTGGCAGCGGTGTCGCGTCCCTTTCGGAGACATTCGTTATCTGTTCCAGCTTGCTTCTAGGATTTATTGACTTTTTCCCTGCCTTAATTTCTAGAGATTCGGTCGAATGGCCCACGCTGGCACCGGAACATTAACGTGACCCTTGGGAAATATCTTTTGTTGTGTACTATTTTTTTTAACGTCTTTAATGCTTTTAAGCTTTGTCTATGCGGTTCTTTTTAATACAATTAAAATGTACCTACAAGTTGAGTTTTTTTGCCGTTTAAGCGTGATTTGATCTTGAGAGTAGTCATATATTTATTTAGTTAAAATGTTTGTGTGTAGTTATTTTACCTATAGATATAACTTGTAAAATAAGTGAATCTACGGAATATTATCATGTAGGTAAATTATATACGCAGTTTTATTACTCTTACTATTTATTTTGACGACAAGGTTGGCGCCGCCGCGCCGCCGCCGTGGTTTAGCGATTGACGTTGTTGCGTTGTTGCGTTCGATTCCAGAGTTAAACAAAAATATTTGTATGACCTACAGATAGATGTCCCGACTTCCCGAGTCTGGGTATCTTATGTATGTGAGTTTAAATGTTTGTGACCGCATCCACGATATAGAAGTATAATACCTAGAATGGAACGATTTTTTTTTGACGTGACAACGTCTTATAAATTGGTTTGCCGGGTGACACTTCAAGAAACTGCGTTACGCTCCGCTCACGTTATGCGCTCACAATGAGAGCGAGTGAGAGGCACGCGTCCCTTCCACTCGGGCATGGTTAGCCCGCCTAAGAGCGAGAGAGACAGACATAAAAAGTGAAAGGCACGCGTCCTACTATACGAATGAATATTCACATTAAAATTATTTTACCACTCAAAGTCGTTGTCACGTAAAACTTTCGCCCGTATACCGACTTTACAGGCAACCAATTTTTTAATTAAAATTTATGAATTATTTTAGGTTTGTGTCTACTATTATAACAATTTTTATGATATGGACATAATTTTCCGGAAATTGCAATAATCTTGTGTTTTTTTAGGACCGTTATAACCTAGCCACGAAGTACACATGTGATGCATAGTTTTTTCTGCGAGTCAGTAAGAACGGTATTTGAACGTTCATCCTAAGTCATTAACTAGACTCAGAATCATAAAAGTTAAGGAAATGTAATCAAGCATAAAACTATGTAAAAGAGAATTATTCATGAAGGTTTAATAGCGTTATAACGTTCTAATCCTATAACATAAAGTGGGTTTCAGGGCATGGGCGGCGGGTCGAAAAATTTGTTTAAAAATTCAATACCGTCTATAAGAAACTCTGTTCTGAGAACGCAACGGCCTGCGAACATTCCCATTTTCCTTTAATAACATGAGAGAAATTGCTCGATTAGTGCGGAGGGGACTACCTCTACCGGTGCTTTCGATTGCGATACGTTACCGAGACGGAACTTCCGATAAATCGATAGTGGTCGGTGGTGGTGATGGTGGTGGTGTAGTGGTGATAGTGGTGATCATATTTAATCTTGTTGGAAGTTTTAAACCTTATATTTTACTAGCGACCTAACCCAGTTTCACACGGGTGTTAATCTAAATTCTAGGCTTTTCTTTACTATAATCTGCATGTGTTATACACTTAAACCTTCATAAATCACTCTGTCTATTGGTGAAAATTGCATGAAAATCTGTTCAGTAGTTTTGAATTTTTCGCGTTTGTATAACAGACAGACACGATGGGGAACTTTGTTTTATAATATTCGTATGTATGAATAAATAATAGTTAATATTCTTCTTCTCCTGTTCATGTGAGTACCTATCTATCACACCAGGGCCTTGGGATTATTTGAAACAGTTATCGTGGCCCTAGACAGCGAAGGGTAACTGAAGGAACACATGAGGTCAGTTAAAATCTGTCAAAAATACCTCTCGCTTCACCCAAAACTGGGGAGGTTATTTGATGTCTCCATTAAAAAAAGAAAAAAAAGTACCTATCTATATCACTAATTGGACAGGTCTGTCATTTACCTTGTCCAGATCTTGGAATTTTCATAAAGATTTCGTCATATGAAGATTCTTAAAACACTATGACTGGCCTGTTGGTCTAGTAGTTAGTGGCCCTAACTGCTATGCCAGAAGTCGTTGGTTTTTTTTTCGTTGGAAAAATCATCTTATGACATCCCCCGCTCTTAGGCGGAGCAGGAGATAGAGACTTTTACTGACTAAAAACCCACTCCTGTTCCTTCGTTGACTTTCGTACCAGGGCCGAGTCTTCCTTTCAAAATCAGACTCTTGGCCCCAATAGGCTTCGACCCTGCTGGGCCCCTACGGTTTGCTCACATCTCAATGAGGCGCGCGTGGAACAGTACGCGCCGACGACTTGGGCTCGGAATCCCGGTTTTTTTAAAATTCGAGTGGGAATCGCGTGAGGACCGTTGCCTCACGCGATCGGCCGCCTCCTTTGCTAGCATTACTGCTTCGCAGAAGGAGGCGACCGCCTGCCTCGCTTCGGACCATGGCCTGTATCAAGGCTCGGCGCGAGAGATCGCCACCGCCGATCGTTCCCACGACGACACGGCGTTGCTCTACCCAGGTGGGGCACACCTCCACCGTGTGCTTCACTGTGTCCTCCGGGCGGTCCACACAATGGTGACACCCGGGCGTTTCTTCCGCACGAATCCGGTGCAGGAACCTCCCGAACTTACCATGTCCAGTGAGGACCTGCGTTATGCGTAAGGTAAGGACGCCGTGAGGTCTTTCCAGCCACGCCTCAAAGAGGGGACTTACCGCCATAATTGTGGCGTGTCCAGGAGGTCGTGGGTGCGATTTCCACCCGTTTGTGTAATGAGCACAAACATTTGGTCTGTCTAGGCACAGAATAAGAAATAGGTCTAGGTGTAATTTATCTGCAATATGTATGTATTTAGAAATATACAAGTATGTTTATCAGTGGTCTAGTACACGTAGCACAAGTTCTGCTTAATTTAGCACTAGATGGCGTTGTGTGATAGTAGTGGAACATTATTATTACTATTATTTTTAAAAAGACAAACGTAAAATTTAAATGATCAATTCAATAAAACATGAGAAATCGGTGCGAGTTTGACCACTGGCGCTGTGCGATTCGGGATCTCTTTAATAAATTGAAGTACATCGGTTTGATACGGTTTTTTCATTTGTTCAACGAGATTCATAAAAATAAATGTTTTTTTTTTTACTTTATTCTATTTCGTTATTATAGGTAGGTACTTTTTAAATAGTTGACAAAATTATAGTTGTCAGAGTTTTTGTTTCGATTTTAACATGTAGATAACATAAAAGGATTTATTATCTAAAAAATGCGACGATATAGCTATCAACAGTTTTCTACTAAACCTTTCTGGTATTTACGACAAAAGAGAATAGAGGATGACTGTCACAACCTACAGGAAAAAGACTGCCCATTCATGTACTATAAATTAACGACTTCCTCATATCAACTTTCAGAAGGTCATTATTTCCGAGACACTAAGGACAAATATATTTCAAGTTTTTGAAAATCAGTGTGGCTAAAACAGAGTGCTTGAAATTTTTGCGAGTACCTGCCTTTAATCTTTTTTTGCCTAGTAGCATTACATTAAAGCTGCCCAGGTACGTGCACGGTGTTTGGATTCGGTTTCCGAGATCCTTGTCATCCTTAAGTAGACATTCTATCTTTTCATTTGGAATTTTAATTAACAGTACCTGCTTATATATGAACATCAGGATTTTTTTTCCGTACGGAAAATATATTAACGTATGCCCTTTGTAGAGCATTCTTTCGAAATGCGTGCATTTGGGTGCCCGAATAAGGAATTAAAACCTTCAACATTTTTTTTTTCTGCAAGTAGTTTTTTGACTATTTAATCTATATATATAAAAGGAGAAACTGACTGACTGACATATCAACGCGCAGCCGAAACTACTGGGACTAGGAGCGTGAAATTTTGCACAAAGCTTACTTTTATGAAGTATGCGAGCACTAAGAGAGGATTTTTCAAAATTCACCCCCTAAGGTGGTGAAACGGGGGTCCAAAGTTTGTAGGGAGAAAACTATTTCCAAGCGGGCGAAGCCCCTGGCAGAAGCTAGTGTAGGTATAGTTAGATACTGACGTTTGTGCCTGTCTAAATAAGTCAAGAAGCACCAATAGCGCTACAGACTCCAATATTATCAAAGAAAAGAAGTTGATTTAAAAAATCTTAGAATTCGAAGACTACTAAAGTAAAATCCTATCTTAAGAAAAAAGTGGGAGAGTTGGCCGGATTAAAAGCATTCAATTTAAATATCCCAGACCTTTGTCCAGTGAGTTTCCGTAGGCAACCGGCCGTGAAATTTCATTTAATCGCCGGAGAGAAGTGCGTCTCGACTAATGCAGATTGCGAGGCGCGCCCTCGGGGCCCGGTTAATTTATAGCCCAACAAATTTTTATTCTTTCTTGAACTGCTCAATCGTCCATTTTTTTCTTAAGTTAATCAACCGGACTCTTCAGATTAGTCGTTTTTATCAAAGCTGTTAAAGGGTAAAGTAGAATTACTTTCCTAAGCCGTTAAGTATCGCCGATATCCATAGTGTTTTAAGTATTTATTTTTCTTTATTGGTCAGGTCCTCTTCCGCTGTTGATTCTACTTGTTCTTCTTTTTCTTCCGCCCTTGTTCCATATTACTATCGGCGGATCGGCGCAACACGTTTTTTTCTTCCATTCCGTCCTGTCACCCGTCACACTATCACGAACTGATTGATCTTGCCACTTTGTTGCTGTTGATTCTGCTTGTTCTTCAAGCCATGTGCTGAAGTTACTAATAAAACTATGGTTGTGTGTGTAATAGTGTGGTTGAATCTACAATGTACGGCTCACTATTGATCGATCGTTCAGCTATGATGTCGAATCGCGCGTGTTGTGAGTTTAAGATAATCCGATTGAAGCATAAGCCGCGGCTGAAGTAGGTTGTAGCCGGCTTTGTCGAATGGATGCGCTAAGAATTACTTAAATGTCATTAACCTAACTTAAGGCGGTGCTTTCGCGTGAAAGCTAAAATTGGATATAACCACTTGTCTCGTTTTCTAAATCCTTTGTTAACAAAATTATTTCTATGGAAAATATTACCGCGATGAAAATGTCCTAAACCAGGAGTTGGTTAACTCGTGTGCCAAGTTTCTTCTAAATCAGTTGTTGAGGCGTGATTGAATATCGATAATCTACTTGAACAGTTGTAACATATTGCACATTGTTTTTGCACATATTTCCTTAAAAATAATAAGATATCTATCTAAATGTATAAAACCTAGATGAAATTATCTCCTCGCTAGATGAAGCGTGAGTAACCTTTTGGTCTGTATGGTCAAGAGTGCGTCAAGTCCAAAACCGCTACACTGGCCCTTGACTAATCACAGATAAGTTACAATTAAGTATAGGGTGTCTTAGAAAATACTCACTATTAAAGATTCATATGCAAAAATTTTGCATGCAAACATTAGACAAGAAATCAACAACATTCCTACTTAACTTCTGAGACGCATTTTCATGAATATTAGAGATCGTTTTGAAGAGTACCAGGGCCGAAGACCGCCTTTGAATATTATTTTCAAAAATAATTTTCCTATGTCTTCAGTTTCTGGTCTTGTAAATTAACGCCTATATATAAATATATTTAAGTTTTTTTTGCATTTACTAAGTGAGTTTTTGCTGAGACACCCAGTATTTTTAGAAATGATCACCAAAGTTTTGTTATTATTTTACGAATATTTGTACTTATTTATATCTTTCGTTCGTCATCGTTTCTATCTATCGTTAAAAAAAATAAAAGGAACAAATTTAATCAAAATAAAATTTGACACTAAATACCTTCTGGCATGGTTTATCTTAGTAGATATACCATACATGACACCTTTATTCACTACAACACAAACATGTATAATTAAAAAAATATATTTTTGTTCACTAATGTAGTACCTACATATCATCATCATCCATTAGTTATTTTTGATTCTAGGCATATTCCACGAAACTTTGAAAATAAAACAAAATATGACTCTGGACCTAAACACTTTCATTTATGGCTATATCAAAATACCTAAAAATGGGACTTATCACAGTGCATAAAGATGTTATATCCCATTTTTAGTCCATGCCTTCAATTATAAAATACAAGAACATAAATCTATATCGTCGGTTAACAAAGAGCTTGACAATAAAAAACACGAGTTTGCCGAGTGTCCCCGCGGACTGGGTGACCTTTTCTTGTTGACATCTTTATCGAACGATTTTCAAGATGTGAAGGCGTGGAAAAGTTAAATAAATCCAAAGAGAACATTAGATAAGGGAATGGCTTTTGTAATGTCTTCGGGACGCCGTAATGCAACCGATGTGCCATAGATATCTGTCGGGAACACATGCTCTAAATAAATTCAAACAATGTTTCGGTGTATTGTGGAGTTTTGAGTGTATCTAATAAGTTTGGTAGTTAAGTATTTTTTATTATTATTTGTATCTAAAATTAAGTTTATCCAAAACAGAAAGATTTCTTCAAATCTGCTCAGTATTAGGTAAGTTAGAAACCTTTTAAATCTGAAGGGGAAACTATCAACAGAATAAGGATGCACATACTGAAATGTGACGTCACCGCCACTAGGTTACGGGAGTACAAAAGACAACAGTGGGGACTCTTTCCCAATACTTATTGCTCTTTCATATAATAACCAATTTTGATGCTGTTTTCAGAAAAAAAGATATCTTTTTAGTGTTTTTTCATAAATTGTTTTGTATAAAATTTGATACATAAAATCTTGAGTAATAGTGTTTGTTGTCAAACTCCTCCGAAACCGAATTTTTATGTTTTTTTTTTGTTTTGTTTATTTGGTCTGAGAATAGGTTCTAGTCTATTTTTAACCCTCCTACTCCCATTCCCTATTTTGTGATCACGATTGTAATAGGTTGGTTTCGATTTATACTTATGTTCGATATCTTTGATAAATCTATATGGCAGGAAGTTTCGGTTAGCTTGTAATATATAAAAATAAACACAGGCACATACGCGATTGCCTACAACTGGGCATTTGTCTGTTTATGTAAACCCCTAGGTTTTATAATTAGTCAACCACGACAATAACAACTAACTTCCTATCAGAGAAAAGTATTTTTCGCTGCACACAATTGAAGTTAAATTATTATTTAGTTTGGTCACTATGCTTTTATCAAATGTGTAGCTTGGATCATTCATGCATATTTAAAATATAGGTAGTAACTTTTCAACCAGATCAATTTGAATTTCCTGAATAAAATTACCGAAAAATAGCAAACCATGTCATCGATGTCATGAAAAACGATATTTCATTCTTATAACCTGATAACCTGACCGCGTCATTTTTTAACAATTTCCTCTCGGATGTTATTATTTGGAAATATTTAACCGGGTTGTGTTCATCGCGCGTGACGTCATCGGATGACTGCAGTGGACTCTGGAGTACAATGATGAAGCTATAAAACAACAGTGCCGGACATGCATCGCAGATAAATCTGACCATTTGTATCTACACGCGTGACAAGAGGCGAGACTCGGCGATTCGATGTTTTCATTGTGTCCATGCAAACTAGTATTTTATTGTAAACACGTAGTTCTGTTTGTATGTAATATATGTGTATTGAACTAGGCGAGGATTGTGATTTGATTGTGCCGGTTTTATAGATTAAACAGTTTAGTTAGCGCTATGCAAATCCGAACGAGCGAACCGTTAATCCTTTTCACTTTTTGTGCACGTTTGTATCTATTTCACAGGTTTAAATAAGTGCTGTTTTTAATTATCTGGGTAGTAGATAAGGCTTGATGTAGCGAGCAGTTTTTTCTATCGATTGCCATGAGTGCAAGTTTTTTTTAAGGTGGAACTCATCCAATGACTTCTCCCACTCTATGGTGGAACGGGGGTGCGTGTCAGACTTTTAGTGACTAAAACCACACCTGTGAGCCTTTGCGTTCTAGGACCACGGCGCTTCGGCCTACGACTTGCTGGCGTCTCTTAGAGGAGCTAGTGAAACACTAGGCGCTGCCGACGATTTGGGTTCGGTCCGGACGATAACCGGACGGCGAGCTACCCATTGCTTGTCATCCGCAAACCAGGGTCTGGCGCGTGAGGTCGTTGCCACCGATCGCTTCCACGAAGACATGGTGGTGTTCAACCCAAGTGGGGCACACGCACACCTCTATTGTATTCTCCACCGTGTTCTCTGGGTGGTTCAAATAACACAAACGGGCGTTTCTTCCACCTGAATTCAATGCAGGATCTTCCCGAACTTGCCATGTTCGCTAAGGATCTGCGTCATATGGAAGATGAGGACGCCGTGACGTCTCTTCATCCACTCTTCAAAGAGGGGACTTACTGCCATGATTGTGGCGTGCCCAGCATTGTCACTGCCACCATGTCGCCATAAGATCTCGTCGGAACTTTTTCCGCCAAGCCGCGACCTGACGTGGCAGCGGAGTTTCGTCCCAATGTTACATCTTCATGCGCAAATCTTGTATGTATGCATGCAAGGACTGTTGCCTACAGATCCCACGGTGGTGGCCAACTGGCAAGGAGACTCACCGTTTCGCGGGTGACCGTGCGCTATACCCACACCATCCAGATTGCCATGAACCTCTGGCCGTCGGTCGCTTCCACAACAGTGTTCCGTATAAAGCCATGGACCGTCCGATCCTCGTAGTAAGAGCAAGGTTGAGACATCTTTTTAATTGTCTGAATATTTTGAAAAAGGGCGTTTTGTTTCATTAATATCAACCAATTAATTAAACAAAACATACTTTTTCAAGACTTGCAAACAACAAACAAAAGTCAAAATACATAAATTAGCTTATGAGGCGCTGCGCAAAAGGAGATACTTTTAGTTCCAGTTACCGACACCGAACACTTTTTGATCGTCATGAGTATGTGTTAAGTGGAAGCAACTGGACACAAAAAATGTTTACGTATGAGGGAGCGGATGATTTCATACTAGTTCTATAGAAATCAAATATTCAACCTTCAAATTCTATTTTAAAAAATCTATTAAAATAACAATAACAAGGAATGAAAAATAAAGTCTGATACAAATTAAATTACCGAGGGAATAAAATTACATAGTTATGTAGGTAGATTCTACATAGTTTTTAGGGTTCCGACTGATGCCTGTGAGGACTAAGAAAAGAGTCTTGACAGACGGAACACGAAACTGAAGACAAGGACATTCAGAAGGAAATCAAAACCGAAAAAAGGACCGAGAACCGAGAGAAAGCAAGGTCTCTTAGCACAATAATAAAGTAAAAGTTTTTTTGCGTTTCATAAAAATCTTCGGAGACTATTCGAGAATCGAACTATTTACTTAGGTAAGTTTACATGGAACCGTCATGCGCGAGTCCGACTCCCTCCCGACTGATTTTTTAAAATTATTTACATTCAGTAAATTAAATTCAGCTACACAAAAATGCAGTCTTTCTAAATCATCCATTCACGCTTTGCGTACAAAATAGCTGTTTGAATAGCCGTGTAAAAATTCAGTGAAAATAGTCGGGTACCCAATAGTTACGTACTGACTGATTGATGAACGAGTAGATAATGACTTTTATAGTCGCAAATATTTTTCCTATAAAATTTTCTGGCCCGAATAAAACAGGCTAGATTATTTATTTATCAACATTACAAACAGACATGATATATATTTTATATATTTATTTGACTGGCCTGTTAGTTTAGTGGTTAGTGGCCCTGACTGCTATACCGGAGGATATATGTTCGATTCCCACCCAGAACAAATGTTTGTGTGATGAGCACGATGTTTTGGTCTGTGTTTGGGTATAATTTAAGTATAATATGTATGTATTTAAGAAATATATGAATATGATACTCTGAGCACAAGCTCTGCTTAGTTTGGGATTATATGGCGTTGTGTGAAAGTTGTGGAATATTAATATTATAAAACACGAGGTCTTAACAGGCGTGCACAGTATTTATATAGATACTAATCAAACAGTTACAAATTATCAAAATAAGCAAAATAAATTGAGATAAACATTATGAATTTCAATTAAATAAATTACAATAGAGAAAAAAATATAAATAGACAGTTTAGAGGTACCTATGTGAAACAGGTTTTAAAGTTTTAACGGAGCATTTTAACGGAGGTATGTGGGATACCTCCGTTGAAATGGGAAAGGATCCTTCGACCAGACGGGTGTTATGTCTGATCTGGACAACTGTCTGATAGTTGATTTCGGGTTGTTGTGTATTTTCTAATCGCGCGGAAAACTTTGATAACACGAAACAGCCCCCCTAGCCAAGTTACAACCGTTTCGTTTCGATTCTCTTTTCGTTCGCCTCCTATTCCTTTGTTCTGACCACGTAACTGAGCGTTGGGATGACGTCAGAACAAAGGAATCGGAGGCGTGGCCAACTCAAGGCGATCGATAAAAAGAAAATCGAAACGAAACGGTTGTAACTTGGCTAGGGGGGCAGATATTTATGTGCAATGTTCGTCAACCTCAGCTACAGGCTGGTGACGTGCACAGCGGCAACGAACTACGTTAGGGACGCTGTCCCAACACATGTACTCGTATGTTATATCGCAATCAATGTTTACGATTTGCGGGTCCCCATTATTTTGGAGAAATTGGAATGAGGAGTGATGTTTTGAAAGAAAGAAATACGGCGCGATCTCTGTTAGCAGATGCAGCAGACTTGTGTTTTGTTAAAAACAAACCTTTTGTGAACATCTTTCAATTAAAAAAAAAAACATAACTTAAATATAACAAACATGAGGGAAAATATACAGTACAGTCAACAGCAGAGTAGTAGTCACAACATGTATTTAAACAGTAGGTACTCTACTAATACTACTACTCTAGGGATTTTTACTCCTTAGCTGTACGTATAAAAATATTTGACGATGTGTATGTTCACTGTTCAGTGAGATTGAAACAATGCACTGGACACTAAAATTGCTTGACTTTTAAATCTACATCCACTTGAAAATCTAAAAAGAAAGAAGAAAAGGAGCGTGAAATTTTGCACAATTTCTTTTATTTATTTATTTATGTACACACAAACACTTAAAAATTAAAAGAATAAAAGCAGATAAAAGAGCACAAAGGTACTTCTTATTTCAAATGAAATTTCTTCCAGCAGACCTGCGAAAGGAGAGTTGGATGAGAGATGTAGACACAGTGTAAACACATAAGTTAAAAAACTAAAAATATACTATATTATCTAAATTAAATCATATAAATAATTATATATATCAATAAAAATATATAAAACACATAAATAGATACAATACATAAACTAAATTATAAAAATATATATCTATAAAATATAACTTTACGAGATGGTAGAGAGGTAATGTTCTTTGACTAGCTTCTTGAAGACAGATACACTTTTAGCGTCACGGATCTTAGCTGGAAGTGAGTTCCACAATCGTACCGCATGAAAAGAGAAGGAGTTGGAATAGAAATGGGTGTTATGGGATGGGAAATTGAGATGGTATTCAAGGTGGGATCTGCATGGGGCATCGGCAGGGCGAGTGAACGAAAAACGATCACGCAAGTAGCCAGGGTATACAGGGTTGAAGAGGATGTTGTACAGGAGACATAATACCCGAGTGTTCCTACGAAGACGGATAGGGAGCCACTTGAGATCCTTGCGGAATTGAGAGACATGGTCGTATTTTCTTAGGCCAAAAATAAAACGAATGCACAGGTTTTGCAAGCGCTCAAGCTTATTTAGTAGCTCCTCAGTGGCATCCAGGTAGCAGGCATCCGCATAATCAATGATCGGCTGAATCTATGTTTGAGCTAAATATATTTTAGTTTTAAGGGGCAAGAACCTTTGAAGGGATTTAAGGCTGTGGAAGGAAAAGTGAACCTTACGGCTAACCTCATTTACCTGCGCTCGCCAAGAGAGGTTGCTGTCAATTGTGACACCGAGATTCTTGGCTGAGTCAGTGTAAGCAATAGTCGAGCCGTTAAGAGATAAAGCCTTCAAAGTTGATATCTCAAGCGCAGTGCGATAGTATCGACTGCCTATGATCATGGCTTGGGACTTGGAAGGATTTATCTGTAAGCCGTAAGACTTGGCCCACTGATTAATACTCTCCAGGTCACGATTCATGGCATTAATCGCTGAGTCTGTATCAGCCAGTAAGAAATGACGATAAAGCTGCAAATCGTCTGCGTACAGATGGAAGTTGGAAGTGATTAGTTTAGTAACAGCATTTATGAAGATAATAAAAAGAAGAGGAGAGAGAACGCCACCCTGAGGAACACCAGCAGTGAGATCACACCAATCAGAGAAAGTCTCTTCAAAGCGGACACACTGAGAGCGACCTCGAAGATAAGAATCAAACCAGGCTAACGTTGAGGAAGAAGTTGATAGAATTAAAAACGCCAAGAAGTATGTCGAAATCCACTGAATTAAACGCACAACTGAAGTCAAGCAAAACAAGTAAAGTGAGAGATTTGTTGTCCAAAGCCCAGTGGATATCGTCAGTGACTTTCAAAAGAGCAGTTATAGTACTATGACTAGAGCGGAAGCCAGATTGGTAAGGGGAAATAATAGAGTTTGTCGATAGGTACCTGGTGATTAGACCATTAACAATGTGCTCAAGAGCTTTAGAAAGGAAAGGCAAAATGGAGATGGGTCTGTAGTGAGACAAGGATGAAGGATTGTGTATCTTGTTAAGCGGTATTATATGAGCCTGTTTCCAAACTGAAGGAAATGTGCCATAAAATAGGGAAAAATTAAAAACGTGGGTAAGAATGGGGAGCAGTTGAGGGAGATTAGGTATTATCATTCTCGAACACAGATTGTCATGGCCTACAGCAGAGGAGGAGATAGCAAGGAGAGATTTTTTAACATCGTCTTCTTTTTTGACGTAGGCGAGAAAAAAAGTACGAAAAAAGGATTTTTAAAAATTCAGCTCATATGGGGCTAAACGGGGGTCTAAAGTTTGTATGGAAAACCCTAGTTTCACGCGGATGAAGCCGCTGGCAGTAGCTAGTAGTAATTATAATTTATTTCAAACCAAAAGTACAAGTTAATGCTGACTACATGAATCCATTTTTGCATGGGTACTATGGGTAGTGGATTAAAGCGTATCTTACAAAGTGGAGGTAATAGTTACCCGATTTTTAGAGTTCCGTACCTCAAAAGAAAAAAGCGGAAACCTTATAGGATCACTTTGTTGTTTGCCTGTCTGTCTGTCTATCAAGACCATTTGTCTTGAGAACGAGTGGAGGTATCGAGCTGAAATTAAAACCAAAATAATTAATACTTAAGTCTGCGGTCCCTTGAAGCTATGAAGAAATCAAACTTTTAAGTCAACGAATAAAAAATTCATAGGGATCCGTGGACCCAGAATCCTGAAATTTCGCATAAAGCAAGGTCTTACAGCACAGGTATAGGAATAAATCTGAAAACAGTAAATTTGTTGTTATCTACGTCACAAAAACACTTTTTTGCACTTTGGAAAAGTCTTTGAGATTCCATTCAGGAATTGTAGTTTGTACGGAACCCTCAGTGCGCGAGTCCGACTCGCCCTTGCCCAGTTTTTTCATCATAAAATTAAAATAAAATTAACAACAACCAAATAGAAAGATGTCTAAAACATTTTTAAAACTAAAAGTAAGCAAAACTTGTGGTTGCAAGATATCACATGAGCGCCGGCGGCAGATTTCCACATCAGATACGCGTACTGTCGTAGATATCTTGTATGCATTTCATTCGCCACTGGTGCGAGATTATGTTTCTGGCTTCGTGCTAACAGCGTGTTTCAAAATATTCTGTGTCGAGTTCAGAACAAGCTTCATAAAAACTTTTTATAGAGCGCTCATTAAAGTTGACACATACACACATAGTTTATTATTACATTTACATTCTAAAAAGTGGCGATATTAATTTACATACATTGTAGACGACTGAAAATAAGTGCGCCTGCCACTTTATATTTACATTTTATATTCTCGAATCAAAACTGAAAAACTTATTTTTCATCTGGGTTTTGGGTAGATTGTTAATTCAATATTGTTTGAGTAATGGTAACCAATTTATGTAAATACTTAAGTAAATGTTAGTGTCTGTGTGCGAGTGTCTACGCATCATTAAAAACGAAAGGCAATAAACTTCCATACATTACTACCAAGTAGTTATTTCACTCGTCTGTCCTTGTACTTATCAGTACCAATTATTCTTCTTCTAGTTAGAGAAATGCTGAACATAATGGTTTCAATTTCTACAAATAAGGAGACTGAAATTAGTTACAGTATTCTTAAGACAAATGGGTCTTAAGAATGCTGTAACTGATTACAGTAGCCTAACTTAGTCAGGTAATGCTATTCCACAGCGCGACGTAGATAGTACGTAAACATTTAAATGGCGTCCTCATGCCTAGATAAATAAACGTATGTGTAGGAACCCACGTGTGGAAGTGTCCAGCGAAATAGGGTCTCTCAAACTCAATGAGGCTGGCTTTCTCAACGGGGTTTATTGAAAAGGCTTCAAAGTCAGGGCTAGGGGAGAGGTCCGGTTATATTGGTGGGTTTACGATGGACCGGTAGCAATTCGTCTCGTCACTCTACCTAGCTTATCGAGCAGTCCACACTCCCGGCACATGCTAACTGAAACTGATTTACGACACCGATGACAGTTTATTCAACAACGGTGGATATTGTTTATTAATTGCTACAAGGCTTACATGATGAGTAGCGTTGCTGTGTTCGTTCGTATGGTATGGTGCGGACGGTGCGGTTTTGTGATCACGATATCGTGGCTAATATAAAAGGCAATTTGCGGTAGAGATGGCTTTTGCAGTTAAATATTTTAAAATTAAACATGTTGATCACGTAAATTACTCCAGTTCATACGCATTAGAGAACTTAAGTGAGAATGATCAAAGTAATAAATTTGTGAAAATTAATTTAAAAAAAAAGTGGTGACATTGACAAGTGCCTAACGGTTTCCATTAAGGATACTATTGTGATAGTAGAGGAACATTAGGGGATCGCGATTAAAAAAGCATCAACTTACAGATGCAATACAGATCACATTTAATTTTGCTTGGCTCGTGTTCAAGTTGTATTGTTTTCTTTTAATAATAAACGTTGCCATGTAAACTCACATACAACAAGACACCCAGACTTGGACCAACTATCAGTATGCCATACAATTATTTGTTACTTGCGGGAATCGAACCCACGCGGTAGGCAGCGCAGTAGCCAATCGCTTAACCATCGCACCCATGGTGCCGTGTAGTTTTGTTAATTAAAAGAAAAGTTGGTATTTAAATTGATTGTTTCCAAGCGTTTCCATTATTTCCTTTCTATTCTATCCTACTATATTTGAGGATGTACGGATGTTTTCTTACTCTTTCACGCAAAAACTGCTGAAAACATTTTTATGAAACTTTATAGTAATATAGCTTATACATCAGAATAATATATAGGAAGTAACGGCATGGAACAGGCTCCCGGAAAGTGTTGTGAAAGCTCCCACATTGAACTGCTTTAAAAATCGGTTGGACAGACTAAACATCTCCAAACTATATGAAACACACTCATCAGCTAAATGGCTGCTGGTGTGTCTTACCAAATAATAATAATAATAATAATTAGCTGTGCCGGCCTAGCAGTGCAGGATCGAGCATCGTATTGGTGGGGCCAGAGCACTCATCGGCAAACTAATCTGCTTCAGGGACGGCAACACTCGCCCACGAGTGATGCGCTTTGTGAGACGGGCATTTTCGGGGATTGACATCAGCCCCCGAGACTATATGTCCTGTGTCACAGAGCGCATCGACTTCCTGAAGCAGAAGGTGTACGCATGGGCAAACCGTATCCGAAGGTATAAGCGGCGGGTTGAGCGGGACACCCAGAATCGCACATTCCGGAGTAATGAAAGGTGGGTATATAGGGCTTGGGAGCAGCCGGACCAAGGTGTGGCTGACACGCGCCTTCCGGATGATGACGCCATGATTTCGTTCTGGCGTAACATCTGGTCGGTGCCTGTCAGTCATACTGAAGGTGATTGGACTCGAGAGGTCGAACGAGCATGCGAACCGATTCCAGAAATGGGGGCAATTACAATTAGCCCCCAAGATGTGGCCCGTGCAGTCCGTCCGTTGCCTAATTGGAAATCTCCAGGGCCGGACGGACTGCACAACTTTTGGATAAAGTGGCTTCAAAGATCGCACGCTCGTTTGGCATATCAGTATCAGACAGCCTTGGAGTCTGGCTCGCTACCTGAGTTTCTTACAACAGGAGTTACCCACCTGCTCCACAAATCTGGTAGCACCGCGGAACCCAAAAACTATAGACCGATTACGTGTTTGCCGACAGTCTATAAGGTTCTTACATCCATTTTGAGAGCAAAGATTAACCTTCATGTAGATAATAACGCTATCATGTCTGCCTCTCAAAATGGATGTAGGAATGGGTCCCGCGGTACTAAGGAGCTACTCCTCATCGATATGACCATTAGCCAACAGGCTCGACGTTCCCGAAAGGATCTGTCGACATGTTGGCTAGATTATATAGGCCTTCTTATATCTCTGACTCTGTTCCTCATACATGGCTCATGAGGGTGCTGGAATTGTATAAAATTGATACAACACTACGCACCTTCCTCATGTCGTGCATGAGGCAATGGAGTACGGTCCTTCACTATCCAGGATGTCGACATACCCAGAGGAATAGCGAACCTGTAAGGATCGAGCGAGGTATATTCCAGGGTGATAGTTTGAGTCCACTTTGGTTTTGCCTAGCCTTGAATCCTCTAAGTACACTGCTGGAGAATTCAGGTCTAGGCTATCGGTTGAAGAGAGCTGGTCAGATAATATCTCACCTACTTTACATGGATGACCTGAAACTTTTTGCCCCCAACAATCTGCAACTGATGGAGCTACTGAAGGTAACTGAAACCTTCAGTAGTGCCATCAGGATGGAGTTTGGTGTGGAAAAATGTGCGGTCATGCATGTAAAGCGAGGGGAGGTTGTGGAATCTGTGGGCACTCAACTCACGGATTCCATAAACCTGAGATCCCTCTCTCCAACCGAAACCTATAAGTATTTGGGTATGTCGGAAGCTCTAGGCATCAATATCACTGACATGAAGCAATCGTTGCAGGCGCGTTTCTTTGTACGCCTGAAGAAGGTATTCAATAGCCTTCTTTCAGGCGGAAACAAGGTGCGCGCCTTCAACGGTTGGGTCATGCCGGTATTGATGTACTCTTTCGGCGTACTCAAATGGACTCAAACAGAACTTGACGCCCTGGATAGGAGGGTCCGCACACTGCTGACTGCATACCGAATGCATCACCCATGATCGTCGGTGATGAGATTGTATATCCCGCGGAAGTGTGGGGGTCGAGGTTTTTTAAATGCTAAGACCCTACACAACCGCGAGGTATGCAGTCTCAGGGAATATTTCCTAGCTGCCGACGTGGGTATGCATCGAGATGTAGTGGCAGTGGACAAAGAACTCACCCCGCTCGCTCTGGCTAATGAGAACTGGCGCAAACCAGTAGTGCTTGACACTAACGATCGCAGGGAAGTATGGCAGAGCAAGGAACTTCACGGACGCTTTTTCCGGGTCCTTTACAGGCCCGTTGTAGACCAATTGGCGTCCGTAGCCTGGCTGCGTTCTGGTGACCTCTTTGGGGAAACCGAAGGTTTTGTCTGTGCAATTATGGACGAAGTTATCATGACGAATAACTATCGGAGATTTATTGTGAAGGACGGCACGGTTGACATCTGTCGGCCATGTCACCGTCCGGGAGAATCAATTCGTCACATTATCTCTGGTTGTCCTCGTCTAGCTAACGGAGAGTACTTGCATAGACACAACCTTGTAGCCAGGATTATCCATCAACAACTTGCTTTGAAATACTCTCTTGTGGAATCGGAAGTACCGTACTACAGGTATGAGCCCGACCCAGTTCTTGATAATGGTCATATCACTTTGTACTGGGATCGGTCCATCATCACTGACAGGACTATTGTAGCCAATAAGCCTGATATAGTGGTGGTGGACCGAAGCGAGAGGCGTGCAATGATTGTTGATATATCCGTCCCGCATGACGAGAACCTCGTGAAAGCCGAGAAAGGTAAACAAATCAAGTATATTGACTTGGCTCGCGAGGTTGTCGAAATGTGGGATGTGGACTCGGCGATCATTGTGCCGATAGTCGTGTCGGGCAATGGCTTAATAGCCAAGAGCCTCGACCAACACCTTAGGAGGCTCGCGTTAGGCGGCTGGATCAAGGGTTTGATTCAGAAAGCGGTACTCCTGGACACGGCTCGCATTGTTAGGAGGTTCCTTTCTCTGGAGCCCTGACCGCCGGTAGCTTGGACCCTGTTCCCGATACCGGTGGGGTACTATTTTTTATATTTTTAAATGTTTTTTTTTTTGTATGATTTTGTTTAAAAAAATATTTAAAAATGTAATTTATATGTGTTTACAAGGAATAAAGAGAATAATAATAATAATAAGTGTACGATTTATAATGGGGTGAAGTAATAATTGCACGCAGCTGAAGTCGCTGCAGTGCTAGTGTAGTAATAACTGCCGGTCCATCAATTTTAAAGAAAGTCTGATTTTATAAAAGAATTAGCCGTTGACAAAATAGAACAAAAGAGCTTTGACAGCTGAACTCGGACTTTTTTTATGTCAAGTAATTGCTGACATCGATGCCGTGTAGTGTCCATTTTCATTAACTTTGAGCTGTAGACATAGAGACCTATGCAGACCGGGACGGTGTGGCCAAGGATTTAAAATTTAACCAATGGACTTTGAAACATATCGAAATATAAATACGACATAAATTCCTATGCTTTAAAATAATCCCATGGCATCGAAAGGGATATCATCTCACGGCATTGAACGACGCATCACGGGCTCCTGCGGTGGGATGTAGTGGTGGGCTGCAGCAGGCAACGGCATGGCAAAGAACGCTAACGCCCGTCAACACCATTAAACTTATGACTGAAATGAGCGTGACAGCAGAAGCTGTCCGTGATATGTGTACTTATATACTTCTACGTGACGCGACATGCCGTGGCATGGCGCTGGAATGCCGCGGTATCTAAGCGGCTAGTGTGCGCTGACTAGAGGCAAAATCTTTTGCCATATCGTCCTGCCCCCCTAGCCAAGTTACAACCGTTTCGTTTCTCTTTTTGTTACAGAGGAATAGGAGGCGTGGCCGACTCGAGGCGATGAATGAAAAGAGAATCGAAACGAAACGGTTGTAACTTGGCTAGGGGGGGCTGGTCTGCGTAGGCTTAAGTGAACATATTACGTACAAATTAAGAATATTCTGCCTGCTATGGATTTATCCTTCATTAAATAATTCGAGATAATTTCAATTAATCGCCACTGACTCAAGTATCGACTGCCTTGTGTATTTTATTTTGCATGCTCTACAAAAAGCATGGATAGTAATGGAATTTGAACTTTGTTAGTTCAGAAATAAAGTTTGTTGTTCCGTATTTTGCAAATTATCCTGAATTCATTGTAAAAAACGTTATGTAAATATTTTGTTCTCACAAAGATTAACAGGTGAACGAAAGAGGTTTTTACGGTTTTGTACTCGAACGGTAATTGAACCCTAATCTCTACTGTCGTCTTGTCTATCAGCGGGCTGTCAGGGTCTACCTAACATGGTTAATAATGAGACGATGTAAAAAATTCAACTGCCTTTCGATATAAGATTATACATTTAAACAAACCTTTTACTGTCCGTTCAACCAATTTTGACTTCCTATTCCGTAGGCGTGAGAATGGCATTAAAAGCAAAAAAAGTGGTTACAATACCAACTATTTATTGCAACCCCATTTATCATACCACCAACGTAATAAGAGTCAAAATCGGTTGAACGAACAGTAAAAAAGATTTGTTTAATTGTTTAATCTTATTTTGATTGGAGTATAGTTGACATTTTCTCTAAGTGTGTAAATCTATTGCCGCTACAACTACAAGTACCTAGGTAATAATAAAAATTCAAATGAAACGGTGACCCCCATACAAGATTTTTCTGTAAGTAATCATCCTTTCGGGTGCCAGTCTGATTTGCACTTAGCCGGTTCTTTTGTACCTTCATCTATATTATAATGATTTCTGTCATATTACTTAACGCTTTACATGCTAAATTATGATACAAAGAAATTAAGTTAACCAATATCAAAAAGTATTTAAAACAACAAACCAAGTAAAATATTCACAAAAAAATCAAGGTAGGCATGTCAAGCATGGTTGACATACAAATTCCAATATCAATAATGTAATTAATTGCTCTGATTGAAATGAGTTGCTGATAAACATTAATTTGTTTGTAATTGAATTTATATTGTTTTACTTCCGGCTTGCTGCACACGGGTCAATCGATCGTCATTGCCTACAGTAAGGCAGCGTTACACAAGCCTATAGTTAGCACATAAGGAGATAAGTATCTTTTTTTTTAAATGATTTATCTAGTGCTTGACTACGATCCCACCTGATGGTAAGCAGTGATGCAATCGATGATGGTCAATCGTACTAGTTTATTATGAACCTATATTCACTCTAACCTTGAAGACATCTAAATTATAATCGGACGGGAAGACCGCTGCAGACAAATAGTTCCAATCTTTTGATGTACGCGGTATAAACGACGAGACGAAACGCTTAATCCGAGCCTTAGAGTTTACAACAACGTAAGGGTAGACATTCGCCGTACGTCGGGTTGTCCGATAGCGGAATCAAGTTATGTAATTCCGAACATATGTAAATCAGAACTTGTTGTGGTACAAAGGCTTGCCTACTTGCATACTTTTGTGCGCGTGTGGCGAAGACTCATTGTATAGAAAAGTGTTAAAAAGTTACTGTCACTGACCAATAGTGGTAGACGTCAGTAGCACATGTGCAATTGCCCTTAGTACTAAGTCCTGGAAACCAAAAAAAAGGTATTACTTAAGTATATGTATATTTTAGTGATTAGGTATCCGGTTGTAGTCATTGTAACAAAATAATTCGTGCCATTATGGGTATGAACAGCGTCATTAGCCTGTACACTCCTTTCCTAAGGTATTTTTTTAAATGTAATAAACAGTTCGGTATATTTGCCTGTGCTTATTTTTGCAAGTAGGTAAATTATTTTATACTTTTTTTAAAATTGGTTTAAACCAGTGCTTGACTGCGATCCCACCTGATGGTAAGTAGTGATGCAATCGCTTACTAAAAAACAAATAACACTACAAATAAATATTTTTCAGAAAACAGCATTAAAATTGGTTATTAAATGAAGCAGCAATTAGCATTCCAAATATTGGCTTGAGGAAAAGCTGAGTGGGGGCGTAGTGGGAATATCTCGATATTCCTTTTGAATACATGTAACTAAAAACTAATGGCAGTGTCGTCAAAGAAATTTTGGGAAAATGTAAACATTTTAAACAACTGCTGCAACGGCTACTTGATCTTGTTCTACAGGGAGGCATTTTTTTTTATAAAGTAAGTAATCTTAATCAAGAAATCCCTTTAATATATTTTTTTGAAATTTGTCGATTAAGATTTAAATAGTTATGTCATAAGAGTGAAAAATTTCGAATCAAAGTGTTCAGTGGCACTTACGTCAAAGAAAATAAGGATGAGAATTAATACGTCTACCATGGTAGAAGATAACATGTTACCTCATCCACTCTTGGTTGGCTGGACGAGACAGCCACTCATTAAGTCCGTAAAAGTCTTGAAACTTTCAAATAAAAAAATTACTATAACTGGTTACTAAATTAGAAATTTCATTAGGTATTGAAAGTGTGTAGTCTGCTTATTAAGGCAACTCCCCTAAATAAGTAGACTACACAGGTAAAAGGTCCGGCGGCGATCTCTCGCGCCGGGCTTTGGTACAGGCCATGGTCCGGAGCGAGGAGGAGTGGCAGGCGGTCGCCTCCTTCTGCGAAGCAGTAATGCTAACGAAGGAGGCGGCCGATCGCGTGAGGCAACGGCAACGGTCCTCACGCCCCAATCGCCGCCGGGATTCCGATCCCGATTTCCGGCCATCGTAGGCGCAGGCTTGCGGACGGCGAGCAATGGGTGGCTCGCCATCCGACCGTCCGGTAACCGTCCGGACCGAGCCCAAGTCGTCGACGGCGCGTGCTGTTCCACGCGCGCCTCAAGGAGATGTCAGCAACTGTAAGGCCTAGCAGGGTCGAAGCCTACTGGGGCCAAGGGTCTGATTCTGAAAGGAAGACTCGGCCCTGGTACGAAAGGCAACGAAGGAACAGGAGTGGGTTTTTAGTCAGTAAAAGTCTGACACTATCTCCCGCCCCGCCCAAGGGCGGGGGATGTCATAAGATGATTTTCCCACCTAAAAAAAAAACAGGTAAAAGGTCAAAACTCATATTAAGTTTGTCCTAACCAAAAAAGCGTATTATAAAGTTAAAGACTATGTCGAAGACACGCTTGTTTGGCAATGATTACTTCTGCACATGTGCGGTAACTCATTAATATTGTGTTGACCAATTTGGAACCGTGCGCTAGCTTCTGACGTTTTATAAGTGCCCATGTAGGGCTATGTGAAATAAAAATATTATGTTTTTTTTTAAATTTTTTAATGTCGGTCATATAAACTAGCTAAATTAGCCGACACATTTCTACGCATATAGATTTAAAGAATTTATTCTCATAAGAACAATTACAGTTTAATTAAAATAAGATACAATTAACAGCTTAGAAGTATTGTAATATTCACATCTGGTGTGTTGGTGACGTCATATGTTATATACAAACAAAATTTTAATTTTCTAAAATTTTAATTTAAACATATATTATCAGAAAGAAAGAAAGAAAGAAAGAAGAAAGAAAAAACGTTTATTCGTACCTCACACATACAGTAAAATTAAAAATTATCACATTTCTTCAATTCTTCGGGTAAATCGTTAAACAGCCGTACTCCTTCAAACAGTATTGTTTTTTTGCCGTAGTTCGTGCGCGTGCAGTCATTAGTTGAAACTTGTTTTTACTTCCAGTATATTGTATGTTGTTGTCTTTTTACGTAGTTCATATCATGATGAAATAGAAAACTATTGCAGTTGAAGTAAGCAAGATCGATCGATGATTTTACAATTGATGGCACGGTTGGCGCAGCGGTTGAGCGACTAGCTGCAGCGCTGCGTATTGCGAATTCGATTCTTGCACGGAAAAAATATTTGTACGGAAAAAATATAGACTTCAGATAGGTTTTCGGGTCTGGGTGGCTAGTGTATATGAATTGATATGTTTGTGAATGCACACACGATACAGAAGTAATTCCTAGAGTAAAGCAATGTTTGAAAAAAAGTATCTATTTATCTATTGTTATAGAGAGCTCTCGAGACCGTTTCTAACATAATAGGTTATTTTGAAATCTTAGAACATGTTTACATTCGACATTCAAAAGAGACCTCATCTAAATAGTTTCGAAAGAAATAATTTATTTTGATTCTTTATTCCTTATTCAAAACCAATGCTTTATAGAAGCACTTTGATAGATGAGGTCGCAGGTTGTCTACTTTAATATTGTAAAAAACTTTTGGTATACCATAAATCCTGGTCGAGAGTTCGTACGACGCTATTTAAAGAGAACTCTTTCATATCCAATCTAAATGGGTTATTGAAAAGCTTCTTGGTACAAAGGTTTTTAGTATAACATTATAAGTTTCAGCATTGGGAAGAAATTAGCAATTTCTATAGGCAAATGGCCGTAAAAACGTACTTACTTTATATAACGTTTTCTACCTGAAAACGTTCGTATTCACGGCTGGCGAAATGGGTAGCGTACAAACAGATGTACCAAAAAGTCGTTCGATTAGATGGGAGTGAAATGAGCCGTTGAAATTGCATCAAGGGCTGTGGAAAGGTGTTACTTTGTTACTATAAGTAGTTTCACTGTTATATATTCCGTATTTCAGGGAACATCAGTAGTACCTACAAAGTATTTAAATGAGTAAAATTATGCTGGACGTATTTTTAGATATTACAGAGCATTTTATTCAAACAAATCTATTTACTCTCGTAAGTACTTAAATATGATTACCTACTTATAATAAATCTTGAGCCGAGTGTGACATTTATTGCACCCTCAAGTAATAACCTAACCGTGGAGCAAAAGAAATGAGATATCTTTTATCTCTGGTGATATCTAATTATATTTGCTTAGCCGTTTTATGACAATGCAGATAAAATAATTGCTCTACATTTTACGTTCTCTAAGCTGATATTAAGTCGAGCTAAGTTGAGACACTAAGGCTTCATTCAGTTGTAGTAGCTGTTTCTTTAACTTATTTTATACGACTTAACATTTGAAGATATCAATTACTTAAAAAACTGACTAATCACTTAGCAGTATGAACAGGTATTCACACAGCTAAGTGATTACTAAGTTTTTTGTAAGATTTGAGTAGTAGGTAGGCCTTTTGCCTTTAGACATCCTTCGTGAACATAATGATACTTGAGACAAGTAAAAAAAAATTAAATACTTTGCACGGAGAGGATCATCTTCATAAAGAGAATATCATAAACCTTTCAATAGAAATCCAACCGACTCTAATATGTTTCTATATAATTTAAACACACTGTCTGATCAAGCAATAAGAAATCTTTAAATTCTTACTAATTTGTTATTTATTTTATTATTTATGAACCCTACAGGGAAACAGTATCCATTATCTTCCAGCAGACCTACAAAAGGAGAAATTTTAAGAAATGTGGACAGAAGTATGTAAAAATAAGAAAAGAAGAGTGTGTGAAGGCTTAGAGTGTCAAATAAATTTGATCATTATAATATTTAAATTATATTATTATGTGTAGGACTTGTTAACTCAAATATTAATACATTATTGTACTAATATATAGATATATATTTGCTACTTGCTTTTTCCCGCGCCTTCATTCGCATTAATGTCGGTTGTAGCGGACGCGAAGTCGAAGTAAAAAAAAAGTCTATGTCCTTTCTTGGGGCTCAAGCTTACTTCTTACCAAATTTCATCAAAATCGGTTCAGGACGTACGGTTCAGTAAGTACATACATAGTTACTTTCACATTTAAAACATTAGTAGTATGGATAAAAAGATATTGTACATAATACTCCTATTTCTACTCAGGTATATAATTATCAGTTTAGACTTAGTAAAAGAATCTTTGCTCTAAACCTTAGAGGAAATATAGTTCTCTTCTACTGGTCTTATTGATTTATTATTATTGTTTGTTTTGGCCTCAATATTCAATCTGTTTTATTTAATCTTATTTTTGTGTCATTTCTGTTTATTCATTGGGCAGACTTTGAGATAATATGTGCGCAAACACTACCTGTGTTTAAAAGATTTGTGAAGAAACATAGGTCATTGTGATCATATTTTCGTTTTACTACTTATTCTCTTGCCTATACTATATAATAATAATATTCACACAACGCCGTCTAGTCCTAAGCTAAGCAGAGCTTGTGTTATGAGTACTAGACAACTGATAAACATACTTATAAATACATACATGTTATAGATAAATTACACCCAGACACAGAACAAATGATTGTGCGTATCACACAATCATTTGTCCTGGGTGGGAATTGAACCCACGACCTCCGGCATAGCAGTCAGGGCCACTAACCACTAGACCAACAGGCCAGTCAAATATAATATATATTTTGTATGTCTATCTATTTTAGTATTAAGTATTTAATTTCTGTTTACTTTTACATTTGCACTAAGTGTAACCCCATTTTGTGTCCAGGCAATCACAATGTTGAAAAAAATCGCTGAAGGCGATAAGGCCGCGAATAGTATGTTTTTACTATAAGGTTTTCTTTTTGTAAATTGTAATCTTGATGTACAAAGAAGTATCTATAAATATAAATGAATAATAAATAGACAAAAACTTTAAGGCTTGCATTTACGAAAGTTTATTTTAAAATTCTAAAATTACCTTATTTAATATTTCTGCTCAAACATGTAGGTGAGCTAGAAGCCAAACTGTTCCCCAGTTCAGGTGTTATGGTATCTCCGGGGAGGTTTCATTAACCGGTAATATTGCGTTACATTGTGCCTTGCCGAAGACAGGCGCTTGCCGTTACGAGCTCACTATGTTTTGACCTAATTAATACATAGCCGAGAGCCAATACAAACTCGTCACTAATTTTGATTAATTGTTGCACAAAGAGATGATTTTGTTTTTGTTTATTTGCTGGTCAGGGTAAGCAAGCATAGGCTGCGGGATTGTTCGAAAAGGACCCTGAATCGTAAAGGGCAACTGAACGAGCACGGGTAGGTTTTAGTCAGTAAAAGTCTCACACTCTCGCTCAACCCAAAACGGAAAAAGTTATTTGATAAGTTCCCAGAAAAAAATAAGATAATTAAGCATATCCCCAGGCAACTATCACACAACGCCGGCACAGGCAGGGAGTCACAGGGTGATTCTCGGCCCTGGGTATCTCGCCGACAAGCCCTCCAGTAAGCATCGATCCTTACCGGACGGCTTGACGGCTCTTGCGTTCGTGCCCGAGTCGTCGACGGCGCGTAGAATTCCACATGCATCTCATAGAGATGTTAGCAAAACCGAAGGGGCACAGTAGGGCCGATGCTCGCTAGGGCCATGGGGAATTTCTGTAACGGAAGTCGTGCTCCTAGTACTTAAAAGACGACTGACTGTTTAGTCAGTAAAAGTCTGATACATTCTCTCGCTCCACCCAGCGGGAGAAGTCATTGGATGATTTCCTACCTCAAAAAAGAAAGTCCAGATTGTTATTGTGAGGAAGTTTAGTTTTCAACTTCTTGTCCGGTAATTTTTAGGGTTCCTTTTGAGGTACAAAAGGGAAAAACGGAACCCTTATAGGATCACTTTATCGTCCGTCTGTCTGTCAAGGCTCTTTGTAGCGGGAACGCGCGGAGGTATCAAGTTGAAATTAAAACCATATGCTCAAGACTGCAGTCCTTTAAAGCTGTAAAAAAAAACAAACTTCTAAGTTAACGGAAAAAAAGATTAGGCCGTTTATGTCGTAACGTATATTTTGAAATTCTGAAATAATCAAAATTAGAAATTCTGAAAGAATAAAAATACCTTATGGGTATTTCCCGTTGACCCAGAATCCAATAATTTTGTTGTTACGTCACAAAAAAAAAACAATTTTTTTACGATTCGGAAACATCTTCGAGACTCCATTCGGGAATTGAACTATTTACATAGATAATATAAGTTTGTACGTAACCTTCAGTGCGCGAGTCCGACTCGCACTTGCCCAGTTTTATACTATTTGTTATTATTCTGCGAATACAAAACCTATTGAAATTATGTAAGCGTAAGAACCCCTGGACCATTAGCATTAGCGATATTTGATGTTTAGAAGATAGCAATATTTACTACCTTTTTGCTATCATTAGGTACCTACCTTCAAATTTTTGTTACCTCTATTGACAACGAGAAAACGCGTGAAGAAAGCAGAACATTTTTTTGTCATAGTTTCATACAACACAGCTAATTTATCTTTTTGTGAATATTTTTTTTGTCATACCTGAAAGCATAAAATATTATTTTTTTAATGGATATTTAATTTGCCACATAACGCATGAGATATATGTGATGTTTAAAAATACCAAATTATACTACCTTTATGCTACTATTTGGTACTTAACGCCAAATATTTAGTACCTCTATTGACAGCGAGAAAACGCGTGAAAAAAGTGGCCAAACATCTGACATCAAATAGTAATAAAAAGGTAGTAAATTTTGGTATTTTCTGAACATCAAATATAATAGTGGTCCAGAGGTTCTGATCCTTACAAAATTATGCACTCGCATTCAGATACGTTCTCTTTTATTTTCTCCATCCGCCTCCTTACGGACTAAAACCTGTGTTTCTTGTGTTGTCTTTCACGTTCCAAGGCTACGGTACCTTTTTCGAACAATCCCGCATAAATACGTTCTTTCTTTAATTCTTTATTGTACACTAAAACAACTTATAAAATAGGTAGATAACAACGTTCATGTACATAGGCGAGCTTAACTCAAAGTTGAGTTTTCTTCCAGCAAACCATTGAGTGATAGAGAGAGATCACAATAGAGGGTAGGATCCAGTGTACAATTTTAAAATTATAAATAATACGAATAAAATAATACATAAATATACCTACATATATAAATACAAACATACTTATATATTATAAACATATGACTGCTAACCTATATTTGACTGGCCTGTTGGTCTAGTGGTTAGTGGCCCTGACTGCTATGCTGGAGGTCGTGGGTTCGATTCCCACCCAGGACAAATATTTGTGTGATGAGCACAATCATTTGTTCTGTGTCTGGGTGTAATTTATCTATAATATGTATGTATTTAGAAATATATAAGTATGTTTATCAGTTGTCTAGTACTCATAACACAAGCTCTGCTTAGCTTGAGACTAGACGGCGTTGTGTGATGGTTGTAGAATATTATATTATATTATTATTATATTATATATTATATAATATAATATATATATATATACCATGTCATCGTGAAAGGAAATGCTCTTTAATTTTCCTCTTGAAGACATCCAGAGAAGGGCTGTCACGTAGGGAGTGTGGGAGGGAGTTCCACAGACGCACCGCAGTGACAGAGAAAGAACCATCATAACGGCTAGAAGTGTGAAATGGAGTACGAAGAAGAAGAGAGTTGGCAGTGCGACAGGGTTTACCCCTCGGGACGAAGTACTCAAAGCGCTCACGAAGGTATAGCGGAGAATTAGGATTGTGTAGGATAGTGTAGAGAAGAGATAGGATATGGGTATCTCGCCGACGCCGAATCGGCAACCACCTCAATCTGGTATGTCTACGTAAACTGATATTTGTTCACTTTATGTAATAAATTTGAAAACCTTAAAAGCTCTAATGTATCAGTTCGACCCCAAAAATAGAACCAGATGGATGCAGAAAATCGAGAGTGAGTGTAGGTACATCTAGTACCTACACACACCACACACCTAAATAGTGAATGGTCCGTTAGGTAAACTGTAAATTAAATATCATTATCATCATCATTTTAGCCGATAGAAGTCCACTGCTGGACAATACAATAAGAATTGGTTACGTTGTCGCTCAAAAGATAAAAAAAAAAATAGAATAGAGAATCTTCTTTTTTTGAAGTCGGAATTCATAGTAATCATAACTCAATGTGACCCGTTTTATTAAACGTTTTAAAAAAAAGAGTTTTCATAGGTTTCAATTTTATAGGTATCAAACCTTATACTTCATGCAGTCTACCCAAATATCCTGGTGTAAAATGTTTGGTATAGCTAATCAAATCCTTGAGTTCCTCATGTTTTGAGTTGTGCACTAACTGAACAGGTATATTCAAATCCATGTGGTTTTTCAAAAGACCATCTCACACACTAGTCATAAGTAATTTTTTTAAATTGATATAAATAGTCAGTACCAGTGCTTGACTGCGATCCCATCTGATGGTAAGCAGTGATGCAATCATTGATGGTGAGGCGTACTAGTTTATTAAGAGCCTATTCACTCTAGTCTGGAAGACACCTAAATTATAGTTGGACGGGAAGACCGCAGTAGGCAAGTTTTCATAGTATGATCGATCTGAGTAAGATAATGTTCTAGACTGTGATCTCTGAGTTTGTTAAGGTGTTGGTTCACCAACTACTCGGATAGGAAATACTAACCGAGTTTTGAAATATTACTTTCTTGACTTGTGAAAGTTTAAACCAATTCACACAAGAAAAAACATATCTCTTAATCTTAATAAGCTTTTTTTACATATTACCAACGTCAGCTAAAAAATCATTTTATTATATTACTTACCTAACTGAAACTCAAATCTGGTTTTCAAATGGAAGGCTTTTTTTAAATTGTAGAAATCATCTAATGACTTCTCGCGTTCTTTGGCGAAGCGCGAGGGCGTGTCAGACTTTTACTGACTAAAACCACACTTGTGTCCTTCAGTTGTCCTTTGTGTCCTAGGATTCCGGGTTTCCTTTTCAGAAATTTTCCGTGGTCCTAGCTAGCGAGCATCGGCCCTGCTGGGCCTCTAAGGTTTGCTATCTCCTTGAGGAGCGCGTGGATCACTACGCGCTGTTGACGACTGGGCTCGGTTCGATCAATTACCGGACGGCCGGACGGCAAGCTACCCATTGCTCGACGTCCGCAAGCCCGCGTCTACCGTAGCTGGTAGTCGGGGTCAGAATCTCGGCGGCTGGGGCGTGAGGACATTCGTTCCCTCACGCGTGGCTGCACGCGTCCTACTTCGCTAGCATTACTGCTTCGCAGAAGTGCACTAGCTTCTGACGTTTTATAAGTGCCCATGTAGGCCTATGTGAAATAAAAAATTTTTGACTTTTGACTTTGACTTTGAAGGAGGCCACCTTCTCCCATTCCTCCTCGCTTCGGACCATAGCCGGAACCAGGCATGGAAGGCTATATTATAAATACATAAACAGATGTTCATTTTATTTTACTCTACAGAACCAAACTAAACCGTCTTTCGATTGCCTAAATGACACTTAGCTCGATTACATTCAAAATGGTAACGGTATCTGTACAAAGCGTCAGAGCATAAGTTAGACTGGAAAGCTGGTAGATGGGTGGATGGCATCATAAACATAGAAGAATAGACTGAGCACGCTCTAACCGGCTGTGAAGTCGATACGGTGTGAAAAGTGTGAGAGAGACAAGCCTACCCTGTTACCAGTAGTATTTTATGAACCTCGGCGCAAAAAGAGAGGTGTTATAAGTTTGACTGCTATGTCTGTGTATGTCTGTGGCACTGTTGCCGATTTAGATGCATGTTTTTTTTAAAGAAAGCTCATAGTAGTTCAGGCGATGGCTCTTAAACATATCTGATCAAAATCGGTTGAAAAAAGTTGTAAAAGTGGTAATGAACAACCGAATGTTCGCAATTACAAAACTCTATGGTAAATAAAAATCGATTAACAGTTTAAAAGTTATGGCAGGTTAAAACCCGACCTAGATTTTGAATGTAAAGTACATACAGAACTTTACATTCAAAATTTAGGTGGAGTTTTTTTTTACTTTTTCTATAATTCTGATTGCCCTATATCATGATCTAACAGAAGCGAATGAGTTGTGCAAATCTAATTATATAATGTGAAAAAGGACAGGAAAGGGATAGATCTTTTAGGCACACACATATATATTTTTTTTTATAATTTGATTTAAACTAGTGCTTGACTGCGATCTCACCTGATGCTTAGCAGTGATGCAGTCGTTGATGGTGAGGCGCACTAGTTTATTTAAAGTGTATTTATTCTAGCCTTGAAGACACCTAAATTATAAACGGACGGGAAGATCGAAGCAGGAAAATTGTTCCAGTCCCTCGATGTACATAAATAGAATATTTACTCTTTATTCACCACAAAGTTACAATCAACACAATTGGTTTTATCGTTAGAAGCGATATTTTGAAGACAACTTTTTCTTCGGCACAGCCACTTTGTCTCTTTCTTCAGAGAAGCCAATTTTGTATTGAAATTACTCAGTTCATTCTTCTACGTCGGTGGATGCCACACATGTAAGTAATCCTATAATTACCTCAGTGGAGTGAGGCTCCATTTTCATTGGCCGTAAAGCTCGATGGTTCCACTACCACACTGGACCTCCCCTATTGCACTATAAAGTGTCGGCTAATAGGGATTACTACACTTTCACGTGCTAGATTTAACTTTGATACAGATTTCGGACACTGTACGTAAATAATAGAGGATGTTTTAGAAGCTCACCCTGAGTCATATATGTGTTTTGTGATTAAAATACACGTGGTGAGTTAGGTGGTGTTCTCTAGTTTCTGCCTTGACACTTGGGGAAAAATGGCATGAGCGTAATGTGTGTATGTAGGTCGTATGTCATTTATTTGATTTGCAGGTTTTACAATGTATGTATAGTTGTGCATAATAATGTATGTGTATTTTTAATGTAAAATATTGTATAATTAATTTGCAAGCAGTAGGTACACCACAGACTACCCCGTTTTTTAGTTTAAGTTCTTACTGTCTATCCAAAGGTTGACTGGTAGATATCGCTGTCAGAGATAAAACCACCGTTGCACCCATAATTTACGTACAAGTAATGGTATTATTTTGGTGTATAATGAAGTTTATTATATTCTACTACTTTGTTGCACGGTCAGAAAATATTATTTGCACTTGTTAAATAGTCAGAAAACTGTCACCAATAGTCATTAGAAAAAAAAAAACAACGGAATGGAAACAATGTTTACCTACCATTTTATTCATAGGTAAGTATATAATGAAAATAAATAAAACGATTTTATCAAAAACAAAAAGTTTGTTTACGCGGCTTATCCAACACTAGGTATTATCCATATTTCACACAAAGTTCTGGACGTTTCAGGAATTTACAATGTTCTAAAATATTGTCATACGCTATTGAGTATTATAAGTGTAATCCCAGCATCTCGAGGCTTAACGTTACTTTATTGTTGGCAGGAGATCAGCACGTGAAGGATGAAGGTACGCCGCTAACTTTCATGGAGATAAAACTTGTTTGTTAGTTATGTCTTCGTGTTAAACGACCACCCACACGCCACACCACCTCCTCATCCCTTCTTATCAAATCATGGATAAAATGATTACAATCATTATCCTCTTATATTTTACTATTATGAGAATGAAATTTTAAATTAGAATTAGGAGGGATGCAGTAAAAGTAAAATAAATTAGGATGTAAAATACCTATAAAACAGAATTAGCCAGAAATAAAGATTTTCTCGGAAATTTGCTCCTTCCTCGTTTTCCGCAAGATGTGAACATCGGATACGGGTCTCATTTCCATGATCACGGTATAATTTGGTTTAAAATTGTTTCCCAATTAGTGGTGTGTGTAGTATTTCCGTTCAGTCACTGTCTCGTTCAGTGTGAATAGAATATTCGCGGTGGAGGTAAAATTAGCGTGTGAGTTTATACGGGCATGTCCATTGCAGTGTTTGGAACAGGTCAGGACAGGCGGCCGACCGCAGTTTACGCTCGCCGCCGCATCGACTGCAACCAACTGGTTTCCCGGCGGACTGACACAGGAAATTAATATAAATTCCTATCGCATAAACTCGAAACGGGCTCACTATGCTGTCACGCAGACAGTGATGAGGCCTATTGTGTGAAAGTGATTCAATCGAACCTCACTTCCCTCGTTTATTCAAGTTAGGTTGAACGTGAATGCGGTGTCAACTGGCTCGCTAATATTGTATACAGTTATATGTCAGGCATTTGTTTGGAATTAGGATTGTTTCGCGACCGTAATATTGCGGTTTGCGATACGTGGAAGTGGAACAATTATCACTAATTAGGTTTATTGTTAATTTTGAAGGGTTTTCCACGTCGATATTATAGTCGACGTGGCGTGACGATTTCTTTTTAGTTGTTGTCAGTTTTCCATTTTTAATTTACGCTATATATTTGTGGTGGTTGAATTTGAACATCCTAAAAGCCAATAAAACACCAATCCCATGTCGAAGTGCACGTTGTCAATTTTGCATACTGAGGGAACAAACAAACGTCTCCTAAATAAACACTTTACATCGCAATTCCGCCTACTTAGTGGCAATACCTTCTGACAAAAGAGTAGAATTGCTCTTACCTTCAAAATGAAACAGTCGCTTTGTCGATTTTGCGGGGATCCTTGTAACGACACCTTTATTGAAAACGTACTGTGTGTGATTCGTGACTCTTTTTACGAGAGATGCTGCATGCCTACGTGTTCGGGTCACGACTTTTATTATACCTAACTATTTTTACGTATTTTTTTGTAGCGTTGAACGTCACGAGAAAATTAAGGCTAAGTTGTTCCACTACTTTGCCAAGGCTTTGCTCAATCTGTATTTAAATACAACGAGTATAAAATAAGGAGCGTAAGGTTTTCTTAAGCTTTCACTTGAACCCGTCTTGACGAAAAACTTCACCTATAAAATCCTTAGCCCAGGATTAAAAAAACACTTAATGGTGAAACTCTTATCAAAGTTTCTTGGTGTTAAATAGTAGGCGGTGGGATTCAAGCGTTTATTGGCTCGCTTAACTTTGTCTCTTAATGTCTTGAGGTGTCGTATTTTAAAGTCGTTGTAATTGACTTCTCTTGGCGCGAAGTTAGATACACTTAACAGAGCTTTGTATACACGCTGAAATGCAAGCCGGGGAAACTTCGCACGACGAGAGAGTACAAAAGTTTGGGATTCCTAAGCTACCCTACATAAATATTAAAATACGTGTTTATCTTTCCAGATTTGAACAGGAACGGGGAACAACATGTGATCGTTAAGTTCATTTATTTAAACGACGGGTCGCCTACAATGGGTTGTCGAGATTTTTTAAATGGACCCTTACCATCTAAAATGTAAAACCTTAATCGTTGCACATTAGCGAGAGTAACGGCGTCCGCTGGCCACGAGCATCAAAGTCACTTATTGTTACGCCACGGTTCTGTAAAAAAGATTAGCACATTTGCCGTTAACGATCCCGAAAACAGGGCCACATCAGACAGCATCGGGGCCGGCGAAATAAAACGAAATAGCAATAAAAGTAAATCGACGGGCCCGGCCCGGGGCGCTCTACGTGCCGGATTAAATCAAACGTTATTCGTCTTAGCAAATTACGGTTCATGTTTTTGTACATTCCCAGGGCTTGATGCGCGGAAATGTAAGCCGGCTGGAAAGTAGATTTAAATGCAATTTAGCAAATCCCGTCGAAGGGAATTCCGGTATTCCGTCGTGAAATGAATTAATGGCCACCTGAAGGGAAATGTGAATAAGTTCATTTAGGGTTTTTTTTGGTTCAGTGCCCTTTCAGTACGTAGGTAGGTGCTGCCTTTTTGAGTTACCTACCTACAATTCAATATGTTTTACGCTGATATTTACGTTAAAGTTAGTATATACGTATAATGTTCACGCAAACATTTTCTTTTATTTCGTCTGTACTTTCCCACAGCTGGGCCATTGCCCAGCTGAGGCAAGGGGGAGAGGGAGGGAGGGAAGAAGTAGGGGGAGGCCATTGCCTCCCCCAACTTCTTCCAGGTGTTCTTTTCTCAAGCCATCTCTTCCCAGGTCAACTTCGGCGACGTCGTCATCACTTTGTGGAGACTCTTGCCCAACGGTAAGAGTGCCTACGGCTAATGTGACCCGCCCAATCCCATTTTAACCTTTTTAATAACATGACAAAATGTATACTTTCGTGCCTAATTATGTTACCGTTACCGTGTTGTTGACCGTACCTATATAAAGCACGGTTCTTTTCCGAGCTCGCCTATAGAAGGTAGTCAACAATATAAACTAACTATTGTATGCGCTTACTACGTAACTCCCAGCGACCGAGGTTTATACGTTGCGTTTAAGTCCTCGCGAACAATATTAAAGCCACGATAAACTTAAAAACAAGTTTAATCTGGCTTGCCGCGGACTCCATACCTTCATCCGAGGCAATCTGCCTGCATTGCCGTTGAATTAGTCTGCTTTAACGGTTGCGAGCCATTCATTTATTTATATTGCTCTTGCTTATTATTTTTGTCTTGGAGATGATGTTTAAGAGTAGTTTTTTTTTTTACTTTTTATACAAACAAACAATTAGGAGACAGGCAATTCTTGTCTTGTTCTCACTGTGTGTTCATTAGCTAAATCCTTATCATCAAAATAACTCACAATACGTCTTTTTTTAGAGGTGGCTTATCTCGCTTTACGGTGGGCGTGTCGGACTTTTGACTTTTACTGACTAAAACCCACCTGTTCCTATATTTACCTTTGGCGTTGTAGGGCCACAGAAACACTTTTATACCTAGCTCTAGCAATCTCCCAAAACATTGATATGGGGATAAAACCATCCCCTCCGAAGTTTCAGTGTACCTTTTAAAGAGTCAGAATAACGTGGAGGTCGTTAAATCGATGCAAACGATATTGGTGCTAGTGCAAACAAGTTTTCACCGCGACATTTGTCTGTTAGTCTAGTTAACCCTCAAGTTTTTTCGAATTGAATCTTCGAATGTGATCTTACTCTATCATTCAAATGTTTGCTGGGACAAAACTCATTGTTGAGTTAAGCTCACCTTTGTACATGAATTACCAAATCACTGTACTATGTTAAGTTTATGTGTACCATAAAGAATTATGATGCACAGGATCGGTCGTTGTGGTGACACTTGAGGAAGGCCTATGTCTAACAGTAGACGTCTTTCAGCTGAAATGATGATGAACACTAAACCTTAGTTTGGTCTGTATATATTTCATAGGTTATAATTGTAGCATCTAAATGTATTTTATTATTATAAGCACCTAATTTTAGTAATACTTCATCCTAATTTTTTTATTAAATATCTTTTAGGTATTTATTTATTGTGCACACCTACCACAATGTTGTATTTTGTAACCCACAGGTTGACTGGTAGAGAATGCCATGTTGCATGAAGTCCGCCTATGAACCACTACTGTACATGAAGTTTAAATAAATAATGATGATAAAATTAAAAAAAAAATACTTTTTGATTTCTTTTGAGAATTAACGCGGACGAAGTCGCAAACATAGCTAGTAGTTAAATAAACCGCAAACATCAACTAATTTCTAAGCGTACGTATTTTTCCTAAACTAACTCCATTGTTGTTGTCCTCCACTAAGTTAGAGAGTTGAGTGTTTGTTAGAAGTTTTCGGGCATCCCGTTGTTTTTGAGGGCTCTAGTGTCTACGTGCGCGGTTACAGGTGATTTTCTACAGTTGAAGTGTTCGCGTGAACTTCCTAAGTATGAGCCGAATCGCAAAGTTTATCTTACTCGGCTTCATTGAGAACTTGCATTGGCGATGTTTGCGCGGAGACAATGAGTTTGTCTTGTGACTTCGATATGCGTTTGAGACTGCGCTTAAACTATTTAAACTTTTATATAGCTCTGTCTACTGAGAGCCTTTTAATCCGCAAAGTTACCACCGAATAGGTAAGATGATTTTGTTCTTCTTTGCCTATGGATTGTCTTAATAAAAACTTCGGATGTAGGTTGAGATATAAATTTTATAGGTTTTTTATTATTACAGGCGTAGATTATTGAGCATATTTGTAGGCCTATTGTCATCTTATGACAACAAAATTATTATTAGTAATTAATATTATATAGTAAGGTTTCTTAAGGTTGATAATCATCAAAGGCATTCTCTCGCCCTAGGGTGGAGCGAGAAGGAATATTATTCTTTTACTCACAAAATTCCGCCTCTGTCTTATAGTTAACATTAGCGTTTCATGGCCACTGTAACTCTTTCGGAAAATTCCATGGCATCTAGTAGGTAAGGTCAGTTCGCAATCCTATATGTCTACCTACTTAGGTACCATACAACCTCCCACAAAACTAAGTTATCGTACCTAAGCTATTAAGAAAGAAAAAAAGAATAGCCACGATCTTTTATGCATCACGGCACCTTCATAACCGACCAGATTTTAATGAAAAAAGTTTCCTTCAAAGACATTTTAAATGCAAAATATTAGCAGGATCTACTTGTAGCTAGATAGAACCATTTGCATCTGAATGTCTTAATTGTTTTCTGGAACTAGATTATAATGTTATTTTTTGACAAAAAAAGGTGAATAAGCTCGTGTAGTTCTCTGTGGATGTCCTCCCGTTACTGTGTGAGTTTGGTTCGGTTTCCGATTGCATTATGGCGGCAGTCGCTAGACATTACTGAAGCCATTACCTTATCTAAAGTCCCTCTCGGATTTATTTAGTTTTCCCTCGCCGCAATTTATCGAAAACCGCTCGATAAAGTTGTCAACAGGAATGGATCTGAAGCCAATTTTAGAGGAGAAAGTACCGCAAAAAAATAAAACGACTTTTTGGTTCTACGTGCTTGGTTAAATCCTAGATGAGATTTTAGATATTTTTCTATTTTGTGTCTCTTCTTATAGAACTTTTACGTTGTATGCATTCACGCAAATACAGTGGTGAAGCTGTTTGGAGATGATATCGCTAGAAACTTCGGAGATGGCATTTTGTATTTACTGCCTTATTTTATTATTATTATTACACTAGGTGCTACCAGCGGTTTTGCCTACTCTCGGGATAATAAGTATCCTATGTGTGTATTCCAGGACATTGTCTACCTGTGTACCAAGTGTCGTCGAAATCCATTCTGTAGTTTTTGCGTGAAAGAATAACAAACATTCATACATAAATTCGCGTTTATAATATTATTTAATAATTTATATATATAATACGAATACATTATGATAATTTGTAAATATTAGCCGGATATGTATATAATGTTTCGCGCTCACAGTATTGTTGCTGTTATAACAGGACATAAACAACGTTATTGTATAAAAACTATAGGTTACATTGTTTACCTATGCGGAAATCAAATTAGGGGCATTATGTCCGCCTGGTGTCCGGAGGATGCCCGAACGTTCGAGCCGATTATGTCGTCTAATGATGTTTCAAACGTCGGTATTCAAAATAAGAAAAGAATCGTTTGTCAAGAGTGCAAATAAATAGACGATGTGTTTCTAAAACGGCTGATTCAACTCGATTTATTTATATTCTTAAGATTCGATGAGGTTTTTAGAACCATTTAGTTGTATTTACTTCAGCTATCATAAAATGCATTTTTTTTTCAATATACAAACGTTAATAGTGAAAACAGTTATGTTTTAGCTGAATGGTCCTAAGATCAAGACTTCTTAACCACAATTCGCAACTGTTTAAAACTGATCGACTCCTCTTCGGGCTTCGGTTCGGTTTTGGCTAGTAAAAAAAAAATTGACGATTATCTAAACATGATAACATACATAGTCGGACGAGACAATCAGTTCTTAAGCCTCTATCGCAACCATCTCTCTCGCTCACTTTTTTATTATGATTAGTTTTATTGTGCTTTTGGGTACAATATTGACTGGTCTACACAATCCTTACCTATATAATATCTATTAATATGGAAATATTGTAAGATCAACCATTTTTTAAAAAGAATAACCATGAAGTTTCTTACCTGTTCTTCTCGAAACAATTAATTTGGAACCGTGCACTAGCTTCTGACGTTTTATAAGTGCCCATGTAGGCCTATGTGAAATAAAAAGATTTTGAATTTTGATTTTTGAAAAGCGTTAGTTTCAGTCGTACCGAATATTCGGCTACTTTTTGGCCAAAATCGAAACTCAAACCTTATTGTAATTTATTGTGTTTTTATTAATGACATTATTGTAATTTTGTGTTTTTGTAATGCGTAAATTTTATTTATTTTTTATTTCTTTAATTTAATATTATAATTTCAAATTTTGTAATCTATGTATATGAATTGGTTTCCGAAATAAATGAATTTTAATTTAATTTAATTAACACCAGTTTTTTGCCCGACACCGAAACCGAATCCTTGGTTGGTTTCTACTAAGTACCTATTTAATTTTTCAGTTTTAAGAGTAACTAGTAAAAAAATAACTAGTTGCAAGTAATTAGGTTTACATGCAACTAGTTATTTTTTACTAGTGTTTTTTTTTGTTGACCACAGTCTCACCCGATAGTAAGTCATCATGTGGTCGACGATGGAGCACGCTTGCCTAGAAGTAACCTATTCACTCTTTACTTAAAAACCCCCAGGTTGTAGCTATCAGGAAACACAGAAAAATATTTTCTATACAAATCCCTTAGGAGTTGAATTCCAAAGCATCCTTCGATTTTCCTTGTTTATTCATAAAAGCAACCGCAGTAGGTACATTATTTTTTTAGGGTATTTGCATATAGATCTAAGTCATTTCTAATTAGACGGAGGTAATATAAACAGTGCTCAAAGATTAAGTTCGGACAGGATTAGGAACAGCAGACCTTTTAATATGTTATGATTTTATAAGTAGTGCCTCAGTTATCATTTAAAGTTGGACCCAGTGGGATATTATATTGTGTGAGGTGCTGGTATCATTTAAGCACTTTCAAGATGTCTGCTGAGCATTTCGGATAAGGGTTTTTATAGAGTTAATCAATGTTAAAGTGCTGCGACTACTCCTTTTTTTTTAAGTGGGAAAGCAACAAATGAGTCCTCCCACTCCTCCCCCTCCTGGGTTTTTTTTTTCGGTGGGAAAATCATCTTATGACATCCCCTGCCCTTGGGCGGGGCGGGAGATAGTGTCAGACTTTTACTGACTAAAAACCCACTATTGTTCCTTCGTTGCCTTTCGTACCAGGGCCGAATCTTACTTTCAGAGTCAGACCCTTGGCCCCAATAGTCCCCCTCCTGGGTGGGATGAAAGGGAGAGTCAAATTTTTACTGACTTTAACCCACCTTTGTTTTTACCCGACTGCAAGAAGGGTTATGTTTTTCCCGCGTATCTTGTATGAATGTATGTATGTATGTGATATTCTTTATTACCTCATATGTTCCAAACCGCTGAACGGATTTACATAATTAAGATATCGTTAGATTCGTCTTTATAATCCAAGTGTTCTTAGATAGGTGACGTTAAAAAAATCAACATAACGATTGTGAGATGCCATAATCTAGATAAAAAAAACGGGGGTAAAGTTAAAGGGCTCATCATGAGGATTTCAAATTGGTATATCATAACCATATTAAAAAAAATCAATAGGAAATATGTTATTTATTATCTACTAACTGTAAAAAAAAATGTTATTTCGTTCAGAGATACATTCTGCCTTGGGTACTAAGTTTGTCCTGTTCCCGCGGGAAAATGAAAAGTAGCCTAAGTTACTCCTTGTAAAATCAACTATCCGTCACACCATGCCACACACTCATGCACGCTAGTGCACGCCGTAATCATGGTTACCACCATGAATAAAACGTGCCCAATTGACGGATCCCCTCATTGAGGTGTGACTGGAGAGGTGTCACGGCGTCTTCACCTTCCGCTAGACGCAGGTCCTCACCAGACATGGTAAGTTCAGGAGGTTCCTGCACCGGATTCAGGTGGAAGAAACGCTCGAGGGTGTTGCCGTTGTGCGGACCGCCCGGAGGATACGGTGGAGCTTACTGTGGAGGTAGGCCTTGCACGGTCGGAGCACCGCCGTGTCTTCGTGGGGGCAATCGGTGCCGGTGACCTCTCGCGCCAGGCCCTGGTCCAGGCTATGGTCCGGAGCGAGGGGAAATAGGTGGCGGTCGACTCCTTCTGCGAAGCCGTAATACTAGTGATGGAGACAGCCGAAACTGCGACTACGACCCCATAGGCACGGGCTTTGTGTAACTCGCAGTCCGGCCGTCCGGCTATTGTCCGAACCGAGCCCAAATCGTCGACAGCGCGTCGTGTACTACGCGTTCCTCAAAGAGATGTCATGGCCCAGCAAGGTCATAGGCTACTAGGGTTATGGAAGGACTTCTGAAAAGGTAACCCGTGGTCCTAGAACGCAAAGAGCAACTGAAGGAACCTAGATGTGGTTTTACTTAGTAAAAGTCTGGCACGCTCTCCCTCTCCGCCCCAGAGCCCGGGGACGCGCGCCTCATGGAGATGTCAGCAACTGTAAGGTCGAAGCCTACTGGGGCCAAGGGTCTGATTCTGAAAGGAAGACTTGGCCGTGGTACGAAAGGCAACGAAGGAACAGGAGTGGGTTTTTAGTCAGTAAATAAATCCCACCGAAAAAAAAAACGGTCCAATCGTTTCGAAGATGTCCTCTCCCCGGGAATCAGGATGTCCCCCCTACCGCCGGAATTAATTCCCGTTTTCGCGAGAATATAAAAAGTAGCATAAAGTGCTCATTATAATATTATTATGCTATTTCCCAATGAAACTCACGTCTCACCGTACTAATGACCAAAATTTTTGGTTATCTGTCGATTTGTTCCGTCTAATTTCCGAAACGGCTAGACCGATTTTGATAAAGTATTCAATCCGATTCAATCATGCTGCTATCTCTTGGAGGTGCACGTGGAACTCTCTGGTCCTTATCAGACGGCGAGCTAACAATTGCTCGCTATCTGTAAGCCCGCGCCTAGCTGCTTCTACTCCTGATCGAACATTACATAAAGCAGTTTTTTTTTTTTTTTTTTTAATAATTTAAACTAGTGCTTGCCTGCAATCCCACCGAATGGTAAGCAGTGATGCAATCGGTGATGGTGAAATGCACTGAGTGAATAGCTTCTTAATAAACATTAAGAAGCTATTCACTCTAGCCTTGAAAGCACTTAAATTGTAATCGGACGGGAATACCGCAGCAGGCAAATTGTTCTAGTCCTCCGATGTAAGCGGTATAAACGACGATGCGAAACGCTTAATCCGGACCGGGTTGTCCGATGGTAGAAAGGCGATGATGGAATCAAGTCATGTATTTCCGCACACTCTCTCCAAAATGCATCCTGTACAATACCGAAAGGCTGGCTACCCTACGCCAGTGAGTTTGAGGTAAAAAAAAAGTTGCATTTGACAGAAAGTTGTTGTTGAATCTATATATATATTTTAATCTAAGACAGATCAGATGATTTTTATAAAACTAATTGATGGCTAACGACTTATAATAAGCTCACAATAATATCTTATGAGGTAGGAGTTCTTACGGTCGGTGATTGACTAAAAGACAAGCGTTTTTATTTCTAGACGTTCATTATTTTTTGTGACTTAGATCTGACTTGCTGACGTAGGTATTCATTTATTAAATTACTTCTAGTGAAATCGTTAGTCGAAAATGAATTGAAGTACCATGTAACGTGAATCGATCTAGATTACGTTGTGTTTTTCAACTTGATCAAGAAAAATCAAATATCTTTTATATTACAATAAGGTGGGCCATATCAATGTGTATAACTATTTTTCGGCACCGTTTTTTTTGGAGTTATTTTTGCTGTTTTTTGGTATCCATTTTTAAATTAAAGTGTTGGATGTAAATATGTTCTAAAGTTCCAACGTGAATTAAAAAACGACCACACTTTTTTATAGATAAATAGAATCGATTTCACTTTAAAATATAAGAAATTAACTGACGCTGACGGCACGTGTGCCGCAGTGGTTGATTGACTGCGCTGCGTGTGATTGGTTCGATTCTCGCATGGGACACATATTTGTATGGCTTACCGATAAGTTTTCCGGGTCTGGGTGTCTTGTGTATGTGAGTTTACATGTTTGTGAACGCTGCCACGATACACGAGTAATTCCTAATGTGGAGCAACGTTGTTTAAAAAATAAATAAAGCAACTATAAAAACTGTACTCATAAATCATCTCAATTCACTTGATCCGATACGAATATATGGTTAACATTTTGTTATTAATTAGTTATTAATTAGTGATGCCAAGGATCAGTGTTGTTAATCTTATAAACCTTCTCATATTCAGTTTTAATGGTTTAGTTTACAGTTACAGTTAGGACAAATCCAGACGGTAAAAAGTTATTCTGACTGGCACATAAATCCGCGACATCACACAGAAGGACTGGAACAATTTTCCTGCTGCGGTCTTCCCGTCCGATTATAATTTAGGCGTCTTCAAGGCTAGAGTAAATAGGCCTTTAATAAACTAGTGCGCCTCACCATCAACGATTGCATCACTGCTTACCATCAGGTGGGAGGATGTTGGTGATTTATTTTTGTCTAATATAATATAGTAAAAATATCTAGTAATTTTCGTTTTCTGATATAAAAGTTATACAGAACCGAGTCGGCCTCTTTTTATTATAACTAGCAATAGGTCTTGTGAAATATTTTAGGTCATTGATTAGGTATAACATTTTGCTTTAATGGCGAATGTAGCAATATAAATAATAGAGATTTGAAGAGATTGACTACTTTGGCAATTTGTATGGTTCCGTAGAAATCTCAAAAGAAAAACTAGAATCCTTATATGAGCCCTCGTTGTCCATTTGTCAGTCACGACCCTTATTTTCAGGAACATGTGGAGGTAGTCGCAGTCGTCATCTGCAATTCTTTGGAGCTGTGAAAAAATCAAACTTCTTAGTTGATGCAATCCAAGCGAAAATTGAGATTCGCAAAGGAATATAAACTTATAGTTATAACCTATATAAACTTCCCTATAATCGAAAACCATACTTTCTGTTAGATCTCAGAATTTGGCAAGAAACAAGGCATAACAGCACAAGTCGTAAAGAAAAAAGTTCAAAAGTATAATACATGTGTTTTGCGATTGTAAACTTACATTTGCATATGTATAATTAATTGACATATATCGCGGAAAAACATTTTTTCAACTACGGTTTGATCTTTCATTCTTCTTATCTATTCGTTAAAAATTAAATAAAATTACGACAGTACAGAATCCTTTGTGTGCTAATCTGACTCTTATTGACCAATTTATTTTTGTCAAGATACACCCAACACTTGAAAAAAGGAAACAAACAGATGTAGGGACGGTGTACGAGTACCTACCGCATGTACGTCTCGTACCTAAAAAAGCATCGACCTAATAAATATAACGAAAAGAATGTATCGGTTTAGCAAAATTTATAGCTGGTTTCCGTTACGCCGCCAATTAAATATATATTAGTCCACGCTAAAGGCACATTACTCAACATATGGGCAAAGAAATTCCTCGAACAAACTCAACGTTCGCAGAGTGCCCGTACGCAAATCCCTTTGGGTGTAAAGAAATGGAGGTTTGAAAAGCCAAACTTACCGAAACGGTTTTAAGCTGTTTCCCGAAGATATTGGCGGTCGTCGAGGCTCCACGAGCATTTTTCACTGAGTCCCGGGGCATCGGTTTGACTAATATATAACATCGGACATTTTGGACGCCGAAATTCGATCGCTCGCTATCTTATAGATTATGTGCACTAATTCCTATTCAAGCGTCGGGTAGCTTTGTGAAATGGAGCTTTCGGGCTTCGTGTTTAGGCTTTATGAAGGTAAAGGTGTAGTGACATAGTGCTTTAGAGGGGTTTACCTGTAACTGTATTACGTAGTTGTATATATACGTTTTGGACACATTTGGTCATACTGTCGAAAAAGCTGCTTATTATTTTATTCCAATTTCTAAAATTTAACCTAAGTAAAATACTTTTTATTATTATGTATTTTAACCAATCAGGTTTTGATGACCGGGACGTCGGGAGTCGCAGAGTAGTTCTCGGCAACCGCAGGCGCGGACGGTGATCTCCCTATTGATTACCTTCCGGTAAAGATTAAGCCCAGTTCGACGGTTAGGGCCGATACCTGCTAGATCACATGCTAAATTGTCCGAAAGTGTTACCGTGGCCCTCGCAGGTCAACTGAAGGAACACGTTGGGTTAGTAAAAGACGGACACTCCTGCTCGCTTCACCCAGAGCAGGAGAAGTCATTTGATGATTTACCGTGTAAAAAAAACGGTTTTGATGTAGAGCTCTTTTGAAGAAAAATACGGCACACGAATCAATCACCAAATTGGAATTATAATAAAATGGAAGCAGAGCTGAGAAAATAAATGATGACGTCCTTCATAAGATATTACGTATGATGAAACGCTAGCGTAAGCGATATTTTCTATCCCTTTATTGAATTTAGTTGACCTACACAAACACAACTTGGGTTGGCCGAAATTACCCATTTAGGGAACTCTTTGATTACGAAAATAATATTACATAACCAATAATGTATGAGATTGTATAATTTTACAACTCGTATAAACACGATTGAATCGATTCCTTTAAATATAAACGTGTGATTGTGTCTGGATATCCGTTGCAACATTCCTATTGATGTCGCTAAAAGAAGAAAGTGGTTTTACATCAATAACCCAAAAGAATTCATAAATATAAGATAAGCGCGGACGAATCCAAGGAGAAACGTTTCAAAGGAGAAAAGTATTGAATAAATAAAGAAATCGACACGTTTTCGCGAACTCTCAATTTATCTAAGAAAATTTTATTCATATCCGGCTCGAGGGGACGGCTTCTGAGGATCTCGACATATGGACACATGTTGAAGACACATAAGCTTTACTTATTATTTTTCCATTCCTTGTACGCCTTTTATCCATCCTGAATACGCTTTGATACGATAATTATGTATGAAGCGTACGTTTGTGTCTGATACGGGACTGCGCGATCCGCGATCTCTCTGTCTGGAAGTTGTTTTGTCACGTATATACATGTGAAAAGATTAAAAACTTTCTCCACAACGTCTTTGGAAGCTCTAAGCTCGCTGTCATAAGGCAAGTAAAAGCTCGAGTTGAAAAGCGGATTAGGCCCCTTAAGTTTGTTGCAAGGTAAAGTAATATTCTCGAAGACAACAACAAAAAAGAAAATCCTTAACCGTGCACTCCGTTCAGAATATTAAAACGCTCTCACTAATACTTCTGATTAAGTTTTCTCTCAATACTCCTCATTGCAAGCGCTGTGTTCTACATAACACGGTAATACTTTGTTGAGTTACATAGTATCACCTTATCACCTCCGTCAGAATTATTTTCTATCTATAGTTGTAGACTTTGAAGACGAAGAAGATTCTTGTAGTTTTCATTACCGTAGTTCAAAAGTAGTAATATTCCAAAAAATATTTTAGAGAACAATGAAACTATTTACAACACTGTTTCTTCGTAAGCCTTTTTATCCAAGGGGCTTCTCTCGGAGGGTACGCCGAATCCGTGCCCTGTTCTTATAATTTCCTTGAATGGTGAACATTTGATTTAAGTACCGTCCCAGGGCTAACAACGACTCTCCGGGGACCGCCCCGACTATTTCCTTTTGTTTTTGTGCCGTTTTTTTAACAACTTTTTCTCAAAAGGATTCGCTAAGAGGCCAGTACGAATGCGGACGTTTAAAGTAAATCCCGTGATTAGAGTCAAACGATTGACGTTCACTATGGGATTTGGTGAGAAGATTAATGGCAGCCATCGAATGGTAATTACGGAAATGAAACGTGTAAGTTATGCAAATGGTGACCAGCGAGCTTTCGCATTTGAAACTAATAGTTTGAAAGATCAATTCAGTTAAGATATGGTTTTGGAGCACTAACTTTAGTAGTTTATAAAGACTATTATCAAGCAATAAAGATCAATGGCACACAATGTTGTTAACTTACAAATATTTTCGTTATCAAATATTGTGCTATTGGTTGCACATGGATGGGAAGGTACAATTGAGCGGATGCGAGTGGTACTCAGCACAAAGGCTTAACAAGCCAACTTGCTCGGTTTTGTGCATACACAACCCGCCGTTATTAATCGTACAGCGGCAAGTTTATGCTGAGCCCGCACTTACCTCGCGATTCGGCACTACATTGTTAAAACTACAGCGCAAACACCGCGCTGCAATCTCTCGTTACGTATGAGCTGCGTACATTATTACATAACAGCTATGTTCCAAGAAAAAAATTTAAAGAAGAATTTTGCCTAAATCTCAGTTTAGTTTCAAACTTACTTTACTTACGAGTGGCACTATTTTCAAAATTCTAGAAATATACCTCCCGGGTAAAGCCACACTGTTTTATAAACCCGCATAGAGACCTATGTCAGGATCAAACACTAAAATAAATTCATAGCACAAAGTTTGTAGACAAACGATTTGGCAACCACGCCAAAAACATCACGATTGTTTTCCATGCCAATAGCGTGGATAAATGAACTTTCAATAATCAATTATTACTATACCTTTAATTTTTACCATATTTGTAACCTAAGAAAAGTTTGAAGTTTTTTTTTTGTTGGTGGTACTTATGCAATCTGGTTCGTGTGAACATTAAGCATAGAGTTAAGAATTTATCTATAGACTTGGAGGGCAGTTACTCCAGCAACTGACACCCTTTTGTATAACATTCCCTATAAATCTCTAGGGGAGTTTCTTTTTAGTCTTTTAAATGATGAATCACTATTCATTAAGTGTGTGGCTAGTATGTTTGGGTGTTTATCTAGTCTGTTCTTGTATGATTTCATTAAGTACTTAATCTCTTCTTGAATGGTTCTGATTTCAAGGTTGTGATGTAAATGTGGGTTTGTTCTGAACCAAGGAGCATTTGGCATTCTTCTAGTTGGCGGCTGCGTCCCAAAGTTGAACTTCGTAGGTCCAAATGGGCTTTAGGATACATTTATACAGCAACAATTTGTTTTCCAGAGACTACTGTGATTTATTGCTGAGTAATCAGTACATTTTCCTTAGTTGGATTCCCAGTGCTTTTCATTTTCTAATTTTTTTCCAGGTGAGGCTACGATCTAATATTTCCACTTTTTAAGAGACACGGGGGGGGGGGGGGGGCAAGTTTCTCTTCGCATCGTATAGGTCATATGTACCGATTTGGTTTCATTCGCTTTTATTCGCTAGGTAGTGAGCCATTTCGCAATCGCCATCTTACTGCCCTTGTCCCATCTTATTTAGGGTCGGCGCAACACATTTTTTTCTTCCATTCTCGTCACTTGTCATGCTGTCATTAAGTTCCTTTTCTTTCATATCACTCTTCACACAATCCATCCATCTTTTCTTTGGCCTCCCTCTCCCTCTCCACCCATCCACTTGTATACCCAAAACTCTTTTAGTAACATGCGTTTTGTCCCTCCTCTTTACATGACCATACCAAGACAAACGATTCCCCTTTAACTTTGGAGCGATTCCGCAATATTGTCTAGAGACTTTTGGAGCCTGTTCCTTGCTTATGTCGGTTCGACATGGGCAGTTAAGGCTGGTGTGTCATCTGCAAAAGTGCCAATAACAACACCATCTGTCGTAGGCAGATCTGAGGTAAAAATCAGATAGAGGACGGAGCCAAGCACGCTTCCCTGTGGCACTCCAGCCTGAGCTCTATAAAGTTTGGATATATCGTCTCCTTGCTTGACATAGAAATTCTGTCGGAAAGATAAATAAAGAAAAAAAGAAGGATATGATTTTAAGAAGATTTATTTAGTAATTTGTTAGGAGTAGATTATTCATTTTATATATATAGCAACCCCTCATGCCAAACTCTGTGAAGGGCCTGGGAAATATCCAGAAAAGTCACGCAGCAATATTTCTTGTGTTCAAAAGCTTTATGAATATATTCTACTAGTCTATGCACCTGCTCTACCGTGCCGTGGCGTTTTTTAAAGCCAAATTGGTGGTCAGGTATGACTTTGTTTTCTGCTATGACTGTGTTTAATTGCTGTGAAAAAAGGGTTTCCATGACCTTTGACAAGATCGATAGAATGCTGAGGTTTCTATAAACCGTGAATGGTCAAACATTCTATATTAAATATAGATTTAACAACAATACTATGTTTGACCATTCACGAAAAAGCTGAATGTTGAGATGTTAATCAAACGTAAATAATATGGTCGACTAACAGAGCTAGAGATGAAACTAGCGTTAACTCAAAATGGTCGACGATCATCATCATCATCATCATCATGAACCAGACTGATCAAATCTGCGATATGACTACACCATAGACATATTCATGGTTACGCAGAGTTTGTGTATTTTGCCCTCAGTTCGGAGTTCTTTTTTTGAAAGAAATAAAAGAGGTTAGTGCGGCAACGCGGCAGGCAGCGTGCTCACCGGATTTCCACCGATGGTTGAATTTGCACCGATGTCGTAAGCCGCGCGACCGGCGGGCCGTGTCCACGTGAGCAGTGTGTGCACCCAGTTTATTACCGCAGATGTAAAGCTTACTTGTTAAGCGGAACACATACCGAAAAACAAACGTAACCGTCGTTTGCCTACACGGCACTCGGACTTTACTGTCCAAATCAAGCTTCGTTTTTTGTCTGCGGATTGCGCAACGAAATTAGTAGATTAAATGTTTCTAAAACATTATAGAACTGTATTTTAGTAGCTTCGCATTAACAAGCAGGAAAGTGGCACAATAGCATCAGCTGCACGCATGATGTGACGAGATACGAGACGGCTCGGCTAGAAGCGGTATTGGCTCGTGGTATTCACGTTCATGCTCCACTGACTGCCGTTCATTCAACCATTTGCCTATTTCGCCTCCTACGGAGAATTGTCGCATTTGAAATACACTGTAAGTTAACTGTCCATAACAACCATAACGATTTTATGACTTTCATAGAACCGAAAATATTTTTAATTCAGTTGGTAACTTGGGATAAAAAAGAGATATTATATTTTCTTTTGAAGACCTATTTTTTCTGTATGCAATCAAAACTTCCCAATAAGTATGAATAAAATTAAAGATAATTATTATTAAATTACCCTAATTAAAATGATGTACCTTCTTAAATGCTGATTTGCTACGACGTAGCCCGATGTTCGTAGCACTCGTAGTGGTACAAATGCTACGCGTTTAGTTTACATTATGTATTTCAGAATTAATGATAATTTATGAAAACATCGGTATTAATCCTGCGTTTAACAATAAGGTGTTAAATAATAAATGGTAAATTGCTTATATCAAATAGTTCCCTCTCCGAAATCTATTTCAATTATTTGGTATTCAATTAGAAATGTCGATTTACGAAATCGAGGATCAAATAAAATCTTTATCAGAAAGAATATAAATATTAAGGTTATTGAGTTGCTCGCTTAGTCTTACTAAATAAACAAACAGATTAAGGAGAAAGGTGAATATCGATTGTAATTTAATATTAAATTGTCAATTTTCGTAAAATAAGTTGTCACAAAAAATATTGTACACGGATCAAAATGAGCATACCTACAGTAAGAGCCGGTTAGAATTTTAATATTTCAATTTCACATCTACAAGAATGTCCTTTGAAAGGCAACCTCAAAGAGAATAATCATATTTTAGGGAGTGGTGGCAATAATAAGGTGTAGTAGGTAGGTACTTGTTAAGAAAAATTGCTCGACAATTTCTTTGAATATTGTTTCGGACTAATAAAAAGCTAAGAACCGGTTTGCAATGTACCTCCTTTTTGTTTTCTCTTGAACCTTTTATACCCTCTTTGTCCGTTGAACAAACGGTTCTTAAATCTTTAAAGCCTGCGAAATAATTTAGAGAGATGTAAAAGTATTGTAGGAATCCATTCGTTGCATGCTAAAATTGATTGACCTGCCTGGCCTGTTGGGCTGGTGGTCAGTGGTCCTGACTACTATGCCGGAGGTCGTGGGTTCGATTACACCTAGGGCAAATGATGAGCACGATCATTTGTTCTGTGTCTGGGTGTAACTTATTTATAATATGTATAAAATTAGCACTATATATATCTATAAATGCTTATCAGTTGTGTAGTACTCAGAGCTTGTGGTAAGCTCTGCTTACCCTAGTAGCAAGGTGTAGAAAGGTTAAGGTGTACACTCTAAGCTGTATAAGAACTGTATAAAGGTTCAGGTGTACATTATAAGCTGTATAGTAAGTTGTATAAACCATGTATAAGTGTTTATACAGCTCTTATACAGTTATAAGAGCTGTATAAGCACTTATACAGCAGCAGCATATATTTTGCAGTCAAAATAGGACCCAAATTATACAGCATTAAGTGTTAGTGAAGAATACTTGCTGTATAGTAGCTGCATAATAGCGTTATAATCAGTAGTTATAACAACACAATAGTTATAACATTGTACAATTACATTAAATGAATAACAGGTATAATTAAGTCTTATATACTAATTGACAGCAATAGGTATCAAGTTATGCTATTATAACACTTAGAGCTGTTTAAAGGTAGCAGTGACCTGCATTATACAGCCTTTATACAGCTTTAATTGTAAAACGCAGCTTAAAGTGTTACAAAATACTTTATTTTGATTAGTAGTGTTATTATACTATGATATATAACCATAAGCGTACGCGGATACCTCTATGCAGCCTAAAGCTATGTTTTACACAATTGTACAGCCCTTATACAGCTCCAATCAGCAAATCAGCTGGTTTATTGATGTTTAAAACACTTGCGTGCTGCTTGGGTAGTTTGGGAGTAATGCCGTTGTGTAAAAGTTGTGGAATATTACTATTATTAATTAAGATAATTTAACTTTGCATGTCTATTCGGCAGTTGAGTAGCAGACAGCTATTTATTTGCTTAATAATCACTATACTGTACATATTAATTTTTGATTAATAATTTCACACTTGGCATCCTAATACTCACGCAGTATTACTCTTTTCATTATGTATAATGATAATCGATATGACATAAAAGCAAAAATTCTTTTTTTTACACAATTTTTTATTCACGCATATTTTATGTTCGCATGAATTTGACATACACGTTGTAATTTCCAAATCCTTTCAACCATTACTATATGTACATATTGTGGAAGGTTGCTAGCTTGTTCTCTCCTACTCCTGGGCAAAGGCTTCCCACCATTCTTTTCATCTTTTGTGAGACCACTAAGGTGTTTCATGTTTTTTAAATTTTCGATTTTTGACTTTGCTCGAATTCTTGATACCACGCACAGTGTTTTTATACCGAAAATCACCATAAACGGTTAATATTTAGGGGTTGCACAACGCCTATAAAGTTTTTAATATTATTATTTTTTGTTGTTGTGTTGTTGTTTTGTTATTTGTGGTGTTACTAGTGTGTTGTTGTGTCTAGTAAAACTTACTTCCCTTTTCTGTAAAAAATAATAATATTAAATTTTTTATCTTCACTGATGACGTAGGACCAACTTATTGGCGTTGTGCAACCTCTAAATATTAACCGATTATGGTGATTTTTGGTATATGAACACTGTGCATGAGTGATATCAAGAATTCGAGAAAAATCAAATGAATATCGAAAATTAAAAAAAAAAAAATTAACATTCTAAAGCCTACGCTTATTCTTTAGAAGTATATAGGAACAGGGTATTAAGTCTCGCAAACCCGCATTGAAATGGGAGGATCCTGCGACAAGATGTGTGGGGTGTCTGGTCGGGACAACTGTCCGGTAGTTGATGTCGGACTGTATACGTTCTAATCTCGTAAGGGTTTTAAATCAGGGCACCAACTCTGTGTTATTTTGGCCCATAGTTTATCGGGCATTCGGCAGGCGTGAATGATATATACAACGTGTTTTTTTTTATATCCCATAACTCTAGGTTTTGAATGAGACCAACACAAAGAATCAACTGGCATATGAATTATTTTTCAATCATCTTTCCTTTTTTATTTTCATTTTTTATACAAAATAATTCGTTAAATTTACGTTAAATAAAGTAAAACACCCTTAAGTGAATTAAGACAGCGTAAATATGTAATGTCGTTTGAAATTTGTTTTTTTTTTGTCTCAAAACTTTACTACAGTACTGCGAAGTTTGGCAACGTCGCAAAAGTATAGATTTGTCATACTGGTGACAATTTTTGACCTAAATTAATTATGATTGATGATTTATCTTCGAAACCATGCACTTTTGGACCATATATTCTAGGACTTTTAGTATTATTTTTCCTTATAGAATACAAACCTTGAGTTATGGGATATCAAAAACAACACATTGTATATATATATAAAATATATATGTATGTTTATTTTATCTATATATATACATTTTCGTACCCTTGTTTTTTATTATTTTTTATTTTTTTTATGAACCCGCCTTGTTTTCTCTTCATCACCCTTGATAGATTTGACTGGTAGAGAATGCCTGCCTAAGGCATTAAGTTCGCCTTTGTACTTTTCATCATATTACAAAAGTAAATCCATAAATCTTTTAATACACCTCAAAATAAATGTAATAGTAATGTACATTTAATATTTTCAAATCGGAACCAATAATATAATAAGCGTGTTAAAAAGAAAAGTCCTCTAGGAACCATGGATTAGGTTTAATATACCGGTTATTTATTTTCCCAGACGTATCTGTACATTAAACAAGCTAAATTAGGTCACAAACGGGATGCGAGGGCTTACAAATAGACAAACATTGAACGTACAATGTGGGTAGCTGTTTACATTTTATTATCTAAGTTTAAACATTTATTTTAGTGTAAGTATTATTGAAGCATTGTTTTGTTTTGTAGGAAATACAATATTGCGTTGATGGTTATTTCAACATAAGGAATATTTAAAAAAAAAATCGTAATTCTAAATTAAAATGTCGATACCAGAAACAAGGTATCCTATACTTAATTTTTGACTCTTAGATGATTCCATCAGTAAAAACGTAGGAGCCCAGCTAGGGCTGAATCTTACTGGGGCCATGGGTTATCCGAAGGGGAACCCAGGGTTCCTAGTACGCAAGGCAAAACAAAGAAGGAACATAGGAGTGGGTCAGTCAGTAAAAGTCTGATACGCCTTTTCGCTCCATACTAGAGTGGGAGACGTCATTAAAAAAAAAAGAAAAAATATTTCTACTGTATGTGTGAAGTACGAATAAATGTTAATGTTAATGTTTTTCTACCTAAAAAAGATCTTTTCTATATTTTTATAGGTTTGTATTCCGAGTGGAATATTTAAATTGCATTTATTTACACTTCATGGTGAAATTGATCAGATTTTTTTTATTTTCAGTTTTTTTACCGGTTTATTTTTTATTACCGTTACTCTGTAAGCCTATGGTTATTTTAAGCGTCACTGACGTCGCTATTTGTACACAAATGGTAGCGTTTATTTTTGCCTTCATTCGCACGGATTTGTGGCTTTCGAGTTGTGACAACATTATTGATCAGTTGAACGTGATTGAGAAAAAAAGGGAAATATATTCAACAATAACATTTTGGGATTTATGATAATATTGAGGATAAACAGATTTGCAATATATGAAGGATTGGTTTGACGTGCCAGGAATAGGGTACACTGTCACGAGAGGTGATAGATTCTTACTGTTATAAATAATGTTCAACATTGCAGGTACTAAAGAGTCAAAGTTCGACAGGCCTGTTGGTCTAGTGGTTAGTGGCCCTGACTGCTATGCCGGAGGTTGTGGGTTTGATGCCCACCCAGGACAAAGGTTTGAATGATGAGCATGATCATTTGTTCTGTGTCTGGGTGTAATTTATCTATAATATGTATGTAGTTAAAAATATATATGTTTATCAGTTGTCCAGTACTCATACCACAAACTCTGCTTGGTTTGGGACTAGATGGCGTTGAGTGAAAGTTGTGGAATTTAATAAAAAAGTTCATTTAAATAATACATAGCATGTTCTTCAGAAATTCAACAAACGAAAATACCGGTCACTCGTGTATGTATCCTATTCCACCTAGCTACCTACCTAACATACCATTTTAAGCAAAGCGGATTTTACCAAAAGCCCGGGCTTTACAGTGCCCAAAGCTGTACTGCAGTTCATACAGATTTGAGGCTTGATAAATGAGTAAACATACTATATAACACTTACCTTGGACTTAATTCAATCTCCTAGATTTTCAGTGATTATTGACCAACTTGGGAATAGCATAAGAATAAGGATAATCAGACTTATCCTGTTCCCACGTCTGGGACTCAGGCCTCCTCTCTGAGAGAGGGAATGGGCCGTAATCTACCACGCGGGCCTAGTGCAGGTTAGTGAATGTCACATGTCTTCGAATTTTCGGTTCTAGGACATACAGGTTTCCTCACGATATTTTCCTTCGCCGTTTTGAGAGCAGAGGTTGTGAATTAACACAAAGTAATGCGCTTGGCTGAGTTTGAACCCGGGACCTACAACTCGTAAGTCGCAGTCATTACCACTGCACTGTGGTAGAGAACCACAGCTCTCTGGGAATCCCAACACTAAAAGCACGTTCAATACAATTCTACCTGTAAAACTGATACAATGTAATAATATAGGAACATTGTACAAATTATTTACCAATTGATCGCGACTTTAACGTGTAATTAACTCTGTGTAATTACTTGCCTGATCTAAATCGGGGGATAACGGGAAACCGTAATTGCGTAATAATACGATTAATAATTTTGTATGCGCTACCGGTATTAACTTTGACGTAGGTGCAACATTGGGATGCAAACATGCAGCGGTATGCGGACCACGTTAGAATTTCCAATAAGCGAAAATTAGGCACCTAATATGTTTTACTCGTAGTTATTATTAATTACAAGATTTTTGCATACCGTTTTGCACCCATGATCTAGTCTAGGTACAGGAACCGGTTTTTTTTTAATAAAAATAATGTAAGATAGTTGAATGCGTTATACTCGGCAAAAGTAGCTAAACTGTTTTCTTTTTTTAATTATTTTTGTGAACCTTTCTTTAGGCTGTGGGATTATTCGAAAGAGTTACCGCAAAGAGCAACTGAAGGAACATAGGTGAGTTTTAGTCAGTAAAAGTCTCACTTTTTTCACTGCACCCAGTGCGGGGGTTTATTCGAGGACTTCCCACTAAAATTGAAAAGGTGTACTTTCAGAGATTACTTTTACATATCTTTATAAAATAGGAAAAAAAATCGTCTTTTTTATTTACCTGCGACTTCGTTAGATTGAATGTCGGATATTGCGGACGGAAGCCAAATAAAAAGTAACATATGTATTCCTTGAGGCTCGAGCTTACTCCTTACAAAATTTCATCAAAATCAGTTTAGTAGTTTAACCGTGAAAGCGTAACAGACAGACATACTTTTTAGTTTATATGTTTAATGAGATGTTTATCAGACTTTTAATTAGATAAAGAACAGTGCTAACATCAGCAAAAATCACCTAATATTCAAATAAATCCCCATAAATTTCATAAAATAGATATAGAGATTTTTTTTAGTAGCTCTGTTTAAACTGGATCGTGTCTTTAACCGTAATTCATGATACCTGTAACCGGGTTTGGTTTATTCGAGATTATTGTAAATATTTGTTTAAGAGTATAACCAGGCATTTGTTATTTAATAAAGATAAAAAACGTTCCTAGTATTTTGGGTGCTTTTTCAAAAAATATGTGTGTGGTAGTGAGGCGTAGAGCTAGAAAAAAAATCACTAATGGGAACACTTCTAAGACATAGTGCAGCTAAAGTGGAATTGATTACCAGAGCTAGGATTTTTGTATACAAAAAGCAAAAGATCTACCAAAGATACGGGCGAGGGAAGTGTGCAAGTGTGTGGCCGTTCCCACCTGGACAGAGTCCGCTACGCATCCTCTCACCACATAGCTACATACTGTTTTACAGATCGGGAGACGCGATCCTCACTCAGTTTTAGTGAAAACAGTCATACATTTTCATAGAACCACTTCGTATTTTCGCACCGCCTGGCTGCCTCGCACATCTCCGGTGAAAAAGCACATTTAAGTACTCTAAGCTATATAAGGTTGCACTACAATACATATTGTTCTCTAGGGTAACATATAAGGTACGTATACGACTAACTGGAGAATTAAATAGTGTAAAACGAATATAAATATCTACGTATAGTGCGGCGTGTAACTGGGTTAATTAGTGGTGTTTACTTGCATCAGCCATGTAATGTTACGGCACTGCTGCACTTTCCTGAATGAATAAGTTAGGTTGCGACCAAAGTAGCGAGTTTGCCTTGTCTTAAAATCTAGGCAAATTATTGTGCCAAATGTTTGTCGTTGCTGTTTAATTAAAATACCATTTAGAGCAAGAACAAAAGAAATGGTTGTATGTAGGTCATACAATTTATTATAATTGGTACTTCAAAGTACTTAGTGATAGGTACGGTTATCTGCCTGAGTAAAAAACGATATCTAGGTGTACTTTACAACTTGTATTTATTGCGATATAAACAGGATGGCCAACTTTTTTATAACAATGTATACAACTTTTTTCCACTAAATCGAATTGCGGTAAATTTTTGCTGTTGTTTAATATTCATATTTTAAATAAAGATATGCTAATTTAATTTGGATCTTTAAACCATAGTGGAGTCTTTAAACGATAATGACTTTTTATCTTCAATAATTGTGTTTTGATGTTCTAACTAAAACCACCAAACATTTGTAAATATTTTTTTGGTTACGAATTAATTGCCCCCCGAACCAATGAGATTCCACATAATTATACTGAATTTTTCTGTAAGGTTATCTAAAAATAAGTAATTTTTTAAGATTAAATGCAGAATATTATGTAATTTTGACAATGGCTTACTTAATAAAATATGCGATAATTTGATGAAAAATCTTACAAAACATTGTATTTTCGCCAGCAAACAAGTAAAGATTTCGTTAAAACCCTTATAAAATTATGAAGTATGAAAAATAAAATAATGAAAAAATGTCTGGTAATTTTCGTGGAAAAAATAATATATCGGTTTTATACATCCGAATTGGGCACTCTGTATTAATTCGGCTCTCTAAACGGTCGTTTCACCTTGTTACGTCTCCTCTACTAGACCAGCTCGCTAATTCAGGTAATAAAATTTAGTCCATCGAACAATTCAGAGGACGTTAGTACCAAATAAATGCTCTAGCTCTATCATAAATCACAAGTTTTAATGATTATTTATTCTGACTGTTCGAATCGAGCGATGGCAATCAGTACGGAGACTATTTTTATGACCTGTACCGGATGCGCCATAAAGCGAAGCATAAAATCAGTAAGCCTCCGAGGGAGAAATATAAAAGTAAATAACACTTAGATTGGAGATTTAGGCACCGGTGCAGAGGGCGAGACATCCACTCGCCGCTCCAATGAGCCGTTAACTCGGGAAACTCCGTATTACATTGACCCGCACTTTTGATCATTTTAATGTAGCCGATGAGGAAAATATTATAGATATTTTTCCTGATTCCGAATAAATATGGAGGTAGTCCCGGATGTTGTCCGCCTCAACGCAATTTTTTTGTCTTATCTACTTTTACTTGATTATCGAAGATTATAGTAACTATGCAGAGAGATAGAGACACAGATTCTCAAATTGAGGATGAATAATAATTGATTAACTTTTGTTAAATTTAGATGGCAGCATTTCTTCTTACTACTTGTTTAACATAAAATATTGACAGTTATCTGAAGCTTCTCTTTGTTGGAAGCTTTAACAAAACAAACAAAAAGAATAATTCATGTATTTTCGGACGAATCCATGTTTTTGTCTGACTATCAACCACTGACCCCGGGGACAGTTTTCGTGACGTTACAAACCCTATGATATAATCAGGACGCTTCGAAGCCGATAGTGAAGGTTCATATCAGTCCGATAAGCCCAATTTATGTGAACCCCTAACAAACAAACAAATAGAACATCGATGTTTATAATAGTGTGGCTGAATACAAACCTTGTTACGACGATATTGATCCACATAAAGTTGAAACCCTAATAATAAAAATAGATACAAGAAACCTTGTAATAACTGTGTAAATTACATTTTCCGTATCGGATCTAACACTGATTTATGAAATACTTTTCCAAGGAATCATATTTCTAATCAAACGGATTACCTACTTACATAAACTACTTCCACTTAATAAAGCCATAAAAGGCCACGAATCTGACTTCCACCCAATTAAGTGGTTACGTTGAAACTTTGATAATATTATGTATTAAATCTCACTGAATCTGTAAACGGCGTAATAAACTTCAAAACAGATAAGTATCTGTTTGCCTTTGGCTCGTGGTAACGGACTGTAAATATCCATGTTTCCTCGTCTGTCATTGACATTCACGGCGTTCTTAATGGTTCGTTAATTCGAGCGTCGCTAAACATTCGTATTGATCGGTTTTATTGTTTTGACACAAAACAAGTACTTAGACTTTAAAAATAGGTGTCTGTTTTAATAAAGAAACACGCAAGCTCCATCATTATTACATTTACTAACTACCTAATATTGTACATACACCAACCAACATATGGGTAATCAGTGCGCGATGTTCGTTCACCTTCATTGTGCACACATTAGCGGTTCAAGTTTTCGGGACCGCTTGTCAAAGAGGTGTAGATAAAGTCGCCGCGCGAATCACCTCGTAGGTACCTACATCAATCACCCTGACATGACTCCAGTTGTTCGCCCAAATGGATTATAGGAAGTCGGCGCCCCGCGGCCCCACCCGCCCGAGGTGAGTTTCAGATTTGCCTCGCGTCACCTACATGTAAACATTATTTGCCAAAGTGATGCGGTGACACGGCTAACTTTACCGAAGGATATCTTTACACCATTTTTTTTGGATATCGTCATCCTTATGCGAGACAAGAACATGTGTACACAACAAATACTCGCGAGTCCTTTTATTCATACCCTTTGTTGACACTTCGTCAAAGAAAAGTGAACGGAAGAAAGTTGTAAAGGTTCGTGGTTATTTATGAGCTCATTAGCGGGCCACTCCATGTCTTCGAATCTTGATCACGTTTTCAAACGGGACTCGATTGGGATTCGGATTCGAGGTCGACCAATTATCATAATAAAGTGGCGCATTTCCTTTATAAAGTAGGTTCGTGTTATTACCGCTACCGGGGACTATCGTAAATTATTCAGTCTTCACAACGATGAATTCGTAGCCAGCCAGGTCACGGGCTCAAGGTTTGCCGAACTGTGCTTTTTCGATATTTTTCCAGACCCTGCTTGAAAAGGTATTTCGTTGAAAAAGTCAAAAGATGAAAAGGCCGCACACATAAAAACAGAAAGTTATTAAAGCTTGTGTATTGTGTATTTCTTTTTTATTTCTTAGTTTTTATGTTTCTGATATCAACAAAATTGTTAATTTCAAAACGTAAATAGAATACATGGGTAAATTGTTATATAGTTTATTATAACAGTAATTATTAATACGTTAATGCAGCGACACAGTTTGTAGATGGACTATTATTTATGCAGTTTGTTCACATTAATCGCTGATGCATTTACCTGTCTGTACTTATGTATGTGGACATTAGTCAAACCAGCTGTTAAGGCTCGCCGGCCCCGTGTCAGTGCGCGTTAATAGCGAGATAGGGAACAGAACAATTAAGTACGTGTGTAATACAACGGTAATACATCATCACAGGCTATATGTTGATTAAATTCGCAGTGGACACAAATAAACACCCTAATATAATTACTGTGACACATTAAGTGGTAACACTGATTTCCTTTTGCTAAATTGTGTTGTTCATTTAACCTCCAGTCAGAACTATTTGGTCTAAATACGTTTTAACTACATATTATACGTACACAAACAAATTAAAATCATTTTCCAGATATCTGGGTGTAAACATCTCGGATCTTTAGTAAACTTCAAAGGCATGTTTGCATGGCAAACAAGTGCAAATTACACGGCAAAATGATAGACGAAAAATTATTTTCGAAAAAATTCAAAAGATCCAATTAGCCCGGAGCACTCGAAAGGGTTTGCGGAATAGAACGAGCAGTGACTAGCGAATATGGACGACGCTAAAATACGGGACGAATTTATATCCATCCATAACCGATAGAATAAATTATCATGGGATAACTTTTTCTGGTAAACCATAGCTGCCTTGTATAGTGAATTTTAGGGATAATAAACTTGATCCGCTTTCTATCCTTTTCACGTGCTGGCCCCTTATGTACCAGCACCTATATAAAAACTTGAACAGCTTACAACAGAACTAGGGAGCCAACTTCGATGACTGCAATTAATTTAACTTTAACGATAATAGTTATCTTCAGTTTCAGTAAAGTGTAAAGTTTCGTGGTCTTTGATGGTATGAATATATTGAGGGTCATTAAAGAGCAATATTTTAAAATAATCCTGCTAGTTAATTTATGAAAGTTAGCAACATTTATTTTATTAGAACGAAGACAAAATTAATGCCTTCCTGCTTTTGAAAGATGAGATCGGCTTACGGTACAAAGTAATGTTGAAAGTAAAAACAATTTCTCTCTTAACTCATTCATTATTTTCTAAATCTATTTACAAGTTTGGGTTATAAGATCAGTTACAATAGGAACCAATCAATAGTATATTTTATGCGTTGCATCGATAACCAGTTAGTGCACAATGGACACTCAACGAGGGTCAAGTGGTGGCAAGGGGGAAATTTAATTTACTGTCGGGAATCGGGATCCCCTGTCGGAGTTTGTGCCGCAACCGACTTCATTATTTTCGCATCTATGAATTACAATAATATCGTATTGTTGCTTCGACCAGACATTTCAGCCAGTATTATTTTTGGAAAGATAAGCAGCCAAAAATTTTACAAAGTTAGGTACTTATTTCTGTTCTTGTCTCTTTTAACTTGTTTGAAAGGATATTTATTTTAGAACGATTTGTTAATAAAATTAGCTGTTTATGTTACCACCCACGGATATTATGCGAATTCATGACGACATTTAATATAGCAGTGGTTGGGGGCGGATTATGTACTGACTTGTCACTAGAAAAGGTCAAAGGCTCACCGCTGAAAATTTATTTTAGCCATTATTTATTCGCACTTACGAATGTAGACTACTTTATAAACTTAAATGTATCCTAACTGTAATCGATTGAAATAGAAAAGTAAAATAAGTGAACATTTTTATTTTGTATCGAAAGAATAACATTTATACGGATACGAATCCAAGATGGTAAACAGTAGGTAACGTCTCAAGGGGAAACCCTAATTTCTACCGGATAAAATTAAGGCTCTCTTGAGATAACCAAAAAATCAAATTTGCCAGAACGAAACCGCAAGCGGAAACTAATTATGATGTATATTTAAACTACCAGTTATCTGCTCCTTCATATTTAGTTGCGTGTTAAAGGGTAATGAAGCGGCAAAGGATGAATAAAGATAGCTAATCAGGAGTAACTGAGAGAAGAACAGGAATAACTAAAAGAAGAACAGAAGTAACTAAAAGAAGAACCGGAGTAACTGAGAAAAGAACAGGAGTAACTGAGAGAAGAAATGAAGTAACTGAAAGAAGAACTAGAGTAACTGGCAGAAGAACAGGAGTAACTGAGAGAAGACCAGGTGGAACTGAAAGAAGAACTGGAGTAACTGAGAGAAGAACAGGAGTAACTGAGAAAAGAACAGAAGTAACCGAGAAAAGAACAGAAGTAACTGAAAAAAGAACAGGAGTAAAAGAAGAAAAGAAGCCTAGGGTTAGTGAGAGCAGAACACATGATTTACTTAAAATACTTTTAGCATAATAAATAATCGAGTCTACAGAGTTTTCATACTACTCGGACTTGCGGGCAGCGAGCATTGGTAAGGACCTAAACTGAGTCGACGGCGCGTTGTATTTCACGCGTGCGTGAAATGGATGGAGCTCACTGGAGCCATCAGGCATCAGCCTGATAAGGGTGCGGTAATGTTCGAAAGAGTTATCGTGACGTCCGTGGCCCTGGTACGCAAAGAAGGAACACAGATAGGTTTTAGTCAGTAAAAGTCTGACATTTCCCCTCATTCCACCTAGAGCGGGAGAAGTTACTTGATGATTTCCGTTCTTGAAATAAAAGAAGGCTTTTCATACTTACCTAAGAAAGAGACGTCATCCGTCACCTTCTGCCATTGTACCCCTATAGATTTGTTTGTGTATTAAGTTGTGTTACTTTTTTGATGTGCAATAAAGTTTATTCTATTCTAAAGAGCTCAAGGTACCTTTAACAAAAACTAACATAAATTGCCCATACAGCATAGTAGAAGTTTTACATCGTTATAGTACCTACCTATCCAAGCTGTATCGAGATAGATAAAATATATGCATCTGGCGAAGCTGCGGGCGAGAAAAGCGAGCGCTCAAATTGTGTTCGTACATTTCTAAAAGCCCCGTTGCGAATACGGCACAACAAAGTTTGTAGATATTTATCAAATCGTCTTTTCTGTTTCGACCAAACCGAAACAGGTATCTTACGTTTTAGTGCTATTGAGATTTTGTGGCTTATAAGTGCCACAAAATGGAAAGGTATTATTTTTTCTACATTTTCTTTTGTTCATCGTTTTCATTGTTGTAAGGAACTACTTCTTATTATTAGGTGACTCGACCACATGATCTCTTATTATCAGGTGAGATAGGGCCAAACGCGAGCCTATTATAATAAAAAAATACTAATGTACATAATGTTCTCAGATGGTCTGGAGTGGTGACCGCATACAGGAAGACGTAGTGTCGACGTCGGACATAGGCATTCTCCAAGTATTGCCACAATTATTGGTCTTGTGCGTCTCGCATATATCAGATTCCCGCAACCCTCTCCAGGTTGTCAGTCCACCTCGTGGGAGGCCTTCCAAAGCTGCATTTGCCGGTATGTGGTTGCCATTCTAGAACCTTTCGACCCCATCGACCATTTGTTCTGCGAGCAATATATCCTGCCCACTGCCACTTAATTTTAGCTATTCTTCGGGCTATACCCCTAACCTTGGTTCTCCTGCGGATACCCTGCAGATAAATTTCAAGATGGTTTACTTATTTTTGGGGTCAGAAACTTGGAAATGTTAACGACACACTTTTACCCCATTCTTTTTTTAAATCGACAGGTAGGTAAACTCTGACCCACGAAAGATGGCACAACAAAAAGGAGGCCGAATTAAAAAAAAAATAAGCTGTTCACCCTAGCTGTACGCCGCTTAAACTGAGTTGATACTTTTGATTAATATGCGATACATCTATGATGCATGTTTATTTAACAATTAAACATGTGCTATTTATTTAGCTGCGATATTCAACGTCACCAAAACACAAGCGTGTCCGTTCACTGCCAAAAGGAGCCCGTTAACCTTGGCTCCTGCTTTTTGAATGTATCCTTGGAGTACATCGACCGCCTTCAGCTCTTGGGAGTTAAAATTTCCTTAAACCTAAACTTTGGGCGGTTCATTGAATCCGAAGCTACGGTAGCTGCTAGGAAACTCGACATTCTTGCAAAGGTTAGACGGCACTCAGTAGCGGATTTGCCATGTAGCAAGAGTAACAAATACTACTGGCCCCGCGCATTTGGGGGCCCCGTGTGTTCAGGGATCCCGCATTTGAACGTAAAAAAAACTAGTCAAAATATTTGTTCTGCGTGAAATCTAAATATAGCTGATTTCTTTGGATGTGATGTGATAGTCTGTTCAGACTTTCCTCCAAGTAAACTACAGAATAGAAGATATCTTAGAATTGCCCGATCATCGTACTTTTTACGCAAAATCTTAAAATCCACGGGGTTATTGATGTCTAAAAGCCTTGTTCAAGCTAATTCTTAGAAGGGGTATCTTTAGCGAGCGGCTTCCTGTGCGCGAAGCCGCTGGCTAAAGCTACTTAATTTTAATGTGTGTAATCTCGGTTAAGCTAATTCTTAATAACCCTACTAAGAATAAGCTTAAACAAGGTTTTTAGGGAACTACATATTTTGTGTGTCTATGTGTGTGAAACGTGGTCGTTTACAATGCGCCTCATCAGATGGTTTTAAGTCACCCAAAAAAAAAAAACAAAAACTGTGTGTATTTTTTAACAATGTTCCTGTATACAACATTATTTTTAGTTTATGCGAAACCTGAATATAGTTTGTTCAGAATCAGTAACTGAATGGATTCCTATAGGTTACATACATTAGTGTAAACTAATGTTATATTTTTTCCCTAAAATAATTAAAAAGGTCACAAGTTGGACACTACCGACACTAAGTACAGCACAGGTCACGACAGGTCATAACAGGTATTAAGCGCCAGCAAACAGCTGGGTGCAAGTGCAAAACAACCCCTCAGTCACCTGGATGGCCCGGTGATTATGTTTTTTTTTGCTGACATAACAAGCTAGGCAACTTTGTGATTTTTCATGGTACAGGTATGAAATTTCGTACATGGATTCTTTACATAATACTAGGCACATGTTTCGGGTTTCGCATGTACTAAAAATAATATTTAAAAATATAATTTTGGTCTTTCCAGAAATTCTTCTCATGCGCCGTCTCAAACCAGTCCTATATAGTATATTATTTATAGTTATTTACATTTGTGTTACACAAATACTTCCTTCACATGGCATGTATATTTCCCTGTTTAGGCACGGTGTTTGTTTGATTTGAAAGCACATCTAACGGATTTATTTGTTCCACGTAAACGACACGTGAAAGCACTTATCTGTGAGGTGATGTTTTTGTTTCAAACACATTTTATTTGTCCTACATTCTACTAGTTTACTAGGTATCAGAAAATGGTTATCATCTATCCAATTTTTTCCAAGTGCTCCAGAATTTTCGATCATAAAATTCGTTGTGCTATTTATATCAGTCACCGTAACTAAATTAAAGGCGTTGGGTTGCAAAATAATTACGCTGTTTTGATTTTTTGGGACGTTGTCAGGACAGATAGCAACAGTGTATTACAAAGGTTGCAGCTTTGAAAGACCTGAGCTGTTTATTCGAAATTTTTATTATTAATCATTTCGAAAAAAGTTGGTTATTCCGTCTATTTAAGATAAAATTTGCTATAATTTAAGTGAAATGTTGGTTCTATTTTTTAAGCATTGGGAATTAATTTCAGGAACTACTAGTTTCGTGTAACAGAAAAACAATATCCAAAGGGAACATCCTCCCAGAGTGGTTTTAGCGACATCAAAACTGTAACTTCAGTGTCCAATTAGTCACACTATTTCTGTCACTAACTTAAAAACATATACTCAAATATTTTTCTTGAATAACTCTTTATTATGGTGTTTATATGGCCACCATTTGTATGGTGGTATATATATCGCTAAAAAATATTTATTATCGGTCCTCAAAATTAGCTACCAATTTAATTCTTCTCAAAACGGCATAATAATAATAATTTGCAATAGATATTTTAGAAGCCAATAAATGTTCTTCTTTAAAAGTACTTATAAAAGCTTTATACTTTATGAAGCTATTAGTGAGTTAAAAATCTTTAACTTTAATTATGGTGTGCCCATGAGAATCAAATGGGCACACTATAATTATGGCGGTAAGTCCCCTCTTTGAGGCCTGGCTAGAAAGACCTCACGGCGTCCTTACCTTTCGCATAGCGCAGGTCCTCACCGGGCATGGTAGGATCGGGAGGTTCCTGCACCAGATTCGTGCGGAAGAAACGCCCGGGTGTCACCTATGTGTGGATCCCCTCACGACGGGGGAGGCGGTGTCCCGGGGCAGGTGTGTCGTGGCGGTGTCTTTGGACATCGCCAATGCCTTCAACTCCCTGCCCTGGAGTAGTAATGCTACTCCAGGGCAGGGCACTCCGGTACCACCGGGTGCCTGACTACCTCTGTCGTGTGATCGAGGCCTACCTGTCGGACAGGTACATCATCTACCCTGGTCACCAGGGAGAGTGGAAACGGCGAGAGATGTCGTGCGGTAGTATGTGTACTAGGACCACCCTTGTGGAACATCGGGTACGACTACGTGCTGCGCGGTGACCTCCCTGACAGGGTCAGTGTGGTCTGCTACGCAGACGACACGCTGGTTCCGCCGCAGGTAGATTCGTACCAGGCGGCGGTTGAATTAGCGACACGCGGGGTTGCGATAGTCGTTGATAGGATCTAGCAGTTGGGACTCGAAGTGGCGCTGCACAAGTCCGAGGCCATGTTTCACGGCTTTCGGAGCGCGCCGCCTCGGCGTTCCCAACTAACGGTAGGAGGAGTTTACATCGGCGTCGGGTCGACGATGAAGTACCTGGGACTCGTCCTCGACAGCCGGTGGAATTTCGAGGAGCACTTCCAACGTCTGGCTCCCAAACTGAATCAGACTGGGGCTGCCCTCAAGCAGCTCCTGCCCAACCGTGGGGGTCCAGACGCCTCCAGCCGGAGGCTCTAGGCAGGCATCGTCCGGTCCATGGCACCTTTATGGGGCGCCGGTGTGGGCGTCGTCACTGCGAAAGCGACCGGCGGCCCAGCTGAACGCGTGCCAGAGGGTTATGGCCATACGTATGGTGCGGGGATACTGCACGGTTTCCCGCGAAGCAGCGAGCTACCTTGCTGGCCAGCCACCATGGGATCTGGAGGCAACAGGCCTTTTACGCATGCACGATCTGCGCGTGGAGATGCAACGCCGGGTCGAAACTCCACTGCCGCGACAAGTCACGACATGGTGGTTAAAGAGTTCCGACGGGATCTCATGGCGGAATGGCGACAGCAGCTATCGCAACCCAGTGCTGGGCACACCATAATTATGGCGGTAAGTTCCCTCTTTGAAGAGTGACTGGAAAGGCAACACGTCGTCCATACCTTCCGCATGACGCAGGTCCTCACCGGACATGGTAAGTTTGGGAGGTTCTTACACCGGAACCGTGCGGAAGAAACGCCTGGGTGTCATCATTGCGTTTACCGCCCGGAGGAGGAGCACACGTTAGAGGTGAGCCCCGCTTGGGAAGAGCAACGTCATGTCCTCGTAGAGGCGATCGGTGGCGGCGATCTTAAGCGCCGGGCTTTGGTACAGGCCATGGTCCGGAGTGAGGAGCAGTGGCTGCAGCTTGCGGACGGTGAGCAATGGGTAGTTCGCCGTCCGACCGTCCGGTAACCGTCCGGACCGAGCCTAAGTCGTCGATGGTGCGTACTGTTTCACGCGCGCCTCAAGGAGATGTCAGCAACTGTAGGGGCCCATCAGGGTCGAAGCCTACTGGGGCCAAGGGTCTGATTCTGAAAGGAAGACTAGGCCCTGGTACGAAAGGCAACGAAGGAACAGGAGTGGGTTTTTAGTCAGTAAAAGTCTGACACTATCTCACGCTCCACCCAAGAGCGCGAGATGATTTTCCCACTAAAAAAAAAGAAAAAAAAACCTAAGTGTGGATCGCTCGGAGGACTCGGTGGAGCACACGGTGGAGGTGTGCTCCGCCTGGGCAGAGTAACGCCGTGCCCTCGTAGGGGCGATCCGCGGCGGCGTTTTCTCACGCCGGGCCTTGGTACGGGCCTTGGTCTGGAGCGAGCGGGAGTGGCAGGCGGTCGCCTCCTTGTGCGAAGCAGTAATGGTAACAAAGGAGGAGGCCGCACGCGCGAGGCAACGATTCTCACGCCCCAACCACCGCCGGGATTCCGATCCCGATATCCGGCCACCGTAGGCGCGGGCTTGCGGACGGCGAGCAATGGGTAACTCGCCGTCCGACCGTCCGGTAACCGTCCGGACCGAGCCCAAGTCGTCGATGGCGCGCACTGTTTGACACGCGCCTCAAGGAAATTTCAGCAATCCGTACGGGTCCAGCAGGGTCGAAGCCTACTGAGGTGCATCTGAAAGGAAGCCTCGGCCCTGGTATGAAAGGCAACGAAGGAACACGAGTGGGTTTTTAGCCAGTAAAAGTCTGACACTATCTCACGCTACGCCCAAAAGCGGGGATATCATTAGATGATTTTACCACCGAAAAAAAAAACTGATTCTCAAAATAAGTCACTACATTAAGTCATTCACCCCGACTGAACTAACAATTAGCAAAAAATATGTTAGTAGCAAAGGTTATTCTCAATAAGGTCTTTTTATTGGTGTATCTTATGGCAATTGTAAACCGAACAGATACCTTAACTTCATTGTCAGCAACTGTAGGGGCCCATCAGGGGCGTAGCCTACTGGGGCCAAGGGTCTAATTCTGAAAGGAAGACTCGGCCCTGGTACGAAAGCCAACGAAGGAACAGGAGTGGGTCTATCTCCCGCACCAAGCCGTTACCCAAGAGCGAGAGATGTCATAAGATGATTTTCCCACCGACAAAAAAAAACCTTCATTGTCCCATTAATTATATATTTAGGTCATTAAATACATGGTCTTATAATTAGTAAAAGCTGTGTTATGAGCAAAGTATCTTCTTAAAAAAATTCTAAGGACAAAAAGGTGCTTAACAGCTTCGGTTCACAAAATCAGTTACCCGTTAAGATTATTAACTTCGAACAAAATATCAATCGGCGAAATGTTCTTCTTAAAAAGCTTTTCCCAACGGTGTATATCTTGTGAATGCGCTTATAGGGGTTTTCGGTATCATTGGGAAGATGGATGCTCATTCTCTTTTTTTATAACAAAAATAATAGGTAACTTACATGTGCTTCTGTCAGCTAAGTAAGCTGAGGCCCCGCCATCACATAAGGTTAATTATTTCCCGTCATAGGCCCCCAAAACATAGAGCCCGTAGACCTTTAAATCCATTTTCTTTGCGAAATATTGATTGATTTACATTTGCTATGTACATTCTGAAGAACATTTAACCAGATTTTTTTGTGTAAACATAGAAAAGATCTTTAGAAAAGATCAAAGCCGTTTGAAAGGAGTAGGGAAAACAAGCGAAAAATATCATGTTATATATATTTTTTTGAAACCTATTGACCAAGCCGTTACCAAGGAGTAGGCTTCAGAAAGGCACTGTTTTATAGCACTGCTCGGGAGTTAGGGCTTATCTTTAAATAATTTTGCTTTTATGCGTTATTATATAAATTTGGAGACATGTGACATCCACCAAACCACACTGGACCCGCGTGGTAGATTACGGCCCATTCTCTTTCCTAGAGGGGCCTGAGTCACAGCAGTGGGAATATTGTGAGGCTAATTATGATACACAATTATACGTTATTATTAATTGTAAATAATATATTACAACTTCACATGATATCAAACATTTTCCACTGAGTTGGATTTTTTAACCTTTATATAAGTCTTGCTTCATTATTGAAATTACAATTTCGAATGTTTTGGGAAAAATGAGCAATGTTCTAAATTCTCTATCTCGAGACTTATTAAACTTACAGAGCTACAAATTCACTTACATTATAGAAATTTTTATCTTCCTAAAAAGAAAACCGATTGACTTTTTCCATAACGGTGCATTGTTTAGAAGTTTTTTTTTTTTTTTTTTTTTTTTCGGTGGGAAAGTTTGACTGGTAGAGAATGCCTTGTTGCATTAAGTCCGCCTATGTACCACTACTGTACATGAAGTTTAAATAAATAAATAAAATCATTTCATCAGAAGATATAAGACAAAACCTGAAAGGTAACCAAACATTTATAGTTTTTCGAGTACCACGCAGTTAGCACAAGGGCCCACCATGATGTCTTTAAATTACCAAAATTTCGTTGTGTGAGAGTAAAGGTACTTTACAGGCTGTGTAGCACTATCCTTTTCTGGATCTTTCGAAGCTGGAAACCATTTGTATTATCTAAACAACGTTCTAAATTTATTTTTTGTGACCTAAGATATGTTTTAAATTGCTGGTCTGATTATATAATGCATAAACATGTAATCGCACCAATGCAGAGGGAGGCCTCTTCTCATACAGATAAATGTATAAACACAAATAATGATGTACCATGTTGTAGAGTTTGCAGCTCAGTCCCTAGAACCAGTCATAGACGTATTTAATGACATACTTACTTACAAGTTTACCTTAATGTGCCTAATTATGGAAATGCGAGCAAGTTCTTTGTAGTTTTCCTGAAAAAATGTAGTATATTTGTAATCCTGATAACTTCCCATAATAACTTTGCTGTCGTAAAATACCTTAAAATGGCCACTGTATTACTACCCTGTTAGATTAAAAAACAATATTTCAAGAAAAATCATATTTATTATATAAGTTTTATATGAATCATAGTCATAGTGTATGACTAATAGTCACTGGTAGAAAGTTATAAAGGTAAAGTGACAGTAAATAAAAAATGTATTGAACAATACATATCTTGTGTATGGTTTTGCATGTTGTCTTGACTTTTTTGTTTTCGACGCTATAAATTACTTTTATATATTTGAATCAGGTTGTTTCGTGTTTTAAAAGCATTTCATTGTTCGAAGCGTGCAACGTAGTTACGTCGAGAAAATGGAATGGTGCATTTCGCTTCCTGTGCCTTGGGCTGCAAATGAAATGGTTACGGAAGAATTTTTATGTTCACATTGTTTTCTAGAAGTAAATCTGTTTGTTGTCATAATAATTTTAAAACAATATTTTGATCACGCTGATATTATAAAGGCTAAAGTTTGTATATATAAATGTATGTTTTTACTCTTTCATGTTCAATCGGCTAAACGGATTTGGACGAAATTTATACCATATCCTGAAATAGTGTATAGGATACTTTTTATCTTAGAAAGTATGTTAAGATAATTTTCTACTTCTTCTTAGCGTATCGATGGCAAAACTAGTTAAATTTCTTGCTTGGCCCAGTATTCGGCCACGGCAATGCCGTCCGCTGATGCTGTCATTGAGTCCCTACGTGAACAGGTAACAGGGCACGTGATGCAGGATTGAAGGTGGGACATGGTCTGCGGAGAAACGCCGCACAAACACTGAAGATCGGGACCGTCCGAGTTTTCACCTTTCACGTAAGTTATGTCGCTGGCATAAGCTAGTTTTAAATAAATGAAACTGATACTAAACATTTATAAAAGCATTTATCCGAATTAGTATTGGCGTAGACAAACCTAGCCTAACTTATCTCTTACCGTATGGTTGATCGAAAGGGAAAAAAAGAAATACGCAATTTCGCTACCTATACAAAAAAGATTTGATGTATCCTTGTTCTGGCTGTTACATCAATCACGCGCCACATTCTCGTCGCCGTCACTTGTGAAGCATAAATAAAGCATTGGAGGCTTCCGACATCCCCCGTATTGATGTATTCACAACACAAACTGGTTCCTACTTATTGTCAGAAACACCGTTTCTATAATGTAAAGGAATACATTAGATTCATCGCTTTCCGGTTACATTCGTACGGAATTATTACAGATGGATTTTTATATGATGGAATTCTTTTCCTATTATTACATACATATATGTGCGATTTTTCTATATATTCTATATAAGAAAGTAATTTTGCGACTTGTGATCGACCTATTTAGTTATTTCTTTCACAGAAGTCTAATAGGACCCAACATAGGTACCTTACCTACCGCAAAATGTGTAAAGAAATTTGATACAATGAAACACTTTTATTCCAGTCTACTTATTAGGATAATAAAAACTGTTTCGAAATACTCACGAATAGTATCATGTAGCAGTATCTATCGAGGCAAAAACTCATGATACAAAATTATGCAGAACAGAATATTTGTCCGGATCGAAGAGTGGGCGAAGCGATCTGGGTAAGATTACGATTAGCAATACGAATTTTATACCTATACTGAGTATCGGGCGTTGAATTTTCAACTTTATGTCTAATGTTGCAAGGTATTTATTGAATCAAACTCGCTTTATTGAAGCATTGGGTGAATATGCTTAAGAATTTAGACCCAATTATTCTGTAGTTTGGTTACTCAAATGCACCTTTGCGATGTTTTCAGCTATATTTAAGCGTTATCCGATTTACCGAGGTCTAATTTAGCTGGATGTCAGTAACAAGCAAGTATTGACGTGAATGCCAAATATAATAATGAAATTGTTTGAATTATACGATTTGGTGTTATTCTTGTAACGAAACAGTTTTCTTGGAACTTAGAACATTATAATTACAAAAGCTCTTTGTTCGGCGTATCTGCTACGTCTGGCTTGTGTAGATAGCTAGTTATGTTCTTATATAGAAACTAAAATGATGAGTTTATTCAAAGACTTTTTTTTTTATTTGTGAAGTATAAACTGGTTTCTGCTATCGGCTTCGCCCGCGTGATAGTAGAAAATGATTCCTATTCCTAATTTCAACCAAATCCATTTAGCTGTTTTAAGTATGAAGGTATAATAAACATTCACACAGACACACCCATGCACACAAATTTTCACCTTTATAAAATTAGTGTGATTATATACCTAGTGATTATAATGATTTTTATTTTACGTACCGAATTTAAAAGTCAAACATGGACCGGGGCATGGCCAAAGGGCGGTTTGCTAGTAAAACAGCAATCAGATTTGCTATATCTAAGTAGACAATTTTTTTCTCAGAAAAAAAATTAGCAATGATTTTCTAATGTTTAAAAAAATATAATTTTCTAATAACGTGATTGTGCGGATGGTTTTTTTTCAACACACTTGCTCAGAAAGTGACTTTTATTGCACTGCACTTAGGTATATAATGGCACACGTTACAAAACTGTGACATTTTGATTACCATTACGCACTAGTGCTATAATGTAGTTAAAACCTTTTTGTTCAACCTCTTTGTTCGCAAAACAAATTTTGAATTCGAATAAAATTCATATTAAGTTATTGCGTTCAATATAGTATATAAATTAGTGTCATACTTACTTCTTTCATCCAATTTATAAGTTTAAATGGACAAATTTAACTTGTACAAACGATTTATTTAATAAAAAACATTTAGTAAATAAATCGTGCATTCAAATTTTTTTTTGTGGTCTATGGCCGCCATTTCAAGATGCGCGCGGTTTTTGACGTGTTTTTTTTTATTCCAGTGAAATTCAGTGGCTGTATTAATTAAATAAAATTAATTACTACAAAATCATTAGAAAATGTTGAATGAAAGACATTATTGTAAAAACTTTTCACGCAAGAAAACATAAAAGTAAGACTAGGCAGTATGATCAAAATACTTAAGCCCTCCTCTAAGGGTAAATAAAAAAAGTTATGCGCGTGCTTATGAAAACAGATTTTTACCGCCATGTCACAGAAAATTTTTACAAGTTTTACTATTGTTTTCTTCACAAGTGTATTGAAAAACGTCGTATGACACATGTGAGTAATTAATGATTACCGTTCTTGGCTCTTTTAAGACCCTCGCCACAGCTCGGGTCTAAATACCGCCTCGACGGTAATTACTAACATTACACACTTGTATTATAATGTACTATTATTAAAATTCTAAATTCGATTGTAAATTTTCATTAGAATATTTACAGACTTGCAGAAATGTTTCTTGTAATTCATGTGCACTCAGGTAAAACAACGAAAAATTAGAAGGGAAAAAGAAGAAATACAAGAAAAACTTAATTTAAAGTAACTTTGCTGAAAGGAAAGGCTTTCGTCGCTGGGTTTTTGAGAAAAAGTAAGTGTTCTTGGAAAGTGGAGTGAAACCTCCATTGAGCGGAATGTCAACACCGTTTGCGGTATGTTGTGATCACCGATAAACTGCATTTCCCACGCGTCAACGTACCTACTTACCACACTGATACCAAAAAGCAAATACTTTAAAATATAACTGCACTAGTTGTTGCCTGCGGCTTCAAAAAAATAGTCTAAGTATCCTATATATGCTATTCCTCAATACTACCGTCTGTCCTCAGCCTACCCGTGAGCCAAATTTTGTCCGAAACTGTTCAGCCATTTGAGTGTGAAGAAGTAACAAACATACTTACACTCACAAACTTTTGCCTGTGATAAAGGTGATTTTAATAGTGTGATGTTTTCCATATTTGCGCCTAAGTACATCCTTATTTTGTATCCAGGAAATCCCTGTCCATTTCAGGTTACCTGGAAGAAATTGCGGAATGCAACAAAGCTGTTATGGTAGGTTTTTAAGTGTAAGGTTCACATTTTGTAAATTATTATCTTGGAGTACAGTATTATATGGGAACATTATACCTACTGCTGTGACTCAGGGCCTCTCTCTCTGATAGGAAATGGGCCGTAATCTACCACGCGGGCCCAGTGCGGGTTGGTAAAGTAAATAAGGTATATCTAAATCATCATCATCATCATCATCATTTCAGCCGAAAGACGTCCACTGCTGGACATAGGCCTCCCCCAAGCGTCGCCACAATGACCGATCCTGTGCTTCTCGCATCCACCGCACTCCCGCGACCCTCACCAGGTCGTCGGTCCACCTTGTAGGAGGCCTTCCAACGCTGCGTCTTCCGGTGCGCGGTCGCCACTCTAGAACCTTTCGGCCCCATCGGCCATCCGTTCTACGAGCAATGTGCCCTGCCCACTGCCACTTAAGTTTGGCGATTCTTCGGGCTATGTCGGCGACCTTGGTTCTCCTGCGGATATCTTCATTCTTTATGCGATCACGCAAGGAAACTCCGAGCATAGCCCTTTCCATTGCTCTTTGGGTGACTGTAAGCCTTCTGATGAGGCCCATTGTAAGCGACCATGTTTCAGAGCCATATGTCATCACTGGCAACACGCACTGGTCATAGACTTTCGTCTTGAGACACTGTGGTATGTTGGACGAGAAGATACCGCGCAGCTTCCCGAACGCTGCCCAGCCGAGTCGGATTCGACGATTGACCTCTTTCTCAAAGTTAGACCTACCCAACTGGATTGTCTGTCCCAGGTAAACGTAATCGTCTACAACTTCGAGTGCAGAGTCTCCGATCTTGATCGGAGTGGGTGCTACATGGTTATTTACCATGACTTTGGTTTTATCCATGTTCATTTTAAGACCCACTCTTTTGGAAGCTCTACTAAGGTCATCGAGCATTGTACTGAGCTCCTCCGTAGTTTCAGCCATGACTACTATATCATCGGCAAACCGAAGGTGAGTGATGTACTCGCCATTGACATTAATGCCTAGTCCACTCCAGTCCAGAACCTTGAAGACATCCTCCATTGCAGCCGTGAACAGTTTCGGAGAGATGACATCTCCCTGCCTCACGCCCCGCTGCAGAAGGATAGGTTTCGAGGTCTGGTCCTGAAGTCGGACTGACATTGTGGCGTTTTCGTACAAACACTTCAGCACTTCGATGTACCGATAGTCAATCTGGCACCGTTGGAGAGACTGCAGTACAGCCCAAGTCTCGATCGAATCAAAAGCTTTTTCGTAGTCCACGAACGCTAAGCATAGAGGCAAGTTATACTCCTCTGTCTTCTGTATAACCTGCCGGAGCGTATGTATGTGGTCTACGGTGCTGAAACCTTTTCGGAAACCGGCTTGTTCGGGAGGCTGGAAGTCGTCGAACCTGCGCGCGAGACGATTCGTGATGACTCTGGAAAACAGCTTGTAGACATGGCTCAGAAGAGAGATGGGCCTGTAATTCTTAAGCAGGGCATTGTCGCCCTTCTTAAAGAAAAGTACCACCACACCTCTGCTCCATGCCTGTGGCGTCTTTCCCTCAAGTATGACGGAATCGAACAACCTCTGAAGGGCCCTTAGGACCGGTTTTCCACCCGCCTTCAGGAGTTCGGCTGTAATTCCGTCGTCACCCGACGCCTTGTTGTTTTTAAGCTGCTTCAGAGCCACCCTAATCTCGTACAGGCTGACGTCCGGGATATCTTCGGTATAGTGCCGGGTTAATCTAGCTCTTGGGTCGTTTGCTAGATTCGTTGTGGGTTTTGTGATAGATGTGTACAGCTGTCCATAGAATGCCTCGATCTCTCCCAGAAGCTCCGATTTGGCGGATATGACTCTGCCATCGTCGGTCTTCAGTTTCGTGAGCTGGCTCTGCCCTATAGACAGATCCCTTGCAAAAACCTTGGAGCCCTTATTCCGCTCAATCGCATCCTTAATCCTTTCGGTATTAAAGAGGCGGAGATCGCGTTTTAAGGACTTTGAGATCCGTCTATTGAGCTGCCGGTAGATGCACGCATCGTCTGAAGACTGCAGAATCATCTCACGCCTCTCTTTCATGAGTTCGAGAGTTTGATCAGAGAGCCTTTTCTTCCTTGTACGACGAGTCTTAAAAAACTTAGACCCGACCGTATGGACAGTTTCCACGAACCCATCGTTGTATTCGTCCACAGAGCCACCTAGGCACTCGAAACGATTGTGAAGTTCGAGCTGAAAGCTCTCGGAGTTTTGAATCTGGATCTGTGCTGGACGGAGCGTAGACCTCATCAGTCGAGATCTTTCAAGCTTGATATTGATATTCAATGTGCCTCTTACCATGCGGTGATCACTTCCAGTTTTCACCGCGTTGATCACAGAGACATCATTGAATATTTGCTTCTTCGTCGACATGATGAAGTCAATCTCATTTCTGGTCGCACCATCAGGGCTTTGCCAGGTCCACTTCCTACGGTCACGTTTTTTGAAGAAGGAGTTCATCATATAGAGGCCCTCCCTCTCCATAAAACTAGCCAATAGGTGTCCCCGGCGGTTCCGATGTCCAAATCCAAATTGCCCCACTCGCAGCTCATCACCGTCTCGTTTACCCAGTTTCGCGTTAAAGTCCCCCATGACCACGGTGAAGTGAGTCTTAGAACCATGCATGGCTCTGGATATATCCTCATACATGGACTCTACTTCGTCGTCGGGGTGTGTCGAGGTCGGGGCGTAAACCTGTATGACCTTCAGCGAATATCTTGATGATATTCTGAGTATAAGATACGCTACCCTGGTCGACACACTCTCGATCCTCACCACATTGTTCACAAGGGACCTGTGGACGATAAACCCGACACCACCCTGGGATTGCTGGTCACCCTCCCGGAAATAAAGCAGGTTACCGGATTTGAGAATTATCGTGTCCTCCCCCTGTCTTCGGACTTCAGATAATCCCACAATACTCCATCGTAACCTGCTCAATTCTTCCTCAAGTTCGGTGATCTTCTCGTCGGACCGGAGTGTACGCGTGTTATATGTTGCCAGGTCCAGTCGTCGTTGTCTAAAGGGGTAGCCGGATCCCATCCGGAGATTCTTCGCACCCCTTGCCTCGCCGTAACCTTGACCGCTACCGGAGTCAAGGGTAGACGGGCTGCCGGGCACTAGGGGCCATTTTTTGGTTGTGCTTATCATCATTGGGGGGATTTGCCATAATCGCCACGCTTGGCATGCGGGTTGGCGATCGCAGTTTAGTTGTTGGAATTCACAAAGAATGCTGCTGCCCATTCTCTGGTATGTCCCTTAGTCGCCTCTTACGACACCCACGGGAAGAAATGGGATGGTGTTATTCTTTACGTCCGAACACCATACGGAACCTAAATATATATATGTATATCTAAATACCTAAATAAAAAGGTTGGCAGAAGCATAAATTGTACCTACATCAACATTTAACAACATCAAGTGCTATAGAAATATAACGAATACTGCAAGTACCTATTACACGATTTCCATTGAAGCATGAGATTAAAAATAAAAGAATAAAGCTCGAATATTTATAGGCGTATAAAGTCCTAACTATTTTATTAAAATCGATGTAAAGTTAATGAACACATTTCGCTGCACGAATAAGTATGTACAATGAAAATGTCATAAAATTTGCGGTTGTGTTATTGGAGTTGCATGTGTAAGCGTCGACTCATCTCACGTTATGAACAAGAAATGAGTAAATACGAACTTTTGGGGGGTGCGCAACAATGAAAATGTCACTTTATGAAATGGGCCCGAGTTGATTAATGGAGTTAGAGTAGGGTGTTCGGACCTTCTTACTTGTTTATTCATTCATTCTGGAACACCGTGTGCTGGAGCCGTAAATATAAATATCAACTATGACGCGGTACGACTGTTGGGCTATGTAATGTAAAGTAACGAATTGTTTCACAAAAATGCATTTACTTTGTTACCGTGTTGATTCAAGGCATTATAAAATTTATTTTTGAACAAAAACGGAGTCAGATTCATTTAGTAGAAATATAGACCTGTGTAATTTTAATTGTGACCTTTTTAGACTTTACCGAAGTAATTTCGATTTAAACTACTAGATATACTAGAAAGAAAGAAAAAAAGAAAACACGTTTATTTGGCACACAATGAGATAACGATTATAATATAGAAACTTAAATACTAAAAATTAAAAAATACATCAACATTGTGTGTCTCACGGCTGCGCCAAATAGGTCCAGTTCAGCATAATACCAGGCCACTATATAGCAGTTGCCTGACGCTGGTTTTCAACTGATCCTTACTATGAGTCTACGGATGCTAATCAGTTTGTTTGATGAGAGGTAAATAAATATATGTATATTTAATATGGAGGCATATACTAAGAGTACATGGCTATTAATCGGAAATACACATTTCGTGTTTATGGCTGCTTCTATTTCATTTTCCATTGCATTGTTAAATTTCGGCTCAGTCAAAGCGTTTATCAGTTTCGCTTTGTCAATATATTTAGTAATGTAGTGTTTGAAAATTGGTTTCTATAAATTGGAAACATTATTCAAACTGAAAACTTGGTACAAGTTGCTTACATCAATTACTAAGAGCAAATAATGGAACATTGAGATTAGATACACAAATCTTAGTAAACGTCTAGAAAATATAGCAATCTATCAAGTTTCTGTTTGAAACTTGGGTGTTAGGGAATTAGCCAAATCTCAAACTACCCGAGTTTACGGAGATAGTAAAATACAACGGTCTCACTTCATCGTTGACACGCTTATCTATTGTATAAATAGTGTATTGCGGCTAAAGTTATGTTGGCTTAAAGAACACGGGTATCTTCTACAGGTACAAGATCATACAACATCAGCCCCCTCGCACTCCTTGGTTTGTAGACACCAAAATGAGCAGAACTCTCATAGTAGTGGCTTTAAGGCTTCGTTCTGGACACTATCCCACCAAAAGATTTGGTCATATGATGAAAAAAATAGATTCCCCAAATTGTGACGTGTGTGGAGTTATTGATGATGTCCAGCATCTTTTGGTGGAATGTGTCAAAAATCAAACGGGTAGGGAGCTACTGGCAAAATTAAGAAAGATCAATAAAATTGATATAGGATTTTTCTTTGAAATTCTGGCCGATCCTAGAAGTGATGCTGCTAAGATCACATTTGACATGGCAATGTGTCGGTAGTTAAACCTTGTTTAAAATGTTTAATCAACTGTGTACTGTGATTACTAAGTTAAGTTGTTATTGTAAAATTAGGTTAGGTTATGATGGGGCTGACATGCTCTTAGAGATTAAAGTCCCTAAAAAATAAAGAGAAAAAAAAAAAAAAAAAAAATCTTCTACAGATTCGAACATATTATGAATAAGAAATCCCTGAGTTCTCCTTAATCATAGATTATTTAATCAAAACGGGCCAGGACAGGACAGTAACTATAAATGTCGTATGACGTGATAACAATGCGATAGACGGTTTATGAAACAGCTCCGGACTTGATAAATGACCCGAGCTGGTTCGAGGCGGACGCACCAATTTATGCATAGCCGTCATCGGCAGGATTACAATGCTTCATGGTAAAATGACGCCGCGCCCTAGAGTACATGAGTAATACAAAAGATTTTAACACTACCCGCTGAAAATTAAATTCAATTCTATTTTATTTATTTGGGAAAACAAAAGGTTATACATTACAATTTGAGTAATTTGACTAGTGCCTGTTGCCTGTGATAACATATGGGACTGAAACGTAGTCGTTTACAATGGGCCTCATCAGAAGGCTTACAGTCACCCAAAGGGCAATAGAAAGGGCTATGTTCGGAGTTTCCTTGCGTGATCGCATCAGGAATGAAGATATCCGCAGCAGAACCAAGGTCGCCGACATAGCATCGTCAAACTAAAGTGACAGTGGGCATGGCACATAGCTCGTAGAATGGATGATCGATAGGGCCGAAAGGTTCTAGAGTGGCGACCACGCACCGGTAGACGCGGCGTTGGAAGGCCTCCTATAAGGTGGACCGATGACCTGGTGAGAGTCGCGGGAATGCGAGACGCACAGGACCGATCGTTGTGGCGATGCTTGGGGGAGACCTATATCGATCAGTGGACTTATTTCAGCTGAAATGATGATGATGTAGATGACTAATTAACACATGAAAGAACAACACACACAACACTACTTAATTTCAATTATATACTAAAAAAAACACAGTTTTCTAAGAACGGTAAACATTTCACATCTCGCAGTTTATCTAAATATTATTTTGTCCTTTTAATTTTTTTTTATTTTCTCGAAGAGCCCGTATCACTTCATTAAGACGATGTGGCATGTTGGAAACCAAATTTCCAATACAACTTTAGCCTCGTGTAAGGTAGTTGGAGCTGGAGAGCGTAGTCTAACACAATATGTTTCTGTATAGTTTGGGACCATTTGCTGGCCTATAAGGTTTTTAAATATTAGCTTCACCAAGCCGTGCGCTCAATGAATCGGTCTTCCCGTGTAGTTGTACACCTTGGCAGGCTATTTCTTGGTCTTCTGATGTTCTTCCGGTCTCTTGAAATCACAGGAGTACTCTTTGGACCGTACATAAAGATACACTTACTGATCTAGCACTACGTTGACTATTTCCTTCTTGTATCTTGGTAATTCGTCTACATTCTTTGGGTATTAGTAACACGATATTGCACTGAATACTGAGACTAATCCAAGAAATAGATAAATACAATTTCTTGGATCTTCACAGATGAGCTCGGTTTTAAACAGGAGTAGAAAAAATACTCTTATGTTAATTTTTGTTATGTTTCAAAATCTACAATCTATGAATACTATAAAACAAATATTACGCTAAGATATTATTTATACGATTGATCTATGTAAAGAACTTTGGGAGATATTGCACTTTTACTATGGGACCCGCTATTTTTGCGGTATTTGCAACAACAATAGCGAGTAGTTTCTAAAACTAACTTGCAATAAAGGAAGCTATTATTTCCACGTATTTTCCCCCGATTTTTATATTTTTGGTTATGAAGTCGCGAAAGGGGAGAACCTTTTGTATAAGGGGACCTCGGAGGTTCATAACTCTCAGTGGAAGCGTCGAATTAAAAAAAAAGATCTCAATGGGGCGGGGAAAATGTTGTGCTGTTCCATAAGCGAGGATTTGTGCTAGTTCCGGTGGAGGACCTTTTTACTATATCTACAGTTATGTTTATCTGAAGGTAGGCGTGTATATAATAGTGCTATAAAATCTTCATGTACAACAATTATGATTTTTATAGTTTAACATGTTGACAGCGGCACTCATTTTTGTATTATTTCCATTCTTGCATTTGACTGTAAACTGTAATTATGACGGTAAGGGGCTTATTAGACCCCGTATCGTGAAGTTTAAGAAACTACAAGCTTTTATTGGCTAAGTGCAATACGAGGTCAAAGTGACCCCGTATCGTATTTAAGTCGCACCACTGCTTTCTGTTTTAATAGGGCATCTTAGGTATATATCCATCTCTTTTCTAAACTACACCAAATTGAAGTTATGGTCTCCAAACGGCTGAGAAGACTACGTTTTTCTTAGCCACACCGCAAGCAAGACACGTACGAGGCATATTAGACCTCGTTCTATACTTTATATCATCAATATTTGATATCATCTGTCAATAATAACATTTTTAAATATATTATTTTTAGGGATATCTTATTTATGTCCGTACCAGAACTTCTAATATAACAAGAAAGGGCTTAAGCAATAAACCCAAGGTGTTCAGTTCACTACAGAATTAAAAAGGTTCAGTAAATATTATGACGGGTTGCTTTTGAATGATATTGTATTTCGATATGACGCTGCGGAGCATTGAAAGTGATGTTTAAATAGGCTGCTAATCCCACCAATATTGAAATATCTGCGACAATATTCAGCCGGAGAGCTGTGATCCCCTTTTATTAAAACACCGTTTTATATGAGCAACGGTATGAAAAAATATTGTCTCCAGTTTTATGACACTGTTAACAATATATCCGACCTAGGTAGCGATTTGGAGAAAGTGTGATTTTATTTTCCTTCTGGCAAAATATAAGAAAAATATGCCATATACTTTCGTTATTAAATTATATTAGCAGTAATAAAATAACACAATTCCGCTTTATCTACACTAAATCTAGAATAAATCGGTCTACTGTCGTCTACATCAAGTTAACATAGAAATGTTGTATAATCAAAGGGATGTATAATTAGAGTGACATGCTTGCAAATACGAAATTCGGATGAGTAAATGTAATGTACAAATTTGGATAATTAATCATTGTATTGAAGAATGTTTAGTGTGTGTTTAAATTGTTTGGTATTGCTAATTATACAAGCAAGCCGCTTCAGTTTCACTCGGAGTTTTGAAATCTTTTTATTTCTTGACTTATATCTTCATTGATAGTTTCTGTCAGCGGCTCCGCCCTCATGAATTTTTTTTCTCCATACAAATTTTGGAACCCCATTTCATTCCTTTCTGGGGATGTTTTTTTTTTCGAAAAGCCCGTCCTATCCTATGTATATATTCGAGATTCTGACCCCGACTACCAGCCAAGGAGACGCGGGCTAGCGGACGTCAAGCAATGGGTAGCTCACCGTCCGGCTGTCCGATAATTTACCGGATCGAGCCCAGTTGTAAACGGTGCGTAGTGATCTACGCACTCCTCAAACAGATGTCCGCAAACCGTAGGGGCCCAGCAGGGCCGATGCCCGCTAGCTAGGACCGCGGGGAATTTTTGAAGAGGAACCCGTAGTCATAGATCGCAAAGGGCAACCGAAGGACACAGGTGTGGTTTTAGTCAGTAAAAGTCTGACACGTCCTCGCGCTCCACCCAGAGCATGATAAGTCATTAAATGATTTTCACTCTTTAAAAAAATCCTTTATATAGGTACATCATAAAAAGGAATCTCTGTACAAAAATACCAGCGTTCTAGGTCTAAAAGTTTTGGGCGTTGACGAGTTTGTGAGTGAGTCAGGACTTTGCCTTTTAAATAAATATACAGAAGATAATGTGCATGTATTATATAGAAATCAGAAACGTTTATTTCAAATAGACCAATTACAAGCACTTTTGAATTGTCAAAATGTCGATCAGAAATAAAAAGTGAAGCTAATACACTTAAACCTTCCCCATGCCTCTGTTGGCAATTTTTTTTTTATTGGAATTGGATTGAAATTGGCAAAAACTACATGAAAATTCATACAGTAGTTTTTGATTTTATCTTGAGTAGACGTGGTGGGGATTTTGTTTATAATATAAAGTGTAAAAAATATATTTTACAAAAAAATAATACAACCTACTTCAATGCAAAAAACACACTAAAAAGTACAAAATAACTTTAATTTTAGAAGTCGGTGTTAAAATAACGAAGAGACAAAACTATTATAGAAACACCGACTTCCGAAATGAAAGTTATTTTCTACTTTTTATTGTTTTTTACATTGAAGTCGGTTGTATTTTTTTTTTTAAGTTTTTTTGTTTACAATTTTTAGTTGTGGTAGCACAATTAAAAATTAACCTTCAGCTAATGATTATCAGATTAGCTCGATGGTAGCTTATAGCCAGAGTGCATCTCATGACAATTGTAATAATCCCAAACACGGTTAGGTTACATTGATTTATTCATCAGATCAGTTCGATATATCCCCTCCCCCCTTCTTTCAGTTAGTCATCGACTACTCGTATAAACAAAGCCATTTTACTTGTTACGACAGTTCTGCTAAGATCCTGTGAGGAGTTCCATTCCATATCTTCGAAGATCCTCATCAGATCATAACAATATTTATATGGGACCAATTCGGAAGCATACACTATCAATCAAAAAAAAATTTCAAAGTCGGTTTACATTTGACCGAGATATCGATGACATAAAAGAAATACATTTAGCCGGACATAGAACCTCCTTCTTTTTGAAGTCGGTTAAAAAGGATTTTATTGTTCATAGCTATAGAAATGACAAGCTATGCTTTTCTATATCATTGACTAGTTGCAAATGCTAGTTAGCAACAAACAGTTTTCCTGTCTCTGTTTAGTCTCTAGAGGTATTATTCATTTAAGCAAAACTGGTAACTTATAGCAGCTGTGCAAAGCTTATGGTGTGTGAAACAATGTGAAACGTTATCTGGTTCTATTGTGATAAGTCCTCTCGAAAATGTTATTGTAAGTTAAAGCAATGTTTTGGAAGTGTTATCTAGTGTGGCTTATATCAGGGGGGTGGCAGTAGCGTTCGGCTGTGGTCTCGTGATGTTATTACTGTTTGGAATCCACTGGTACAACTGTTCAATTGTTTTCTGGTGTTCATGGTGACGAATGTTACTGTTTTGTTCTATGATTGTGAGTTTTTATGATTAGCGTACGTGACGCTCATAAGTAATTAATTTTACTCGTTTTTTTAGGTGTCAAATCATTCAATGACTTCTCGCGCTCTAAGGCAGAACGAGAGGGCGTGTCAGACTAAAAGTCTCCCACTCCTCTGTTCCTTCTTTGCCTTGCATTCCAGGTCCCCGGGTTTTCCTTTCAGAATCGAGCCCATGGCCCCAGTAGGCTTTGGCCTTGGTGGGTGGTTTTGCTGATATCTCCTTGAGGTGACGCGCCGTCGACGACTCGGGCTCGGTCCGAACGGTTACCGGACAGCCGGATGGCGAGCTACCCATTGCTCGGCTTCCGCAAGCCCACGCCTACGGTGGCTGGAAATCGGGATAGGGTTCTCGGCGGCTGGGGTGTGAGGAAGTCTGACATGATTGTCAACTTCACTTTTACGTAAAGGATAACCTCCAAAAAACCTTTTTTTCCTAAGATAATTTTGGTTAAGAAGTTTCATAATTAAATTCGACTGGAATGTCTGTTTTTATAGCGCTCTAAAAAAATTGATTATATAAATAAATATTTTATTTTTGTGTTATAAATACTTGAAGTATTTTAATTTTAACCAATCGATACATCAAGTATCAATGTGTGTTGACACAGTAGTAGTAGCAGTAGACAGTTATCATTATCATCACCATTTCAGCCGAAAGACGTCCACTGTTGGACATAGGCCTCTCCAAAGCGTCGCCACAACGACCGATCCTGTGCGTCTCGTATGCATCGCATTCCCGCGACTCTCACCAGGTCTTCGGTCGCCCTTGTGGGAGGCCTTCCAACTCTGCGTTTTCCGTGCAGTAGACAGTAGCAGTAGATAATTGTGAAAAACAAATAATTCTCATAATATTATGTAAATGTGTCTCTCTTAACTACTCCACTTTTGTTGTAATATATTCTTTTTTTTCTTCTAACTCATTGCTTTTGCAATATTTTTTATATTATTAGACCCAACCACCATAAATTCGTTAGTAATTTGTTTTGCTAACGTCTCATTTATTGATCGTTGTAATTATTTATTTTTCTTGCTTTTTTTATGTAGCCTCTTTTTTATAATGTGAATATGAGAACACTGCTGTAGACTCCGCGAATTCTTAGATTACTTCAATATGACTCACTTTTTATTATGATCATTTTTATTGTACTTTTGAGGGCAATATTGACTAGTCTTCACTGTCCTTACATAATATCTACTAATACTGTAATATGGCAGTATTGTGAGAACAACATTTTTTTTTAAAAGAGTAACCATGTAGTTTTTAGCCGGATCTTCGTCATAGGAAACGACCAATTTGGAACCGTGCACTTGCTTCTGACGTTGTATAAGTACCTACCGTTATAGGCCTAAGTGAAATAAAAACAATTTTGAATTTGAATTTGAAATTTACGTAAATTTAAGCTTTTGGGTTCATACCCCAACTATAAAGGAACAACCCTTTTTTTTTTAAAATAAAGTGCCTGATTAAAGGATTATTCTACTAGCTTCTACCGAAGACGGGAATGAAAAATGTGAAATCTTACTAATATACATCTTATTAAAGTTAATATTGTGTTTTGTAATAGTTGTAAGCCCCGATAATTGTAGTCCTTCATGGTTCTGGTTTCTTTCTGGTTCTGGAGTTAACTCATTCACTGTCTTGACTTCTTTGATGATTGTTTTTGATGTTTTCCAGCTCCGAAAATACTTCGTCATGATCCTAGTAGATATTGAAATGTGTATGTTTTTTGATGTTTATTGTTTTATGTAAAGTATTATTTTGTACAAAACCGTCTAATTTCAGTAACAATAAAATACAAATTTAGGACCCAAATCGTTACTTTTCTGTGACAATGCCTAAAAGGAAAAGAATTCAAACATTCTTTAACACATCTATTTAGTAAAGGACATTGAGTTTCGAACAAATGCTGCCCAGATATGAAAGTACTTCCAAATGGTTCGTTACATTAATATACAAATACATAAAAAAAACCTGGGGTCTCAGAGTTTCAAAGTTTAGGGTTACGGGATTGTTCGAAAGAGTTATCCTAAAGAAGGACATAGGCTAATTTTTATTTCACAATGATTTTCCACTTCACGTCCGCAAAACACCATTATTATTAACTAAAAAAGCCGTCATTTATGTTAATATTACAACTCATATACATTTCTAAGTTTATCTAGGACATTACTGACACCCGGTTTCCAGGAAGCACGTAAAGCCATTGGTCCCGGTTGTTATTCTTAGTCTTTGACAGTCGTTACAGGTGGTCAGACACCAGAAAGTCGGACCAACTACACTCCAAGCAACACAATACCCGTTGGATAGATTGATTTATCCAAGGGGGGTTGCCTACTGACTGATTGTGGAGGTCTGTTAGGCACTCGTGCCATATAAAACACAGGTATTTATTTATCGTTTATTTCAGACATTAATTAACCCAAAGTAACATTATTGAATAAAATAAAATTGTTATAGCATAACAAACTTAAATTAAATCAAATACATTAGCTTACATAAATGATTGAAACAGTGATAAAATTATAAGCCGCATTCGGTTAGACTGAAAGTCGACCCCAAGCAAGTTGGGAACAGGCTAGGGAGATGATGAAATAACTAGACATTCACGCGGGCAAAGTCGTGGCCAGAAGCTTGTAATTTATAATAATTGCTCTCTAATTCCTGTAAAATTCTTTCCTATATTTTTTCTTACGCAAAAGCGTGCGAACACCGATAATGCCAATTTATAGTAGCTCCTCGTGTATACTTAAGCCTTTTAGTGGGGCTCTATAATTGCTGCAATCTGCGGCATCGTAGAATATTAGGTGAATGCATAATTTTTCCGTAAAGACGGAATGATTCCTTTTATGTTCGTCCTAACAAGTATTAATGGTCCCGGCCGCAGTACCTTTGCAGAGATTCTGTCATTTGCGAGCAATTACCGTCGCCCTCGTTTACTAAATTGTGTTAGATATGATTAATAACGTTTTTGTTAAGAATCCACTTAGTTTTTCCTTCGGAAGGGTACTTAAGGTGGTGATAGCGTCTTACAGTTGGCTAGAACGACTAGGTACCTATCTAGTAAGTCCAGATGACAATTGGCAAAAATTTTGAGTTGCGAAGTTACTATAACTATATACATATATATATAATTCTTGTTATAGTATCTAGGCATTCTCTTATTATGTTATCCAGCAACATGGTTGCAGACATCCTTGTTTTTTTCTACTTCACTACAGTTTTTTGGTACGCTTTTGACCTGTCACCCTAAAAGCAAGAATATCCACTTAAAAGTGCAGAAAGCATATAATAATTCCTGAAAAACATTTCTAAAAGATTCTAGACAGATGATTTTTTTTCTTCTAAAACTGTCTACGCACAATCTTCGAGTAGGTATCATTACACTTTGTAGCCTGTCTAATGATTTCGTCACTTCAGACATCAAATTTAGAACTAAATAGACACTAAAACATTCCTTGTTTATTTACGTTAATATGTTCAGTATATACCATAATAATTAATATCATACTCTCGTCTCGGCAAGTGTAGATTCAGGGCAATCAATGATATCTACTCACACACAACAATCTACTAAAATTCAAGTCTAAAAATAGAAACTCTACGACGATACTCGGAGCGACAGTCCTCCGATCACTTGAACCCAATTAGTGGTGGAGTATCCTGAAGTTAGTATAGAAATAAACAAAACACTATCAACAATTCATTCCAACACTATACTAGATTTTTTTTAATAATTACAGTTTAAAAAATAATCTTAATATTATCATCCCATCATAATAAAGGACCCAGACAGACAAAACTTGGAATTAAATATTATTAGAAGACCCTTCAGAAATCTTTTGAATATATTTTTGTTTAAATTACTACAAGTTTCTATTTGTGGAACGCCTACTGGGGCCAAGGGTCTGATTCTGAAAGGAAGACTCGGCCCTGGTACGAAAGGCAACGAAGGAACAGGAGTGGGTTTTTAGTCAGTATAAGTCATAAGAGGATTTTCCCACCGAAAAATAAAAAAATCTACGCACCGTCTGTTTTTCGTAGAAGCCATTCTACGGTTAACATATTCTTTGTCATTTTGTCTCATCTGTCTGTAGGAATCTTAAAGGTCTTGTGAAAACATTAAAATAAATTTTCAACCATTCAATCTGATTTATAACTTACCTTTATTAGTTTCATATGATCAAATATAGCCTACGTAACTATGTAGATTCAAATTCAGGGAGAGACTTCTCTTAGAGGTATTTAGGAGCCATTTATTGTGAACTTACCGTTGAGTTCAAGCTTTATGTAACGACGAGTTATTAGGTCGAAAAAGATGGCTCATAATAGTTAGTTATACCTAGTCTTAGTGCCTGAATCTGGCTACACTGAAGATAGACTGGCATATTTTTTTAGTTATTCATACTTATGGTAGGTGTATGTTCTAAATCTCAGGCCTTTCTCGTTAGGTTTCAACGAAATGAAATTATTGTACAAATTTTGAACTCTCGTTTCATTCTTTTATGTGGTTAATTTTAGTATAGATACCGGCACGGATGTTGAGCGCTGACTTCTACAGTTCTACTTGCGCAGAAGCACGCAGAAGTGAAATATCGGGTCTCTTTAGTGATATGAAGAGAGATGCGGGGGCGGGGAGTGAAATCCTTGTACAGTGATTGGCTTGCCGATATTGTACGATGCGCAAAAAGATCTCTATTTCGCCGAGCGCTCAAGATTCGTGACGTTATCTGTATATCTTTCCTTATTTTTATATAGGTACTTCATAAAATGCACCTCTGTGTAAAATTTAAGTGTTCTAGGTCCAAGGTTTTGCGCTAAGCGTTGATGAGTCTAAGTGAGTCAGGACTTTGCCTTTATAAGTATATACAGATCATTACTTCAATCCATATACCGTAAGTATGCTGCATCCTGGACTCTTTCGTATTCTCTAATGTTTGCAAACTCGATTAGAGGAAATAATTTTAGACGCCCGCCTGCTCCTATTTAAGTATAATGTGTGCAATATACAGGTCTTTTTCTAACTGCGATTTTTCGTCATAAGGGAATTTCACCTTACCGAATCTTGGATCTTGAATCTTCTGGGAGATGGTAAATGAAAAATAAAAGGAAAGCTCACGCCATCTTCGCGAGCTAGGCACGACGGGCGCGGCGGCCGGCGGGTTTCGCCAGAAAGTCGAGCTCGCTCTCGACTACCATCTTATTAACGATAATGTTGACTTGCTCGCTTTGTGCAACTCGGTTTACGCAAACTTGGGCTCGTGTTTCAGTGGTTTATCTTCATGATGTGATGTAACGTCGTTCAATTTTCCAACTGATTAATTGTTGTTTAACTTTGCGCTAAATTTGTTTTACTCAATGCGACTTACAACGCATATCTAGGTACCTATTAAAAAGTTGGTAAAACTTGATATCGACTTGTGATATACTCATATACTGTACTTGTGTATATGATGAAGATTCAACTTTTCATAATTTCTTTGACCTACTTTCATATTGTGTTTTGATGCAATCATTTAGTTTGTTCAAAATTGCTGGCAACGTCCAGTTACTACATATTATTTCCACTGTATTGTGTTAAAATATAAAAATATTTATGTTTGGGTCGTTACAGAAAAGCACAACAGAGAGGAAGTTATTATTTTAATGGTGGACTGGGGAAGTTTTTAAAATGTTGTAGATGCTTTCATCGTTAATGTGATGGGCACGAAAACTATTTTTTTTTTTCTGATAGAAGCCGAGGGAAATGTACTTAATGCGTTGCTTCATAAATTATGGCAGATAAAAGAATACATTTTTACCTTGCATTTTGTAATATATCAACCTACCTGCAATTGAGAAGCGTTATTTAACAACTCGTTTTAATGAGGGAAATCATGAAAGAGAAAAATAAATGACTGACGCCTGCAAAGTTGCAACGTTTATAATTGCAGAGCTACTAGAGATCTCTTTTCAAGTACGATTTTAATAGCTTATCGATATAGTGAGCACACCATCCAAAATACTATTACTAGTATTACCTACGTAGACACGTTCTCGATTAATTACACACGTTGCTGTTGGTAATACACTCTCATTAGACGGATTATTGATGTTAATATTGTTTGATGTTAAAAGTTAATTAATAGTTTATAAATGGCAATACAGTTTCGAGTCAGTCAAATATCTTATTAATTTGGCGTATTATGTACAGCGGCAAATAATTGGATTAATCAAAATGTCAGCGCTCATCCTCTTGTCATCTGGAACCTTGAGTTGTGATACGGGGAGCTCCATATTGTGTAATGGTGGTCTGACTTGTTATGTCGGTATTACTTTGGGATAGTATTACGTAGCCTGGCAGTTCCTGAAATGAAGGTTCACTGTGAAAGTATTTCCCTGACCCTGATCAGACAAAACAGGACATTGTCGGCCCAGACGGGTCGATCACGTGGCGAAAATTGGCCGAATAGTTCGGAGACGCAAAGAGAAAGCTATAACATGAAACAAGGACCAATTTGGATCCTTCTTAGGATTGTAGGTAAGCAATAAGGTACTAGCACTTTTTCAGATAAATTTATTATTGTTAGGAATTGAAAAGTGAAAATCAATCTGCATTTCGTAGTCAATCGTACAATCAAAAAGTGTAGCATTCAAAAGGCGTCAATATCCGCTTTCTCTCAGTTGAGTTTTACAATTCGTACACCGTAATAAGAAACTGTTACACAGTTCGTATTTTTTCCTTTCCAAGATGATCACGGAAATAAACATTTTTATTGGCATTACACGGCGTAACAGATATCAGGAGCCGCGTCAAATATCGTCGACCGCGACACAATAAACGGAGCAATATTGCTCTGCGACAGAAGCGAGCAGATAAATCCTTGTAAACAAAATTGTGACTGTCATCGATATCGTACTTTATGATTGGAAAGCTGAAAGCAACATGAAATTCAAATCGTACAAAATTGACCGCATACCCTTTTCAACGTCGTATACTTATGTATAATAATTCTAAAACACACCCTAAATCCTTTCAAGCCGTTGGACAATGGCTTTGACGGCGCGCTATTATTATATTTTATTTTCCCTCACGACTCCTTATTATTTTTATACTTTTCTTTATACGAGGATATCGGCAATAAAAACGAAATGTTTGTTGCTTGATTGAACCGCCGTGAGACGTGTTTTTTTATTTCATGTCTACTGGTCTGGAGACAGCGATCATATCTTGATTGCTATCTATCAAAAGTGAAAATATAAATTGATCGCACAAAATAGTACCTATTTATATTATTAAAGACTTATTGGCTTCTTCGTTCGGCTTGTCAGTTTTCGTTTACTTTTCTGACTAAACTCAAAGTTTAATTAAGTATCAACAGTTGACTTCAATTTGAAGTATCTAGAGTAGTCCTACTTATGGTCTCGTGTTTACGAAGTTCGATCGATTTTATTGGCACTAGGTGTATCTACTCGTATATCTATCTACCTATTAGAGGTGCATATGTGAACGTTTTGTACTTCACTTCGACGCCGCGGGCATATTAAGTCATCGATACCCCTTAGCGTTCCGAAGTGCCATTTACTGTTATCAAAATCCAATTAAGCGTAAAATGGTAATATTATCTCATTCTAAAATAAACTCAATTTTAGGATTAAACATTCGGTACAATTTTGGAGCATACAAGCAACACGATGTGAAATATTTAGGGATAGCTACTCTAAACATTGCGGTATTTAATGGTAGTATAGGTAAGTCTGCTTTTTAAAAATAATATAGGTAATGTACATAGGTCGACTGATATACGCTGTTCACAACACCAATTTACAACGATGGTCCGATAAGTAGGTACGATAAATTGATGGCTTATTTTATAATATTAAGCGCGCAGCCTGGGCAAAATAAGCGCGGTTTATGGCTAATATAGTACAGAGCGTTCGCAGCGAGGAACTTCGTTGCATTTTGCATAAAATCGATATGTACCATCATATAGTGGTGGCAAGCGTAACCGTATACCGCTGACTTGTTTATATCATTGAAATGGTTTACTATGGAACCTTAATGTCTTATTTTTTATCATTTCTTTAGTTTTATTGTGTTCTAATTCGAGTTAAAATACACACGTTTTTCGCCAACAGTTTTGCGTGAAAATATAAAATTATACCAATACTCCCGGTATATACAGTATGGCTTTACTATTCCAGGGACATGGCCAACCCATATGTCAAATTTCATCTAAATTCGTTCAGCTGTTGGAGCGTGGATGTATAATAATTATACACACATATATATATATATGTGTGTATAATATATATATATATCTAAACTTCGCATCACACATAATCCTAATCCCGTAAGTGATAAGTAAAATAGTAAAGAGACAGTATGCGCAAACTCATATTTATATATGTAATTTAGACAATTAATATAAATAAAGTTGTTAAAAGTATATTTTAAACCCACAATATATTTTCCAACGATAGTAAATGACGGATGCGTTTAAACACTAGTGAAAAAGACGTGCAACAAAAAGGGCCGACGTGTGTTAACGCAAACGAGGCAAGTCCATCCGTACGTCAGTCGACCGAGTTTTGAATAGACTGTGCTTCCACGAAATTTAAAACCGGTAAAGCTATATTCACGCTCGTCAGTTAATCGTGACTCTTGGAAGTAAGTGCATTAAAGTGTCTGGGCCGGCTGCTAGTGTTTGTTGCCCTATTCAAGTACCCAGGTACCCAGTTTCCTAGGTACCCAAGTTTCCAGATCCGCAGGTACCCAGGTACTCATGTACCGCTTTCGCGTCCATTATTTTATGCAAAATAAGCTCGAGTGGGAGAACTGTAATAATTCTGTAAACAAAAGAGCTTTGTTGCTATTCACGTTAACGTTTCGCAGTGTCGTGGTGATAACTTGCTGTGTTTACGTATGTGATGAACTCAAAGGATTAAAATCGTTAATCTATGAACCAGTAAATTGCACGTAGTTTTAATAACTTGTGTATAAGGACTGGAGATAAGAAATTTTGAACTAAAAAACTCATGAAGAGAGTAGATTAAAAATATACACAGTACATAAAATATATATCATTCATAGCTTTAACCCAGTGGTGAATAATAATTCATTACGTACACAGTTCATTTGTTATCTTTCTGTTACATTTCAGAAAGTATCTCGCAGTCTGGAGTATAAATTCAGTGATAAATTATACTCAAAGGATTTAAGAAATTTTATTTATTTTATAACTTTACATAAACAGCTAACTGCAACGGTCTCTATACAAAGTTTTCAACGTAGTAATAGACCATTTCCAAGATATGTAGATCTTACATTATATAGCTATATATTTTTAAAACTACATGTACAAAAAAAAGGTCATTTCGTCTATATTTTTCTATAACAATCCTGGAAATGGCACAAACAATAACCAATGTTCTATAGAAGGATGCATTTATATTATGCGAGTACGTAATACAAGTTTCGAAGTACGTTGAAATATTACATAGCTATTTATTTATATTACAAAGCACGCCATATTGTCTTTATTGCAGAAGTGATGAGTTTATTTACAAAACGTACAGGTTTACGTTGATAAGGACAGGTAACATAATTATATCCATTTGATATTGCACATTATTTATGATATTTACATTTAATGTATAAAGCTTTTATTCAAGGAACAAATTATTCAAATATTTATAGAAGCTTCATGTTTAAAATTGTTTTCTTAGTATCGAACATTTTACGAAAAAAAATTGCAGGATTGAATACCTAGACCACGATTTTATCAGTCAATAATTATCACTTCGAGATGATTGAACCTGATGTAGGGAATAAACGGTCACTTGACTTATTCTCTCGGATAGCACTATAAATCGATAGTAGTTACAATTCTACAATTCTTCGAAACGCAAGGCAGGACAATCAGTAAAGTAATTACAATACATAATTAAAACTTAAACTCTATCATTGCATTTTACAATCAAATAAATTCTTAAAATGTAAATAAATTAGTCAATACACAGGAATAAAAAAAGTTAAAAAAAACAGTGTGGCACTTGAGCTTAATACCTTTTACAACGTAAATAAAATACAAAGCAAAGGATTGATTTTCTTTGTAGTTGCTACAATGTGGCGAGATGGTACTCATAGAACATTGAAAAAGACCAACTTGAAATATCTTCTCTTTATTTTTTTTTACAGTGAGGGAAAATATAAAGAGCTAGAAAAAACCTTGAAAGACAAAAGAAAATAAGGCAAAACGTATGCGGTCATAAGTTAATTCCGAAATAACTGATGGTCGTTTAACTGGCGGGTGAGTAATTGTAACGAGTGTTAATGGGCGATAGTATCTTAATGCGCAAGTACGTGACACGGCACGGACGATATAGCGTGTTACCCGTGTGGTACCCACTTGCATCATGAAAACGTGTGGAGCTGAACTAAGTATTTAAGCCGTATAATACTACACCTACACACTGAAATGGATTACAGTTTGAGAACGCTTGTTATCGATTTTGAAAACAATATAAACTTATTTTTTGTTTTAGGGGATATTAGATCCATGAGGGTTGTTCAAATTATAATCCACGGACATCGATGTAAGGGAGAGGGTTTGATGGGACATTCGTTCGGAGATATCTATTCATATTTTATAGTAATCAAGCAAACTTGTATTTAACAAGATCCTTAAAAACTAAACACAATAATGTTGATTAGATATGGCACATTTACCGTACAATCCTATCAGTCTTTCAATTATATCGAAAATATTTACAATTTCTATCAAATAGATACTACATTTCCATAAAAATATTCTTACAGCGAAAATAAATGTTAATGTTAAACAAATTGATATTTTCGATTTGGTTAACGGTTTTTAAACAATGTTTAATGATTTAATTGCAATGAAACTATTTGATAAAGTTACGACTTACGCAGCACCTATCCTATTCTTTATCACTGCTATTATATCGTATCTCTTTTAGCACAAATGTCTTATTGGCACTATGATATGATGTGGACATCTGTGATAGCCGTATGTCAGCTGCTAATGATCAAACCTCCGATGATGATGAATAAAACTCCTTGGCTGATGGTGGACCGGGAAGACTGGGTCGACTCGTAATCTAAACAGCGGTATTCAAGGAAATATTAAATCCAATTATTGGTAATCTAACCAAAACAGAAAAAGTAGTGGAGGCTAAAGTTACCATTTTTATAGTACTAATTGCATATCGAATTTATTCCAGTCAGCATAATAGATGAGTTAGTTAGTTTAGACTCTTCAGTTAAATATTTTATCAATTTGCATCTTTCTATCATGCCAATTACCTCTCGAAGGCAACTTTATCGAGATAGAGCGGTGCTGCTGGAACACTAAAAGGCTTTTAAACTACTAAATAATGTAAGTAAGTAGGTATTACACTCACCGACATCTTTCCACTCTTCCACCTCGTAGTCTCCTATGACTCTGTTCTCGGCGGAGCTGTCCCGCCATCGGTTTTTATGTTTACCTGACAGAAACAAGGTACATGTGATAGAAATGTCCCATGAGCAAAAAAACCATGCGGAAAATGATTGCCTCGTAAAATTTTCTTACATGCTGCTAAGGGGCTATGAAAGTAGGCTTTCAAGTGTGAACGAAACATACGACGCCGTAAAGAGTATAAAAGAAAACCCAAATCTATAACAATAAGAAGGTATATTGGAAGTCAAAGCTCAAACAAAATCGCTTTTCCCACAATAATATTACTAACGACCCAATTGTACGGAAGCATTGGGCTGTGGCGCAAAACCGATAAATACAAATTCGCCATCGACCCTTCCGTGAGGTATTCGTGAGTCTGCGATGAATGTATAACCGTGGCACGCCGTGGCTTGCACTCAACTTTTCGCTATTGACGACCCTTATCGGGTTTCAGGTGCCAAAACTGATAATTTCAGTTTCCGGTTGAACAAAACAACAGTTGTGCTCATGAATTTTTTAGACCCAACTTATTGATTCATTCTGAATTCTGGAATGGTTTTATTTGAAACGTTGATTTATTTTTGTACTGACCATTATAATGAAGTATCATAATATTTACTATAAAAAACATCAGAGGAAAATGAGAAATCAAAAGAAATTACCTTTTTTCCTTTGCGGATATGTGGGGACGTTGTTATCCGTGGTACTCGTAGTTGAAGGGGCGGGGATTTCTGTGAAATTTCCTTAATTAGAGGCATGAATAACCAATTAAAATTATGTAAAAATAAATGCGGGAATGGAATAGGAAATATACAAATGGTTTAAAAATAGTAGCATGTATATTTTAGTGTGTGACTAGGAATAATGTGGTGTACCGTCAAGTCGGATAAGCCCATCCGTCTCTCCGAGGGAGTTCTTCGCGACGCAGCGGTAAGATGAAAAATCTCGGGACGACACTCTTCGTATAGTCAATTTCATTTTCCGACTGTAACTGTCGTCGCTCAGTGAAGTGATGTATTTATTTCCTGCAGATAAACGGAGTCATTAGTAATTCGATTAATTCGCTCATTCCGGAAAGCCGTCAGGCTAACTTATCAATTACGCAGCGAATCAATTACGTCTTAGTAAATTCATATTTTAATCTTGTTTCGGTGTTACATTAATTTACTTTATGTTTGTGAATTGTGCTATTTTAGCGGCTGGAAATTTTCCTGCGGTGAAAGTTTCCAGACAACTTTTGTTATTTGAGTTTTGGAAGGCAGGGAGTAAAAAACTTGTCGTTTAAGCACAAAGATTTATTTGTAACGATAGCTAGTCTTTGAAATTAGTTGTTTTTTAAGATCAAAAGTGTACGATTGAAAAATAAAACGATTCATTACACATGTATAAATAGTGCTGGCTTCTCTATGATATAACCGGTGGTGTTATTGTACTATTGTAAGTTAGCTTCTAATTTCATTACCCTGGCAGTCTGCTGTTAGGAACCGTATTCAGGTTTCAAGGACGCCAGGGACTTAATTAACCGTCACGGTTAGTTTGCCAGCATACATGGCGGTCATTTTTCAATGCCAGACTTTATTGTTCTCGTAACCGATAGAATGGTAAGTTTTATTTCATGTCGTGTAATCTATCTTATCTATAGTTCTCGAATTTTTGATTAGTCCTCATTAGTTGATGTTATAATATATTCATACACTCCACATTTTTGCAGTATTTATTCTGATTCAACACAGCGCTCAAAAAAAAAACTGCGCTGTAATGCATACCTACTGCAAATAATTAAATAGTAATGCCGTCTGAATGTAGTCTTATATTAAGACGCAAGCCTTTTCTATTTGTCCATGAGACACATAGAAACAATAGCAATTTTGTTTTGTTAAGATCATGTTTCTGTTAGTTGTACATAATGTATTATTATAAATATATTATAAATTTTATTTAGTATATATTATTGTGATATTTATGTTACTATTATGTATATATACAATAGTAACACAGTTTAGCACAAAAGATCCAGAAGGGTCGAAGTGCTCTGGTTTTGAGGCCAGCCCCACATCAAGATATATACAATAAATTACCTATTTTAAAAATATTACAGTTTATATTTTTTTTGCACTTATTTTTCTTACTCCTTGTACAGTGTCTACATTCCTTTTTCCAACTCTCCTTTCGTAGGTATGCTGGAAGAGATTTTTTTGGAAATACTGATCACCTTTGTGTTTACTTATATAAATAAATAAATGTTATGTGAGGTAAGACTTACATCACTTAACATTTAAGTTTCCTAATCTAAATAGGTACAGACTGTCTACTTTTCTCACCCAACTCTTCTGTCATGGGTAGTGTGAAAACGAAACCCGGGGCCCTGGGACGAAGGCAACGAAGGAACAGGAGTGGGTTTTTAGTCAGTAAAAGTCTGACACTATCTCGCGCTCCGCCCAAGAGCGCGATTTGTCATAAGATGATTTTCCCACAGAAAAAAAAAAACAACTCTTCTGTCACAGTTATTCTGGAAGTGATTCTTTTAAAATAAGCACCACTTTTGTGATCTTGTATATGTATTTGTTACTTTCACATAAATTAATACATTAATATAGGTTTTCTGGTTAAGTTTGAGTATGAGTTTTGCCATAGTCACCAACCTGATATAATCATATCCCCGCGGTCAGTGGTCCAGTAGTTAATGGAGGAGGGGTAAGCTTCTGTGTGGCACTCCAGTGTCACATCCTGCCCAATGTAGGCAGCTTCCAGCTGGTTTGGGATCGACAGCATCGGGGGAACTGTTGTGGAGTAATTATATAAAGTTAAATTAAATTTGCAAAAGAAATTGCTGCCGTAATGTGTCAATATACGACGTGTAATTGGAATAATGTGCACCTCTATACACACCATTTAGAAAATAAAGTTACAACATAATTAAAGCATTGGAATTTTACTTAAATGCACTTATGTAGTGTTTGTTTTTTAGGAATTAGTTGTCCTAAAAGTAAAAAAACAATATGGGTATTGACGAAATATAGAAATAGGTAGCGCATTGGCATCTACGCACGCACACACAAGGACCTTAGTGACGCAATCAAGACTTATCAAGAATTTTATTAATAAATCAACTGACCAAGTGTGAGTCGGACTCGCACACTAAGGGTTATGTACTAGAATAAAAACCGGAAAAAACACGTTTTTTGTATGGGAGCCTCACTTGAATATTTATTGTATTATGTTGTATTTATTGTTATAGCGGCCACAGAAATACAACATCTGTGAAAATTTCAACTGTCTAGCTATAACGGTTTATGAGATACAGCCTGATGACAGACACGGACAGTGGAGTCTTAGTAAAAGGGGCCCGGTTTTACCCTCTTTTGCCCCCTTTCTTTTATTTTCTTTTTTTTTGGGCCTTTTCTTTTGTACCCTCTGGGTACGGAACCCTAAAAAAAACATATCATAAAAAGCAGCTGAAATCGATTCAGTAAGTACCCATCAGTTACTTACTGAATCGATGTGGTTGACCTCATAAAAGAAGTAAATCTATTGAAATATTTATTTTCAGCGTCAAAATATCGATACCTGTGGAGTGATGCCAGGTAATTTGACTTTGAGCCTATTGTACAATGCTCGTAACTTTTACCACTTTTTTATATATAGAAAATATCAAAGAGCCATATTATTTATAGTTCTGCTTAAATTTATCTGAATATTAAGAAATCAGTTCATAGTACAGTACTGATGAAAATCGTAAATGACACTGTATTAAAATTTAAATCCGTATGGTAAAGAAAAAAGTATTCAGTGAAAAACATATTTTTTATAACGAGATTTTATCGTGCAGTATAGAATTGATAATGAATTGATAATTGATGATTGCCTAGTGGCGAGTTTGTTTTACGTTAACCCGATTGATACGTTTGTGACGTTCGCCACTCCGATTGACTCGCTTCAAGCTCGTAAACAATCAGAGTGCCAAACGCAGTAAACGTTTCGATCGACACGTTTATAACGCTCGCCGCTCCGATTGGCCCGTTCCAAGCTCTTAAACAATCAGCGAACCAAACGCGGTAAACGTTTCGATCGACACGTTTATGACGTTCGCCGCTCCGATTGGCCCGCCCCATGCTCTTAAACAATCAGAGAGCTAAACGCGGTAAACGTTTCCATCGACACGTTTATGACGTTCGCCACTCCGATTGGCTCGCTCCAAGTTCTTAAACAATCAGAGAGCCAAACGCGGTAAACGTTTTGATCGCGTTAATGTCGATCGCGCTAATCGACAACTCGAACACAGCGCAAAGATCAAGACAATTCCAAAGAGCACAAACATAATAACATTATCTTGTTGCATTCACTACTTCTTATGGCAACTATCCGACTCCATCATCAGAACAGCTATATGGTACCATATTAATGCATTGCCATCTAAGTTACATAGCCATACCAGACTTCAGCTTAATTGGTTAGGGGTGCCTAACTGTTTCAAAATCCATTCGTAAGATTTGCCCTAAACAAACATCTATGTATATATAAAAAAAGAGAAACTGACTGACATATCAATGTAGAGTCGAAATAACTGGGTTTAGGAAAGTAAAATTTAGCACAAGGCTTCCTTTTATGATGAAGCACTAAGAAGGGGTTTTTGAAAATTTTACTTTTAAGGGGGTGAAAAAGGAGTTTGTTTGCGTGCAAAGTTTTATTCCTTGGGTCCACATTCTTGAAACTTAATAAACTCAAACTCAAAATTATTTTCACTGTGTGGACCGCCCGGAGGACACGGTGGAGCACACGGTGGAGGTGTGTCCCGCTTGGGAAGAGCAACGCCGTGTCCTCGTGGGGGCGATCGGCGGCGGCGATCTCTCGCGCCAGGCCTTGGTACAGGCCATAGTCCGGAGCGAGGAGGAGTGGCAGGCGGTCACCTCCTTCTGCGAAGCAGTAATGCTATCAAAGGAGGCGGCCGATCGCGTGAGGCAACGGCAACGGTCCTCACGCCCCAACCGCCGCCGGGATTCCGATCCCGATTTCCGGCCACCGTAGGCGCAGGCTTGCGAACGGCGAGCAATGGGTGGCTCGCCGTCCGACCGTCCGGTAACTGTCCGGACCGAGTCCAAGTCGTCGACGGCGCGTATTGTTCCACGCGCGCCTCAGGGTGATGTCAGCAAATCGTAGGGGCCCAGCAGGGTCGAAGCCTACTGGGGCCATGGGTAGTGTGAAAACGAAACCCGGGGTCCCGGGACGAAGGCAACGAAGGAACAGGAGTGGGTTTTTAGTCAGTAAAAGTCTGACGCTAACTCCCGCTCCGCCCAAGAGCGGGATTTGTCATTAGATGATTTTTCCACCTTAAAAAAAAAAACTCAAAATTATTTATTTAAAATTGGCCTACATTGACACTTATAAAACGTCAGAAGCTAGCGCATATAAATAGTAACTCAAGTAAATAAAAAAAGTTTTCTTATTTAGTTTTTCTAAGCTGCCCCCAATGAAACGATTTAGGTGTTAAAGGTTGTATGGGAGAATCTTATCCCTTGGCTTAGAAACTCGAAATGAGGCACATATATATTTAAATCAAAATGAATCAAAAATAATGTCGTATTAAGTTTTTAAAACTACCCACAAAATACGGTTTAAGGGGTGTTAAATTTTTTATGAAAACATTCTCACGAACGAAGTCGCAGGCAAAGTGCTAGTACATACACACAAACATTGCACGTTATGAGGGTCCTTTTCCACTCGCCTATCGTCAACATCGAGCATGGTCTAAAAGCTTGTTACTTCATCTAACGCAATCCAACGCGATGTTTGACGAAAAGGCAACGAGAAAAAAGAAAGATAACACTTGAAAACTATGTTAGCATACGATAATTCCGTGATTTACTCGAATATTTTACAAAACTTGTTCTAGGAAATCGTGTTTTTTTTTTTAAACACTTGTATTAAAAATTTTTGAAAAAAATTGTCGTCATTCAGAATCTTGATTAAATTTGCAATTGTTATACTTTTATGACTTTTTTAAGTAAATTATGAACTGTCAAAGTTCATGCAAAATAGCAGATTTTCGGAGATCTGTACTGGATTAGTTTTACACAAATTTATAAATCAATTTCAATAGAAGCCGAGATTACATGTACAAGATACCGAGTTTCCAAAATATCTAATGAAAAATGTGTAAAAACTTCATAATCGCATAAGAGCGGTTGTATGAAAAACAGTGAAAATGTATGTCGAGTTGCATCCCCTTAATCAAAAGCTTGTAAAAGAGCTTACGAATTTAAGTAGGTAATAACGTATTATTGAAACATGTTTCACATCCAGATCTTAACCTTTCGAATTTCAGGCCGTGAAAATATAAAATTACCTAAACCAAATCACATCAACCTTCTTATCCAATACCGTTTGTGAGGGAACCTACTTAATAATACAAATGCGATTGAAAATGGAAGGACTCAATGGATTTTGAAGCAGTTTTTAGAATATTTAGAACGTTCTTTAAGAAAGATGTTGTGTATAAATTATTTAGTAAATGACAAAAGGGATTGGTTCTCTATAGGCTAACGTAAAACGGAGCGCGCCGGGTCCTTGGTAATATTTAATTTGCATCTTCAAGTTATGTTGAAAATGTTTACGACATTTTTATGACGAAAATGACAAAAAAAAATTATGCATACGCGGACATTATAGGCTTATGTACAAGTATGTGTCTATGTATAAGTTATAATATGCTTATTGAGCTAACAAATTTGAAGAATCAAAGGTTCGAAACATCTTACTAAAAGAGTGTAAAATTAACTTACATTTATTTGTTAAATTATATCATAACACCCTTACAGACGCATCCAATGCAATGTTATAATTGTGGTTATAATTAACACTTAAAATATATAATTCTTATCCACTTAAGAGTAACATAATAAATATAAGTAATGACTGTTTTTCAAATAATCGATATAATAATATACTATCTAAAAATCTACTTTTCTTTGAAGTAACATTTTAAGATTTTTTTTTTGAGTTTTTAGTGTTCATTCTTTTTGTGACAAAATCCTAAATTGTAAATGTTATTCTATGATTTTATTCGAGTCTAGACTTGTAAGTACATGAGGGTAAAAAAATTAAAGAATTTGACAATGTTTTCTATAAAAGCTTAAAAAATCTTTTTCTTTTTATCTGCGATATTCTATCGAATGGAAAAAATATGAATACATTTTTAGCCTCTTTTTTTAAAGTTTCAATAGTTCATCGAATGATCGTGAGGTTTTCGTGTCACACCCGTAGCACTGATGGCGTAGGCGCTACGACACGCGCTACGCCGTAGGAGTAACTCGTAGCATGTAACTCGCTTAGAAAGCGTAGTTTTTTTTAATGAAATTGTTTTCTTTTAAGTCTCTTTTTGGAAAGTAATAGGAGATTTAATTCTCTTTTACAAATGCAGATACAATTTCATAATTTTTTTTATTATGTAATTATCTTACTTTAGTTTTTACTTAACAAATTATAAAATTAATTCTTGGGTGGTAAATAAAGACTTAGTTTGGCAAAATTACTATTGAATTTAGGTACTTCATTAGTGAATTCTAACAATAGCGGAAACTACGTACCACGCACGCACAGGTACGTAGTTAACGCACGCACAGCTAAGAATGAAAAATGTTCCTATTCACAAAAACTTTGTCTTTATACTTGTTACATAAATAACACGACCTGTACATAATACATATCACGAAGAAACGGTGGGCTACACGAGTCACATAGCTAGGTCGATCTTACGTCCTTGGTGCATGTATTATATTATCTGCGAAAAGTTATGAATGAATAAAAGCTGGCAGCGACGCGCATAAAGAATAACATTGTCATAAAGATTTGTCTCCGCTACTACCTAATATAATGAAAACTGACAGTGAATTCATAAGGAAGTCTCGTTGGTTAATCGAGTGAAAGTTACGTGAACGTTTCACGTCTCTAAGAAATGGAGAGGACTGCGAACGCGCTGAGATACGGAATGTGAATTAGGGAAAAGAAAAGCGTTTCATTGGGTTCAGTGGCGAGGGCGACGGGAGGCCAGATAGTATCGCCATTATCGCGTCCGTACCGTATTCACGTCAGCATAATGCTCTAATTGGGCGCAATTACCGCCGATCCGACGGAAGGCGCCGCCGTCAGGTAGAGACGCTCGTGTCCTCGTAAATACTCGTTAACGACACCCACCCCTAAGAAATATAATATTTCTCGACGCTGAGTCCGACTAAGAAAACGACGGCAACGAAATGCTCACGTACTTACGAACGGAAGAATTTGAGGCTGAGGTAACGGCCGGGACAAATGAGCGAACATATTCTGCTGTCTGGATGATGATATTCGAATGTTATCGGGTTTATGTATTAATTCGAACCGATTATATCCTCAGATTACTAATATAAACTGCGTGTAATCGAACCGCTCGCAAAATGTACATGCATGTTTACCTATTCGTTTTATTTTGTGGTAACCGTAGTTAGGTCGCTTAATTGCAAATTGAAGCAAAAATATTTTTTGCATTTGTAAATATTTCTACCCCGAATAACATAAAGCTGTTATATAATAACATTAACATATTTTAATTTCATCACGGATTTGATGGCACATCCGTGATGAAACTAAAATATGTTAATGTAACAGCGACTAGCTTCAAATTTTTAGTTTTTCGATGTATGTGTATTTGGAATCTTTTACTCGAGCTCTTTTTTAATACTTCATATTATGAACAAGTCAAAAAAAAGTTAAAAAAATAAATTGAATCGTTCTAGGTCTTAAATTTTTATGATAATTCAAAATGAAAAATTATTTGAGATACTTACTCAATGATATTCCATTTGATATAGTTCTTTGAACTTTATATTTTTTTTCTTTACTAAATGATGTCTGGTCTCCGTCATGCTGAACTATGAATACTATGTATCGTGTATTTAGTGACATCTACAAGATTAAGATAAATCGAATGGCGTAAGTAAAATCGGCCCACGCGTTTGGTCTCTAGTTTTTTTCAAGTAAATACCTACCTACTAACTGGTAAGTCACCACAAGATAGATATATAGATATATTCTTTATTGTACACCAAACATACAAATTACATTAGGAACTTAATATTAACATGATGTCACAATGGGCGGTCTTATCGCTAAAAGCGATTTTTTACAGACAACCTATGGGTGGATTAGACAGAGAAGGAGAAAAAAGATACGCAGGTAGGCAGGTAGGTAGTCAAGTTTATATATTGCATCTTTTTTTATAATAATGAACACAATAATTTACTAAATAAGTCAGCAGCAAAATGAGTACTATTAATCACACATAGAAAAACAGTAATTCTCTTACTAATTCTAAATGTATATAAAATTAAATTAAGTATTATTTTCTTATAGACAATGTTTGGATAGTTTATAGATGCCTCTTTGGAGGTAAGCAGAACAGGGAGTAAAGTCCCGCAAACCTCCTTAGAAAAGGGAGGATCTTCCGGCCAGACGGGTGTTATGTCTGGTGGGCTACTGCCCAATAGATGATTTCGGGCTGTTCTATATGTTCGCGCGGAGAACTTTTATTGCGCGATGCCGGATTAGTTCTTATGTGTCGCCATAGATCTCACTACAACTCTCTAAAATGTGGAATTCTACTATTAGTAAGTATCTAAATCTGCTGTGATATTAATAGATCAGTATTAAATAAAGTTTGAAGTCCCAAACCCAGTCCAATTAGGTAATAACAATATTACGACTTTCATCCCAAATCAAAAATTCGGATACATTTTATTCAATTTGGTATAATTGGGTAAACAGAGGCAACGAGGAATGAGTGTTAAAAATAACGGTTAAATAAACAATAGCAATAAGCAAATTTAAGCATAAATCAGATGTGATGAACCGGCTACGAATGGCTGAGCGAACATATGAACGCGATGATTTGGGAATACGATGGGTAGCCGTTAATTGTCATGCAGCGCAGAGCTACGGGCATATTGTGGTTACAGCCGCTGCCAAAAGTAAGTCACAAATGACAATCAATAGCGTGCTTCTATTGGTGGATTGCTTTAATAGCATTGGTTATAAATAAAAGATTACGAGTATTTCTAGAACAACCCGCTTTCGTAACTGACGGTCCACGAATTCTTCAATATAATCCTTATATATAATAAAACCGTCTCTCTGTATGAACGCGATAAATACAAAACTACGGATTTTCATGTAGTTTTTACCAATAGACAGACTGATTCTTGAGAAAGGTTTAGGTGCATAATAATATCCATACTATAGTAGAAAAAAGCCAAGAATTTAAATATTTCTAAAACTTGAGCGAAGTTGGGGCGTATTGCTAGTTATAAATATAATACAAACCAGAATACTGGACCTTTACTTAAACCATGATCGAAAAAGAATAGGTACCTATCATTTTATTTGATTAATGGCATATAAACACCCAGTCACTCACTCCCATATTTGTGAAGCTAAAACATAGAACGGCTTTGACTGAACTAATTCATAGAATACCAGCAAACACCAACTATAAGCTGCTTATAATATTATTAAGTGTTGTTGTTATAGTACTTCTTGGGTTGCGAACTGTGAAGAATAAAGTTTGCTGAACTTGTCTTACAGCATCGAAGACAGCCCCATACTGTGCAGTTGTCCCGGCCGACACCGGACTGAATTAATGTATTTCTTACTGGACAAATCTCAGTTGAAATTATTTAAATTAAATAAGCAGCTGCTAAGGATATTAATTTTGTTGGTCCTCAAAGTTATTATTTTTCTTAAGTCTTTTTAGTCTTTACATCTCAAAGTTTAAACGCCTTTAGCAGTGTACTTTATAATTAATTAGCTATCTAACCAACTAATTGTATAAATTTCGTGTACACCTTCAAGTTTAAAGTGAGTTTCATTTATAATTTTTTCGGACCGTATATTTGTGTTGAATATTTGATAATATTTGCGATGAATGTTGCACACAAACACTGCATAAAAGCTTTAGAAGTCTTGAAAGTAGACTTTCTTGTGTGTTTTATTACGAGTACTATATTCAAACCCAACAGAATAAAAGTTTTCTGTTAAGTGAGGAAACTGCGAGGGAGAGGTACGTAGAGAAAATTCTCTGTACATAAATTTTAAGTACAGGTGGGTTCTGTATATTTCTATGTTGATGTGTTAATGAAAGCCACTGTTCGTTTCATCCAGGGTTTTACAGTCAACTAAGGAATACCACGTACCGATTAAGATGTATATTGCGGTTTAGTTTGCCAAGTTTATTCGTACCGTGTGGAGTATTTTACCGGTATCTTTTATTTCAATATTTTATGTTAACTGAACGGAAATGTGCACTTTAGAGTGCATAGGCAGTGATAGCAATGTTAGGTTAGCCACAATTTCAGGCTTCTTTAACAAGTAATTACTCAACATTTTAGTGTTGATTTTTCAATTAGACATCTCTATATTTATCGAATAATTCTTAATACTTTAGAGTTTTTTACAGCTTCTCCGTTCAAGAACTGTCAAACGAAAATTTTCACGGAACAAATAAATATGTGTTGTATTAAAAATTAGTTTACGAATGATCTTATTTCTGTTTAACAGTTCTATCTCACGAAAGCCGGTTGGATAGTGTTCGTGTAAACATTCTGTATATGCATGCTCGCTTACGCACAAAAGTCGCTACCTTCATGAACAGAATATTATATACAAAACATATAATTTAAAACAACAAGCAAAGCGTAGTTAAATAGTAAAAAATATTATCTTTCAACTCGAGTTATGTAATGATGTAACTTACATTGCACCATAAGTACGACACGCTTGCTGATTGATGGCGGGACTCCGTTGGAAGCGATGCACAAGTAGGCCCCCATATGAAGCCGGGATACTTTGGATATGGTCAAGTTTTCACCGTCTACTACGTTCACTGCAACCAAAAAACATTTATGTTTAATAGAACTGGGGAACTAAAATGTTGTATAAAATTATCGGTTCGAAACCCTTAGGTCTTAGACAAAAGGACATTCAAAATTACAGTTTTTGTGTTTTTGGGGTCGGAAATTATTTATTTATTTAAACTCCATGTACAGTAGCGGTACATAGGCGGATTCAATGCAACAAAACATTTTCTACCTGTCAACCTTTAGGTTAAAAAAGACTGCATAATCATACAATGACACAACACAATTACAAACATAGACAATGTTTATTAATTATTATTAATTATGTTTATTAACAATTATCAATCAACTCCTCACGGTCTGGGCGGGGAGTATAAAACTTACTGATTATAAGTCACCCGTGTTCTTTCATTTGCTCTGTGCTTTACAGTGCCGTGGCGACTCTTTCAAACAATTCCGTAATATCGGCTTATTCGGTAATTCGGTAATCAACTTATTTTTAAAATTGATTAGGACCTCTTGATTGTATTTAAAAACTTATCAAATTGCCATTAGGGTAAAAATATTGTTTCTAAATATTAAGACAGTAAGAATAGCTAATACTTATATTATAAAGGCGATTTGATGGCTTGTATTTGAATTGTTTAATCATCATCTTCCTGCCCTTGACCCGTTTTATTTGGGGTCGGCACAACAAGTTTTTTTCTTCCATTCTGTCCTGTCACTCGTCACGCTATAACTAACTCCCTTTTCTTTCATATCACTTCTCACACAATCCATCCATCTTTTCTTTGGCCTTCCCCTCTCCATCTATCCACATCTAAATTCATATCTCTTTTAGCAACATGCGCTTCATCCCTCCTCTTCACATGACCATACCAAGATAAACGATTCTCTTTCAACTTTTCAGTCACTGCACCACTTTCAAACTTCCCCTAATATATTCATTTCTCACTTTATCCATTCTTGTCACACCACACATCCATCTTATCATTCTCATCTCCGCTACGTGCAATCTTTTTTCATCCGTCTTATGTGTGTAATGTAAATTGTTTTAATTTATATATTTTATTTTAATTGCAAATAGTAATACATCAATTGTTATTTTCATTTTAATTGTTGTTTTGTTCATTTTATTTGCAGCGGGGGTGTGAGGCAGGGAGACGTCATTTCTCCGAAACTGTTTACGGATGCAATGAAGGATGTCTTCAAGGTTCTTAACTGGAGTGGACTAGGCATTAATCTCAATGGCGAGTACATCGTTGTCATGTATATGTCATAGTCATGGCTGAGACTACGGAGGAGCTCAGTACAATGCTCGATGACGTTAGTAGAGCTTCAGAAAGAGTAGGTCTTAAAATGAACATGGACAAAACTAAAATCATGATAAATAACCATATAGCACCCACTCCGATCAAGATCGGAGACTCTACACTCGTAGTTGTAGACCATTACTGGTAGTTGGGTAGGTCTAACTTTGTGAAAGATGTCAATCGTCGTGTGTCTCAAGATGAAAGTCTATGACCAGTGAGTTTTGCCAGTGATGACATATGGCATTGAAACATGGCCGCTTACAATGGGCCTCATCAGAAGGCTTACAGTCATCCAAAGGGCAATGGAAAGGGCTATGCTCGGAGTTTCCTTGCGTGATCGCATCAGGAATGAAGATATCTGCAGGAGAACCAAGGTCGCCGACATAGCCCAAAGAATCGCTAAACTAAAGTGGCAGTGGGCATGGCAGATTGTTCGTAGAACGGATGGTCGATGTGGCCGAAAGGTTCTAGAATGGCGACCACGCACTGGAAAACGCAGCGTTGGAAGGCCCCCCACAAGGTAGACCGACGACCTGGTGAGAGTCGCGGGAATGCGGTCGATGCGAAACGCACAGAATCGGTCGCTGTGGCAACGCTTGGGGGAGGCCTATGTCCAACAGTGGACGTCTGTCGGCTGAAATGATGATGTTGTTTTGTACTTTTAATTGTAATCTAATCGAAATTTAACTTAAATTTAAAAATACTAATAAAATTAAAAATACTATGTAACTGCGCAAACTCTGTGATTGATGTGCACGCCTGTAATTGTTTTTTTTTGCACGGAACCATCTTCTGGAAGTTTAATGTAAAAAGTCTGCCGTTTGAGAGTCACGCGAACGCCGGCGTACGCGCGTGACGTCATCGCGCCATTCGTTCGAAAGTCAAGGGACCGCCGGCGTCCGCTCTCTCCCACTTCATTGTAGGCCCTATTTTCAATACTTAGAGACTACTTTTGTATGAACAAGTTTGATTACTTACGTTCTTGGATAAATTTCCTATAAATTGAACGCATTATATTTTATAGTCTATGCTCTGCTATATTTTTTTTTCGTTTTTTTTTTTGTATAAAGTAATATTTCCGCCAACATTTTGTTTATGGCGCTCCTGCAGTTTGACAGTTCGGTTCCCGCTTCGACAGGGCAACAAATTCTTGGTGAGCCTTACTGATAAAATAAAAAAATATATAGGCGAAAGTTTGTGAGTATGTGTGTATGTTTGTTACTTCTTCACGCTCGAACGGCTGAACGCACACGGGTAGACCAAGTCTTGGAATAGCACATAGGATACTTTTTATCCCGGGACTAGGTTTCTTTGGGATATTTTTTTACTATCACGCGGGCGAAGCCGCTAGCATCAGCTAGTAACAGATAGAAAGCCTGGGTCACTACTTCTAAGTATGCAACATCAGACCTAATCAATATATTGTCAAAAATGAAAAGCGATCAACATTTGTATGAAGTGGTAATTACTACGTCCTAAAGAAAATTCATAAAACATAAGGTACTCGTGTCATAATATAACTCCGTTTAATTTAGGTAGAAATGATGTAAAAACATAAAACCTTACAATATGGCTTTTTGGTTATAAGTGAATTATGACGGGCTTTCGTAATTATTCGCGTTCGATAGCCCATTGTTAATTCAATTGCGAGAATATTTCTGTTATGCGCTGGTTGCGGGTATAATTTAATAGTATTGTATGGAACAATCCGTGTCATATTTGGCCCTTTTGCGAGAATCTGGTTTCGGTGGAAAATACCCGTTATAAGATCTTTGATTCTAATAAATTCACTTCGAAAAGTGTAAAACATTTCCTATCAAAGCATAAAGTAGTTATTTTGGTTCCGTTTTATCCACATAAAATTTTCGGCATAAATAAATAATTATTATTAACATAGCTGAAATTCTAAGTACCTAATTAACAAAACTAGTTGGCATCAGTATATTTAGCACACTAAAGGCGAAATATTGTAATTATGCATCATGTTTGTTACTTCCTCACGCCGAATCGGGTGAACGAATTTAAATTAAATTCAGCACACGGGTAGTCCATGTCCTAGAATAGTATATAGGGTACATTCTATCCCGAGAATATCTATCCTAGGATAATTTTCTACTTTAATGCAGGCACAGACACTGGCAGACTAGTAATCTGTATTTTGTTCCATGAAATCAATTTTCCTCGAACTGTCGTAAAACATTAATAAATAAAAGAGGAATAAAATGATGAATTCCAACGCCATTTAAACAGATTTACCGTGTTAAAATATTATGAGGAGAATTCGTTTGCAACGTACATCGTTTGTTTGGACGATATACGCGAGTGGTATCCCAGTGGGTCCATTCCACTCCATTTCTCGCTTCAGAGATTTCTTTCTTTCATCTGCTTTGTTTCGCCGAGAGGGCGTCAACATAATGAGCGTCCGGAACTAATGTTTTGACCGGATATTTATAAGAGTACCAAAATCTTTTGTTAACAGTGTTGGCTGTTCTTTCTGTTTCAATTTAAGAGTACATAATAGATTTTTAACCTTACAAAAACAAAATGTTTCTATAATTTTCTACATAGCTTGTGTGTGTTTTAACTACGATTTGATTTGAGTTGATGAGTTTTTATTATGATTTCAGGCAATAATGTCTGGTAAAAAATATTCGTTTTTTAGCATGAGTTTTTTTTCCATTATCATAGCAACTGAGGTGCGGGTGAAATGGAGTACATACTTCAAAAAGATTTAGAATATGTGTGTCCACGGAGGATTAATTATAAATATAATGCAGAATTTTAAACAAAACTAAACAAAATCGTTGTACGATAAATTGTACGATAGATTTTCTTAGACATTAATTTACAACAAAACATAACTACTATATACTTTTAAATAGTTAAACTAATAAATAACTTAATAGATAATAAACTAAAAATAATAATAAGTACAAAAGCGTATAAAAAGTATTCATTCGGCATCCACTAGCTGGATGCTGATATCTCGAGCAAATCGATGACCCCCTACCGATTCAACCCTATATGTCTCTAACGTATAACTCCCACTATGGTTATTATATTTGCATAGTTTGAGGTTTTCTGCACCCGCCTCAGCACAGTCTGCCGCGTGACGTGTGTCACACGGCGTCTGTGTATCGACACATGTTTCGTCCTACACCAAAGGCTTATGCCACTTTTAAAGCATTATGACGGTAAGGACCCGAGACCCGACTTCCATTCACCCACAGACAGTAGGCAGGCACGCTCAGCAGTATTGGTGGAGATTGGTATTAATTATTCCGTACCAACCTGCAGTGGCTCATCCCACTGTGTCAGGGAAGATGGGTTCTTGGGTAACGCCTTGTCCGAGCAATAAGATCCTATCCAGGCATTCACGGCATCAGTCAAGAACGGCAGCTTGCAGTTAAGCAGTGATGGGGTTAAATTCTTGCTGTTAACTGTTGAGCACCGTGGACCGAAGACAGGAACACCGGTACGCTTATACTAAAATTTTGCGGATGCCAAGCCAGCCAAAGCGAAGAGAGTTTGCAGCCACGCCTGGTCATCCAGGGTCTTAATTAAGATGAACGTTACAGATGTGTGGCTGTTGCCATAAAGGGAGAAAGTAGAGAAAATAAGTACATAATTTTTTTATGTAAATAAGCAATATCTAATAAGGATGAAAGCCTATGGGAAGTACAATGTATTTAATGTTTTACCCGATTCGCCGTTACAATTGAACTCCTGTCCATCTTCTCTCCTCCACATGACATAGGGTTCAGGGTAACCAGTGGCGCGGCAGACCATCGTCACGTTGGTACCCTCGCGAACCACCATGTCCGTTGATGTCATGTTGTCTATTATCACTGGTGGCACTGGTGGCAAAAAAATATCAATTAATTATTACCAAAAAAGATTATGGAATAAAATGGGCTAGTTGTCTTGAAAGTGTTAAGGGGATTTCGTAGTTTTTGCGAAAAAGTAGCTGGAAGCAGGATACAACGTCTTTATTTTTTAGCTGAAAACTCGTTACGTTCTAAAAGTCTTTCTAATCACGAGGCATAAAGTGCTGCTCCTCTAATCATGAAAAATGTTTCATAATCATAATAATTTATTGGTTGACTGATTTTTTTATTTAAAGGTAAGGTCAAAACCCCGCTACCTGCTCTCTGACCGGGTACGAACCGCAACCACAGCAATGCTATATAAATTTGTAACCTTATTACTCCTGAACTGGGGTCGGTATACGAAGGTATTTAGTTCGGGTATTTTAATGTCAAAATATCTACTTGCTCTTTGCTCAGGTTTGATATTATGTAGAGCTTTTAAAATTCCATGCTGGAATGCCACGTATGCTACTCTATGTAGTCTATAAATCCGGACAGAGTAAACTGTAGAGTGGATGTCCAATTAGGTAAGTGGGTCTGTAAAAATCGCAGAACTGTATGTATGGACAGTGCAGGTCTGCATACAATACTGAACGCAAGTTAATTAATCAAGTAAAATATTTTTTCGTACAGGAACCAAAATATATTGGTTCACTAGTTATTCAAATTCTTGGAGGTCGTACGACAGACTGATGGAGATCGTATACTCACCCACAACCTGTAAGTATCCCTTCCTGGAGCGCATGGGGTCGGTGTTGACCTGGCACATGTACCAGCCGCGGTCCACCTCCTGCACGTTCTTTATGTGCAGGTACCACGAGCGGTGGTCGTTGTACGACAGGCTGATGCGCGCGTTCTGAGTTATTATGTTGTGGTGGATGCTCAGGATTGTCTGCGTGTCAACGCGGACCCACGCTACCTGTGAGAACCATGTTATAGGTTTTAGTCACGGAAATTAAGAAAAAACTGAGATAAAACAGTTTTATTTTTAAAAAGTATAAAGTGTATTTAAGTTTACTTTTCCACGTGTTCTGAAAAACTTGTGGACGAGGAGAGTAAATTTTCTTAAGAACAAATTTTGTCGAGTTCGTGGACTTAAAAGCCCCGACTTTCGATAAGAGAAAAATATTAAGAAATATAGCACAAACATGCGCCGCCATCATGTATAAATGAATTTCTATGTAGCGCAAGTATGGCATAAGGTTGCATGAGAAGGACATTCACGGCTGAACAAGCAAATGTAAAAGTGCAGCAAACCAGAAAAGTAAGTATTTCCTTTGAAGCATTTCCAAGATTTTATGGATGTGCATAAAATTTAAGTAACGCAGCAATATAATATGTATGTATTTTTACTGGAGTGACAAATACATTTAGGGTTCCATGAGATGGTAATCTTTTACACAAAGTTACAAGTTTTTTACCAGCTGAGTCACATCCACACGCAAACTAAGTTTTAGTACAAAAACTACATTAGAACACTTATCAATCTTGTGGGAGTCGCAAAGCTTTTTTTTTTGCTAAGTTATAAATTATTTTTCATGAGCACCCTTTTATTTTTATTTTTGAATAATTTTTTTTACTAAAATACACCAGTTTTTTTTTTAAATACAACATTGTTGTGCTGCCGTAACCTAAATTATTTATCAGACTTCTCCGTTGGGAAACTCAAGATTTAATTTATCGTTGTGGATTTAATCCAAACGGTGACTAATTCAGTCTTCCATCCCAAATATATCTGCACTATACAGCACTCCAATTTTGCTAACTAGCCGTCCTGCATGATTAATAACTGGCGAATCGTGCATTCTGAGCAAAGTGATATTAAGTTGGCTTGTTAAAACTTTATCCCGTGCACCGCACGAATGGAGTTGTATGAAGTTCTGGCGCAACGTATCCGTTCATACAATTACACGGCGCTCGTTCATCATGGCATCTGACGTCATCGCTGATGGCTCTAGGTTACCGCTGTTTGCTTTCTTAATTGCTTGCCAATATAAACTAGCGGCAAGCTTATAAATAGAACAAGAAACTATTATACTACTCTGCGATGAAGCTTATTAACTGAAGAAACGGCACAGGCTTTTTATCGACAACAAAAAAGGAGGTTTTCAAATTGGATGTATTTTTTTAATGTGTGTAATACGTTTACTTCGTAATAAGACAATGTAGGTATCCTAGTCTGGCTATAACGTATGAATTCGGGAGGTAAGCACGGACACTGCGTAAAAAAATAATGTCAGGAGATACAGTCTCGCTATAAGGTGCCATCGATATGATCTGACTATGAAGTCGGTAAACACGGACACTACGTAAAAAAACAATGTACAGTAACCGTGTTTTGGCTTATTATAATTGTCAAGAGATGCAGTCTGGTTATAGCCTATAAGGTACCATCAATCTAATCAGACGATGAAGTTGGGAGTTGATGCGGGTAACTACGTAATAAAACAATGTATGCTAGGCGTGTCTCGGCTTATTGAAATTATGATGAAATGCATTTTGCCAATAATAGCACCTGTTGTGGGATACGTAAGTACGTACTACAAATAAAAACAACTACAATGAAAAATTAAAACCTTTTTACAAAAAAATACAACCAACTTTCATAAAAAAACGTTCCATAAAAGTGTTTTAGTTGCAGTAAATGTTCTTAAATAGAAAATTCCTCAACCTTGCAGTCGTTTTATTCTTCAATAAAGTATAGAGACGGGGTGGGGCATGACGTAGCGTATTGAAGTTCGCTGACGTCACATCGTGTATCCGCATACTTGAGTGACATCTATCCAAGCTGTATTTACAGTACCGCTGAGGAACTTGTGTGACCTCGATACGGTGTAAATCTTATCAAGAATCTACAGTTGAACATGCGTTATCATCTCAGTCTCGCCAGTAATTGAGGGTTTAGCCATAAATACCACAACATGACAGATGGATTAGTGATTGCGGTGTGCCGTATCAGTTAAGAGACTCCTTAGGCTGACTTAATAAATGTAATGGTACACTTGTCATCTCACTAATCATAACCAGACTATCACACTAATGTTATAAAGGCGAAAGTTTAAGAGTATATGTGTATGAATTACATGTTTGTTACTTCTTCACGCCCGAATGGATGAATGGGTTTGGATGAAAAAACACAGGTTTTTTTTTTAGGTGGGAAAATCATCGAATGACCAATACCGCTCTTGGGCGGTGCGAGAGTTAGAGTCAGACTTTTACTGACTAAAAACCCACTCCTGTTCTTTCGTTGCCTTCGTCCCAGGGCCTCGGGTTTTGTTTTCACACTACCCATGGCCTCAGTAGGCTTCGGGATCGGAATCCCGGCGGCGGTTGGGGCGTGAGGACCGTTGCCTCACGCAATCGGCCGCCTCCTTTGCTAGCATTACTGCTTCGCAGAAGGAAAATGTGGTACACAGGTAGATAATGTCCTGAAATAGTAATATAATAATGGGTATTAGCGACCCCAAGGACCCGTTCTCCCGGGAGAATTCTTGTTGTCATCTCCGGCTTGCCTTTATTAGATGGCCGTAGTGAACACTGACGAGGAACAGAGCTCCCACTTCTCTCTTGCCTTTATTGGCTGGTTTGAGTGGAGATTCCCAAGAGAAAGTATGCTCGGGAGAAGGATGTATAATCCAGTAAGGTGCTGGTAGGGATCTTGATCGTACTTCTGGGATTGTCCTGATAGCCGTGGTATGTCTCTCTACTCCTGAAGCACTTCAGGATATGTTGCCAGAGGGCAACATATCCTATTGCAACAAGAGTGTTGCTATGTCACTTCGTGGTAGCGACCGTTTATGGGGACCCATTTATTGAGTGTGCAAGTCACCCTCTGCCTTTTATCGATGGATATTAATAACATTGTACCGGCAGGGGCCATAGTCTTGACATAGTTATAGGTTACCAGTCTATTATCTTTGTTCTCCATATGTCGCAGTAGTTTTCCACCAACTGGTGGCTGTCCTTGGATGCACTAGCATAGCGCGTACAGGGATAATCGTCGGTTCGTACCACGTTCCATTCCCTTGTGGAACATCGGATACGACTATGTGCTGCGCGGCGACATCCCTGACGGGGTCAGCGTGGTCTGTTACGCAGACGACACGCTGGTCCTGGCGCAGGGAGAGTCGTACCAGGCGGCGGTCGAATTAGCGACACGCGGGGTTGCGATAGTCGTTGATAGGATCCAGCAGTTGGGACTCGAGGTGGCGCTGCACAAGTCCGAGGCCATGTGTTTTCACGGCCCCCGGAGCGCGCCGCCTCGGCGCTCCCAATTAACAGTAGGAGGAGTTCACATCGGCGTCGGGTCGACGATGAAGTACCTGGGACTCGTCCTCGACAGCCGGTGGAATTTCGAGGAGCATTTCCGACGTCTGGCTCCCAAACTGAATCGGAACGGGGCTGCCCTCAAGCGGCTCCTGCCCAACCTCGGGGGTCCAGACGCCTCCTGCCGGAGGCTCTACGCAGGCATCGTCCAGTCCATGGCCCTTTATGGGGCGCCGGTGTGGGCGCCGTCACTGGGAAAGCGACCGGCGGCCCAGCTGAACGCGTGCCAGAGGGTCATGGCCATACGTATGGTGCGGGGATACCGCACGGTTTCCCGCGAAGCAGCGAGCCTCCTTGCTGGCCAGCCACCATGGGATCTTGTAGCAAAAGACCTTGCATGCATGCACGATTTGCGCGTGGAGATGCAACGCCGTGGTGAAACTCCGCTGCCGCGACAAATCACGGCATGGCGGACAGAGTTCCGGCGGGATCTCATGGCGGAATGGCGACAGCGACTATCGCAACCCAGTGCTGGGCACGCCGTAATTATGGCGGTAAGTCCCTTCTTTGAGGAGTGGCTGGAAAGGCAACACGGCGTCATTACCTTCCGCATGACGCAGGTCCTCACCGGACACGGTAAGTTCGGGAAGTTCCTGCACCGGATTCGTGCGGAAGCGACGCCCGGGTGTCGCCACTGTGTGGACCGCCCGGAGGACACGGTGGAGCATACGGTGGAGGTGTGCCCCGCTTGGGCAGAGCAACGCCGTGTCCTCGTGGGGGTAATTGGCGGCGGCGATCTCTCGCGCCGGGCCTTGGTACAGGCCATGGTCCGGGGCGAGGAGGAGTGGCAGGCGGTCGCCTCCTTCTGCGAAGCAGTAATGCTTGCAAAGGAGGCGGCCGATCGCGTGAGGCAGCGGTCCTCACGCCCCAACCGCCGCCGGGATTCCGATCCCGATTTCCGGCCACCGTAGGCGCGGGCTTGCGGACGGCGAGCAATGGGTGGCTTGCCGTCCGACCGTCCGGCAACCGTCCGGACCAAGCCCAAGTCGTCAACGGTGCGTGCTGTTCCACGCGCGCCTCAAGGAGATGTCAGCAACTGTAGGGGCCCAGCAGGGTCGAAGCCTACTGGGGCCAAGGGTCTGATCCTGAAAGGAAGACTCGGCCCTGGTACGAAAGGCAACGAAGGAACAGGAGTGGGTTTTTAGTCAGTAAAAGTCTGACACTATCTCCCGCCCCGCCCAAGAGCGGGGGATGTCATAAGATGATTTTCCCACCGGAAAAAAAAAAAAAAAAAAACCACGTTCCATTGAAATTATCTAAAGGGCCTTTGCGAGTTGGCTTTAGCCCCTCGTACGCCTTCCAAAGGTCCAGAACTAACTCAAGGTCCGGAGATATACAAAAGCATAAATAATAATAATCTTTATTTACATAAGATGTTTTTACTTCTGTGCTAGGTGATTAACCTGTGTTATAGAAGCCTCCTAATTGTGTTCTCTCTCTCCCGGGAGAAACACAATTAGTTTTTATGCAATACATGAAAAATAGTAAAAGAAAAATAAAAATTTAAATTAAAAGTAAAATAAAATTAAAAAAATATGGTCAAAAACATAAGATCTTCTCATCACGAGAATATGTTTCTTTGTGACAATTTGTTACTTTCACGCGGTCTAGTAATATTATAGAGGTAAGAATGTGTGGGTAATTTGTTACTCTTTCACGCTGAAACTACTGAAGGGATTTGGATGAAATTTTGCACATGGATAGATCATGTCCTGGAACAGCACATAGGATTTTAGATCTTTTTGTTTCCTTAGGACAATTTTTTACATTTACTCGGGCGAAGGAGCTGACATCTGCTAGTTATTAGTAAAGGCTATACTATGTGTTCTTGGCTATATGTTGTATTGTTCACGCACAAACGGGAAAACAGATTTGGATGAAATTTACAGGTACACGGGTTTTTTTTCGGTGGAAAAATCAATAAAATCCCCACTTTTGGGCAGTGCGGGAGGGTGTGTCAGAATTTAACTGACTAAAAACCTACTCTTGTTCCTTCGTTGCCTTTCATACCAGGGTCGAGTCTTCCTTTCAGAAGCAGACCCTTGGCCCCAATAGGTTTCGTACCTGTTGGGCCCCTACGGTTTGCTGACATCTCCTTGAGGCGCGCGTGGAACAATACGCGCTGTCGACCGACTTAGGCTCGGTCTGGACGGTTACCGGACGGTCGGACAGCAGGATACCCATTGCTCGCCGTCCGCAAGCCCCCCTACGGTGGCCGGAAATCGGAATCGGGATCCCGGCGGCTGGGGCGTGAGGGCCGCGCGCTCGCGCTTGCACCGAGGAGGCACGTAATAGCACATAGCAGCATCATAGTAGAATTTATCTAGGAAGTATGGTCCCTTGGGATAATCGTCTACTTTCACGTGGGCGAAGCTGCGGCTGCTAGTGTCTGACTCAACTGCTTTAGTTAGGTAGGTACAAAGGATTTTTTAAGTACTTCTTAAAGGTTAAATGGATATATCGCACATGCTATCCTTCAAAAATGTAATACAAAAGTTCACTCTTGTTTACTAACTTCAATTTTTACAATACGAGAAAGGCGACGAATGAATATGTAAAATGATTTTCCTCTTTTACTTTATTTATTAGTTAGGGATAAAAAGGTGATACAATATCATGTTATAAACTACAAATACAATCATAAAATTACAGCACTTATTGCAAAACCAATACTTATGGCAATACGTTTTAATTAAATGTAATTATTTGTTTGGCAACCTCCTCAAAATAGATTTTAACTTGAAGACATTCTGTTTATGACCAAAGTAAGAACTCATCTACATGTGTATTTGGTTTATTCAAACCACAGGATTCAAAGTTAGTTCCTGACCGAGTTTCAGAAGTCCTAACTCAAGAGTCAGTGCGCGATGGAGCGTATTATGCTCAGCGACCGAATAGGTACAGAATACCACAGTGAAGTACAGTCTGGCTGAAATGGTATGAAAAGCTTATATTTACTTATAGAACGCATTAGGATAAATGGGCATGCGTCATAACGCCGCCGTTGGTAAAGTACGAGAGCTTTTGCCATGGAAGCGCATGGCGAGTTTTTAACAATGCTTGAAAAAGGGGAATTTCAACTTGTAGAAGCCCTTCCCCTATATTCTTTGTCTAATGGTTAGATTGTTTAAAAAAAAACGCAAAGATTTTTGTTTTGTTTTGTTCATTTGTTTCTGAAAATTGCTTTTATTAATGAATAGGGAAGGATTTAAGGTACAGCTCACACTTGGACACAAGGCGACCCGACTTTTAGAGGTAGTAAATACAATATAGAACTTTATTTGCTGCACGAAAAGGTGTACAGTTCATTGAGAGGGTTCGAATATACCATGGTGAATTTCGAGGTGATGATGCTTCGGTAGATGCTGTGTGTAAGAGTCTATTGAGCCCGTGCTTCGCTCCAGAGCTTTACTATGCACCTCGAGACACAACAACTGTCTTCTCCAAGAATCGTCACGTCGCATCGAATTGTGTCACTGTGTAAGCTGCCCCTTACTAGTAAACTTCTAGCTTACCTTGTACCCTCGTAAGTCCTCGACGACGCAGGCGAGCAGCGCATCCCGTCCCACAGTCACCGTCACGTTCGTGACCGGCTCCACGAAACGAGGGAACAATGATTCTGAAACAAATACAACAGATAAACGTTGTTTGCTATGTTTTGTTTTTGTACCTTTTTTATTGTAACACATTTGGAAAATGGATGAAAAAGAGAATGTTTGTCAAATAAGTTATAGGGTATGAACTAATAAAGAGTTTCTTTTTGAAAAAAAAACTCCAAGAATTTGTAAGTTCTTCGTAATTTACATTGAGAAAGAGTGAATATTAAAATAAATAAATAACGTCTAAAAGTAACGTATATACGCCATTAACTTGATTCAAAACTTGTTTTTATATAAATGTAAATAAAAGTTATTATTTTAAAGTCAACATGAAAGTGTAACTAAGTGAAGTACATTGATTAACAGCGACTTTGACTGTGTGGCTACCTTCACAGGTGGGTAGTCAAACTCAAATCTGTAGACTTAAATTAATCAATCACCACATAGAATTATGTGGGGTCGTTCATGAATATATACAATGGGCTAAGGCATATATACAAACGAGGGCAATCCATCAAAGTACATACTTTACCAAACTGAATTGTATTGAGTAATATTTGGCCCAATGATTCCTCAATAGAAGAATTCTTAGCAAGGATATTAAAGTTTGGGTCTGAGCTAAATCTGATTTCTTTACATAAAGAGTGTTTTATAAATAAACCGTTTGGCATGTTTCACATTTTCAGGCTAGTGTCCCTTTCAGGTCGATCGTAGCCTTAGAAATACACCTTTATAAGATCTATGTACCTAGATAAGCCTACGATGTGTGTGGATATTGTAAATTGAACAGCTAATAGCAGTTTTTGGAGCTTGTACTTTGCAGGCTTATTTACATGATAGCTGTAGTGGTAGCGGACTGGGTGCCGTGTACGCGGCGGCTTGTAAACCGCAAGTAGCATATTTGGTTATCTGCGAAGTGTGTACCGAATGGCGGTTAGAGATGGTCACATTGCGGCCTGTGGTCACACCCTTATTATATGACCAGCCATTGCTCTTGAATTACGCCCTACCAAGATTATATTAGCCAAGCTACTAATTTATTGTCAACACTAACTTTAATTGCAAACCTCAAACTTATAATTGGAATGAAGTATTAAAGGAAAGTAAACATTTTCAAATTATTATAACTGTAAAACGGTTTCCAAGATGACTTAGTAGGCAGGTAACTGATAAACTAAATCACAGCGTCAGGATTATGTTGTTACATTTTCAAAATCGGCTCCTAAATCATGAACAAAACATGTCGATAAAGTTGAATAATGTCCGCCACTTTGAGAGTGAGAAGACTTACGTATGTAGACGTCAATACTAACGCGATCGATGTGAGCGATGCTTCAATGCTGCAACAATCTATTTAGGCTAAACAACCTGAGACACGGAAAAATATCCGCGAATGATTGATGAGTGAGAACGCGAATAGAACAAATCCATCCAGCGGCCATCAATCTTAGCGGCGGAGCGGCGCGGGCCGCTGTGCAAGCGACGTCGTCGTCTCTAATGAAAGAAGAGCTTACCGCGCACGTATAAACAATCGGAAAATGTTGTTTCTAATATCCCGCAAGATAGATGGCCCGTGAAATGTGCTCTTAGCTGGGATCAAGCCTTTTTTAATAGAAAAATAATTGTACTACGTCTCTTGTTCAACGTAGGGAACGGCTACATAATAGTACACAATGTGACGCGGTCAATTCTCTAACGTCACATTGTCGAAAACTGTGCTACAAAGCGGGGAAAGCGACGAAGCGTTTGCTGCATCGTTGTGTTCTACGATATGTGACCTTAGAGAATGCTATTGCAGTACCGCTTTTGCTTGAATATTGAATTGATGATACGAATAAAAAGTACGACGCGGTTGTTTTACTCTTTTCTTTCCAAAGTTAACATGACCAAAATGATACTTTTTTGAATTATATCTAAACCATTCTCATTTGTGAAAAATCATAAGTTTCGCCGACGGGAAGGTAACAAAATTATTTCAAGGGATCAAAGTATCCTATGCGTATTCCAGATCAATCCATGCCAATTTTTATCCAAATACATACAGCCGTTAGAGTGTGAAGGAGTAACGAACATGCACACTTATTCATACACATAGGTACTTATGTATATATACATACAAACTGCCATCTTTATAAAGTTAGTGTGATAAGCTTTCAAGTCATTACATTTGAAAAATTACTATTATTACTTTGTGTCTGACTCAATAACTAGTAGGTACAACCATTTCGAACCTTGAAAGAAAAATGAGCGGACCACAAATTGACCTTTTGATTGAAATACCTACTACAACGTCGTCTGCCTCCTTATTGCCCTCTACGTAATTTAGATCATTTGTTTTGCTCACGTAATACCTATAGGCTTATGAGTTCAAGTAAATTGAAGAGCCAGAACAAACTACATTCATTCAACCTGCCGATATAACGGTATAGCTTCGGTTCTACGAAATATCGTCACGTGATTACAAATCGTTCGTAATAGGGTTCCTCCATAACTTGAGAGCCCTCAAAGACGGTCAAATCCCACTGTAAAGGGTTTAATTACTTTAATAAGCGCTAATACAGTGTAACGTGTTAATAATGTAGTCGGTGTTGATGAGACAACGAGATTACTCGGCCACTTGAAATATGATTACGGGCGGGCCGCTCATCAGGGCGTAAGTGTTTACGGATGCACGTGACGGGTCGCCCCCCGCGGGCCGCTGGGTTGCCGGGCCGCCTCGTCCACTGCTCGCGTATTTACCTAATTGGCACAGTACGTTGTGACAAAAGTCCGTGTTGGGCTCCCGGCAAATTAGATTCCCTGCCCACCCGCCGCCCGCCGATGCCCCGATGCCCCGACTCCACTCGCTTTACTTACCTCTTTCACCCTAAATTGACTTTCCTCTAATTGAAATACGCGTCAAAGACTCATTCCGCGATTAATCTTTTTTGTTTGTTTTTATTAGTTAGTTACTGCACTGGTAGGAAGAAGTTATTAATCCAGGCCGCCGCCTTTAATGGATTTATGGGCTTTCTGGTGTTATTATTCACGTAAAACATTTTACACAAACATATTTAGATACAAAAAGCTTTCCATATAGCTTAATAAACAGTTAAAAACACTAATACTTAAGGCGCGCTAAATAAAGATAAGTAACTAAGTTTGATATTTCGCTGCTTATTTCTAAATAAATCCTTGTTTAAAATACTTGCCCTCCTTTCTAGATATGTTTTGACTTTGAAATATTAAAATCAGATTGGATGAAAATTACCCTATCTGTTGGAATATACGTAGGGGAAAATATGATGTGATTTAAAAATTGAATTATACATTTTCAACACGGGAATTGGTGCCCATCTAAAATAAAACCAATTGTAGCAAATTCGAGTTGCCGAGTCTCACGGCGGCTTCGCTGTGGCTGTGGGTATTCATGAGTATCGATTTTATGCAAAATGCAACAAGATTCACTTGAACATGTCGGCTATACGATACGCATTATGTGAGGAACCGATCTATTCTACAATTACATTGGCGTAGATACAGCCGCTTGTAAATGGGTGCGTACGTTGTCGAGCTGGGCGAATGAGCCGTGTTGAGTACGGAGAGCGGGCACGTCGTGTACGTATAAACATGTAACACAATTAGCGGTCAAGTCTAGCAGGCGCCGCCAGCCCTTTGCAATAAGAGCTTGATAAAGCCAATTTAACCGGAGATTCGATTTCTCCGCCTGTTTATTATTATCAGTCGCGCCTAATTTCAGTTCCCCGGGTCCTATTGTGTAAACTGAATGAACAAACAACTAATGCAAATTTCGGTTAGTTAACTAATTTGAAGTTTGCAGATAGATCACGACACTATCTAGAATGAAACGCGAATTCGTGGTATTTGAGTTCATTGGAAGATCGTAGGAGTGGGTCATTTATTGCGTGAGTCGAATTTAATTTTGGTTACACCATTAATCTCTTTAAGTTATTGAAGCTGACAAATAATAAGACGGGTATTGGGATTGCGTACAATTTTCCTTTGTTTTTAAGATTGTGTTGTAGCCAGCATATCTACGTTTGTAATGGAATCGCGTATGTTGTTACATTCAAGTTTAATTGTAAGCATTAACACGTGTGATGCCAATTAGTACAGATGCTTAAGCGTAATCGCTTCACGGCCTGAGTTTGTAGCACTTCGTTACATCGTTGTTAAGTGCACCTAATGCGACTTGTTCCGTACTTGCTCGCATAGTTATACATATGTTACGAGCTTTAATTTATGTACTTTGTGTTAGTATCACATAACTATATTTTGAGCACAGATGGATTCATTTATGTCTCGAATCTGCAGGATTGTTTGAAAGAGTTACCACGGCCGTAGAACACAAAAGGTAACTGAACGAGTGCAGTTGGATTTTAGTGAGTCTGACACTACCTCTCATTCCACTCACTACACGAGTTTTTCGATGAAATCCCACCAAAAAAAAAGTTAAAAAAAAAGTTCAGTTCTAGTGCCTAAGAAAAACTGTGAAATGAAACAGTTTTTTTTTTTTTGTTAAACAAGTATTAAAAAAATAGCTTGGGCCGGTTTGAACACCTTGTCCATTTTTTATCGGTAAAAATATTGATTTTTAAAATAAAGATTCCTACGTTGCTACAAAATTTAAGTATTTTTATTTTTCCTATTTAAAGTGTTGGTGACCTGGTGAAGGTTGCGGGAATCCGATGGATGCGTGACGCACAGGACCGTTCATTGTGGCGACATTTGGGGGAGGCCTATGTCCAACAGTGGACTTCTATTGGCTGAAATGATGATGATGGTGATGGTTTAAAGTTCCATATTGAATTATCAATATTCAATCTCAATTTACAATGCAATCGTTAATGCAGAAATTCAAAGTGATAGTCGAATTGGTATTAAAATCTACCTAATATAATTCGAGATTAGCTCGAAGTAGAGACAAATGCGGTCGAGAACTTAGTTCCATGAGTTTGTGTAGCGTAGTACTGAAACCTTAAGTACTATTACAAAATACCTCAGGGTATTCGTTCGATACTTGAACTGTATAATATACTTTAGTAGAACTGTTTATACGAAGAAGAAGCCATTTTGTAATACAATTTCATAGTTGCATTATACTACCCTAAAGTTAGTACGAACCTACGTCATTCAAAATAAAGTATGAAGTCAAGTATTTTTCTATACTTGGAAAAGTTTGTAAGAGGAAAAATACTTGTTCATAAATCGATAACTTTGCTTTTATTAATGCTAATTTTTATTTTGAAAAAATCACGTTTCTTGTAGCGTCGCAGCGGTAAAAAAACTAGTTAACAATATGGGGAAGACTTTATTTCTCACACAGAGTGAAATAAAATTAAAATGCCTAATGTTAAAAAAATATTATTTGAAGTTGAAGCAATAAAATCAGAACGAAACAAACAAAACAATATCCACCATTGTTTTACATCACTAGGCCGAAATCAAAGCGTAAATGTCGCGAAAGAATACGAAGTTAGTATGAAGGTTATAAAAATATCTGGAGGACAGGTTGGCGTTATATTGCTGTTATAAATCAGCGTTTGCGACAGGCGAGCGTGGCAGCGGCGACGCGGCGGCGTGGCAGCGCGGCACGGCAGTGCCACCTCGTGTCGCCTGCCGACAACCTACATATGCATAAATATTGCGCCTACTGTGTATGTACACCTAGTAGGATATATTTAGTTTATGTTCTTATTTATTTTGGACTTAGTTACGAAAGTTTCAGTAGGTATATCAAATTATTGAATGCCCAAGTCAAGGAAGAATGTATCTAATGCATTAGAGAGATTAACACGCGGTTTCAGTCAGACAATACATTTGTCTGTCGAAAAAGAATTCAACCAATCACAGCAGTTGACACGCATTTGACAATAGCTCACATTATTCTATTCTCTTTTTTTATAATGGCAAGTAGAGCCGATGTCGACTATTCTGCCAATGTCTAAAGTAAATTGTAAAAGCAAGTGTGTATTTTATTAATAACAAAAATGAAAAAGGGGAGTAACTGTAGACATAAAATTCTTCGATTGATACAGTTGAAAGATAGATTCATAATTACCCTTTAGGAAGGTAGGCCTTCTTTATAGCAAGTATCTATCAGTACGTAGGTACCTTTCCCTCTTTGTCTACAGTAACTACGTTGTCACTGTCACTTTTTTTAATATGTTTTTAGTACCTACTTATACAACACTACTAAAAAATATCCTCTCTGCATCGGCAGTAGTTTTACAAATCTGCATATTTTCTAGCGATCTTTTCCCCCGCCGTTGGAAGCTAGCAATAAACTTATATTGAGTTCATATGTTTAAAAAACATGTTGGTCGTTACGACACTGCGTACTATACGATGCACTATTTATATAAAACCATGTTATAACGAAATAACTTTGTAAGTTGACCATTTGTAATTTGTGAGTTTCAGAAGAAAATTGTCCGTCCCGCTAATTGTTATGTCAAATTACCTCAAGTTTATTTTTGTTGCCAAGAGAAAATGGTTAGTGGCCAGTAAATTAATACGTTGTTTGAATTGAATTCTCATTAGAGATAATTTTATTCGTCTTTGTAGGACCAATAGCAATATAAATTATTTATACCTAATTCAATAAGAGAATTAATTAAATAAATGATGATAAATTATTAACAAGTTCTGAGTCCCATTTTATTTTACTGCTTACTGCTATGGCCAACATTATGAGTTTCACAATACCTAGGGCTCTATTTTTAACTGGGTATTATATGACGCTATTTAAAGTTCAAATGTTAAATCCTTGTTATTTACAACTACGCAACCTTCGCGAGGATATAAATACATACACGAGCGCAGTAAATAGTTAACTACACGCTGGAATTATATTAAGAGCTACATACTACATTTATACTCAATTATCATTAATTGAGTGATTGCCAGTAAATAAACGAGATACAAATAAAATGGATAGCGGATACTTCTTCGGTCCATTTCATAACGGGTGCGGAAATACGATGATTTATGCGGTCATCCATAAATGAATCGGATTTTCTGTGACGGCAATTTTTATTTATGAAACAATTAAAATTAATAGCCTCGTTACGGCTTCCAGATAGTTGATCATTGCTTGTTACTAACACAGTTAACTTTTGCATATTGTGTTTATAAAAGATGTGAAAAATAAACTACAACGATTTGTTTGCGATGTGCAAACCCATACTTACGCATAAAATTTAATTTTAAATTAATAAACTGAAGCTGTAGCTGCTGTTCACGCGAATGCAGCATGCAGATAATGCTTGATGATATTTAATTCAGTCAGACAATACAGCAACAATTGCAGGAAAATTTAGTTAATTCCGTTCTGTACTACTGTGAATAAACCGGAGTGAGTGAAAAACACGACCAGCCCGTAATTAATTTAGGGTATGCACGTACTTTGTTAGTTTAATAAAATTTGTTTTACTGATTCCGAACAAACTGTGTAGATATTCAGAATACGAAACCTTTTGTTGCGTCCAAGAGAATATCGAACAAAAATGGGAAAATATGTCGAATTGGTTTACAATAGCATCGGGTAGCAACAGCAAGTAAAATTTTAAAGCGTGTGTAGTGCAGATCGAGTGGAGGCAATGGTTTCCGCCTCATATCGCCAGATTGGAACGCAGGCGCCTGACCAGGGTGAATTACGCGAAACGGCATGAGCGGTGACGGTGCGAGCGCCAGATTCACTTACTTACATCGCTTCGCTTCGTGACTGAACTCCATAGAGCGCTGCAGTTGAGCCGTAAATAAAATGGTATTGTCGCGCGGAAACCGCACATCGAAAAACCGGGGAACGTCGCGTGAAATGCTACCGGTGCCGGCATCGGCATAGACGCCGAGAAATATGGCCAAACGTACCGTACATACGAAATATGGGACTATAGGCGGCCGTGTCGACTCGTGCCGGGTCGCCGAAACATGTACGTACATATATGTAGCTATTATTCAATGATAACGACTTGCCAACTAACAGGTTATTCATTTTCCTATTAAATCGTTTGTAACATTGTTAACTATAAGTTAACATGGATTTGTTTCAGTTTTCATGCTGCCAGTGTATTGAGCCATTTTCTACTTTCTTTATGTTAAAATATCTAAAAGGACGGTTTCAATTCCTACACGAACCAAATATCTACAGGACCTACAGATAGTTGGTCAGGGTGTTTTTTTTTTTCGGTGCGAAAATTATCTTATGACATCCTCCGCCCTTGGGTGGGGCCGGAGATAGTGTCAGACTTTTACTGACTAAAAACCCACTCCTGTTCCTTCGTTGCCTTCGTCCCAGGGCCCTGGGTTTCGTTTTCACACTACCCATGGCCACAGTAGGCTTCGACCCTGCTGGGCCCCTACGATTTGCTGACATTTCCCTAAGGCGCGCGTGGAACAATACGCGCCGTCGAGTTGGTCCGGGTGTGGGTGTTAGTGTAAATGTGTCTATATGCTTGTAAATTCAGCCAGAATACAGGAGAAATTCCAACTTTTATTACAGCTTATAAAAGCTTTGATTTTTTATCAGCCCATTTTTATTTTAAATAATTATCGAGTGGCTGTCTTTATCTCGGCAAGAGTTAGCTGTAGGTAATGTAAATTTTATTTATTTATTTTACAAGCAAATGTTGGTTTCAAATCATTTAACAACCTTTTTGAATAATTACATATTTAAAAATATAATTGGATTCTTGTCTGTGTTTATTTTTGTAGATACTAAACAACAAATAACATTAAAATAAATTATTTTCTGGAAACCGCATCAAAATTGGTAGCAAAGCAATTAGTGGATCATCATCATCATCCCATCAGGTGGGATCGCAGTCAAGCACTAGTTTATATCAAATAAAAAAAATAAAAAACATATTATTTCAAATACATTTTTTTATGAGCAAGAGTCATCGTCATCACGTCATCTCGCTCTCGATTAAAAAAATACTTTTAACAATAAAAAGATTACCGACTTCACAAAAAAAAAAACACTAAAAGGATCAAAATATCTTTAATTTCGAAAGTCAGTGTTTCTCGATATTGTTTGTTTCTTATTTAACTTATTTAAAGTTATTTAGTGTTTTTTTTTTTTGTGATTTTGGTTATTTTTTTTTTGGTAAAAAGTTTTTTTTATTTTACACTCTTTAGTTGCGATACATTTATAACCAGAGTGCCTATTTCTCATGACAATTTCAATGAACCCAAACACTGCTAGGATACATTATTTTGTTATGAAGTTTCCGTGACTACCTCCTACCTTCCGGCTCCATCATCAGATCAGTTCGATAGTACCTTATAGCCAAAGTGCATCTCATGACAATTCTAATAAGCCCAAACACGGCTTTCGGTGGGAAAATCATCCAATTACATCCTCCGCTCTTGAAATATTATTATTAATGTATTTGAAATGCTAAATTGAACAGTTTCACTAAAAGAACAAACATAAAAGAACTTTATTATTTGATTGATGAATTCGAAAAATATTTAGATAAGTGAATAGCTTCATAAAAATGGCCATTTTATTAGTTTATGCACTATTGGTTAGGGCACACACCCTTATATATATGTATATAGAATAATGACAATCAGTAGATCCATGACGTCTTAAACTAATCGGTGTGAAAAAGGTAAACTGTTATACGGCCCATATGCCTCCTCTCTCGCTCACCAAACGTCATGGTAGGGCTACCTTGTACTACTACCACTAGTACTACTACCTACTGGGATTAGTACTACTACCTACCTAGTACTACTACCTACTAGGATTAGTTACCCTACGATGACGTCATAAAATTTTCAAAATTTAACTTTGGTAGAAATTTACTACGCGTTTAGTGATACGGATCGGTATTAACTCAATGCGTTATTGTTCGAAAGATCGACCGTGGCCCTAGAATACAAAGTGCAACTATAGAAACACGAGTGGATTTTGATTGGCCATTATTGTTTGCAACAATGGTAGTCAAACAGTAATACCTCATTACGCGTTCTCTTGGTAACCTCTCTTTCCGACTCCACAAGACAGGCTCGATCTAGTGTGGAGTTCAACAGTAATTTTCTGTTTCCTTTGTGTATTTTTTTGAATATATATATTTGTAAATCTAGGTATAAGTAGTATGTAAAGGAAATGTAAAGCACGTGTTTTTTTTCTCTCTTGCAAACAAATCATATTATTAATATTATTTTAGCCTGTAAAAGTCTGAAACTCCCTCTTGCTCCAAAGAGAGAGGAGTTATTTGATCATCTTAATGTCTGTAATACTTACGTACTTCATACTTTACTCGATCGATTTGAATATGATGTGTAATTAGAATTGTAATTTTGAAGGTCTGCCACACAGGTCTTGGAGCCAGTGTAGACTTCAGCTCTCACAAAGGATAAATTGTTACAAAATAATTACTACTTACTATCAAAATTTGTACCTATATGAGAGAAACAAATAAATATTATTATTATTACCAAACCAAAAAACCGGGCAAAAGTGAATTGGACTTGCACACTGAGGGTTCCATACAAACTTACTTATAATATATATACATATATATTTATTTATTTAACAAGTTATGCACACGCAATTCCTATATTTGTGCTATTATGAGACCTTGCTTCATGCCAAATATTTTGATTCCCTTGAGAGTGTCGAAATATATACATGTACCCTCTTTGCTACATAAACGGCCGTATCTTTTTTTTTCGTCAACTCAGAAGTTTGCTTGTTTCACAGATTCAAGGGACTACAGACTTGAGTATATGGTTTTTATTTCAACTTTATACCTCCACGCATTTTCGAGATAAAGGGTCTAGGTAGACAGACAGATGGACAACAAATTGATCCTATAAGGGTTCCGTTTTTTCCTTTTGAGGTGCAGAACCCTAAAACAGGGTTTCAATACAAGTGGCAATCTCAAAGACATTCGATTTTATCGTATTCTATGATTTAAACGAGTACTTATCGAAGAATCGAGGTAGCGGCCACTGTAGTAAACCAGCAGCTGACCAACGCTCTTCGGTCCCACTGCATTACGCCGGATTATTTATTCATTATGAAATCAATATTTGTAGGTTACAAATGACAACTGGGACCAACGCTTTAACATGCTTTCTGAGTCACAGAGCATAGTCGAACTGTTAAGATAGTCATCCATCCACGGAGCGACCTCGGCTAGCGTTGCTTAACCTACAGCAGTTATTGTTTAGTCACGAACTCGTCCTGTTGAAACCTCCTTTAAATATATTTTATTTCTTATTACTTATTGTGTAACACAAATTGTAGTATTCTCAGACTCGGGAGCCAGCGATTCTAATATTTGCTGTTACAAAGCCGTGTTGTGTCACTGCAGTTAGGTGAACGGGTGGGTAATTTTCAATGGCCACTGAATAAGAGCTAGCATTCTGCATTTCGTTCGTATTCTCGTTATGCCGGTTACGTAGCATCTGAGTCGGAGGCAACTAGCATAAACTTTAAGTAAGAGAAAATTTGCTTCGAAATATTACTAGAGACGAAAAGACGGAGCAGTTTTATAGAGGAACCTACTTCTAAGATTTCTTTTAAAAATAACACATTCGACGAAGTTCGCTCAGAAGTTAATAAAAATTAGTTGAAAACTCGCGGAGGTCGGCGTCTATCGAGACAAACGTGTTTGCAGTTGCGCCCGCGTCACGTCGTCTGTAGCCTGAACTCTTCGTCTTAGACTACTTCTCCACTGAAACAGAGCGGAGCGGAGCTGTGGCAACAAAGTTGCATAAAATCTCCACTTCGCTTCAGTTGGGACGGATTTGTTAGACGGATAGTATAAAAATTCATACAAAACCGCGGAAGAAGCGCGGAGTGCGGGAAAGCGGAGCTAGGAAGCGGAAAACCGGCCGCGTGGTGTTAATGGATATCGCATCGACGTCCCTGTTCAAATTACTCGTCTACGCGACGAGTAATTTGAACAGGGACGTCGATGAACTTGGCCTAACTCCACACAGTCCGTAACTCCACTTTGTACTACCTCGCTCCGCATCAGCGGACTGACAGTCTGCAACTCCGCTTCGCTTTTCTCCATCGCTCCTTTCCGCTTCCCCACTCCGTCACTGCGTCAATGGACAAGAAGCCTTATACCTTTATGTTTTTACGTGCTTGCTTTTGACTTTGCTTACATAGTTTCTTCTGTGCAACGTAAACTTGGTAGATATTATCGGTAGATACTCTACTCGTTCATCATTGTACAGGTTTTAATATATGATCGGTTTAAACAAATTGGATATTGGTTTCTAAATGTGCAACACTTGATACCGAATTCCGAACAATACGTACTGAAATTACAATATCAATTATTGTTATTACACCATTATGTGAATATCAGGATATCCGAATTGTTCCGAAGCGGATATTAATTGCACGACCGACAGCGGATCCGAAAAATGAATAAGTGTCGGAAAATTTCCTTTCGCTGAGCTTAGACGAACGTTTTGTTGTTTATGAAATCAATGGTGTTGGAATTCGGAATCAAAAGTAATCTGGTTGTGCGGAAGGAGATGGATGACAGGGAAAATAAGCGAGAAAATTCAAAAGGAAAGCAAGGTGAAGCGCGCGGGAAAATTGGCTTCATTAGATAGAGGGGTCGAGGGCGCGTTATGCAGAACACACGGACATGACGGCCAGCGAGCGTAGTAAAAATCAAGTCATTTGTTTAAATTAGGCTGAAAGTCAGCAATTGTACGTCAAAAATATTACTCAAAAAATATTTTTTTACAATTTTTGTTTGTCTGTCTGTCTATTACGGCTAATCTCTGAAATGGCTGGACAGAAATTCACAAACGGATACCTGATATTATAAGGAATAACTTTAACTACTTTTCATTATCCCGCTGGAACGAGATTTTTTCAAAATGATTGAACAAAATTTGACAGAACTTTCTTTGGGATATGACTAATGTTAAAATGACAAACTTAAAATACTTTTTAATTTATCGCAGGAATGGAACTTAATATTAATTATTATAATTAACATTTTTTTTTAATGACGTTTAATTTATTGTCAATTTTTATTTCATGAATGAATATCAAATGTATTGTGGACTAAAATACTTAATAAATTAAATTACTTTTATTTAATTCCCGGGGAGAGACATCTCCAAAATATCAGCAAACCGTAGAGGCCCAGCAGGGTCGAAGCCTACTGGGGCCAAGGGTCTGCTTCTGAAAGGAAGACTCGGCCCTGGTACAAAAGGCAACGAAGGAACGTGGGTTTTTAGTCAGTAAAAGTTTGAGACTATCTCCTGCTCCGCCTAAGATGATTTTCCCACCGAAAAAAAAAAAACACATAAAAACATACATACATCTTTCTAAAGTGCGAACAAATACCAAATATCTCGTTAAGTATGTTACTATATTATATGTGACTAAAATATTTATGTGTTTTAGCTAATGTAGTAATACCGACCATGCAAACCCAATATGATAAAGGGGAGTTTTGAAAGGTAAAGCTTTGCAAAGTGCCTTACCATTGCCACGGCTGTGCAAGTTGGCAACACTACAATTCTGAGAATCCCTCGCTCCATGCACCAGAACATCCAGCCATTCAAATTTCATATATCAAACACTGATTCACACATTCTCTTGAAATTTTCCATGTTTTCACCTGAAGACAAATTTTCTTGAACATTGTCAAGCAACGTGCAATATACGAGACTGCTGTGACATGTATTACGAAATTTTATGAAAAGTCTTATGATTTATGGTTGTTTCACAGCAAAAAATACACTTTTTCCAGGTACCTATATGGCGGAGGCGCTGAACCGGAAAAATCGTGAATTACATTGTTACACATAAACAATGAACTAGCATCTCATCTAATCTTATTTGAGGTTATTATGTTCTGCCGAGTGGAGGTCTCCCCGAGGTCTACCCACGCCTCCCGGTAAAAATATTAGCTTTAACAATTTTATCGTTTTTGTATTACATCACACCAATGTTTATCTGAGACGTTTGCAGAATTGATGAGGAAGACTGCATCCGAATTCTTTCAATTACTACTTTACCTATGCCTTAGAATTTACATGACATATGTTACAGTAAGCCGTATTTTCATTCAACTTTTAACTTACATAGTTACTATACCCCTTATTAAATTGTAAAGAAACCTTAAATAAACTATTATACTCCCTGGTTAACAGTCCTTCGAAATGAGTCCCATTAGTCCTGGAAGAGGACTACGGGGGCACATATTATGATAATAAAATTATGTAGTAGCGTCATAATGTTAGCGCTACGAGTTTTCGTAGACTTTCGTAGCTGTTCGTAGCTCGTAAAGGTACTACCACTACGAGCCTACGAAGCTACGTAAATGAAGTACGATCGGAAGTTTTCGGTTTATTTTTTGTATTAACAATTTTATTTTGTATCATATTTTTTTTAAATGAGCTTGTTAAATTAATCGTGTTAATTGAACTCAATTAAAAAGAAACGGAACACCAACCGGGAAAAGCCTAATCAATGTATTAATTGCCCAACAATAACACTCAAGGGTCCGTTAAATTAATTCCCGTTTTGGATTGCTTGGGGATAATAAACCCTCAAACATTTTATTATATCCTTGTACATATTTGGAATCGGAATTGCAATGTGGTTGAAATAAAACAAGTATGTTTGGGTATTGATTTTTGTTTTCAATAAACAATACTCCTTAAATTAATCCCATATATTCAACATACAACGCTATCAAACATTTAAGAGCGCGGGAACTTTGTAATGAATCGATATCGTCGTATATTTCAATACTTCGCAACAAGTCAGCTTTCCCTTATACTTGTGTGAATTTCTTGTTAATAATTATTATTTTATGAACAACAAAGTTTTGTGGAGCTTGTTAACTCGGAAAGATGAGTGTTTAAGTTTGCCCCGAAATAGATGTTTTATGATATGTAGTGAGAACAGTAAACAACGAAGTTTTGGTATCGCGACCGCATAGCGTTGGGTTGGCGAGGCTTGTTTATGTGGCAATTGGCGTCGCAATGAAGCGGCATTCTAGCTGGGAGCAAGTTCTCAGCAAAGGCGTTCCGAGTTCAGTAACAAATTGAAGTATGGCGCCGGCAACTCGCAAATAATCATACACAAGGTGAGTAAGTTCGGCTCCAGCTGAAAGTTCATCCAACTTCAGACTGATAGTAACTCACTCTGGAATTGCGGTCAGTAGAAGGGAAAATAACCATATTCCATTTGCAGATACCGAAATATTGATCCACTCTATTTGATTGTGTATTCGTATATTCAAAATTCCCTTTAATCTAATGTTCATCATACACATTGTTCTTTGTAACTATTTTTATTTTATGTATTTGGAATAACAAACAATTACATAATGGGAAATATTGACAATAAAACAATTTAACATGTTGATGTATGAAATGTTATTGTTGTATATTAACCGTAAAATAGGCTCTATTTAAATTATAATTTACACAGTTCAGTAAATATTATTGGTTTCAGTAATACCCATTTCGACCAAATGCTACAATTTTCACTTCTAGCAACGATTTTATTAAAACAGCACCATTTCGAGGAAATGAAGTAGTATTCGTCCAATTTGCTTGCAAACATTTGGAACACAATTATTATTCTTGCAAACAGGGAGCACAAAATATGGGCAACATTTTATTGTTTCGATGTAAAATTAATATGCGGTGATAAATTGTGAGTGATTCTAGGATACGTTGACACCCTTATTTTTGATTATTTAAAATGTTTTTTTTTTAATGTGTTTAAAACGTGGAATGAAATATACATAACTACATCATACAATCCATTCCTCGTAATATCGTAGTACATATGCCGTGAATGACATATAAACAAAATGATGAAGATTGAAGACACAAACGATTGCCTAAATAACTAACACTTTGTTAAGTACCTTATTCCGTGCGCTCGAGCGCTTGCCGGCTTTATTCCGCCAATGACGCAGTATCATACCTAATATTTCAGACCCGCGAATTCCTCGCTGAGGTAAATGGGTAATTGTGGTGCTCACACTAGAGACAGATCGCTGGTCTGGCGCCTACCAGCGCCGCAATCATTTGTTTCACCCAATTGACTACTACAACTTGAAACCTACACACATTCCCCATTTGTTACTTTAAAGCCAGCACTACCTCACGAGTGTATACAATGACGAAGCTAACGTGCGATGAGTTAACGCACCTGTTCTCAAACTATCAAACTGCGCAAGTTTCATAGAAACTTCTCTTGATTCTCATCGTCTTCATTTTAAATAAAATGCATCGCTCAACTTTTTTTCCACATTCATAACTCATGTCTTAGACGCAGCCGTTCCAATAAGTAGGTCAGTTTGCAGCCGTGGTGCTCCACAGTAGAACATAGATAGGTGATTTATATATTAATAGTAGTAATCAAACACGCGCCGGCGCTCCATCGGTAATTGCAAGCTTGATAACTGTTCGAGAGGTCAGTAATTGAAACACCGTTGTTGCCAAGGGCGGACAATGTACAATTTACAGATACATAATCTTGTTTGTTTTGTCTTTCCCCTCGTTGTTTGATTGGATGAACAATCAGTATTAAATTACTTATTGTATTATTGCAATTGATTTCGCAATTCGATAGATTAATTAATTTTATATATTGAGTGAGCTTTACAAATATAGGGCTGGATATATTGCCAAGGTTGTGGACATAGCTCGAAGAATCGTCTTAAAGAAAAAAGAAAGAACTTAAGTGATAGTGGGCAGAGTACATTGCTCGCAGAACAGATGGTCAATAGGGCCGAAAAGTTCTGGAGTTCTGGAAAACGCAGCGTTGGAAGGCCTCCCACCAATTGGACCGATGACCTGGTCGCGCGAATCGAGACGCACAAGACCGTCCGTTGTGGTGACACTTGGCCTATGTCCAGCATTGGATGTCTTTCTTTGATGACAATGATTATGATAAATAACAATAAAAGATTGTAGTGGAACATTCGTATAGATTCAACCAAATCCAATAATTCCCTTTTGAATATTCTACGACTCATCCAGTATAAAGCTAATCCGTTGAATAATGGGGGTTATAGATATCAACGTGGAGCAGGCATAGCGGAAAAATATGTCAATTGTTTGCCTCCGCATGACTTCATGGTAATAATAACTTTAAATAATAAATCTCGGCCTTTGTTGATGTTTTAATTGGATTCAGTAGTGTTTACGGGCGACGTTTTCCGGAAAATAACATTTAAATTAATCCGGTACGAGATGGTGTCAAAAATAAATTGAATTATGCTTATTTTACTAAGATGTAATATTGAAGTATTGTTTACGAAGGAGTTTTTTGACACCAGAAATTAGATTACTTTTAGTTAGTTCTTATAGATATTTTTTTATTTTGTGTATATAGTTAAGTATTTTTTATATATGTAAGTAAAAACTGTAAATGTTATGAAAATATATATTGAAGTTAAGTATTATGTCCAAGAATGCTATTCAACTCTGAAATTATCCACCCGACATCTCTTTTTTTATCAGACATCTTCTTTTAATAATAAACTGATCATAATATCGTAAATTTATCAGCAGCCTACTTTTTCTATCGGCGGCAGCGTCTTCTTGGTCCTGGTACATGCCATGGTCCGAAGCGAGGAGGAATAGCAAGCGGCCGCCTCCTTCTGCGAAGCAGTAAAGTTAGCAAAGGAGGCGGCCTCACGCGTGAGGGAACGGACTTCCTAACGCCCCGGGCCCCAGCCCCGACCCCGATTTCCAGCCACCGTACGCCAACGACGAGCAATCGGTAGCTTGCCGTCCGGTATTCATACGTACCGAGCCCGAGTCGTCTACGGCGCGTAGTTTTTTACGCGCGTCTTAAAGAAATGTTAGTAAGCAGTAGGGACCCAGCAGGACCAAAGCCTACTGGGATGATGGGTAGTTCGAAAGGGAACCCCTGAGTCCTAGAACGTAAGGCAAAAAGAAAGAATATAGTGATGTTAGTCAGTAAAAGTCTGACTTGCCCTCTCGCTCTGCTCTAGAGCGAGAGAATTCATTAGATGATTTCCCAGTTTAGAAATAAGTCTACTTTGTCTATTTTTATTCATCATTCAATTCAAATTATTTCATTTCACATAAGCCTACATAATAAACCATTAGAAACTAAGCATGGTTCCAATTGGTCGTTTCCTATGTACCAGTAAGAAAGACAAAGGTAGTTTAAAAAAAAGTTTGAGCTTTGCTATAATTCCATATTGCAATAGGCATGACAGGATACTGTAAACCAGCCAACATGTACCACACCACATCATCATCATCATCATCTTCCTGCCCTTGTTCCGTGTTATTTGGGGTCGGCGCAACACGTTTTCTTCTTCCATTCTGCCCTGTCACTCGTCATACTATCACTAACTTCCTTTTCTTTCATATCACTCTTCACACAATCCATCGATCTTTTCTTTGGTCTCCCTCCCTTCTCCATCCATCCACATGTAAACTCATAACTCTTTTAGTAACATGCGTTTCATCCCTCCTCTTCACATGAACATTCCAAGACAAACGATTCCCTTTCAACTTTTCAGTCACTGGCGCCACTTTCAAACTTCCCCTAATATACTCATTTCTCACTTTATCCATAATACACCACATAATAAACAAAAATAAGCGACACAGAAAATATACTTGTTTATGAGTCGGCTTAGTCTAGTGTTCTCACATTGACTTACTGTTTTCATAATTTCACCCGAAAAACGTCCACTGTTAGACATAGGCCTCCCTAAAGTGTCGCACAAAGGATCCTGTGTCTCTCATCCATCGGATTGGATAACACCAGGATATCGGTCCACCTTGTGGGAGGCCTTAATTCTTCTTTTGTTTTCAATGTAGATTTATTTATACCGACCTGGATTTTTTTCACTCGCCTAATTATCATTTCCAGCGATAAGCATCAGCATTTTTTAGGTGGAAAATCATTCAATGACTTCTCTCGCTTAGGGTGGGGCTGGAGGGCGTAACAGAATTTTAATATCTAAAACACACTCCTGTGTTCCTTTTTTGCCTTTCGTGCCAGGACCCCGGGGTTCCCTTTGTTTCTACCCATGGCCTCAGTAGGCTTCGGCCGTGTTGGGTCCCTACGGTTTTGCTACTTGGCCCGACGGTTACCGGACGGCCGGACGGCGAGCTACTCATTACTCGTTGTGCACAAGCCCACGCCTTCGGTGGCTAGAAATCGGGGTCGGGGTCCCGGCAGCTGGGGCGTGAGAAAGTCCATTCCCTTACGCGTGTGACCGCCTCATTTGCTGGCATTATTGTTTCGCAGATGGAGGCGACAAGCATCAGCACCTATGACATTTTCATTTATTCATCCCCAAGGTGGAAACTTTCTGAAGCGTTCATTGATGCTATGTTACGTCGTTTCCAAGCCGAGATAGTCCATAAACAATGTCCCTTTCACATCAAGGACGCCGCGCCGCCATCGCACACAAGTATTCGTACTTTACTGTTCTATTGAACAAATATGCCTAGTTGTCTATTACCTTCTAGTTTAGAAGACCTTCCATAGAAATATACAGAGTTGGAAGAAATGCAGTAATGACTGCTTAGCATTTAGTCTGCAGGGCATTTTTCTAAGAAACTGTCTTCACTTTCTGAATATTTAAAACACGTAGGTACACAAGTATATCGTTTGCAGTCCAAAACGCAAATACTTGGTGTGGCTCAAAAGGCTGCCAAAATTAAATGGGACTAGGCAAGACCTCTACTGTATGTCTGATGGGTTGTGAGCCGGGGACTCACGGGGTTACGGTCCGGGGGCTGACCACAAAGGAGATGGCGGGGTGATCTGGATGTCTTCCTTAAGAGTTAGAAAGAAGAGGCGAAAAATCTTAATCGCTAGAAGGAATGGAGGGTGAACTTAGTCCAGCAGTAAAGCAATACAGGCAAGTAATAATAATTATAATCTCTTTTCATCAACAGCATTATTCGTTGAACACTTATCATCGCCGGCATACCTGTGCTATTTGAACCTAGCGGTTTGGTACGTGACCATAGGAAGAGACCAGATGGTATGATGTTAGTGCCATGAAAGGTGGGTCAGACTCTTATGTGGGACGCAACCTGTGTCGACGCTCATGCGCATCCTATTTTCCAAGGATGACGGGTCGTGCTAGTGATGCCACTGCATTTGCTGAGATCTTTAAGCACTGCAAATACTGTATGGCACTGTACCTCCTAGGTAATTACATTTTTGAGCCGCTTGGGGTCGAAACGTTTGGTTCATGGGGTCCAAATAAACGTTTCCTTTTCAAGTATATTTCTCGCCAAATCATCGACACTTGTGAACAGAAGGCTGGGTCGTTACGTTTCCAAATAATCAGCATTGGCATTAATAAGGTGGCAATGCTGTCTGTCTTCTGATCACATTTCCAGTCAGTGCAGAAGTACTACTGCACATTACTGTTAGTCGGATGAATGATTTGATGCCACAGTGTATTTTGATTTTGTGTTTGAAAACATGTAGCAAAGGATTTGGCAACTGTTTTTGTGGGGAAATATAGGAGATATGAAAGAAAAGAGAGTTAGTAATAGCGTGACGAGTGACAGGGCAGAATGGAAGAAAAAAACGTGTTGGTCCGTCCCCAAGTAATATGGGACAAGGGCAGGAAGATGATGATGATGATAAACGTAGTTAGGTTTATTATGAATAGTTAATTTTAAGTTATTTATGCACATATATTGAAATTAAATAATACTAATCTCATGAATTGAAGCTGAAAATATTATTACCCTAGATGGGAATGAGCGATGAAATTGCGATTCCTAAAAATATAGATAGCAGTAAAGGATTTGATTTGACATAAAATAATGAAACTGGAATATTGATGAATAAAAGAACATTGACAAAAGTTAAAAAGGGAATCATTTGTCTTGGTACGGCCATGTAAAGAGGAGGGATGAAATGTATGTTACTAAAATAATTATGAGTATACATATCGATGGATGGAGAGGGAGAGGGAGGTCAAAGAAAAAAATGGATGGATTGTGTGAGAAGTGATATGAAAGAAAAGGGTGTTAGTGATAGCGTGTCTGGTGATCGGACAGAATGAAAGAAAAAAATGTGTTGCGCCGACCCCAAATAAAAAGGGACATGGGCAGGAAGATAATAATAATAATAGTTTAATAATAATAGTTTATTTGCATCAAGTTTTACATTTTACATTAAATACATTTAATACATACAGCTTAAAGATAATGGGATGATGAAAAGGACATTGACAGGGTTAGGTCTTGGTAATATCTGTTGATAACAAAAAAAAAACCGGGCAAGTGCGAGTCGGACTCTCGCACCGAGGGTTCCGTACAAACATACCTATGAAAACAGTTCAATTTCTGAATTGAGTTATGAAAATTTTTCTGAATCGCAAACAATGTTTTTTTTTGACGTAACTACAAATTTATAATTTTCGGATTATTTCATATACTTATGCTATGAGACCTTGCTTCACGCTAAATTTCAGGATTCTAGGTCAACGGGAAGTACCCTGTGAATTTTGATTTCCTTGAGTGTCGAAATATACGTTTTTTTTGCGACATAAACGGCCGTATTTTTTTTTCGGTTACTCAGTAGTTTGATTTTTTCACAGCTTCAAGGGACCGCAGACCTGACTACATGGTTTATTTTCAACTTGATACCTCTACGCGTTCCCGAGGTAAAAGGTCTTGACAGACAGACAGGCGGACGGAACACAAAGTGATCTTTTAAGGGTTCCGTTTTTTCCTTTTGAGGTACGAAACCCTAAAAATGGTTTAGCGTTAGAAATATTGGTAAAAATATGATTTGTTTGTTAACTGCATTCCGAGATGTGATGTGTATCATATTCAAAGCTATTGTCTTTCTTTTCATGTGTATAACTGTTTTTGAAGTTACTTTTATTGTTCCGTTTCAAAGCCTCCAATAAAGTTGTTATTTTGTTTACATGTTACCTATATTGTGTACATATACCTATATATTTAATAATAAACAGCGTCTTCAATAATATTATACTATCTTCCTTTAGCTCAAATAAAGAGAAACAAAATTGAAGATTTTATTTGGCCGTCAAAGTTTATAGTAAAGACTATATGAAAAAAAAAACCTCCATAGAATAGTAATGTTTTTTTTTTCTTCAAAAATATTAGTCTAGTAATCATGACGGTCTGAAATAACATTTTATTTTTATGTATATTATATACACATTTCCATGATTCTCCCTCCTAACAGCAAAGTTATGATAAACTTAAAAAAATATTATTAAACTGGCAATATACTTACTATTAAATAAATAGCTATACGGGACGCATACATAATATAGTACCCTATACTTAAGATATGACGAACTGGCGAGTGTTTCGGTATATAATATAATAATAATAATATTCCACAACGCCGTCTAGTCCCCTAAGCAGAGCTTGTGTTATGAGTACTAGATAACTGATAAAACATACTTATATATTTCTAAATACATACATAGTATAGATAAATTACACTCACACATAGAACAAATGATCGTGCTTATCACACAAACATTTGTTCTGGATGGGAATCGAACCCACGACCTCCGGCATAGCAGTCAGGGTCCCTAACCACTAGACCAACAGCCCTGTCAAATATATCACACTAGTATTATAAAAGTGAAAGTTTGTATGTGTTTACCTATGTTTATTACTTCTTCACGCTCAAACGCTTAAACGGCATAACGAATTCGGATGACATTTGGCACACGGGTAGAAAATGTCCTTAGCCTTAGTAGCCCACAAAATATTTGTTATTCCGTATGTTCTCTTGATAATAATTGTATTAACTACTTTCACGTGGGTGAAGCCGTTGGAAGAAAGTAGTATATATACTAAGGTACAGGAACATCTCTTACTACAGCCTAATAAGAATACAATACAGGCTATTTATCAGTATATCACCAGTTTAACAGGTGACTTTATTACTAAGTTCCAATAACCCAATAGGTATATAATTTTTGTTTGAGCTAGCAGTATACCGCACACTACGGCCTTTTTTAGTTTAAGTTCTTATAGTCCATCCTAAGGTTGTCTAGAAGATATTACTGTCAGTGATAAGACCGCCATTGAACCCATAGATTAACATTTCTTTAAAATAGTTACTATGTTGGTGTACAATAAAGTATTTTCTATTCTACACTACTAAAAGAACCAAACATTCTACCAGATATCTACCCAATAACTCAATACTAATACACTTAAACAACCAGGTTACTCTGCCAGGTTAGGCAGTACTCGGTCCTGAAATCAGACGCATGAAGCATCACATTGCACCTCCTAATGAGAAGCCTCGTGCTTTGAAGTTTGTCGGCAAGCAGTCGCGACAGCGGTACGGCGGGGAGCAAGAAATCTGTCCTAATGATAGAAATATTCAAAGTTATGTGCTGGCAATTTATGCTTGGTAACTTTGATATGTCGTGGAGCCATATATACATATGTTTTATTATATAAATTTTATAAGACATGCTATTTTGATATGAGTATCGAGTATGCTATACTGTTGTTTAATAAAACTTTTAGTATGTACTTATTCAGAATGCCCTGCATTCAATGTAATAATAACATTACTGGCTAGTAAGCCAGTAATAAAAAAAGTTTTTTTTTCTAATTTAAAATAATAGGGTAATTGTTTAAAATTGGTATTTAAAAACTTATCAAAGTAGCATTATTGTATATTGTATTGTAGGAATTAATAATCGTGGAAAAATATCAAAGAGTATCGTGAGAATTATTTAGTTTCATAAACGGCTGAAGCCACCTGTTTTTATGACAGTGACTTGACTGCGAATCCGTGGAAACTTCAAGTACGGGTATATTGTTGTCTAAAAAGAAAATAAAAAGCAAACTTTTTGAATTTCCTCAACAAGAAAATTATGACGCATCACAGTATCAGAAACACTTCAAATGACCCATAACATTCCAAATAACTACATAACTTAATTTATCTAATTCTATAAAAGCACAAAGTTTTTTTAGTAAAGCTCGCGCCCTATTATTTTTAACTAAAACAACTATCTACTAAAATTTTGGCGGAGCTAAGTTATTAGTTATGTTGTTAATTACTTAACGAGCAACTTCCTACTCACCGTCCGACGATGTAACTGAGCCGCTAATTATGAGCAGCGGTAGCACCGCTGTCACTGCTGAACACGACGCCAATCTGCGTCCGCTCATCATGCTGATTAGTTTACCCCAACGACATGTTAATCGAAACAACTTTTTCAAGAACTGCAAATATGTCAACAAAAGTGTTGTGATGAATGTCAGTGGGGTAACGAGGTGCCCTCATTCATTCGCCATCGGAATCGGCTCCATTAAATATTCATCGGCAGGTGAATCGAGTGGGGTTCGTGTGCGGGAGCCGGTAACAGCGAGCGTGCGGCGTGCGGCGGCGTGGAGCGTCGGGCGCGCGGCGGTCTCGCGGCGCGCTGGCTGCGTACTGGCCGCGCTACGCTACCCGCGCCGCTTTGTCTACCACTGCTCTACGCTCCCGGCGCTTGCGTAGCCCCGCCTCGCTCTCGGATGAAAGGACGGAACATTACCAGTATTTGTAACAGTTTGCGTCAAATTGATATAAATGGAGACGGTTTTAATAAAGTGTAATTGACTTTTGCCGACTTTGCGTCGCATTAATTTCGACCACGCTAAGACGCCTCGGGCAGGTGCGGCGTTAAATACCACCGCTGGCAACTTCGCTTTCTGCCATGAATAATTTCAAATTTAAATGAATGTTAATTATGATGAGTTTTTAAGTTCACTTTGATATTTCGGAGATTGATGCTAAGGTATAAAAATGATTCCCATTTTTTTATTATTTTTTAATCCAATTTCCAAGGAAGACAACCCGGAACTGATTGCATTTTGTAACTTCGTGTTAAATTTTGAGAAATTCTATTTATGTAATATTTAAGAAATTAGTACTGTATTTATTCAAATGAGTATGAAAATTGTTGTAAATACATGTGTAATTTATGTGATTACATGATAATTTAGGTGCGTAACGTCAATGAGGTTCCATGATGTCTTAATAATTAATGAGTACGATCTCGCAACAAGGATTACATCAAAATGCTTCGCTGAAGGGTTTCTAAGAATCCCGAGACTCTTCGCGATGATTACAAGGTACTTACCTTAATATCTATAAATTAATAGAAACATAGACAAGCAGGCAGCATCTTTAATTAACACTCGCAGTTCCGATTAACGATGTTCACGTTAATATTATCAGAATGTTTCAGGCTGGATGAATCCAATAAGCGTGAATAATTAATTGTAGTATGTTAATATGTCAATACCGTCTCGATCTAATACGATCCGTGATACGTACAATTAAATATAGCTTAGTATTAGTGTTTATGCTAGAACGCTAATGGTGAATGAAATGAGAAATAAGCGTGATACATTTTTTTCATTTACTTGATTAGATTTTAACAAGCGAGTAGTAAATTAACTTCTTTGCAATCGTTACTTATTACTTAATTATTTTCAAGCTAATTTTATATTATGTGTATTTTGTGTGTGAAGAGTGATATGAAAGAAAAGGAGTTAGTGATAGTATGACGAGTGACAGGCCAGAATGGAAGAAAAAAACGTGTTGCGCCGACCTCAAATAACACGGGACTAGGGCAGGAAAATGATGAGATGATGATGTTATATTATGTGTGAAAGCGGTTGATGTACAGTCACAATGTCAATAGGTTCGACACCTTAAGGTCTAGTTTTTTCGTGTATGGTAGAGTCTGCTGCAATTATTACAGAAAGACAACTGGGTATTGATTAAAAGTGATTAATCTAAAGATTAATAGAAAAAACAACAATGATTCAATAAAATAGATTTTTATTATTATTATCTTTATCTTCTTTGAACAGCATTAAAGTAAATTGTTTTCTATGTCTAATCCCCTAAATCCTCTTAAACTATATAACTAATTTTGATCCGGTATTGACTAATAAAAAGAGTTATAAACAAGGCTAGTGTGTGTATATAATTTGCATCTGCGTAAAGCCGGGTCACTAGTTTATAAATAAAAATCAATTGCCACATGTATGACGAAACATCGACGGAGCTCAACCGATTTGATTGTTTTTTTTTTTGTTCTGTTCGTTATAGCCAGGACAAGGTTTGTATGAAAGAAATTGTTTGGAAAATAACCCAGAATTTATATTGCACCCATACGAATCCGGGGCGGGTTGCCAGTATTTCATAAACCCATTTAATTAAAAATTTTAAGTTCATACCAACTATAATGTGGTCAAAGATTTATGTTAATTTGGCCTTAGTGTTCCAGTAATAAATTCTAATTTTAAAAGGTTATGTGGCCTGACTTGATAAATAAAAGAATTTGAAAACTGACGAAGGTATAAACGATTAGACTGTACATATTAAATACTTACTTGCTTATTCCTACTTGCTGAAACTTAATAAAGTCGGATTTGATTTGGTGCTGGTCTTTATACTTTAGTACACTCGTGAGCTTAGTTTATACGTATCTTTCTATAAGTGTGCAAATCACTTAAACAAAATTATTTACAGCAATAGTTACACAGGGTCTCCTCTTCTGCACATTTACTGGCGTACGAGTATATTTTAAAAGGTTTAACTTGTTTCAACTTTGAACCTACTTCATTATGATTACTGGGCCCGGCGAGATAAATTAAAACTGTGGGTGCTGCCGTAGCGAGCATGACCGCGGGAACCTAACTTATAATAAAATAAAATTATTTTACTACTTTCACGGATGAGAAGTCCGTACAGTTTTACAAGAGTAGTTGTAAAATAATATAACATATTAACTACCTGTGAATTTTACCAAAAAAAGGTTAACTAGCAGAGCAAACTATAAATAGGTAGGTAATTAATGAGGCATAAAATATTCCGGTACCTAATTTGGCAAATTGAGCTTGTTAGCGGGCTTTACACAGTCACTCTTTCGCGTATAAAACAGTAATCGTATGCGAAAGAGCGCGCTTGTGAAGATGTTGGAAGGGGACGAAAAAAAACACGCGTCCAGTACTTGCCACGCTCACGAGAACGCGCGATAGGATTGCTGTGTAAACGAGGTTAATTGAGAAGTCATTAAACTTCCATATCAGTGATATTTTTTGTTTGTTTAGAATTTTTTCTACAACTAGTTGTATTTTTCTTTTGTAATTTCTGCTTACAGGCCATTTCTCACTTCTCAACAAAAAAAAGCAGTATATTGAAATGCTTATATTCAAACTAAACATCATAAATTACCAACGGATTGCTACTGACATACGGTGTTAATAACCTGTCGATATGGATATTTCCTTTATCTAGTACTACTTACTCGAAGAAAATAAATAGAGCTTGGGTGATAAGTGTGGGCAGGCGGCGGGTTGTATGGGGGATCCGTGGTGTCTAAGCTCACAAACCCTTTTTTCCGTCTTTGCAAATCGTCGGGGATTAAGCCAGAAGAGCTCACACCTTTTCACAAATACTTTTTGCGGTTTAACCGTCAGTAAAATGCCGTGATACAAAGTGTTTTCTACCGATCGATAACTGTTTTGAAAGATAACGATTCGTCACAACTCTTATTGATAATTTGATGAGGAATGAGCCCGAAGAAAAAGGATTAGGGTGTAAATGAGATTTTCCTGTTTCCGAAAATGAAAGAATTATTAATGGGGTTTTAGCTTTTATATTCGCTTAAGTAAGACGTTTATTTTGTTTCGGCTTCTAAGCTACTCTAACGGAGGTATGAAAAAACTTAACATATTTATACTGACAGATATGGTGGCAGCTGTCTATCGGCGTTACAGATATTTTTTGTGGGTCGAGTCACTTGCCTTTGTAGGAGAGTACCAATAGCTAGTACCTACACGTGGTCCCCGTGGCGAATTAGCTAACACTAACTTGTGGTAGGTTTCGACCGATGTTTTTGGCAAATATGTACCCGCAAATCATCCTAGCCATATCCGATACAATTCTCAGTATAGGCAATTTAGAGGAGCCGACACGCTGGTCCTGGTGCAGGAAGAGTCGTACCAGGTGACAACCCCGCTTGTCGCTAGTTTGAACTAGCGACACGCGGGGTTGCGACAGTCGTGGAGATGATCTAGCAGTTGGGACTCAAGGTGGCACTGCACAAGTCCGAGGTCATATGTTTTCACGGCCCTCGGAACGCGCCACCATCGGGTTCCCAAATAACGGTAGGAGGAGTTCACATCGGCGTCGAATCGTCGGTGAAGTACTTGGGAGGTCCAGACCCCTCTTGCTGGAGGCTCTACGCAGTTATCATTCGGCCCATGGCTCTATATGGAGCGCAGGTATGGGCGCCGTCGCTGCGAAAGCGACCGGCGGTCAAGCTGAACGCATGCCAGAGGGTCATGGCTATGCGGATGGTGCAGGATACCTAGCCTCCTTGCTGGCCTGCCACCATAGGATTTGGAGGCAACAGTCCTTCCACGCATGCTCGATTTGCGCGAGAAGATGCAACGCCAGGGTGAAACTCTGCTGCGGCACTAGGTTACGGCATGGCGGACAGAGTTCCGGCGGGATTTCATGGTGGAATGACAACAGCGACTATCGCAACACAACACTACAACACTGTAGATTATAAGGCGCAAGCAAGCTAAGCACAAGCAGAATAATGTACAACAGTTAGAACACAGTCTTTGCAAGTCAGCAATGATTTAGCGCGGGTATGTGTCGACAACTTTTTATCGGCGCGAGTGCACGTATGTCCTTCTAGCAGCGTAGGTCGTGACTAGTGAGAAACAAATATATCAACAACGTGGCGGTAGAAGGAAAACCGTCGCCGTTGCGTCATCGACAATGCGTGTGTCCAATGCGTCACGTCATTCCATACGTAGTGTTTAGTGTTAGTGTATATGTGTGTTGATATCTTGGAAATATATATATAAATAAATATGTATGTGTATATATATATAAATAGATAGATGTAGGTGAATTATATATTTATTGTTTACGTGTAGTGTGTAAACTGTGTAAATATATGTGAGTCGCCCACAAGTATTTTTTTTATTTTTTATTTATTTATTTATCTATTTATAAATATATATATATATATATATTTATAAATATATATATATATATTTATAAATATATATATATATATATATTTATTTATTTATTTATTAATATTTATTTATTTATTTAGTAAAATGGCGGTAAGTTCACTCTTTGAGGAGTTATTGGAAAGATAACACGGCGTCCTTACCATCTGCATGACGCAGGTCCTCACCGGATATGGTAAATTCGGGTGGTTCCTGCATCGGATTCGTGCGGAAGAAATGCTTGGGTTTCACTATTGTGCAGACCACCCGGAAGACACGGTGAAACATACGGTAGAGGCGTGCCCCGTCTGGGCCGGTGACACACCGGACACGGTAGTGATAGCACCACCGTGTCCTCGTGGGGCGATCGGTAGCAGCGATCTCTCGCGCCGGGCCTTGGTACAGGCCATGGTCCGGAGCGAGGAGGAGTGGCAGGCGGTCGCCTCATTCTGCGAAGCAGTAATGCAAACAAACAGACCAAAAACAAAAAAAAAGGTAAGCTAAATTGCACGTTCCTAATAAAAATGCTTCATGGTACTTCACATTCACAAAATATAAAAAAAAAGAAAAAAGGCACTGTTTTTCATACAGCCGCTCTTACGCGATTATGATGTTATTACACATTTTTCATTAGATATTTTGGAAACACATATCTCTCGCATCTTGTGGATATTATCTGGACTCCTATTGAAATCAATTTATACATTTGTGTAAAACTAATCCAGTAAAGATATCTCTGAAAATCTGCTATTTTGCATAAAATTCGACATTTCATAATTTACTCAAAAATTAAAAAAGTCAAATAGTATAACAATAGAAACCTTGCAAATTTAATCAAGATTTAAATGATTACAATTTTTTTCAAAAACTTTTAAGCGTTAAAAAAAACACATATTACCTGGAACAAGTTTTGTAAAATATTCGAGTAAATCACGGAATTACCGAATGCTAACAGGGTTTTCAGGCGTTACCTTTCTTTTTTCGCGTTGCATTTTCATCAAACATCGCATTGGATTGCGTTAGATAAAGTAACAGGCTTTTAAACCATGCTTGATGTTGACAATAGGCGAGTGGAAAAGGACCCTCTTAAGAGCGAATACATTATTTCTAGGCAAGTGTGGTTCAGTTTCGACTACATTATCGTTTTTCAACAGGTAAGTCATTGGTCAAACGCGAGCCGATCTATAAAAAAAAAAAAGAAAAAGATGTTCCTAATGTATGCCTACTTTGTATGTATCTTGAATACGTAATCAGCACACTTAGGTAATTGTGAGCCTCTGTTGTAACGTAAAAAGATAATTTTTAGCACTATTATGTGCTGTTTTTGTTATTAAACAGAGCCGTTCCTTGATCTCGAATAAAAATTATTGCATTGTAAACATTTTGAGAAAATCTTTTTACACGCGGCGGGGAGAACGTGAAAGTTTGTTCGTTTCAAATTCAATATATTATGGCGAGCGTGCTCTCGCTCAGCCGACACCGAAACTCACTCGAGCGTTGCTCACACAAAATTTATTGTTTTTCTAAGAAAATTTTCTTCGCACGACCCTACATCCTTGTTGAGCCCCAGGGGAAGAGTTACAAAAACTTAATGACCTCTTGCCACGGTTACACTGTTTAACCTATTGTTTTAGTAAACTCGTTAGTTAAGTAGATTGAGCCAGTGGGCTGGTACTTAACTTTGCGCGTTGTTTTCAACTGTCAACGAGTTAATTTCATTGTGAGTTGAAATGTTCAATAGAGGTTAATTTTATTTCTTTAGTCGTCTGCCATCAAAAGAGTTACAAGTAGTCTTGGAACGCAAAAGGCAACTGAAGGAATAAAGGTTGGTTTTAAACTGTTCCACGCGCGCCTCAAGGAGATGTCAGCAAACCGTAGGGGCCCAGCAGGGTCGAAGCCTACTGGGGCCAAGGGCCTGATTCTGAAAGGAAGACTCGGCTCTGGTATGAAAGGTAACGAAGGAACAGGAGGGGGTCATGTCCGTGGTTTAAATGTAAGGTAGGAGTGCGGTTTTAGTCAGTAGGAGTCTGACACTGCCCAGACTGGCTCGTCTGTGAGGCAGCTTGGGCGTCCATGAGGATATCCCACTCCTACCGAAAAAAAAAAAAAAAAAAAAAAACAGGAGGGGGTTTTTAGTCAGTAAAAAACTGACACTATCTCCCGCCCCGCCCAGGAGCGGGGGATGTCATAAGATGATTGTCCCACCGGTAAAAAAAAGGTCGTCTGCCATCAAAAGAGTTACAATAGTCTTGGAACGCAGAGGGTAACTGAAGGAATAAAGGATGGGTTTAGTTAGTAAAAGTCTTACACCCTCTCGTTCTGCCCACTAAAATAAAAGGTAGGCAGGTACTCGTATCATATCTAACATTATCGGCAGCAAAGAAAATATAATCAATCGAGAGATCATCAGGTGAGATAGAGGCCAAATGCAAACCTATCAATAATAAAAACATACCGTTAATAGATAGATAGACAGATATACTCTTCAATTCAAATTTGGTATTAGGTATTTATTATAATATCAGATAATTTGTCTGTAAACATGCTACGTGTAAGTAACATACTCTTTGTAAGCGTTATTATTGGCACGTTGATCGCAGGGCCAATATTTGAGCAATATTTTCATAAACCCGCCTACGTGAATGTGAACGGACCAAACAGGTACACGTAGTGCGATAAATAAATATGATATGCAAACAAAAAAGGGACTGACGCCAAAGGCAGTTTCTAGATAAAGTCTTTTATCGGACACATAATAACGTTCTGAAAAATCGTTAGCCCGTGCTCACGTCGCCGTCGTGGGGACACGTGCGAGCAGGGCACTCCCGAGACTGATCCCTCCTTCTGCTTAGATTAAATTTGTTCCTATAAAAATGTGTCCTCTAGTCGATAACGTCGAAAATGTGCAGATGTCGCCGGCTAGTATGAAGCCTACGATAGGGTTCGGCGACGTGCCGCGCGTACTGACGGAACCGTACGGTCGCCTCCGGCCCACTCGCCACCGCCCGGCCCGTTCGCCAGCCGGATTGCTCCGAACTCGCCTCGATGGTGAAAACAAAACGCTTGATTGCTTTGATTTAAACACTTTCGTTTTGTGTACAAACATTTATTTTCAAGTTCTCTTTAATGTATTTAACCTGAACGAATAACTGTGATTTATCTCTCTTGAATATCTATTTGAACAAACAGAGTTAAGTGAGCATTGCTTGGTAGTCACACTAATACTATAAAGGCGAAAGTAAGTGTGTATGTTTGTTACTACTTCACGCTCGACGGCGTAACGGATTTGAATGAAATTTGGCACACGGGTAGACAATGTCCTGCAAGAGCACACCAAATACTTTTATCCTGGGAGTGTGTTCCCTTGAGATAATTTTCGACTATATTGCAAACAAAGCCGCTGCTTCTAATAGCGGCTCGTATAAAATATTGATGGCAAATAAAAGTATAAACGTTCATAAGAATATTCTAGTTCGATGCGAGCACAATGATAAAGTGCAAAATTAATCGTACAAGGTTAGAGATTTATCGTGCAAAGAATCAGCGAGAGTGGTCTGAAAACTTTTATTTTGTGATCACGGACTGAAACTTGTACATTTAGGTTTGAAAAAATGTGAATCATTCCAAGTAAGATAATCAATATTTATAGAAAGTAAAGTTGGAAAGAAACTCGATCATTTTAACAACAAAGTTTTTTGTCTTCTTTTTTCTTTAATCGAATTCATTTGATACAAGTATTTACCATGAAGATGAAATTAAAAATACAAGATACCTAAGTATTTTAATAATGAGTGATTCGAGAACTAACTTAATTTTTTTATTATTTAAAAAAGCAAAATACTAAAACAAGAAAAATAAAAACACACATCTAATTAAAACTATTTATACACTAAAGGCAATTATTAACTCCTTGCTAAAATATGCAGTCAAAAAATTGCTCCGCATCGTTATCGTCTAGAAGTGTACCCAAAAGACTGGCAGTTTTGCCACGTTTTATAGCAATGTTTAATCTATAACTGGGGTAAAAGCCAGCCCTAAGGTCACGTGAAGTGTCAACTAGGTGTTTGGATAAGACATTAAAAAAGCGAATGAGCACTCGGACCCCACGGCTAAAGAGTTTCAACCCCGAGCTAGGAATCGTCCCATCGGGGATGGCGCTAGAGCATCGACACAGGTAGCGTCCCACTTCAATTAAACCTTTCTTAATAAACCTTTGTACTCGTAACTATTATTGCTGCTTAAGATCGGTTGTTTTCTCGTATCGATATTTGTGCAGCATACAGTTAACTTAGCTTCTAAACCACCTCTTCGAATTCAGACTTGCAATACACACTAGTTGTAATTTGTAGTCACATCAATTAGCGCACAAGTGGATGTAAAAAGGGAGTTCCAACGTTGATCGTGTCGATATACGTTATTTTCGTATTTGTAGGGAGCCGTATGCTGTCAATATTTACTCTCTCGTTGCGATCTTTAGTCTCTAGTACACACTGCTGCTAAGTCTTGAGTGGGGTGAAGGCGTTGGTTTGTTTACGTTGTCTTTAAGAAGATAGATGTTGAATGTTGATAATGAATGCTAAGCTATATGCACAAAGGTCTGCGGATATGTTCGAAAGAGTGGTCCTCCTAGAACGCAAAATGCAAATGATGGAACTCAGGTGGGTTTTAATCAGTAAAAGTCTGCCCTCCATGATTATTATTTCCCACCTCAAAAAAAAAAAAAAAAACCGCCCGGAGGACACGGTGGAGGTGTGCCCCACTTGAGCAGAGCAACGCCGTGTCCTCGTGGGGGCCATCGGCGGCGGCGATCTCTCGCGCCGGGCCTTGGTGCAGGACATTGTCTAGAGCGAGGCGGAGTGGCAAGCGGTCGCCTCCTTCTGCGAAGCAGTATTGCTAGCAAAGGAGGTGGCCGATTGCGTGAGGCAACGGTCCTCACGCTCCGACCGCCGCCGGAATTCCGATCCCGATTTCCGGCCTCAGTAGGCGCGGGCTTGCGGACGGCGAGCAATAGGTGGTTCGCCGTCCAATCGTCCGGTAACCGGCCGGACCGAGCAAAAGTCGTCGACGGCACATACCGATCCACGCGCGCCTCAGGGATATGTTAGCAAATGGTAGGGGCCCAATAGGGTCGAAGCCTACTGGGGCCACGGATAGTGTGAAAGTGAAACCCGGAGCCCTGGGACGAAGGCAAAGAAGGAACAGGAGTGGATTTTTAGTCAGTAAATGTCTGACACTACTTTCCACTCCGCCCAAGAACGAGATTTGTCATAAGATGATTTTCCCACCTAAAAAAAATAAAAGTACAGAATTGATATATCGAACAATAAGCTTGTCACTTAGACTTAAGAAAACAAAACAGAAATCAGATAGTGTATCCTTAATTTAAGCAATATACCTACACATAACAAGAATCAAGAACAAAACAGCGAAGCTACATAATCCCCAGGCTGTATACTTTAACAGATTCAGTAATTAGATTAGTATTGATATGACGGCCAGCAGAATAGAGGCTATTGTTTGCTTAGGTAAACAGCTAAGCGGAGTGAGCGACGGGCAACACCGCCTGCGCCGTGGTCGCGGTACAATACCGTCGCCGATAATGCTTGCAACCCTGAACAATCAATCTTTGGGCTATTACGATGTTTTAGCGTCTTGATGTATTGTTTCAGCCTCAATAAAGTTTTGATGAATTTTCGTGTTCTCTCCCTCGCCCTTTGTTGAAAATGAGGCGTCGGATATTGATGAATAATTTGACGGCTAAGTAACGATGCTGTAATTTAAAGGGTAATAATATCGGATTTTGTTATTGTTCATTAAAACCATTGAGGTGTTATAATACTATATAATTTGCTACGGACAATTAAATCTCTTGTATTTTTTGGTTTTGTGAATTCTGTTTCGGGTTCCTTACTGAACCGGAACATTGAAACGATGTACCATCGGTTAATCACGCCTTTTTTACACAAATTACCTATAAAGTGTTATGAAGCAGAAACAGAGAGTGTTTCGTGAAGTAGGTGTTGCATAGAGTAGTAAAACCCACGTAATAAAAAGCGGCCTAATTATTGTGAGACGATCTATCGAGGACCAATACCAAAAAGGAACTTTACGAGAAACTTTAGTCTTTTCAATGTACAATTTCCCTATAAGTATGGGATACGTACTAGATAACTGTTCCTTTTTGAGGAGTGGCAGGCCTCAGTGAAGGGGCGCCGTGGCTCACCGAATGACTGGACATGATTAGCTCGAGAGATTCTTGTTTCGGATTCAGATGGATAAAAAGCGCGGGTGCCACTCACAATGACCGCCGGGAGAACACAGTAAAGCATAAGGAGGAGGGTGTTCCACGTGCGCCTTAAAGAGATATCAGCAAAACCGTAGGGGCCCAGCAAGCCGATGCCCGCTAGGACTCGGGGAATTCTGAAAAGGAAACCCGTGGTCATAGAACGCAAAGGGCAACTGAAGATCGCAGATGAGGTTTTAGTCAGTAAAAGTCTGACACACCCTTACGCTCCACCTTAGAGCGTGAGAAGTCAAAAGATGAATCCCCACCTCAAACAAACCTAGCAAACTGCAATAAATAACCTACTATTTTATACTTTGAGCTTTAAATGTCGTTTTGAGTTGAAGTTTGATACCTCGATACCAAGAAAATGCCTATTAATAGAAATCAGTCAGTTAACTGTCTGTGAGAGGAAATAGAGCAATAATTTAGTTCGAAACTAGTCAAGTTTCAATACAATTATAGCACTAAGATCCGTGGATATTATTAAAGCGTTCATCTTGATAATGTAGCCGTCTATCACCTACTTAAGCATATAATGCTATCTTTGGTCACTATGCATTTATTTCATAAATCTGCATAGGTTGTTGTTGCCTATGCGTAATTATTAAAATATCGTCGTGAATCCAATTTTTTTTTTTTCATTGCATACATCATACATCATACGTCGGTATCGGTAGAAACATTACGTTGTTATTTGTGCTCCTCATTTTTTAATAAGTTTGGCGGTAAAAAGTAGATATAATAACATTAATATACTGTTTACGTGAAGCTAGTGAAGTGACCTATCAATCTGTGTAATTTTATAGTGATTCCGTAACGTAACAGAAAGTTATAACAATATTAAACTGTGATGATAAAAATCTTAAATTTGAAAAGTGATTAACGAACTCTGACCCTGACCTAGGGCAACCCGCAGAGCGCTCGATACCTCCCGCGCTAACCGCAACGGTCCCCGTAGTCGCCTGCTTACCTGCGTGTGATTCACCACACAGTGCATAGCTATCACATATTTCGACGATACACGTAGAGCAGCCTTGGCGGAGTGGTTTACGCAGCGGCATATTTGCTCGGTGTGGTCGCCTGTTCGAATCTCAGGAATAGCATCTTTTCTTTATTTTATTTTTTTATTTTTTTCTTTCTTCTTGTCCTGTTTTTTTTCGGATCATGGCTGGAAAAGCAGAACAGTGGGGTTGCTGCTCTAATACAGACTTGGATGGTGCATCTATAAAATGCCCTACCTGTGAAAAGTTTTACCACTACGGTTGTTTGCTCATTAAAGATCCGCCCAATGATGTAAGCGCTTGGAAATGTCCGACATGTCTTAGCTGTACGCCGAAGGCGTGCAGGGACGACTCAACTCCAGCACGAAATATCTCCATAGGAAGAGGTTCCAAAAGACAGGCTATTGGTTCTCCCTCTCCTCCCACCTTATTAAGTGGTGCAGACGAGCTTCGCTGTGTTATTAAACAAGTTATTAAAGAAGAATTTAAGGAGATGATAGGTGTGTTTAATAACATAATTGTTAGCACTGTTAACCAAGAACTGGAGCCAGTAATGAAGGAAATGCAAGGAATTGTTGAATCGCTCTCCTTTATGAATAACACTTTTGAAGAAATGAGGAAGGAACAACAATCATCAAGGGAGACAATAAAGAAATTGGAGATTAGGAATGCAGAGCTAATGACCACTGTCGATGACCTTAGCGAAAGACTCACCAACCTGGAGCAGCAGACCCGTTCCAATAATATCGAAGTGCAATGTGTGCCAGAGAATAAAAACGAAAACTTAGTCAGCACTGTTTCCCAACTTGCACGCATTGTGAAGTGTGAGATAAATGAAAGAGACATATTAAAGTGCTCACGCGTCGCTAAGGCTAATCCGTCGAGCAATCGCCCTCGCTCCATTGTTGTGCAGCTGGCATCCCCTAGAATCCGAGATCAGATACTGGCTGCAACTATAAAGTTCAACAAACTTAACCCTCAGGAAAAGCTGAACTGTTCCCACCTTGGTTATGGTGGGCCGAAATCTGCTGTCTATGTTACTGAACATCTGTCCCCAGCGAACAGAGCTCTTCATGCAGCTGCAAGGATTAAAGCCAAGGAGAACAGTTACAAGTTTGTCTGGGTCAGAAACGGTAGGATATTTGTGCGAAAAACCGAGGGCTCTGAGTCTATCCAGGTTAAGAGCAAAAATTCCCTCAGTAAAATTGTTTAGCGAGTAAAATTTTTCAGTTATAAAATTATATTATAATACAATGCAAGTTTCTTTGTTCCTCTATTTATAAAATTCAAGGAAATTCTTATTTATTACCAAAATTGCAGGGGCTTGAGAACCAAAACGAATATGTTTTATTGTAATTTATGTAGAATGAACTACGATGTTGTGATATTAACTGAAACTTGGTTAAACAGTAATATCCTGAGTGGTGAGCTTTTTGATGATCGATATGAGGTCTACAGGCGTGATAGGGAATCGACTGGGTTTCACAGCAATAAGGATGGGGGTGGAGTGTTGATTGCTGTTAAGAGAACTTTCAATTCCGTGCGTATCGACCGCTGGCATAGCCACTGTGAGGATCTGTGGGTCATAATAAATATAAGTAAGTCTACTCAAATTGTTTTCTGTGCTGTCTATTTGCCTCCTCCAGTGACTCTTCTAACGCTTGATCATTTTATTGAAAACTGTAACAGAGTTCTAGATTCTATAGATATGCCTGTATGCATAGTGGGTGACCTCAATTTGGGTAAAATTAACTGGGACTTATTAGCATTGAACAGTTCTCTCTCTAAAACTGGCCAAAACCTGCTGGATTTCATATATGTTAACCAGTTGGTGCAATATAATCATGTGAAAAATTGTTCGGGCCGCATTTTGGACTTAGTAATGTCCACAATGCCCGCATGTTCAGTAAGCGAGTCTATTTGTCCTCTTACCGGTATTGATATACTGCATCCTCCCCTTGAAGTAACGTTTACATTGGCGCAGGATTGTAACTTGCCTTACAGCACTAACAGCAGACCCAACTTTTTTAAAGCAAATTATGTAGAAATTAATAAGTACCTATGTGAGCTGAACTGGAATGAGCTTTTTCGACATACACGTGATGTAAACGAATTAGTTACAATATTCTATAGACATTTAAGAGATGTTATTGCTAAGTTCGTACCTAATAGGATGCCAAGGAAAGGCCGATATCCACCATGGTTTGATAAAAGTTTAATTAAATGTCTAAAAGAAAAAAACAAGTTGAGGCTACGCTTTAAAAAATATAAAAATCCTATGGATGAAATGGAGCTTAAATTGATTTCTAAGCGATGTGAAAGTTTTGCCACAAAATTGTATAATGATTATGTAAGGAAACTAGAAAATGACATTAAGACTGATCCCAAGCGTTTATGGAGTTATATTAAAGCCAAACGTGGGGGGTCTAGTGCCTACCCACTCACTATGACTAACGGACAGGTCGAAACTTCAGATGGCTCTGAAATCTGTGATCTTTTTGCCGACCACTTTTCAAGTGTGTACATATCTGATACTGATACAGAAAGTAGTTATTATTCAGATTTTCTTCAAGCAATTTATAATAATAGTCAGGGCTTGGCTTCCCTAGAAATAGAAAGTGAATGTCTACTTAACAAATTGAAATCAGTTGACATCAGAAAAGGAGCTGGTCCCGATGACATTCCCCCCGTATTTATTTATAATTGTGCATTAGCTCTGGTGAACCCTTTATTAATCATCTACAATGTGTCCCTGTCCACAGGAACATTTCCATCAGAATGGAAAAAGGCTAAGGTGGTTCCAGTATACAAGTCGGATAAAAAAGACTCCATCAATAACTACAGGCCCATCTCAATTCTATCTGTATTCGCTAAGATCTTTGAATCTTTTATTTGCCCTCATATCCAGCAACATTTCAAAATGTACGTGAGTAACTGTCAGCACGGGTTCGTGGCTTCTAGATCTACGGCTACGAACTTAGTAGCATTTACTGAGTCCCTAATTCAGACTATTGACGATGGCAAACAACTGGATGTTATTTACACCGACTTCAGTAAAGCTTTCGACAAAATGCCCCATTCCATCTTAATAAAAAAGCTTGAAGCATACGGTATAGCTGGACCTTTATTAAAGTGGTTCAAGTCTTATCTTTCGGGGCGCGAGTTCTATGTCGTTGTTAACGGCTTTCAATCCTCAGCACGAATTATCACCTCTGGCGCGCCGCAAGGATCGCATTTAGCTCCAATACTTTTTATTATATTTATCAACGATCTTCCTTTATGTCTGCGATTTTCTGATTCGTTTATGTACGCCGATGACTTGAAATTGGCACGTAGAATTGATTCTTTAAAAGATAGTGAGCTCCTGCAACGCGACGTTAATCAAGTGATTGAATGGTGTCGAAATAATAAAATGCAGTTGAACTCAAAAAAATGTTATCATGTAAAATACACACGGAACACTAACTCCATCGAAACTGAGTACTTTATAAACCAAGACAAGGTCCAACAAACAGAAATCATCAGGGACTTAGGAGTACTCTTTGATAGGAAAGTAAGCTTTGTACCCCACATCGATAGCATAATTAAGAGAGCTTCCAAAATGGTAGGATTCATAATTCGCAACACGAAAGATTTTCGCAAAGCTAGCACGAAAATAATGTTGTACAACAGTCTCGTGCGAAGTATTTTGGAGTACTGTAGCGTTGTATGGAGGCCTCACTTCGCCACCCATATTCTGAGGATTGAGCGTGTACAAAAGCGCTTTATGTGGCATCTTGCTTATTGTGAGGGGAAACACAAGTCATCATTAGCCTCATATAATTCTCGGATGCAACATTTCAGAATGCAACCCTTATCCGCACGCAGAGATTTTGCTGATCTTTTATTTTTATTTAAACTGTTGCGTCACAAAATTGACAGTCCCGACTTACTTAGCCTAATTAGATTTCGTGCGCCTGCTAGATATCCTAGGAAAAGCATAACGCCCCTGTGCCCGCCATATCGAAGGTCTGTACTTGGTGCAAACTCACCAATTCCTAGGTTATGCAAAATCATCAATAGCTATAGTGATATAATAGATATACATCACGCCAGTGTAAGTGCACTTCATAGAGTCATTTTATTGTGCAATCATACGACACACTTGTAGGGATATTGCTGTTTACATTTCGATGTTTTTTTTTTTCCTTTTATTACACACAATTTTTTTTTTTTTTTCTGTAATAAAATCTAGTGTAAATTTTAAAATCTATTGTAAAATTTAGAATCTATTATTAGGTAATTATTAATTGTATAATTTGGTAAAATAATTCTGTATTTCGGTTGTTTATTTCTGTTATATATTTTTGTATTTTTTTTTAATGATTATGTCTTGTGTTGTTGGATTTAGATATTTTAAAGTTTATTATCACAGTTCAGTATTTTTCAGATAGTTGTTGTTTTAGTCTCTTTTTAAATTGTTAGTGTAACTTATTTAATTTAATTGTTTGTAAAAATGCTTATTTCCGTATCAATTATTATTTAATTTCTTCCTTGTTTAGTAATTTATTTTAATATTAATTTACCTTAATTTTCACAGTCGCATTATATTCACATTTGCATTAAGAATAATTTGTAGTCTAATAATTTAATTGATTTTACCACTGTTTTTTGTGCTAGAGGTGTTAACCTGTAATTAATTGTTGCACCCGCAATTGTATCCAACTATAATTATTAAGTTGCTAGTGTACTGGTGTAAACAGTTGTTGGTTAACCTGAATAAAATAAATAAATAAATAAATTGCGGGGTGGGAAATTGTCAAATAATCTCTTTTGTTTTGATTGGAGTGAGAGGAAATGTCAGAATTTTATTTACTAAAGCTCATCTGTGATTCTTCAGTAGACCTTTGCGTTCGAAGGCCACGATAAATCTTTCATATAATTCCGCAGCGCCATTGTACCCATAGATTTGTTTCTGTAAAAAGTCCTGTTTACTAGTCTGGTACACAATAAAGTTTATTCTATTCTGTTAAGAAGAAAAAATGGAGATCAAGAAGAAAAACTTTAAGTCTCATTATGATAGTTGTTTATTTTCATGAGTGATTTCATCCCTTGAAAGATTTTCAATAAATTAAAAGTCAGTCTATATGTCAAAGTATCCTACACTCATAATCAAAATTTTTCTTTGTTATTAAAACTTACATTATTTAAATTAAGCTGATTTAAGGTACCAGTTTCTTTTTAGATGGGTAATCAACTAATGATATCTCCCGACCTTGACTGCTAAAACCCACTCGTTTGTTCCTTCTTTGCCTTACGTTCCAGGGCCCCGGGGGTTAATTATCACTTAACCCATGGCCCCAGTAGGCTTCGACCCTGCTGGGTCTCTACGATTTGCTGACGTCTCCTTGAGGCGCGCGTGGAACACTACACGAAGTTGACAACTTGGTCGGGATGTTTACCGGACGACCGGACGGTGGGTAGCCCTTTGCTCGTCGTCCGCAAGCCTGTACTTTCGGGTTTAAAGAACCAGTTGGTGGGTAAAATATATTCTTAAGAATTTGTGGATAGTTGTATTGTATTATATAATCATAAAAGTCTTTGTCTATTCATATTTTCATCCTTCTCCTTGAGATATTATGTTTCATAAAAAGCTCATCTAGCCAGTCTTAGAAGCTTTCCTCAGCGTTGCGGTGTGGCGTTGTCAGTGTGCTTTAGATTTATAATGGAGTACATGAAATCAAATATTAAAATCCACTTCGCCGTCCCCATATGTTTTTTGCATTTGATTGGCCCGCTACGGCTAAGGGGAATTTCTGAAAAGGAAACCCGTAGCCCTAGATTGCAAACGGCAATTCTGTCTAATAATTAAAATCACCATCTTTAAAACTAAAGAAAAATAATCAATCCAGTTGGAAAAGTGTAAATGTACGTAAAAATCCGGCACTTTACACATCAAGCGACAGGGTCTGAGTACACGTGCGAGAGCTAGCGAGCGATAATATTTTATCCATGCGCCATGATTCGCCGCTTAAGCGCGATAGGGAAATCGTAAATTCAAGGGAAAGAATTTTCTTTATAGTCTCTTAAAAAGTTTCCACACACAAGCACGTATCTGAACACAAGAGGCGACGCGAGAGCAAATGGCACCGAATTGTAATACCATCCGTTTGTGTAGACACCCCTACTTTTCAAATTTTCTTTTACAATGCGACGAGGTAATATGCGTTTTATTGGATCGTTTTTCTTTATACAAAATGGCTGTTATAAGAAAATAGCTTTTTGCTTAAGTCAGTTATATAATGTGTTAGAATGTTTAATAAAAATACAACAAAACAACATTAGTTTTAAATCTATAACAATAGTTTTGTATTAAATTAAACACGAATGGACTGGTCCGTCATGTGAGAAGATGTTCGATTTATGCATTCTATTGTTTCGCGTTAAAATACATGGACCTTTTATTTTTCAACCGAGTATTGCTGTTGGCCACTCATGGCCTTTACAGTGTCACCGGACTAGAACTTTTATTTATAGTTTTTGTTTGAAAAATATTTTGTATGTTCTTTTAGACAAAAAGTACAGAAAAATGTGTAGCAAAACGATATTTGAATAAAAAGCGACGTGTATGAAATGGGAGCGAAGCCGGGCAATCCGTTGTAGTCTGCGGTTAGGCGCTGCTGACAGATCCACGAGTCTGTTGTGGGCGAAAACACGATAGACTTTTGAATAGAGCCTTTTGTTTCCAACGAAAAAAATATTCACATGAATGCTTTGAAGATAGTAAAGCAATAAGTTAATACTGGGAGTGTGAAGTGCTCTATTATTGTTATTGTTAAATGACAGATTAAGTTTGTCGTGCATAAGATTTAGAGAACGTACACTGTCTCTAAACGTAAAAATAAAATTTGAAATTTTGACTAAGTCAAGGTTTTAGACTTATCCAATTGTTGTCGTAGGTATTTTTGAACGTGGGCTTACGGACAACGCGCTGTGGGTAGCTGGCCGTCCGACTGTCCGGTAACTGTCCGGACCGAGACCAAGTCGTCGACGGCGCGTACTGTTCCATGTGCGCTTCAAGGAGATGTCTTCAACTGTAGGGGCCCAGCAGGGTCGAAGCCTACTGGGGCCAAGGGTCTGATTCTGAAAGGAAGACTCGGCCTTGGTACGAAAGGCAACGAAGGAACAGGAGTGGGATTTTAGTCACTAAAAGTCTGACACTATCTTTCGCTCCGCCCAAGAGCGGGAGATATCAAAAGATGATGACGGCGGTGACTGAACTTAGCGAGAGCAAGTTCAAAACCCATATTAAGCGTGTCGTAACTAAAAAAGCGTATTACAAGGTTAAAGACTATGTCGAAGACACGCTTGTTTGGCAATGACTGCTTCTGCACATGTGGCCCCCTGGTAACTCATAATATTGTGTACATCTATTAACTGCTCCACATTTGTTGCAATATATACATTTTCTTTTTTCTTTTCTTCCTACACATTGCTTTTGCAATATTTTTATATTATTAGACGCCAACCACCATAAATTCGTTAGTAATTTTCTTTTTGTTGACATGTCATTTATTGATAATTGTAATTATTTATTGTTTTTGTTTTTTTTTTTTTTTATATAGCTTCTTATTATTTTTTTTTTAATGTGAATGTGGGAACACTGTGGACTTCGCGAATTCTTAGATTACTTCCTATTACGACTCACTTTTTTTTATATGATTATTTTTATTGTGCTTTTGGGTACAATATCGACTGGTCTACACTGTTCTTACATAATGTCTATTAATACTGTAACATGAAAATATTGTAAACAATCACTTTTTTAAAAGAGTAACCATGTAGTTTCTTGCCGGTTCTTCTCCATAGGAAACGACCAATTTGGAACCGTGCACTAGCTTCTGACGTTTTATAAGTGCCCATGTAGGCCTATGTGAAATAAAAACTTTTGACTTTGACTTTGACTTTGATGATGATCCCACCGAAAAAAAAGGACTTTTGCAAAAATATGTCTCAAACTACTATTATAATTATTACATAATACGTGCTGTCAATATAAATCCGATGGGTTCAAAATGCAAAAACTTATATATATATATATGTTAACACGTTTATTAACGTTAATATTCGTCATTTTTTAAAAGTATTATAAGTTACTGCAATTATCAGGAAATCGCAAAAACGCAGGTAAATCTGCACGCGTCGAATTAATTATATCAGATCGTAAACGACGACATGTCATTAATAGAAATATAAGTTGGATATCATCTGTAATCCTTCAACTTTACGAGCAAAAGCCGCGCCTCAAAAATACTTTGGCCATAAAAGAGACTCCGTGACAAAGTGATGAAGTAATAAAATTCACATAGAAGGAATGTGTACAGAAAATATGACATTGGTACGTGATAAAATAATAGCGAAATCGCGAACACACGTCTTAAGACATAGAGCTAGCGAATGCGTTTGACAACTGGCAGTAATTTCGGAGAAGAATGTACGAGACATGACTCTTGCGCTACTCTATTAAGTATATATCTTTATTAAAAGTGAGATTTTGTTCCAAAGTTCTAATTTATTCGCTAGTCAGCTGTCGTTTAGGGTTACAAATTTGATTATGATAGTCAGTGACTTGATCTTTGCACGTTATTCTTATTGAGAAGAAAACTGAAGCACATTTTTATAAGAATGACAAAGAAAATTAAATAAACATTCTACTTTCAAAGGGACGTCTAAAAAAAGACGTCTTTGCTTAGTAACCTAAGAGAAACAGTGCAGGGTTGTTTATAGTAGGTGCGTGCCGTAAAATGGCCGTGATTTGAAATGTCTCGCTCACTTTGCAAATGTCAAGTTAAAGACATCAATCACTCTTACCTGAGTACATTCAATTCTCTAGAGAAACAGTCAGCCACAAAAAAAAAAACCTTTTCTTAGAAAGCATTAACCAATAGACTTTTCTGATCAGAAAGCTAAAATATTTTCTCGATAAATTGAAGTAATGTGGAAGGAAAAAAACGCGTTTTATTATGTAGAAGAATGGTAAAAGGGGCACTACCTGATGACAAGTGGTCACATAAATTCATCGGAGGAAAATAGAATGCAGCAGCCGGCATAAGAAAGGTATAAAACTGTAGTATACTTTTCGTTTTTATTAGGGTTCCGTACCTCATTCGGCAAAAACGGAGCCCTTATAGGATCACTTTGTTGTCAGTCCGTCTGTCAAAATTCTTTTTCTCAGGAACGCGATATTAAGCTGAAATCAATATCAAATACTCAAGTCTACTAACTCTTGGAGCAGGGAAAAAATCAAACTTCTAAGTTAAATCAATCTAATGTTAAGGTCGTATATACCTTCTTAGTTTTGGCACATATTATGACACTTGCAAGGAAATCAAAACCTCTAGGGTGGGTACTTGCCGTTGATCTAAAATCCTGGAATATGGCAAGAAGCAAGGTGTCGTAGCAAAGTAATGGAAAAAGTTTCAAATCCATAATTTTTTTAATCTTCGAGTCTCGATTCGGTAATCGAACTATTTACATAGGTCTGTACGGAACCCTCGCTGTGCGAGTTAGAATCGCACTTGACCAGTTTTTTTTACTTAGCCTACTTTGATAGATTTAGCCTAATTTGTCCTCTTTGTATCTGGTTTTCTCCAAATTCCGTATCAGGAACTAGTCCCATCTTCATGTACCCATTGTATGACAATCTCTTTCCATCTGTCCTCATGCATCCTGTAGGTATGACCCGCCCAGCCCCACTTCAGTAGTATTATTTTGTAAAATTATTTTACTGCAAACAAATAAGGACCAACTTGTTTCTGTAATATTCGCAGAGCTTTGAAGATGAAAAGAAGTTTCCTAGATGGTAATACAAGTTAAAATCGACAAAAGAAAGAAAATAAAAACTTTACAGTTAGTGGATTCAGGGTGTGCTTATGATAAGTTTAATAATGATTCTAAGATACTTATTTGAGTTTAACATTCGACATGATAAAAGTACGTAACAACAGATATTAGAATACCGAACAAAGTTATAACTTCCAAAATTCAGCAATAGACGTTTATCGGGAATTTCAATGACCCGAGAATTAATGTAATAATAATAGATATATGCGGACTGAATTTTGAAATTTATTTATTTGCATATGCACAGCAACGACTTGTTTACAATATGATTTTAATAATATAATAATAATATATACGAGGTCCTCTACACTCATCACCACTGCTCTCAAAATGGTGAAGGAAAACATCGTGAGGCAACCGGCATGTCCTAGAACCAAAAATTCGAAGACATGTGACATTCACCAACCCGCACTGGGCTCGCGTGGTGGAGGCCCATTCCCTCTCCCAGAGAGGAGGCCTGAGTCCCAGCAGTGGGAACATTAAAAAGGCTGATTATGCTTATGCTTATGCTATATACGAGGTGAGCCGATGTAAAAAGGTCACTTACAGGTATGCACAATATTCACAGTAAGTTTAATTAATTAAATAAATGAAAAATCGTTAAATAATTAAACATATTTCTAATGTAAGTGAATTGTAAATTCTTATGGGAAATAAAGATATCTCAAACCTCACATATAAAATACAAAAATAGAAATTAATAACTAGTGTCACAAAAAAAAAAAACTAAAATCACATTATTATCAATTTAAAATTAAAATTAAATTACATTATTAACATATAAATGTGAAACAAAAGGGCACATCTACAGCCAGATTCGCTAGGGCTTGTAACCCTAGAAAACAAAGGGCAACTGAAGTAAACAGGTGTGGTTTTAGTTAGTAAAAGTTTGAGTCCTCTCGATCCACTCTAGAGTAACAGAAGTCAGAAGAATAAATGATATTTATTTTGCAAAAAGGTTAAAAAAAAAACACTTTTAAACGTCAATTTTTTTTTCGTCATTTTAAACTAGATGAGGCCGGTATTTCCTAGCTGACTACCCTGAGAAGAAACACCAAAACAAAGTCAGGGGTTAAAGTCTCTTTTAAACTCCATGCAGTAAATATGTAATGGTCAAATCACATGAGAACGATGCAGATATTACGACATATCGCCATAAGAAAAAACCATACAGATTTGAGTGTCAGTATTCGCAAAGCTCAACTCAGGACTACCAAGGAGCTAAACTCATTGGGTGATATTCCCTCTCAAACAAAAAATTACATCTACAACAAGATCAGCAAGCACTAAATACTTTCGAAAATCGACTCTGGAGTAGTAAAGTTATTCATTAAAAGTGTGCTTAAATTCTAAGGCTGACCTTTTCGATTTAAGTACAGGAGATCTTTATTTTCAGCGTGGGTTGCCACGCTACCATCGGATTTTTTTTAAACTTTCTCGTTTTTAATCAGAGAAATGAGAGGAACAGCCAAGTTATTTGCTCGTTCAATTTATTTCACACATCGTTAATATCGTGATTGATTTCGACGCCGGCCCTAACGATACATGAAATATTCGCACTCATTAAATCACGTGCCGCGGCAGTGGAGTGCTCGCGAGGGCTCTCATCCAATCACGCCTCGATAAATATATGATGTCGGCCGCACATATTAATACAATGTAAATGTTACAATATTTTCTACAAACGTACCTGTGTACACCACAGTTATAGCCTCAAAAACACTCTCGAAACTGTGAAGCAAAACATCGTGAGGGAACCTGTCCTAGAACAAAAAATTGCAATACATATGTGACATCCACCAATTCGCACTCTTCTAGAGCGGAGGCTTGAGTCCCAGCAATGGAAATATCATAAGGCTGATTATTATATCATTATATGCTAAACAGCGTTACTCACAAACTTACCTACTTTCAAAACATAACAGCGCTTAATTTTCAGAAAAAAACTCATAATTTATTAATCTCGGCAACCTAAGTTTGTTTGTATCTATAAAGCCATAAATTGTTCGATATGAAATCTTTTATGCAAAATGCTAATTTACAACGATATCTTCCGTGAGCTCAAGGGCAATATAGCTTCTAAAACGTTTTTTTATAATACCTACTTTTATCGTGAAGCAGTGCTCGAGTCTCAGAACTCAAATTTACAATTCAATAGAAACTGCACAAGGCTTTGCATGCCAATACGTCCATTTGGGGCACATGCGATCGACTTCCCATTTGAAAGATGAATGAAATCATTCAAATGTGAAATTTCGATCATTCAAATACCGCATGTTTATGTTTGTGTTATAATAAAATAGCATTGTTCAGTTTGAAGAATATATCTTGTTTCAGCTCCGTGCTGGATAAGGTTTAGGCATGTTGTTTCAAAATGGGTTCCAGAAAAAAGGTGAAATCATCAAATTTCTATAATCAATTCGATTGCAGGGACACTGGAAGGCAATTGCCATGAGACCATTATTCAATCGAAACGATATATCTCGTCCGCTCCCAACTGGAGCGTAGCGATAGCTGGCTCCGCAAAAGTTGGCACGGCTGGCAGCCGAGACCACTGCCAATTTCCATTAGCCCATCATCCAAAACGAAAAAATGCATAGACGATCATTTTTTCATTCAATTAAAATTGGCCATTTACCAAAACGGTTAGATTTTTTCAGGGGTGAGGTCACTACGCCGTAGCCATAAGTTTCAGTACTTTCAGTAGTAGTACAGGTTGCTACAAATTTTATATAATTTATTATCTGAAATTTATGTGCTGAGCTGTCCTTTCAATCGTATTCGACATATTAACCATTTTTTTTAAATCATATTTTGTATTATCGACATCACGTAGGTAACTATACATTCTGCCGTTCATTACAGAGTCATATTCGCCGACAACATTGAAAATCCATAAGCTTTCAATATCGCGAAGTTAACTCGGGTTTTGTTCCCAGTGGTTGCTCCATCTGAATATCAAAAATGTGAAAGCGGTCGTCAGTAACCGGGACACGTATATCGGGACCCTATCACTTCGCTCTTTACTTACTTGCTAGGCGCCATCTGCACATTCTCCACCTAATCCAGTAACAAATTTGATTATGTAACAATATACCACACGCAGCTTTTTGTTCTCAGCTTTATATTGCGCGTTTATTTCAATAACAACAAACGAAAATGTTCAGCTCAACAATATCTGCGTAGGGATCCTTACCGTCAGTGTTTTATTTAGTAAAGTGCTTTAAAAGAGTAGTCTGTGAGATACTTGTTGACATGTTGCCATTTTTATCCGGCTGAAATATGAATTTATTTAAAGGCGTGTAGAAGGAGAACTTAATCAAAAGAAATTACATGACAAAACCTAAATAATTATTGACATTGAGTAAAAGTTATCAATATTAAGCAAAGTTGATTTTGGAGCGGCGCGCGCGCGAGGACCACATGGGATTTAACGACTCATAAAAAAATCATATTCATCAATCACGTCTGCTCCAAACAAAGTTTGTTAGGGTATGTGCTGACGTGCCGAGTACCTTCAATTTATCAAATAATTATGAAACGTTTTTATATCTTGTTTAAAATAAAGGCAGATTTTGACAGTGTCTGTTGGAAGAATTGGACGTGATACTCAAGAAGATTGGCGCAGCGGAGGGTGCCTTAATGGCCTCTTGACGGCATCTCACCGAGTACTCCAGGTCACTTCGTTACTCGGATTGTACAGACCGTTATGTGTACTATGAATAATCTTAAAGGAAACTTCGAGTTTTCAGCAAAGTTCAAACTATAATTGGATCCACGTCTGCGTGATGCATAGACGCCTTCATCACGTGCCACTGTCTAATAAGGTATGTGAGCATATCGAATCAACCAGAGCTGAATGCATATACCCGAATACTTGGATCCTATTTGACGTGGGCGACAACATAATACAACTGTTTATAACCCGCTTCATAAATCTTACTCATTCTCTATTAATATTAAATAATCTTGTAATGTACATTATACAGCTACAGCAAATATTTGTAATAAAAGCCAATTTGAATATATTATAATTATGAAACTCTCGGAGGATATCAAGACATATAATAATATCAGCCAGACGTCTTCATTTCAGCAGATTTTTCAAAGAAATTGATAAGATTAATCAAACCCTTGTTCGAAGTTTTGGAACTTGTTTGATTAATTTTATCCGTCAGGCACAATTAAAAATGAAATTCACTTATATTGGATAATTAAGATTTTGGATGAACTCCTCCTTATTATATCTAATTATGAGATTTCTTTGTTTATTTAGCGTCTAAGAAAGAAGGCGTGCGATTAGCTTTTCTTCAACAATAAATAACAAACGAAGACATAACTGAATTATAAAGTTATTTAAACGTGAAAGTTTATTGCTTTCGTTTCTGACTTGATTATTTTTCTTGTTATTATTCACATTAACTGGCTAAGATTACGAGCAAGTACTGTATAAACTGTTTGAGAATGTTTGTGAGACACGATTCTGTACGTGACGCAAACGCCTTTTATGTAGCAATGCGTCTATTGATGCAAATACGTTCTTCGATGCCCCCACTGGGAACACAGTTTGTTCGATACTCCCTTACTGTGATACATTGCATGAACTGTAAAGCTTCCATAAAACGCCTGACATTTTGTTAAGCATTTTTACAATGTTTGTATTTGAGCTATTGCCAGAAATTTTCCACATTCAGGTAGTAAGTACAAACTTTTATCAAATGTAGACATATTATATTATGTCTACTCTGCACTATCTCACTGATGGGCAAAAATTTTTCCCTCCATTTCTTCCATTAATTTCAACTATGACCCACTTCTTGCGTATTCCTAAGGAAATCATCTAAGATGTTCCACCATTTCCTTTGTGGTTTGCCGCGATCACCTCTCGTGTCATCAGGGCATCAATTTTGTGCTTTACGTGCCCATCGCTCGATCGTCAAGCAGCAGACCTATTTAACTCAGTAGCACTTAAGCTGAGCAGTCATAGGCTTTCATACATTCAAATTTGATGTACCTAGACAGATAAAATGTCCACATGATCAATCATTGATTGTTAACAGAAGCGGCCGCAAACAACTTTCACTTCACACAAATACAATGGAATGTTCCTTCAATCCTCAAAGCTGTAGGTAATTTAATCATCGGTCGTATGTAAAGTTTACTCATGGATAGTAAACATAAACTTAGGCGACTTGGAAGTTGACCCGTGTCCCGCCCGCGCCCTCTACCGTAGTACACGCTACAACATCACCCACTCTGTTTTATCGTCCCCATACACTTGTTTGCCCAGTCCATAGAGATTGAATTATGTGTTGAACAACCACTAGGCTCATTTAATTTGGGATATGTGTTATCACTTCTGAAATTTGTTAAACAGGTTCGTTAGAGGTCTGAGGACGTAATGGTTTTCGAGCGCCATTAAAACGTTTGAAAAGGTCCACTTAGCTACTTATTTTATCGCTGTTTTAGGGTTTGTGATAAAATGATTTGAAAAGGCATCTATCTACTATTTTAACAACAAGTAACACCATATTAATCGTTACTTTACACTATCTGCTTTAACACATCTTTTGGCTTATTATTATCATGGCATGATGTTATTTTTCGCAATATTGCTTAGGGCTCAATATTACGTAATTAAAACATTAATACGCTATCGCCAAGTAATCATTTCGTACATAATTTGGCACTAATAATATCTATGCGCATTAAGATGCTTACAGCATTACTTAGTCCGTGAGACTATAACCTTAAAGTTTATTGCCAGTTTAGAACCACTATCAGATTATTAATTCCGAATATTATCGAATTTAATACTCAGTTATACGATCTGGATGAAATATAATATGGAGAGTTTGTATAAACCTCTCCGTTAATAAACAATATCGAGCCCCATCGACGTTGTGTCAGAATATTAATTTCATAGGCGTCTATAAAGAAACACATTTAGTTGAATTACTTTCCAAGTTATTAAGCTGAAGTGATCCTTTATTTTACAAGGTGCGGTTTTTCTTTTGACGATACAAATTGCTTGGTACTTCGAAGAATAAATATAATTATAGTTTAACTTATTTTTTCAACATGATGAGCTTCATTATAATTTTCATTGGTAAGAAGAATAAGCAACTGCACAGTAAATACTATGAATTGATTTGTGTATGTATATGACTATGTATATTTTGAGAATTTGGTATAAAATGGGAGAACAGTATTTTCGGCGTGAACCTAGATACATTTATTTTTAAAAGTGTATCATGTTTCACGTTAACTGCCAGTTACAATTCTGCAAGTTACTGTTATTAACCAATACGAAAAATATATTAAAGCCTTTTTCGTGAATGTGAACGGTTTAAAAATGGGATAAATTCTCACTGATATGTCTCATTTCATTCATTCATTCATTTTAGTTTCATGAAATATTGGATTCAGAGTAAATATCGGAGCAATTGCCGTTGTTATATTTATTGAAATATGCTTATTGTAACTTTAACTACTTTTTTTCAATTTAGAAATGTAAACGATTTTCCAACTGCGAAATATTCAAGTGTATTTATTATTGGTTGTTTTCCTACGTTCTGGAACAAAATTCATCTTTTCCTCGAAACTCTACATTTTTTCAACCTATCTTTCCAGTACTTTAGTAAGAGGAAGTTGAATACTAAGCAACATTACGAACTACTTCTCCAAAACCTGTACGTATTTATATACATATTATATACATTCGTTGACAAAGAGAGGCCTGAGCTTCTTACGGAACTCAATTTACTCATTAATGGCGGCGCGGTGAAGAATAGCAGAGTAACGTTTAAATATTCAGAGGATTTAAATATACGTGTCGCGTTTTACAGTAATCCCTATGTAGGAACTTACAATCAGAATAGTAATTATCAGTGCTTAGTGTTCTTTATTGGTATATATAAAGTCAGATACTGACTGTCAATAATAAGGCACAGCCAAAATTACTGAAACTTGAAATATGAAATTTTGCACAAGGCTTCATATTATGACGGGGAGGCTAAGAAGAGGTTTTTGAGAATTCAACCTATAAGGGGGTCCCCACCAACTGTGTTCCCACGTTGTCGTCGTGGTGGGGCTTGCGTGTCTCTGTGATCTTGAGGGCTATGCCGGTAGAGCTACTCATGCCGGAAGGCCTCAAGTGAGAGACCAGACCAAGAGGAACACACAGGCGGAGTCCAGACGGACCGCCACGGAGGGTATGCTGTCCAGAAGCATCGGCACCAACAGCTGTTGGTGTTTTTGGACAGTGGTTTGGGGAGAGTGGGTTCGCCTCGGGTACGCGTCTGTTTATCAGACGTGACCAAGATGGCGAACGTGGTTACTGGGGACCCCACCCCTCAAAAAAGGCAAAGCTGAGTTCAGCACTATCATGGACGCACATCTTAAAAAGTTATTACCCCAGGAGGGTACCGCCTGCATCGCAGGAGGAGAATCCCTCACCAAGCAGAGCTTGGTCTGCCCCTCGTACTCTGGGGGGGGGCAAAGAGTGCGCCAGATCCCACAAGGATCTGTTACCGTCCTTCGTGGACGCAGAGAGCCAAGGTGGCTCACCCACCGGTAGCGTGGAGTCCCTGGGACCTGTTCCCAGCACGTCCGCTGCGCCGGTGGGTCCTGCAGAGGCCGGCAGGAGCTTTGGCCTCAGGGAGGTGAGCGGAGACACGGCGTCGGACTCTGATGCCGCGTCTTCGCTCAACTCGGAGAGAATGGAGGTGGAGGATTCCACCTCCAAGACTCAGTTCCTCAAACGCCTCTTGTTGGGGGATGGCCGGAGGACATCATCCGATGATGAACTGGGTGCATCGGCCCGTAAAATATCCACCGCTGTGCGGGGTGCGGGCCGAAAGGCGGCAAAGGGGAGTAGGCCATCCCTAAAAACCACCAGGGAGGGGCGCCACTCCGGGGCACCCAGTGGTCAGGCCGGCCCCTCGGAGCCGGAGCCTCCTTGCAGTGAGCCAGAAGTCATGGAGGAGGCACTGGCCCAGTTTAAGGAGGTCGTGACAACTGCCGTACAGAGCGTCGCGAAGAAGAGGGAGAGGGTCTCCAAAAGGAATGCGATCCCCCAGGCCACAACCTCAGTTATAGAGGCACTGGGGATAGTTTTGGAGCCCCTCAAAAAATCCCTGAATCGAAGGATTGGACGGCTCGAGGCCGACCTGGCCGGTCTTCGGGGCGCTGGCCCTGAGGTGGCGCCAAAAGAGGGACGCAAGCAGGGGCAAAATCGGTCCCAGCCCCAGTCCCAGGTGGAGAGCGAGGTGCTGACCCTGCTGCGGCAAGAGCTGGCTGCCTTCCGGCAGCAGCAGCAGGAGCAGCAGCAGCAGTTCCAAGAGCGGGTCCAGCGGCAGTTCGCTGTCCTAGAGGGCATTGTGCTGCGCCCCCCGCTTGCGGCCTCCGGCCAGAAAAGGGCGGTTTCATACGCCGCCGCCGTCGCGGCCACGGGTGCTGCGCCTAAGGCGGGCCCGTCTGGGCAAACTAGGCGCGAAGCCGTGGTGTCGGAGCCTGCGAGGCCGGTCCCGACAGCCAAGCAGCAGCAGCGGCAGGGGAAGCCTACTCCTTTCCCGAAAGGCAGAGAGGTGCCTGCCACTAAACCAGCGAGACCTCCTGCGGTGGCGGCGACTAGGCCACGCCTGCCGCCTCCCCTGCCTGAAGAACCCTCGGCTGGCGCCGAATGGACGGTTGTCGGCGCCAGCAGGAAGGCGGGCAGGGCGACTAGGGCAGCCAAAAAGCGCGCGCGGCGACAGGAGCGCAAGAAGCGGGCCATGGCAGCCTGACTTCGCGCCCCGAATTCCGCAGCTGTAGTGATCACACTACAGCCAGCTGCGGAAAAGAAGGGCGTGAACTATGACATGGTCATGGCGAAGGCAAAGCAGGCGGTGGTGGATCACCTCGACGAGTTCGGAGCCTCTGAAGGCTTCCGAATGAGGCGCACCGCAACCGGGGCCCGAATATTGGAGGTCCCTGGTGCGGACAGTAGCTCTGCGGCAGACGCCCTGGCCGCAAGGATTAGGGCGTCCATGGATGTCGAGGAGGTCCGAGTGTCCAGGCCCATTAAGTGCATAGACATGCGGATTATGGGCCTGGATGACTCCGTTAGGGTGGACGAGGTGGTGGTCGCCGTCGTCAGGACGGGAGGGTGCCACGCCGATCAAGTGCGGGCGGGCACCATCCGTGCTGACAGCACGGGCATGCGAGCCGTTACGGTTAGCTGCCCCGTGTCGGCGGCCAAAGCCATCACGGGAGAAGGCCGAAGGCTCTTGGTGGGCTGGGTCTCCGCGCAGGTAAAACTGCTGGAGCCCAGACCTCTGCGGTGCTACCGCTGCCACGTGGGGCACCACGTGGGGGCCCATTGCACCGCGGAGGTGGACCGCAGTGACCGCTGCTACCAATGCGGTCAGGCTGGTCACAAGGCCGTCGAATGCCGTGCAACGCCGCACTGCTACGCATGTGCGGCGGCAGGCAAGCCGGCCGACCACCGGGCTGGGAGCAGGTCCTGCGACCCCCCCGCCAAGGCCAAGGGCAAGGTACGGAGGCCCGTTCACCCGGACGCACTCACCGCCGCAGCCGCCGCCTTGGCTGCCGCCACTGTCGCCGCCGCGCCCGCCGCGGCAGGGCCCTCACGGGGGGCTCGGGAGGAGACTGTAATGGACTGTCGATAACTCCATTACGTCTCCTCCAGGCGAACGTCAACCACTGCGTCCCCGCTCAGGATCTGTTGCTCCAGAGCATGGCGCAGTGGTCGATCAATATCGCCGTGGTCTCCGAGCCGTACTATGTCTTGCCCAGGGAAGACTGGGTGCAGGACCTGGACGGCTCGGTGACCCTAATTTCGTCGGCCGCCGCCGGTGCCCCGACCGTCGAGGCAGTCACGAGGGGACGGGGTTGCGTGGCAGCACGGTTCGGGGACATTGCAGTGGTGGGCGTCTACCTGTCCCCGAACAGATCTCTCGGCGATCTTCACATTTCCCTAATGGAGCTGAAAGCCGTCGTCGCTGGGTTTGGTTCCCTCCCCGTGTTCGTGTGTGGGGACTTCAATGCCAAGAACTTGGCTTGGGGTTCCCGGTTCACGAACCAACGGGGTCGGATGGTGGAGGACTGGGCTCTGGAGACAGGCCTGGTCGTCCTGAACCGGGGTTCTGTCCCCACGTGTGTGCGGATGCGGGGTGACTCCGTGGTGGACATCTCGTTCGCCAGCCCCGCTCTGTCGCCGCGTGTCGTCGACTGGTGCGTCATGGAGGGGGTGGAGACGTACTCCGACCACCGGTACATCCGGTTTGACGTCTCCGCCCAAACCTCGACCGCGCCTTTCCGACAGAACCCTTGTGGTCCGCGATGGGCGCTGAGGCAGATAGACCGGGAGCTACTCCTGGAAGCCGCGACGGTACAGGCCTGGGTGCAAGCACCGGATAGGCCTGTCAATATCGACGTCGAGGCAGAGTGGTTCCGGGAGGCCATGTCGCAAATCTGCGACGCGGCAATGCCCCGAGTCCGTCCAGGACGTGCTCAGCGCCAGGTATACTGGTGGTCGGCGGAGATTGCCGCACTGCGCAACGCGTGCAATGCCGCGCGACGCCGGTATGCCAGATACCGCAGGCGTCGCATCCGTCCACCGGATGCGGAGGCCAGAGAGGCGGAGCTGTACGAGGGATACAGAGTGGCAAAGCGCACCCTCCGTGCGGAGATAAGGCGGGCCAAGCTCGAGGCCCGCAACGTGTGGCTGGGGACTCTGAATGGGGACCCATGGGGACGCCCCTACAAGGTAGTGCGGGACAAACTCCGCCCCTGGGCTCCCCCGCTGACGCAGAGTCTCCGGCCCCAGCTTGTGGAGGGTGTGGTGAGCACTCTGTTCCCTATGCGTAGGGAACACTCTCCCCCGCCCATGGCTCCGCCACCAGCGGTGTCCGACGTGGACCACGATGGCGACGACGACGACAACGCTCCAGAGGTGACCGAGGTAGAGATGAGTGTGGCGGTACGAAGGCTGAGTGCCAAAAATACCGCCCCAGGACCCGATGGCTTGCCTGGGAAGGCCTGGGTCCTGGCCATGGAGGCTCTCGGGCCTCGACTAAGAGGGCTCTTCAGCGCATGCATGGAGAGGGGCCAGTTCCCACTTCGCTGGAAGACGGGGAAACTGGTCCTCATCGCAAAGCCAGGGCGCCCTGCGGACTCTCCGTCGGCGTACCGGCCCATTGTGCTGCTCGACGAGGTGGGCAAGCTCTTTGAAAGAGTAATTGCAGACCGCCTCGTCGCGCACCTAACACGGGCGGGGCCGGATCTGGCGGACGGCCAGTTCGGCTTTCGCAGGAGGCGCTCCACGGTGGACGCCATCATGCGCGTGCGAGCTCTCACGACGGGGGATGCGGTGTCCCAAGGCAGGTGTGTCGTGGCGGTGTCTCTGGACATCGCCAACGCCTTCAACTCCCTGCCTTGGAGTAGCATTAGGAGGGCACTCCGGTATCACCGGACGCCCGACTACCTCTGTCGTGTGGTCGAGGCTTACCTGTCAGACAGGTACATCATCTACCCTGGTCACCAGGGAGAGTGGGAACGTCGAGAGATGTCGTGCGGTGTTCCGCAGGGATCGGTACTAGGGCCGCCCTTGTGGAACATCGGATACGACTACGTGCTGCGCGGAGACCTCCCTGGCGGGGTCAGCGTGGTCTGCTACGCAGACGACACGCTGGTCCTGGCGCGGGGAGAGTCGTACCAGGCGGCGGTCGAACTAGCGACACACGGGGTTGCGACAGTCGTAGGCAGGATCCAGGAGTTGGGACTCGAGGTGGCATTGCACAAGTCCGAGGCCATGTGCTTTCACGGCCCTCGGAACGCGCCACCACCGGGTTCCCAGCTAACGGTAGGAGGAGTCCACATCGGCGTCGGGTCAACGATGAAGTACCTGGGACTCGTTCTCGACAGCCGATGGGATTTCGAGGAGCACTTCCGACGTCTGGCTCCCAAACTGAATCGGACTGGGGCTGCCCTCGGGCGGCTCCTGCCCAACCTAGGGGGTCCAGATGCCTCCTGCCGAAGGCTCTACGCGGGAATCATTCGGTCCATGGCCCTCTATGGCGCACCGATATGGGCGCCGGCGCTGCGGAAGCAGCCGGCGGCCCGGCTGAACGCATGCCAGAGGGTCATGGCCATACGGATGGTGCGAGGTTACCGGACGATTTCCCGCGAAGCGGCGAGCCTCCTTGCCTGCCAGCCACCATGGGATCTGGAAGCAACAGTCCTTGCTCTCATGCACGATCTACGCATGGAGATGCAACGCCGGGGCGAAACTCCGCTGCCGCGACAAATCGCAGCATGGCGGACAGAGCTCCGGCGGGTTCTCATGGCTAAATGGCGGCAGCGACTGTCGCGACCCAGTGCTGGGCACGCCACAATTATGGCGGTAAGTCCCCTCTTTGAGGCGTGGTTGGAAAGACCTCACGGCGTCCTCACCTTCCGCATGACGTAGGTTCTCACCGAACACGGGAAGTTCGGGAAGTTCTTGCACCGAATTCGTGCGGAAGCGACGCCCGGGTGTCGCCACTGTGTGGACCGCCCGGAGGACACGGTGGAGCACACGGTGGAGGTGTGCCCCGCTTGGGAAGAACAACGCCGTGTCCTCGTGGGGGCGATCGGCGGCGGCGATCTCTCGCGCCGGGCCTTGGTACAGGCCATGGTCCGGAGCGAGGAGGAGTGGCAGGCGGTCGCCTCCTTCTGCGAAGCAGTGATGCTAGCAAAGGAGGCGGCCGATCGCGTGAGGCAACGGCAACGGTCCTCACGCCCCAACCGCCGCCGGGATTCCGATCCCGATTTCCGGCCACCGTAGGCGTGGGCTTGCGGACGGCGGCCAATGGGTGGCCCGCCGTCCGACCGTCCGGTAACCGTCCGGACCAAGCCCAAGACGTCGACGGCGCGTATTGTTCCACGCGCGCCTCAGGGAGATGTCAGCAATTGTAGGGGCCCAGCAGGGTCGAAGCTTACTGGGGCCATGGGTAGTGTGAAAACGAAACCCGGACCCTGGGACGAAGGCAACGAAGGAACAGGAGTGGGTTTTTAGTCAGTAAAAGTCTGACACTATCTCTCGCTCCGCCCAAGAGCGGGATTTGTCATAAGATGATTTTTCCACCTAAAAAAAAAAAACCTATAAGGGGGTAAAAAAGGAGAATTTCGGTTGTACAGGTATCAAATCTCATTTCATGTGCCAATATACTTGAAAGTTAACACAAATAATAACTTAAGTAAATAATATAAACAAATACTTACAGTTTTTAGAACTCCAAAAGAACAATTTAGGGAGTTTTAAAGATTGTATGGAGGATTCTTATTTCTTGGGTTGATAAACTTGAAACTTGGCACAAATTCTAATTAAAATGAACAATAAAGACTGTCATTAGTAGGTTTTCAAAACAACCGTCAAAATACGGTTTAAGAAGTGTTCAAGTTTTTATAAAAACATTCTCGCGAACGAAGTCGAAGGCAAAGTGCTAGTTAAGATACAAAACCTCATTTATTTATTTTATTTTTGAGCACTTATAAACGTAATAAAGAAAAATTCAATTACAATTCCGTTAAGCCCGATCCATCACGGGACCACCAGACATACAGCGACGTGCCATTGGTACATGTTGGATATACAAACCCATACGTACAAAATGTTTTAAAAACATATTCATTGCGTGTACAGTTAAGGAGTGGAATTCCCTTTCGGAGTCTGTGTTCCTGATAGCTGCAACCTAAGAGTCTTTAAGTAAAGAGTGAATAGATTATTTCTCGGCAAGCACGTTCATTTCATCTTCGCTTACCATCAGATGAAATAATCTTCAAGCACGAGTCTATCAATAATAACAAAAAATATGCTATTAAAAGAGCATAATAAAACTACTTCACCATTTTGTCAGTTTTATAAATCACATTGGTGTGGAAACGTTTGGGTCATGGAGTCCGTCATACGGCATCTTTTTAAAGATATTTCTCGCCTACTGATCGACACTTTACGGAAGGCTGGATCGTTCAAGAATTAGCATCTGGACTCGTTTCTGGCGTGCCAGATACTATGAAATAATATTATTAAATAAAATTTAAAAAAAAATGAATATCGTTGTACAAACATACCTTACACTTATGGTTGATACAAATATTATTGTTACTAAATTGTTTTTATATGAACGGTTAAAAAATGGTTCATAGAAGGAAATAATATCAACAATAATTACTAGTAAACAAGGTGCAACAGACATTATTCCGCAATCATACGTCAGATAGCGCGACTGAAATCTAAAATAGGTAACATTTTCCCATTTTGCACTGTCAAAAACTGCAACAACACTCATTTATCAAGAAAGTTTCGTAATATGAATGATAATAACTTCATTCCTTTACAGCTGTATGTTGTAACAAAATGTGACTGGTATCTGCTGTGTAATGCACTAGCTGTCCCCCGTGGTTTTGCTTGCTTGCTCCGCTCCCGTGGACGACCCACGGGAGCGGGATGTCATTTAGCCTTCCTCATTAAATGGGCTATTCATTACTAAAATATTTTTTCAATTTGAATCAGTAGTACCTGAAATTAGCACGTTCAAATAAACAAACGTATGATATTAAGTAGTTATATATTGATTCCATTTCGCACGCATGTCAATTGCTCACTAGAATTAAACATAAGCAGTATAATTATTATAATATTTATTACAATAATTTTTACATATTTTATATAATTTATTACACTTTTTTTCCAATTTTTTTGCAATAATTATTGTTCTTCAGTGAAGATTAAAGACTATTCAGTAACCCGGCTCAGCTTTTAGACCAAATAATGATAAAAATGTTTTTAACTAGACATCTATTAGTAAAAATTTGATGTGGAATATTATCGAATAACTTCTCCCGCTCTGAGTGTAGCAAGAGGAAGTGTCAGACTTTTACCGAATAAAACCTACTTATGTTCCTTCAGTTGCCCTTTGCGTTTCAGGGCTGTGTAGGTAACTTATTTAAACATTCTTGCACCCCAAATTCGCACCTCTGGCATGAAATTTTTATAAATAAACGTAAACGTAAGTACGTTTACATACGCACCGCGCTATCACAAACCTTCCCTGCAATGTTTGTCTCCACATGCACGCAGGTACATAATAATTAGACCATCATCGCGTTCCAGCGTCCCGGTTTGCGTGTACACAAAAGTAGCGATTCAATGTAAATTGCCCAGTCAATGGGCGCCCGCATCTCAATGGCCCATAAACAACACGACCGTGAATACAAATCGAATATTAGAGCATTGCTAGCACGCATGCCACGCAACATTATTAGTTTGTGGCATACGATATGAGCGATAATCGCAATCACATGTGGCCTGTGTACCTTGGCACCGGCTCCGGTACACGCCGCTCGTCTGCACCGACACTAACGTTAATTATGTATTTGACACACATGAGATACATTTAAACGGATTGGTACGTGAATTAACACCTAATTCTGATCTACATATGGTTTACTTGATTTTATCGGCAGGTAATGGATGTAGGGAAAACTTTGTTTTGTTTCATTTGGAATGGGGAGGTTTATTGTGAATATTTGAGAATTCAAGGGATTTAGGATTTTTTACCACAATAGGCTTTTACGATTACGCAGTTTCTGACAACCCAACTTTCCGTATGCTTTTAACATAGTACGAAACAGAAAAAAAACTGTGGTATCCATGGTTTCTCTTGATTAATAGCACGTACAAAATTAAGTAAATACATATGTACCTCTCACTTTTTCGGTTTTTTTTTTATAGTGTATACTGTCTACAATCGTAAAACTTATTTGGCGCATAATTGCAGTTACGAAAACCAATTAGTTCAATAATCTTTCTACATATTTATTTGAAAATCTATTTCAAATAAATATGTAGAAAGATTATCGCGGTTATCGAATAAAAACGATTTATAAATAAAACGAAACAATAAAATAATATACATCGAAAATGTCAACTGTTCCTTATACGCCTTAATTGAGAGTTGTAAAAATGATTGGCATGTACCTCGAAAACTAGACGTAATAGATACTACATAGGTTTGGAACTTTTTATCTGTGACTCACCTTTTCTTTCAGCTATCATTTAAGCGGGTACCAAAATCGTGTTGCATAGTATAATTTAAATGGCATAACAACATTTTCCGAGTCAGCTACTTTATATACTTATACTATTTCAATGTAAAAAAGTCTGAAACTCATTGTAACTACCTATCAGTAGCAGACGTTTCTTACATATTCAAGGCCCACTTGACCAGGTTTCACTATAAATTGATTGTAGTTGACACAATAACCTCTTCTGTACATTTTAAAAGTCAAAGTCCTGACTCAATCTATATATATAAAAGGGGAAACTGACTGACTGACATATCAACGCACAGCCGAAACTACTGGGATTAGGAGCGTGAAATTTTGCACAAGGTATCCTTTTATGATGTAGGCGAGCACTAAGAAAGGATTTTCCAAAATTCACTTCCTAAGGGGATGAAGCGGGGGTCCAAAGTTTGTATGGAGAAACCTACATTCACGCGAGTGAAGCCGCGGGCAGAAGCTAGTTTATAATAATTGCATTTAGAAATATATAGTTTTTTTTAAGCTGGGAATTCATTCAATGACTTCACGCGCTTTGAATTGAGCGAGGTCGTGTGGGCGTGTCAGACTTTTACTGACTAAAACCACACCTGTCCTTCAATTACCCTGTGCATTCTAGGACTACGGGTTTCCTTTTCAGAAATTCCTTGCGGTCCTAGCTAGCGGACATCGGCCATGCTGGGCCCTTACGGTTTTCTGACATCTCTTTGAGGAGCGCGTGGATTACTACGCGCTGTTGACGACTGGACTCGGTCCGGTTAATTGCCGAACGGCCGAATGGCGAGCTACCCATTGCTCGACGTCTGCAAGCTTGCGTCTACCGTGGCTGAAAGTCGGGGTCGGAATTACGGTGGTTGGGGCGTGAGGACCTTCGTTCCCTCACACGTGCAGCCTCCTCCTTCGCTAGCGTTACTGCTTCGCAGAAGGAGGCGATCGCTTGCCATTCTTTCTGGATCCGGACCATAGCCCGAACCATAGCCCAGACCAGGGCCCCATGCGAAAGGTTGCTTGGACGCGAAAGTACCTCCACTGTATGCTCCACCGTGTCCTTCCGGGCAGTCCACACTATGGTGACACCTGGGCAGAAATATATAGGTGTGTTTATCAGTTGTCTAGTACTCATAACACAAGCTCTGCTTAGCTTGGGACTAGACGAAGTTGTGTGATAATCGTGGAATATTATTATTATTATGTGTCAATATATTTCAGAACCCTGAGGTCCTGGACCTTTGGAAGGAGTACGAGGACCTGAATCCAACTCGCAGAGGCCCTTTAGACACTTTTAATGGAATGTGGTACCAACCGACGATTATCCCTGAATGCGCTATGCTAGTGCACCCGAGCTCAACTCCTGGTTGGTGAAAAACTATTGCGACATATGGAACACAAACACAATAGGGCTATGGTTTTTGGGGTCTTATTATTATTAATCACTGACTCATCAACGCCCAGCTCAAACACTGAACCAAGCCCAAAACTAAGGATGCTGTCATTTTGCACAGGGGTGGCTTTTATGATGTAGACAAAGATTAAGAAAGGGATGAAACGGGGGTCCAAAGTTTATATAGAGAAACCTACTTTTACGCAGGCGAAGCCGCTGGCAGAAGTTAGTTTCAAATAAATCTATTTAAAAATGCATTGTCGTCTAATAACCGACAATGCTATGTCGGAGGACATGTGTTCGATTCCCACCCGGGACAAATGTTTGTGTGATGAGCACGATCATTTGTTTTGTGTCTTGTTTTGTACTTGAGACAAGGGCAGGAAGATGATGATTCATCTTCCTGCCCTTGACCCGTGTTATTTGAGGTCGGCGCAATACTTTTTTTTCTTCCATTCTGCCTTGTCACTCGTCATGCTATTATTAACTTCCTTTTCTTTGATATAACTCTCCATACAATCCATTCATCTTTTCTTTGGCCTCCCTCTCCCTCTCCATCCATCCACATGTATGCGCATAACTCTTTTAGTAACATGCGTTTCATCCCTCCTCTTTACATGACCATATCAAGACAAACGATTCCCCTTCAACTTTTCAGTTAGTGGCGCCACTTTCAAACTTCCTCTAATATACTCATTTCTCACTTTATCTATTCTCGTCACACCACACATCCATCTTAACATTCTCATCTCCGCTTCCGTCTTTTTCATAGACCAACATTCTGATCCATACAGTATGACAGGTCTTATTACGGATTTGTAGATTTTACCCTTCAACTACAACAAGGGGCATCCGTGGGTCACAAGTTGTTCCAGTGACCTAATAAAAATGAATAGCTGTTCGTTAGTTTCACTAAAACTCAAAAACGGCTAGACCGATTTGGCTAATTTTGGTCTTGAAATATTCGAGATAGTCCAGGAAAGGTTTAAACGGGTAAGAAAAATTGGAAAAATTCACGAAAAAAAACCGAATACAACGCCTGAATTATGCTAGTTCTGGTAATACCAGTAGATAGCGTTATCCTTTGACAGTTTAGCTAAAATGTATCACTACATTCGTAGACTATAAGGCAGTATTAAGTTCACCCGGTCAGCTAGTTTATCTATTATTATGTATGTATTTAGAAATACATAAGTATGTTTATCAGTTCTCGTAGTGTGTTTTAAACTATAAAAAATAGTAGCCCACCGGCATCGGGAGCAAGGTCCAAGCTACCGGTGATCAGGGCTCCTGAGAGAGGAATCTCCGAACAATACGCGCCGTGTCCAGGAGTACTGCCTTTTGAATCAAGCCTTTGATGCAACTGCCTAACGAGAGCTTTCTCAGATGTTGGTCGAGGCTTTTGGCAATTAAGCCATTGGCAGTCAAGACTATCGGCACAATGACTGTTGTGTCCACTTCCCACATGTCGACAACCTCGCGAGCCAAGTTAAGATATTTAGTTTGTTTATCCTTCTTAGCTTTCACTAGGTTCTCGCCATGAGGGACCGCTATATCAACAATCATTGTGCGACGCTCCAGTCGATCTATCATCACTATTTCAGGCTTATTGGAAACAATAGTCCTGTCAGTGATGAAAGATCGATCCCAATACAACGTGATGATGCCATTCTCGAGAACTGGGTCGGGCATGTGTTTGATAGGTATAGTAGGATACTTCTGATTGTACAAGATTGTATTTAAGAGCAAGTTGCTGGTGAATAATCCTGGCTACGAGGTTGTGACTATCCAAATAGTCTTCGTTAGCCAGACGAGAACACCCAGAAATAATGTGTTGGATTGATTCCCCGGGCCGGTGGTATGCCCGACAGATGTCAACCGTACTGTCTGTATCTTCGTCCATAATCGCACAGACAAAACCTTTGGTTTCCCCGAAGAGATCACCAAAAGGCAGCTAGGATACGGATGCTAAAAGATCTACGTCGGGCCCGTGTTATTAATATATTTATTAAATGGTCAATAAATCCTCTTTTTAAATATTGTGTTCTACTCCTGAAATACATTTTATAAATGACCAAAAAATAAGCCATTAAGCATGTGCCTAAGGCATTAAGTCCGCCTTTGTACTTTTGTGTGCATAAAGCATTAAATAAATAAATAAAATAAACAAAAAATGCGATATGAAAACAATAAGGTCAGAATAACAATATACATATTGTAACCAAAGTCGGCTTATGAAAATTAATTGGCCTCCAAGATAAATACATTACATTTTATTAAATTTACCTTTTTTAAATTGGTTGCAGTATTAAGAGCCTCGAAGCAAAATGCAGAATAAAATTTATTTGTATGTATTTAAATATTTTTAGTTTTATTTTCAACCTTGCATAAAAATTATTGTATTAAGTATTCGTTCTCCTAAGTGGTTGTAATAACTTGCAGAAAGTTCAGTTAACGCACTTCATTTTACTTCCTGTTCCTATCATTATATTATTATAATCCTAGCATTTTTTTGGCGTTGAAATATACGTTTTTTGTGGCATAAACGGCTGTATCGTTTTTGTTTTTTCGTTAACTTAGAAGTTTCATTTTTTTACATCTTAAAGGGACCACAGACTTGAGTATATGATTTTAATTTCAACTTGATACCTCCACACGTTTCCATAATATGTATATATATAATGCTCACATAATAGAAGCAACAAGAAATATGTAACTCACAATATAATTTAAAAGAGCGCTAAGCTGTCGCTGCTGCACAGGGAGGTTTCCGCGTCACCACGCCCTGAACGACATAGTCCGTAGAGCCCTTATATCAGCAAACATCCCTTGCGTGTTTGAGCCTCCAGGTCTTAGCAGGTCTGATGGTAAGAGGCCGGATGGGCTGACTCTGGTGCCATGGAAAAACGGGAAGTGCCTGATCTGGGATGCAACTTGCGTCAGCACTGTCGCCGCCAGTCACTTGAGTCGCACCATGCACACTGCCTCTGCCGCCGCTGAAGACGCCTGCTCTAAAAAAAGGCTGAAGTACGCTTCCTTGGGTCAGCTTTACCATTTTGTGCCGATTGCTGTAGAGACTCTGGGCAGTTGGAGTACGGAGGCAAAGTGTTTTGTAGGGGATTTGGGCCGTAGGCTCGTGGAGGCAACGGGTGACTCCCGGTCCGGGTCGTTCTTGGTGCAAAGGATGGCCATCGCTATTCAGCGAGGTAATGCGGCCAGTATTATGGGCACTTTTGCACCGGGAACGATCAGGGGCGGGTTATTTATTGACATTTGACATTTTATATATTGTAAAATTATTATTATATTTAAAAGAGTGTCCATGGAGTTTCTTGCACGTTCTTCTCCATAGAGATCTACGCTGTAGAACATGCAATTTAGTTTCACTTTTTTTTGGACTGACCTACATATGACTATTCAAAAGTGCTTTTAAATGGTCTATTTGAAATACATGCTTTTGATTTTGACTTTGACTTTCTCAAGGGAATCAAAATTCATAGGGTATACTTCCCGTGGATCTAGAATCCTGAAATTTGGCATGAAGCAAGGTCTCATAGCTCAAGTAAAGAAAAAAATCTGAAAACTTTTTTGTAGATATAGATAGTATCGGACCACCCTTATCCCTTAGAGGTGTGAAAAATAGTTTACGTTCTATTCTTAGACCTACTTCTTCTCGAATCGATGGTTTTCTTTTATCTTAAAGTTTTTGAGCACAGTAAGTTATCACGTTTATAGCGGCGACAGTGGTGTTTTTAAGATCCTCCAGAGTGCATACTGCATGTTTAGGGACAATTTGGGCACTCTAATAAGTGGGCCATCGTCTGGTCAGGAGCAACGCACTCGCACTGGGTGTTGGAGGGGAATATTAGTACCGACTATACTTACACTTACCTAGTATACCTACTGAACATACACTCAAAATTTCATAAGAATCGGTCAAACCGTTTCGGAGGAGTTTTGTTACAAACGCTTACCACTATTTGCTTCATTTTATTTCATAGTCATTCCCTTTATTTTGTTTTCATGCCTTTTTACTATGTAACTTCAACTTCAACTCTTCATTAATGGCATTTGTGGAAGAGACACCACAATTTTGCCAATAACACGTGCGAACTGTTAATAAACCATCAAACGCTGAAGAGTATTCAGCGTGAATTTATCTTAGTAAATTAAAGTTCAAAATAGAAGAGTCGCAGACGCAGACTGACATTATGACCACAGATTATGACTATGTAAGTATGTATATGACAGAAACTCGTAAAAGTGAGAAAAAAAGTAGTTACATTAGAACAGTTACAGCTTAGTTTTATTAATTTCAATGAATTTGCATAGTTTCTAATTAATATTTAAATTATGTTTGTTTACCTTATGTTTGACAAATGACATTGTCATTACCTATGTTTTCTCTTCACTGATCGTTAGCTATGGATTATCAAGAATTTTTATTGTAGTATTAAGAAAGGCTTGTGTTTAAACGTTTACCAGAGAAGTTTCTATTTTACTACCCAAAAATTCGAAATACCTGCCAGACTGGACAAATGCTCACCAAATTGTGTTTCGTAAAGTATTGTAGAAATGAACCTATTTTCCTTTTTATTCTATGCCATAAAGCTTTATAAACGCCTTTAAAGTTAATTTCAGACCAAATTCTATTATCGCTAAATAGATGTTACCAATATTTTATTTCACGACTTTCAATTTAGTCAGTATTGCTAACAAAAAGCTAACAGTCGATCGTACAATTTTTTGAATATCAAATATTATATTGCGTATCCAAAACAAATGTTACATGTTTATTGTTTTATGAATTTGATTAAAATATGATAACATAGCCCAATAAATATTTCACCCTCAATATTATTGCAACAATTGACTAAGGTAAATAAAATGAATCACTGTAGGAAAATAATAAATAGATAGATATCATTATCATTATATACCTAAAAATAGTAAATAAGCTCCAATGTTGCCGGAGGACAGGTCGATGGAGCCCCGCTTGGTGGGGTCCTACTTCTGAGTGGTTTAAAAAAAAAGAACCACGAAGGCGATAGCGGGGTCTGTGATCACTCGCTTCGCTCGCTCACTAGACCCCGTAAACCCCTTCTAACCTAACCTCTCCGAGTCGAGGTGCCCCAAGATCTAAAGTGACTAAATTGTGGCGATCGCATTTATCCATTTTGGTAATCAAACAAGAATGTAAATACAGCACGTACAATTATTCTTATGAGTGTATATTTATTTTAGAACTTGAAACGTTGTTCTTGCGGCATCTCGGTATAGAGTGAGTTTATTTTGTTAGAAGTAAACATATTTTACTTGGTACTTAGTCTTAGGGTTTAAAAATTATTTTAGTAAGTGCTTCAATTGTACCCATTAAGAAAGCGTAAGATTTGCTAAAAACATATTTAAAATAATGTAATATCTACATAGATGTCACATTATTTTAATTCATAATTCTCATCTGAATTGACTGGTAATTTCTATTAGCTCAAGTAGCTGTATGAGTTACAGTTGAAGAAAAAATGTTGTTATGTGAGTGGAAAAATACTCCTAGCCCCCCCGGACTTTGACAGCTGTGAGGAGGGCGTTTTCTGCTACTCCAGTCTCTGCAGGCCTCGATCAGCTATGCGAGACCTGTCCGCTACACTCCTGCTGCCTTTACTGGCCGTTTAAGACCTGTCCGCGCCGCCATGCGGAACTTTCTTCGGTTTCTTTGGTAACCTCTCGGGCCGTGCGAAATCTGTCCGCTGCATCCTTGAAAGGCCGCGTGGGATCTGGCCTCCTCACTCGGCTGCTGGGAGGATTACGCCGATTCCGAGTTTTCTACGTTATATTTTTGCTTTATCTCCTTCGGTGTTAATTGTACCACGTAAATGGATAAACTCCTCCAAACGCGGTTATAGCTTTTTTACATGAATCTTTCCGATATTTTAATAGTTATTAGATAATTTTAGTCGCCGTTTTTGAGTTATAAAAAGTGTAACTAAAACGACTTTGTTTTATTTATAAAAGATAAACAGGCACTTCACATAGGATTTCTCATTCATCATGTTATCAATCGTGGAATGATTCAACGAATGATAGAATGATTGATCGTATGATGTAATGATTGATCGGATGATGCAATGATGAAGTGACAGTAACTGTCAAATGACAGAAGACTGCCAAATGACAAATGACTGTCAAATGGAAAATTACTATCTCTTTGAATTCAAGTTATCTCCTTGAATGCAAGTGCAAGTGCAAGCTTCTACTCTGCTTGAGCTTTCCAAAATGTCATTACCGAACTGTATTTTACCATAGTCCTGCCACTGAAGACGATGTCAAAAAATCTCTCCTTGCTATCAACTCTTCTGCTGTGGATCACGACAATCTGTGCTCGAGAATGGTAATTCCAATTCTCACAACTGCTACTAATTCTCACTCATATTGCTAATTATCCCCTATTCTCTGGCACATTTCCCTCAGCCTGGAAGCTGGCTCATATAATACCACTTAGCAAGATAAACAATCCTTCGTACTTATCTCACTTCAGACCCATCTCCATTTTGCCTTTCCTTTCTAAAGTTCTCGAACACATTGTTCATGATCAAATCACCAAATATCTATCGTCAAATTTTATTATTTTTTAACATACTATCTGGATTCCGCTCTGGTCATAGTACTGTTTCTGCACTTTTGAAAGTCACTGACGATATGCGCTTGGCCATGGACAACAAGTCTCTTACTTTACTAGTTCTACTTGACTTCAGTTGTGCGTTCAACTCAGTACATTTTGACATACTGCTTGGAGTTCTTGAGTCTATTAACTCCTCTTCCTCTGCCTTAGCCTGGTTTGACTCTTATTCTCGGGGTCACTCTCATTGTATTCGCCTTGATGAGATTTTCTTTGATTGTTTTAATTTACTGCTGGTGTTCCTCAGGGTGGCGTTTTCTCTCCTTTTCTTTTCACTATTTTTATAAATACTGTTACGGAGGTTATCACTTCCAACTTCCATCTTTACGCAGACGATTTGCAGCTTTATCGTCACTTCACATTGGCTGAAGCAGACTCAACGATTAATGCCATGATCGTGACCTGAAGACTATTAATCAGTGGGCCAAGTCTTACGGCTTACAGATTAATCCTTCAAAATCGATACTATCGCAATGCGCTTAACATTTCTACCTTGACGCCATTATCTCTTAATGGCTCGACTATTGCGTACACTAACACAGTTAAGAGTCTCGCTGTTTTAATTGACAGCAACCTCTCTTGGCAAGCGCAGGTAAACGAGGTTGGCCGTAAAGTACACTTTTCCTTCCACAGTCATCCCTTCAAAGGTTTCTCCCATTTAAAACCAAAATTTATTTAGCTCAAACTCTAATTCAGCCGATCGTCGATTATGCTTATGCCTGCTACCTCGATGCCACTGAGGAGCTATTAAATAAGCTTGAGCGCTTGCAGTCGGCTTTTGGCCTAAGAAAATACGACGATGTCTCTCAGTTCCGCAATTATCTCAATAAGTGGTTCCCTATCCGTCTTCGTAGGTACACTCGGGTATTATGTCTCTTGTACAACATTCTATTTAACCCTCCTTATTTTGTCTACTTTTTTGATCGTTTTTCGTTCACTCGCCCTGCCGATGCCCCATGCAGATCCTATATTAAATAATAAATAATAAACATTTATTTCGGACCTTTACGTCCATAGGTAACACATACAGCATTTACACAACATTATTAAAAACAACACACAACAGAAATACCAGATGTTAGTAACACAAAAAACTTAACAACTATGTTAGTAGACAGTATTTACAGGAGCATGTAGTTGGCTTAAGGACCAGATAATAGGACAATCCAGCTTATTGGCAATGACACTCAGGAGGCCGTTGGTACTGGCTCGCACCCTGCGCAACAAAGATGCTGCTCGCCTGCGCCTGACCGCAGCGAAGCCGTCAGTCAGGGCATATCTTAAATACCATCTCAATTTCCCAGCCCATAAAACCCATTTTTAATCCAACTCCTTCTCTTTTCATGCGGTACGACTATGGGTGTTCACTTCCAGCAAAGATCCATGACGCTAATAATATATCTGCCTTCAAAAAGCCAGTCAAAGAACATTACCTCTCTACCATCTCGTAAAGTTATATACCTATTATACAATAACAAGTAAAATGAAGTAATAGATATATTTTTACAATTTAATTTATGTATTGTATCTATTTATTTTTACATTTGTTTACTATTATTGATACATGTATGTATTATATGATTTAATTTAGATAAGTCTTTTCAGATGTAATTAAAAAAAACTATGAATTATTTATACCTACACACTGCGTCTACATCTCTCATCTAACTCTCCTGTTACAGGTCTGCAGGAAAAAAAATTCGTTAAAAATAAGCAGGATCTTTGTTCTCTTCTTTCTGTATTTGTTCTTTTCGATTTTAAGTGATTGTGTGTAAATAAATGACTGTCAAATGACAAATGACTGTCAAATGACAAATGATTGCCAAATTACAGTTGCTGTCATTATTTTATTTATATGCTATATAAAAAATGGGGGTAGGTGTAGGAGGGTAAAAATAGTTTACGTCCTATTGTCAGACCTATTGAATATACACACAAAATTTTATGAGAATTGGTCAAGCGTTTCGGAAGAGTTTCGCAATAAACACTGTGACATGAGAATTTTATATATTAGATTTTATCTTAATTCTTATTATTACTTCTTATATTTCTTTATACATACAAGAAGTGAAAGAAAGAATTATATTTTAAATTACAACTGGTTATCAATCCCAATTTTCATTTATTTTTAGTCTATCCCATTTACTAATAAAATTTCAATATTTTGAACCTGTTACCGATACTACGAAATTGTATTAACAGAAAAACCGATACCTACTAGTGAACGAAACCGATATTCGTATAACCGGAACTGTAAATAGAATCGAATCGTATTAAAGTTATGAACTGGCAGTAAAAATCATAAAAAAATAGTGTTTTTAGTGTTACATTTGAGTATGGTTTCTGCACTTAGACCTAGCTGCTAGGTTTTATTATATTTGAGATTATTAACAATCTTGCATATAACGTAGATCAGGGTTTGAGGCGAGTTCGTTAAATGAAACTTTATTTAGCTTTAATTTCAAGTCGATTTCAGTCGCAAACATGTCGACATTCTTCACTACCAAATATAAGGTATCATAATAGTCATCAGTAAGTTCGAGACTACCTACAACTACTTCTTCGAGACTACAAGACCAATTTATACTAAACCTGCTCAGTTATTATGTTACCTTCAGGAGTTTAAAAAAAAACCAGTCGTCCACATGAAAACCCGGTTAATATAAACCATCCCGCCCTTGAAGACGAAGACAAGATGAAGGAGCTCAATTAAATACACCTTATATCATAATTACGATTAGAAAAACAGCGTATTTCGTACAATAAATATTATTTTAATAGAGGTATACGGAAAACAGGCACAGGTCGCACATCATATTGCGTCGGCGAGAGAAGGCAGATGGCGGGATTTCATTACAATATCTCAGCGAGGCGGAAAGGGAATCGCAGCCGGGACTTGTAACGTTCCCTAGATTATACGAGCCGTATGGATCTCTGCTCTTTACATTTGTTAATGTGGACTCCACTGAAGTTTTCATATGATTTCTTTATTCTGATATATTCAAAACTGAGATTGGGCGGGTTACGGGGTTTGATGTAGGTTTCAACTATTTTGACTGTGCTGCAGGAAATAGCATTCATGTTTTTAAGAGGCTCGAAATGAGAAAATGTCTTTTTAACGATATAGAGTGTCGTACAACCAAAATGTAAGGAATTGAGACATGATGGGATGATGATGTGATGTTTTGTCAGAGCCATTAAATTCCGTAGATACATTTTTGTGTTTTAGGAATTCACTGGTTGAATGACATTTTGCCGATAGTATGCCGTAGTCTAGAGTTAAAGATTTGGTCATCTCATTCATCATTATCATCATCATTATTTTAACCGAAAGACGTCAAATACTAAATATGGCGTCTCACAAGTGTGCTACAACGACCGATCCAGTGCGTGTCGCATTCATCGGATTTCCGGCGACACTCACCAAGTTATCGGTCTACCTTGTGGCAGGCCTTCAAACGTTGTCTTCTGGTACACGGTTGCAGACGAACCAGTCCAGAACCTTCCGTGTCCATCAATCATCTGCGCCCTGCCCATAGCCATATAAGGTAACTTTAGTTCTCCTGTGGATATCTTCATTCTTGATTCGATCACGCAAGGAAATTTCGTGTATTGTTTGTCCATTGTTTTTTGGGTAATTTGAAGGTGAGGCCCATAGTGAGCGACCAGTTTTTAGAACCATATGTCATTGCTGGTAACATGCACTGGTCATAGACTTTCTTTTTGAGACACTATGGTATGTTGGGTAAGAAAATACCACGCAACTTATTCGTCAACTCATTACATTATATTCCAACGTGACCCATAAAGTAGGTACTATTTGGGTATTTGCCCTTGTTTATTTTGTACAATATTTTATACTAAACAACAAAAATTAACTTATTTTTATTTTATTTTCTGTTTGAAGTATCTATTATTTTTTTATTGTGCAAACCTACCACAGTGTTGTCTTTTTTAACCCAAAGGTTGACTGGTAGAGAATGCCTTGTTGCATTATGTCCGCCTATGTACCACTACTGTACATGAAGTTTAAATAAATAAATAAATCTTTATCTTAAAACAGAATCATATTTTTTTATTAAATGAAGCAGCTATTATTTTGAAGTAGTAAAAGTTATATTTAAAAAAATAAATAATTACTAAGTATTATTCACTGCACAACAGCATTTCTGATGATTGGGTTATGTTACATGATGTTAATCAAATTTTCGATGACGATTTCAAATCCGTGAATAAAATTTCTGTATCAGCTCTTGTTAAAAAAATATGGCGCATGGGTTTTTTTTACAACTAAAGAATTAAATAAATTAGGATTATCTCTAATTTATTTAATTCTATAGTTGAAAAGATCTGTCTTTTATTTATTCTTTTATTTTCTAGCTAAAAGCAGAGAGCTATTATGAATGCTCCAACAATAGTCAGCCATCATGTATACGTTCCAGTAGCCTTGATAGAGTTCCTCCATCGTACGAAGGTCCTGGTGGAATCGCTCGCCCTGTTCTTCTCTAGATCATCATCAAAATTGGTGGGAAAATAGTCCAGATGGTTGTGAAGATAGTACCATTAAACTAGGTACATCTTTACAAAACATGTAGTCATCTTCTTCAGCAAAATATTTGAGGAGATTTTGTTTTCTTCTGTGGTAATAAGAAATTTTAGTTTGTTTTATTACTAAGTTTCTTTCTTTTAGTCTACAAGCTAAAATTTCTAAGGCAGATTCTGATAGTCCTGTCCCCAGATTAATTAGCATATCAAATATTGATATGAGATAAGAAGGGGATACATAATCCAATCCATCCTTATTCTGATGCTTGAAAATTTCTGCTTTCACCAGATTTGAAAGGTTTATAACTAACTTACTTGCTATTTTGAATAATAATAAAAAATAGTCAATTAGATGTCCTAAGGTGTGTCCAGACCTGGCGAATGCGCCGCTCGCGCTTGCAAACTTCGCGCGTGCATTTCATGTTCGTAAGAAGCGCCCGCGACGCAGGGGCTTCGTACGAACGAGCCGCGCGTGAAATTCACGCTCGCCGTTCGCTAGACCGAGTGGCACGGCACATTCGCCAGGTATGGACACACCATTAAAACGCTAAATGGTTGCAGGAGACATCGGTCTATGCTGGAATTGGATTGAAAAATCTGGCCCACCTGAAAGTTGGACGTAGAAAGTGCCAAGTAAGACCTCTCTAACAACATAAAGTCACCTGGTACAAGTTGCTACGGCGAAGTTCTTAAGGAAAGAAAGTACCAACATGCCTAGCTAATAGTCGTGTCTTCGCTCTTCTAGCAAAGAGAACCCTATTTATTCATCGACCGGAAACTGCCAGATAGAAATAATGATGTTATCTAATAATAGAGCAATCCTACATAAACATGTTTCATATCTCAATGTTCATTTACTGTCGTCTCTTTGACCTTCGAAATATATTACTTATCGTAAGGTAATATTTTTTGTCACCCATCTTTATGACTACTGAGATAATAAGTACCACTCTTATAATTAATTTCCGTCAGATTTTTTGTTCAACATATCTAATTAATGAGATTAATATCGTTCTTTTAGTCAGCATTGACTGCTTTGACTGGCCTGTTGGTGTAGTGGTTGGCCGTGGGTTCGATTCCCACCCAAGACAAATGATTGTGTGATGAGCACGATCATTTGTCTTGTGTCTGGGTGTAATTTATCTATAATATGTATGTATTTAGAAATATTTAAGTATGTTTTTCAATTTTTTAGTACTGATAGCACAAGCTCTGTTTAGTTTGAGACTAGATGGCGTTGTGTGAAAGTTGTGGAATATTAGTATTTATTTATTATTATTAAATTGCTTGTAGGTAACCACCTGTCTTCAGTTATATCCTTTGTTCCGAAAAACTTTGAACTATTTTTTTTTTCGTAATTATAATGTCAGAGTTTTCAGATTGTCACGCTTTTCAACTTGCGTTCATTTCTTGAGCTCACATTTCTTAATTAGCATTCATTTAGGTGCACGAAATTTTACCTTTCAAGCACAAACAAAGCCGCTTGTCCGTCTTTATTATTAAGTTTAAATTATAGTCATTAACTAACGAGAAAACAAGCGGAGCCTCTCAATTTGCTTAAGATTTTAAAGATAAGGTTTTCAGTTACCAGAAACTTTTGTTAAAATTTAACTTCGAATAAATTAACTCTGTTCTTTGCTAAAAATTTAGAGAAATAATAAAAATAATTTCTGATAATTTACTGTTTTTTGTGCCTAGTATTTAGGTTTCCCTTCGCATTTCATGTGGTAACAACTTTGTAACTTAACATTTTCTCAAGAAATAAGTAACAATTGTTTTGATAAGTTAAAATATATAAAAAACTTAATAAAAAAAAGGTTTTATTTTCTTCGAATACAATATCTAAATATTTTAGCTTTTCAAATATTTTAGAAGTTCCTAGCAAAAAATATATGTATTAATAAAGTCGTTGTGGAAATTACTTGGTAACTTAACATTCTCCCTAGAAATAAGAAACAATTGGTTTGATTAGTTAAAGTATATAAAAACTGAATAAAAAAATGTATCTATGTTTCATTTTCTTCGAATACAAAATCTAAATATTTCAGCTATTCAGTAGTTACCTAGCTAAAAAAATTATGTAGTTATAAACTCGTTGTGGAAATGATTTTGTAACTAACATTCTCTCTATAAATAAGAAACAATTGGTTTGATTAGTAAAAATATATAGAAACACAATAAAAAAAAGGTATCTATGTTTCATTTTCTTTGAATACAAAATCTTAATGTTACAGCTTTTCAGTAGTTACCCAGCTAAAAAGTGTACGTAGTCATAAAGTCGTTGTGGAAACGGCCTAATTATCACATTGAAACACTAATTATATTAGCTAAACCAACAACATTGATCCAGCCGCGCGAGTTTACGGTACGAGCCTAACCGCCACAAAATTTGCCTCAGCGAGCTGTTTAAATTGAAATTATTAGCACCTAGACGGAAGTGAACAGCCGAGCAGTTTTTGCCGGTCTCACATTTGCACATTAGCATTTTCAACGGGTATATGAAGGGGAGCGATTCCCGCCAAGCCAACGGCGCCCACAAACGTACGGCAATACTGCCTCTTATATTTATGTAAACGTGGAAATGTAAATTAATTTCTCCGTTTATGATATGAGACTTTTTGGTGGTGTCTCGTACAAATTGCTGTGAGATGCAACGTGACGATTTGACAGAAAACGTCCGGGATGTGTGTAAATTCATGTTTAATTCGTAACACAAATGAAACAGTTTATGAACTGCACGTATTTTTTGTGTAAAGTTGTTGGATGCCTAACAAACAGAAGAGGTAACATGAAGTTTATATGACTTGTTGCGAGGCATGGGCGGATCGCAAAGTTTTTAATGTACTGTACATAACTGTTAGCTTAAGGAAAAATATCGTGTGGAGAAAACAAAGCGACTTTGGTTTATAGAACTAAGAGGTACTTTATTATAGTCAAAAAATTTAATAGTTGAAACTCATTGCATTTGTCTGTTTTTGCTTTTTTAAACTTATTTTCATGTGTTATATATGTATAAGTACGTACGTGCGGGCTGCGACCCCACGCTCGCCTATATCTTAATAAACCAGTGCTAAACGATCTGTCGTTTCAATCACACGTACCGACACACATACCTTACAGCATGCAACGCATGTAATTTGCTGTCCTAGCTCAGTTAAACCGATTACCCGTAATTAGATTAAATTAGTTATAAAATTAACAAAGAATGTCCCAGTCACGATCCTTATGTATTCTTGCTTCACCCTAAGTTTCTTAAAGCTTTGCACTATGCCATCGCATATCATCACAAATATCCCTGTGCACTTTCGTTAAAATGGCTGGTAGGTAGAAGATCTGAGTAAACGCTGTAGTTCAGCACATTTTTTTCAAATATAGCAATAAAATACATTTATCTACCTACATTTAAGTTGATATAACCTACATAGATATAAACCCGAAAAATATACCCATATGAAACCACATCAAAATAAAAGCTGGTGACTGCGTATAACAATTTAAATACGAATATTATACTTTCACAAGAAAAACCAGGTTAAAATGTTTTCTGTTAAATAAATTATAATATCCTTAAAAAATGAATCGAGTGATATGGAACGAGCGCCCTCGAACTTTGCTAATATGTGCCCAACCTCTGTCATCTGTTGAAATAATGGTGCTAATATTTGAAAACTTTCCCGAGGTAGGCCCATTCTAATACCGTAAAGAATTTTGCTTACAGTAATAACCACAAAGTCTTCCAAGTTCGTATGTCATGATTCCTTTCCGAATACTAAATTAGCCGACATTCTTTTGTCATTTAACATGTTTGTACAGAGATGGTAGGCAGATATAATTACGCCTACAATAGAGATTTTAATTTCCTAAAGTCTCAAAGAGACAGGGTAATTATATGTCTTTGAAGTTCTTTTGAGAATAAATTAGTGTTGTAGGTTCGAGGAAGGTTTTTAATAAAATAATAAAAGTTAAATCGTTGCGCACATCACGTTGAAAACTTGTTTACAAACGGATGAAAATAAAGCGTGAAATGTGAATGTGAGAGCGAACGCTGCGGAAAAGTTGATTGGTTGATTATACGAAAAGTTGAATATAAAATGTTTGGCGTGTCACAGGAATCGGCAAAGGGTAATAAAGTCGGGTTTCGCCAGTGTTGTTAATAAGTGAGATCATTTTTTATCAAGCTTCCGAGTGAGGTTTCGCAAAGCCAAAACAATAAATCACCGGGGAGGCGGCTTGTGGCTTATTATTTCGGGCTATACACCGGTGGTCTTTTCTGCTAACTAACCAGCGCTCAGCGGAATGATATTTTTTCTTCGGCTCGCAGGCACACGTCCAGACCCACTCCCCGGTTATTAATTAACTCTACCGGATGTGGATATGGACCCTCCGTGACATATTATATCAAAAAATAATTACCTACAGCCGCCGTTCGAATCGCTCCATGACTTTCCTAATTAAATCGGTAGACTAATTTGTTGAGCCCAATTTATTTGGATTGAGTAATATTATAAACTTGCGCGGTCGCACCATACTAGATTTGAGTCAGTAACCTGATAATGAAAAATTTTGCGTTGCTATATATTTTGTAGATTAAATGTAGACGCATTATTGTAGTTTTGACTTTATTGTTTGATATAACTGAAATATTTTAGAAATAGCTTTAGTTTTTGGTTACAAAATTACTTTTGAGACATTACTTTTACCAACATATTTTTATTTTGGTACGCCTATTCAATCTGTAATATGACAATGACAAATTAATACTTAGTAATTTGTACAAATTACAACATTTATGTGTTTATCTACACAGCTACAGGTTAATAGATTCGTAGAGATCGATTCTCCAGATAGTTGGGACTGAGACGAACAAAACCAATATATTTTCCGACACTTGAGCTCTCAGGTAATTGTGGCAGAAAGTTTTTGAACGTGCGCGCAATATTGATGAGCCCCGCCACAGTTCGTGCCTGGAGCGCCGGTTTACAGCGCCTACGGAGCACCCTGTAACTCTTGCTTTTTAAAACATCACTCGCTGAATCCAACACTCTGCCTGCCATAACGCTTAATTAGTTCATACGAGCGAAACGTGTAATATTGCTTAGCTAATTAACTCGTATGTTCTAGCGCGAAAATAGTAAGCTCAAAGCATTAAAACCAACTTCGTGCTGCAGTTTTGTTTCACGCAAAAATTAGGAAAAGTATTAAATACGATTTCGTTCGAAAATGTTTTGTAACCAAGTCCTGTTTAATTACGCAAATTGAATTATAAATGAAGCACCTTTGAGCGTTTTGTTTAATTAAGCGGTTCTAAGTAATATCAAAAGGTTTGATTGCGTTAAAGTAATTTCAAATCAATGATGCGGTCTCATTTAAATAACTAATTTGTATCAGTGTATAGTATATTGTGGACGCAGACTGAGTAATATTTATTGGTAAAGTTAGATAGTTTGAAATGCTTATTACTCCCCAAATATTATGTCTGACATAGATAAAACAATAGATCAATATTTGAGATTGCCTCATAGTGATCAATTGCTTGTTCAATAAGCTTTGTTCTGCGAAATGAGCAAATGATTTCTGAAATTTTAAAAGTTTTCTTATCTTTTAGTTCGAATTATGGCAAATGAAAAAGTATTCGTCTGTGATATTTCATGAAAATTGATGATACATTCGAGTAGAGACAAGTCTTTGACGTAAAGAAAAGTAAATGACGAGCAAGACTGAAACTGTCAAGTTTCTTTATTGCGGAACCTAAAAGGTAAAGAATACGAGCTAAAGATATTAATAATTCGGTCGTGAGACGTCATGTGTGGAAATCAGTTAGTTTAAATCAGTTTTATATAAAGCTGATTTACGAAGCGGTTTAATAAAGCTGTAAATCAGCTTTATTTAGCCTTGTATTACAAAATATCTTTGATCAATTCTGGTTATCTATGTTATTGTGTGGCGATATGCATAAGGGTTCGCGTAATTTTTTTGGCAGTTGCGATCAAAACAACATGTAGGTAGAAACCACAACGGTAAAATTTATTATGGGCTCGATTCGGAGGGTCGGAGGATTTTATTATTCTGCATACAATTCCATTTTCCTATCACAAATTATTCGAACGGCAACGGTTAAGGTTTTGCGTAACGTGCAAAAATTATTCTCGACATACATATTTACGTATGTTTTATAGTGTTGGCAGTTATGTTAAAAAAATAACAGTTTGAAAACCTGTTTCCTTGTTTCGGTACTGATATTATCAAATAAATTTCTCTAGTTGTGGATGAACCGAGGAGTATCAGACTTTTATTGACTAAAATTCATAGTTGTCTTATGCCTTCCAGGGCCATGGTGACCCTTTCAACAATCCCTGTTAAATATTATATAATTTATGAGAAACGTATTTGGAATGGATATTGCTTTCGGTATATTATCCAGGTAGATTTGCAACTTTGTATAAACGTTGTTGTTGTTAAACATTCCAATGTCCAAACCTATATTTTTACAAAAAAAAATATAAGGGACCTTTAAGAAGTGATTGAATACGTGTGTGAGAACACATCTATTAAATTCTTCTGGGGGCACTATCGGGCGCGTGCGAGGGTCGTTCTTCCGGCTCAATTTCCTCCACTTTACGCATCCTCTGTAAGTCTGTTCGCCCTCGTGGTGCACAGCAAACGCTCGTGGGTCGCCCGCGTCCTGCTTGCGACAAACTAGGTCAAGGCGCCTATTTCCGAAGTCTTAAACGTTTCTACAGATATTACTGAAGCGCTGTAATCGTTTGAAAGTATAAATTATTTAAAAAACTTATGTGTGTACGAGTAAGTAATCGTTGCAGTGCGTTTTAAATTTAAATATTCGTGAGAAGTATCTTAGAGTGATGTTAGACTTTAAGTGGTACAAAATATACTAAAAACCGGGCAAGTGCGAATCAGACTCGCGCACTGACGATTCCGTACAAACTTACTTATGAAAACAATTCAATTCCCGAATTGAGTTACAAATAATTTTTCCGTCGCAAAAAAAGTTTTTTTTGTGACGTAACTACAAATTTACACTTTTCAGTTTTTTTTTCTATAATTTTACTATAAGACCTTGCTTGATGCTAAATTTCAGGATTCTAGGTCAACGGGGAGTATCTTATGAATTTTGATTTCCTTGAGTGTCAAAATATACGTTTTTTGCGACATAAACGGCCTTATCTTTTTTTTTTCGTTAACTCAATAGTTTGATTCACAGTTTCAAGGGACCGCAGACCTGAGTATATGGTTTTAATTTCAATTCGATAACTTCACGCGTTCCGCAGAAAAAGGTTCTTGACTGACGGACGGACAACAAAGCGATCTTATAAGGGTTCGGTTTTTTTCCTTTTGAGGTACGGAACCATAAAAAATATGAGAATGTCTTACAAGCTTTTCCTAACGGAAAGCTTATCCTGTATTATATCTATTTAAAAGGAAATCCTTCACCACGTCTATCTATCTGATTGTTCACGATAAACACCTAAATGGATTTTCATGCAAAACGATTCAAGAATCAGTTTGTCTACTGGTGAGATTAGCATAAACCTCTTAAAGACCTTCTTCTTCCTCATGTATGAAGGAAAAAGGTTAAGATGTATTTTTTTTATGGTGGTATCAGACTTTTACTGACTAAAACCACACCTGTGTCCTTCAGTTTTCTTTTGCGTTCTAGGACTACGGGTTTTCTTTTCAGAAATTCCCCGTGGTCCTAGTAAGCGGGCATCGGACCTGCTGGGCTCCTACGGTTTGCTGACATCTCTTTCAGGTGCGCGTGGATCACTACGCGCTGTTGACGACTAGGCTTGGTACGGTCAATTATAGAATTACAAGGTTCAGATGTATAACACATGCGTATTACAATAACAAAAAGCCGGCCATATCAAATATTTGTTAAACACGTACGAACTTGGAGCGGAGATAATAATATCTAATAATAATATTCGACAACTTTCACACGACGCCATCTAGTCCCAACTGGTCAACAGGCCTGTCAAGATAGAAAATAAGAATAAAGGTCTGTTAATGACGAAAACTTTACGTTTGAATAAAAAGTTCTTTGCTTCCAAAAGCACTTCGCTAATCGGAATGTTTAAGTTCCAGGACTGCAGAAAGTTGTGCCAAAAAACGCTAAATTGTGTTACGAGGTGATTTAACCACATCCTCGGAATAAAAATGTGTGTTTGAAGTTTACGACAACCCTTTCCTTATCTTGTTACAATAGGTGCCGATTCAACCGTGGATTAGGAGGAATGGCGGTAACGCCGATAAAATAAAACCTAACTATACGAATTATTTGTGTAAATAGAATGCCCTATGCTTAGTAGATGGGAAGGTAAATAAGGTAGCACCAATTACGCACATCAAATGTACCGTACATTAATTTGTTTTCCTAATGAAGTTGCTAAGTATTTACATAGGCCTATTTTCTCCGAGGTAAACACCACTTCAGAGGAACGAAATTATTTTCTTCAGCCTCATGTTACCTGAGTTAAAATTAGGGTATTTACTATTAATTATTCTAATACCAGTCGATCTTTAGAATCCTTTGTAATCCAGTGTGTCTCGGGGTGATACGTTTAGTAGGCTTTTTGTAAATTCAACCGTGAAGGAATTGAAGTGAACTGTACATATTTATGAACACGTTTGTGTGTCTATTTGTAACAAGTTTTACCTATGATGTCAGGCTTTGTAAAGTTGGGTAGAAGCTTTGTTCATATCTAACAGAAATAGCCTGTTTCATCACCTATAACACAGAGTTATAGTTTCTCAGAATAATGGGTAAACCTTTATTGATTAAAGTAGATAGATACGTCTTTAATATTTGTATTTTTTTTTCGACAGGTATTAATCAAATAACCCCTGTCGCTCTGGGTGGTGTGAGCGGGAGTTTCAGACTTTTACTGACTAAAACACACCTGTGTTCCTTCAGTTGTCTTTTGCGGTTCAGGACCACGACAACTCATTCGAAAATTCCTGCAGGTGATATTCTTAATGCTTTTTTGAGGTGGGAAGCCTCCAAATAACTTGTGCCGCACTGGGTGGAGCAAGAGCGATTGTAAGAATTTAATTACTGACTAAAACCCACCTGTGGACCACGAGTTACTCTTTCTGTTCCAGGAACACGGTAACTTGGAACAAATCCACATCCCATATTCTTGATGCTGTGAAATCGAATTAGTAAATAGCTTAACGAAAACATGTAAAGTAGGTATGTATAGGTTTGTACTTTAAGTAATTTGAAACAAAAGTTCCGCGTGTCGACGTCTCCGCACATTACGAATGTCTCGTAACGTTGTTACCTAAATGAAATTAAACATTTATTGCAAAACTTTCTTGGAAACAACTTTATTGCGAATGCGATAACGTATTCTCTTATTTTTACGTCCTTGTTTTAATGCGTTGTAGAGCCTTGGGTGTGTGTCAAACAATAGACAATGTTCATCACCAACAATTCCATGATAAGCTTTATTATACTATACTTACCTACCTTATTGTATGTTATATCTATAGATACTTATACATAAAATATAATAAAGCAGAAGAGTTTTTATGTTTGAATAAACGCGCAATTTATATATTTTACTGACTTCTAAGTTACAGGCCTACATCTAGTTTAGGAGTCAGAGTACCTACCTATATATTTGTGACCTTGTAATAAGCCTAAGATATTATTGGCAGATTTAATCATGTCACATAAAATTTAATTACAAAATACATTAAACTGAATAATTAAAATAAATAAAAGCATTATAATAAGGTATTAACAACTGTAAGCCCCATTTACACGTGGGCCAAGCCTCGGCCAATCGTCATGTCTAGCCATTGTGTAAACGGAGAAACCCTGTAAACAATTTCAATTGGCCGAGGCTGGGCCCACGTGTAAACGGGGCATTAAATCTTTACAAAAGATACCTATTTACCTAAATTGTATAATTGTAACTTAGCATAACAATTATAAATCTTATTTTTTTTTTTTAATATCAGGAGATTCCAGATACCCTTTAAGAAAGAGCATGATAACTCCAATACTGGATGCAGCACCTGAGTCACCAGAAGCACAGTACACGAATTTACATGTTCGTGCCAGGAACATCATAGACCGCACTATAGGGCTACTCAGAGCACGTTTTCGTTGCTTACTTGTGCACAGAGTTTTGCATTACTTACCACAAGAGGCTGGCCTTATTGTAAATGCTTGTGTTATATTACTCAACATTTGAAATAGGACTATGATACTGTGCTACAATTAAGCAATGATGATTAGATTCGAGAAGCCCAATTACAGCCACAAGATAATTTGAGTGAGCAGCCACGTACACGCAGAAACAAAATTGCTCTTCAGCAGGACACAGTATAGATATGGAATATATCCATATATCTATACGATGGGAAAGGCGCCACGTCTAAAACGAAAAAAAAATACAATATATTTAGACGTAATTGGCGTTCAATTACATAAATATTATAAAATGATAATTTTGAGTGTTGATCTATATTTTATAATGATTGGACATTTATTTGTGTCAGTTGGTTGTTTTGTGTATTAGTTTTATTTTAAAATTATCGTTATATTTCTGTTTTTTTTTTTTTTAAATTGTAATGCCTAATTATATTTTGTTACAAACACAGTTTTTAAGTATGTTTGTAACAAAATATCACATAAAACAGACCTTATTGAAATTGTGTTCTAAATCAAATAAATTAAATTAAATATACTTAGAATAGTAAGTAAGTTTACTTTTACTTACTTTATACTGCAAGATGTTTACTCAACTTTTTACCCATTCATTTAGTAGATAGTATGTAAATAATAAGTAAATATTTAAGTGTCATCATTACATTGATAATTTTAATAAACGTTGCTGATTTTATAAATGTATTTTTGTAGCAAGGGCTTTTTCTTTTGGCAATTTACAGAAAGTGTAATCAACAATAAAAAATTAAGGGAGTCCCCATAGATAAAACAAGCAGTGGCACAGATTCTTTTGTACACAAGCCTGCTCGCACTTGGCCACATTTTCTTTTTTACTCCAATTGAAACTTAGACTCAATAAAAGAAAAACTATTGACAAAATATTATAATATAATATAAAGAAACACAATTACACACATTGACAAAATATTTCTTTGTTTTTAAGTTATTTCACTGGACTACACTATTTAACTTTACCTTGATTCCATGATGTCCATGTACAATAAGTTTCAAACTTAAAATAAGCATTTTACTTCGTGGGTTTAAGTGTCCGCTTCGAACAACAACCATATTCTTAATTTAATAATAATAATAATAATTGACTTTATTGTCAGACCAGAGATCCATAGCTTGAACAACAACATTAAAAAGAAAAACATTAAATAAATACATACTAAAGAAAAACAAAAAGACATACAATACAATACAAAACAAAACAATACAATACAACACAATACAGTACAATACAATGAGCCTACTTCACATACCTGAACGCCGGTCTGTGTACCGCCATCCAGTGAGACACCATTAGGCCATCCACCCTGCCGGCTACAGTAGCCACGAGGCTATTGGGGCTGTCGCGCATCCGACGCATCAGTGATGCGATTCTCAGCCGCATCAGTGAGCCGAAATCCGGAACACGCGCGTCCGCGAACATCCCCGACGCGCTACAGAAACGCGGCAACCCCAGCAATACCCGGAACGCATTATTATACTGGACTCGTAGAGCATTGTACGAGCCCTGTGCATAACTGACCCACAGGGCGCACGTGTACAGCGACTGGCAGTAGGCCCTGAACAGTGTTATTTTAACTTCACGCGTACACCGTGCGAACCTGCGAGCCAGCATGTTACACCTGACAGCCAACGCTCTACGTTCCCTCTCTAAGTCAGCGTCATCCGACAGACTATCGGTGACCCAGTGTCCCAGATATTTAAAACGAGTGACTCTTTTCAGCGGAACTCCGCCCAAGGAAACCGGTGGAACAGTGCCACATATTTTATTATGCCCCCTAAACACTAAGAGCTCGCTTTTTGTTGAGTTATACATGAGACCATGAGTCACCGCATAGTCTTCACAGATTCGGAGAAGCCTTCTTAACGCACTAATCGATGGGCTCAACAACACCATATCATCCGCGTAACTAATATTATTGACACATTGCCCGTCAATGGAGCAACCAATCTGGGTGTTACTGAGCTCACAAACAAGCCGGTTGACATACAGGTTGAAGAGCCTAGGTGAGCTAAGCCCACCCTGCCTCACGCCGCACTCCAACCTGTACTCATCGGATAAAGCACCAGCCCATCTAACGCAGTTGGACTGATTGCTGTACCAGTAGGGGAGAGTGGGGCTGAAAGTGCCGGGGGTAAATTGTGCCGACGCGAATATCTCGAAAACAGAAAGAGATAGATATACGATCGTATTGTGTCGCGTAGAGCCTAACAGTCGGGCAGACGCGGCTGCCATTTTAGTTGCGTCAGCGACGCGGACCGAGTGGCAGTGTATGTGAGGGTCTTCTAGCGCCACGTAAGTAAATATTTTCATTTCGATATTTTTTGGTCGCAAGCTAGTATTTTTCGTGCTTTTAATATGAAAGTTTAATTAAAATGATTGTTATTTATCCTAGTTTATTATGCAGTGTAATTTTAATGCTTTGAGCAGAGTGATTTTTATATGTAAGACAAAATATCACACTCCCTTATGCGGGGTAAAATGTGCCGTTCATCCGGGGCTGCTTGTGCCGCGGCACAACCAACCCCTAAGCAACCTTTATTGTTTCAATATTGTTTATGTTTCTGCGTAAATCTAAACAATATTAAAACAATAAAGGTACTTATAAAAGAAAGAAAATACTTTTTGACATAATATCTACTTTACACTGCATTTATTGTCTTTGACAGAATGAGAACATACAAGCGAAAAACACAAAAGGGTAATGGGAAAATTTTCTCCCCAGAACTAATAAGACCACTGCCTAAAGCACCACCCCGATTAATTGGACATAACAAAGGACATAAAAGAAAGACAGCTATTCTTACAGATACTTCAGAGAAAAACGCTTTGACCGAAGAACAGGCTAATAAAAAAAAGAAGAAAGAAAATGAAACAATAAAGAAGGTTACGGGAAAAGGGAAGGAAAAAGGTAAACCAACAAAAAAGCCGACTAAGAACCCCGCTAAGAGAAGAGTTTTGCAAGATGACGACAGTTCTGATGACGAACAAGAATGGTACTGTATTAATGTTGTGATGCCTATTCTAACTCTGCCCCTGGAGAAAAATTAATCCATTTTTCTAAGAATGTAAGAAATGGGCCTATTTGCAATGTATTGAAGATGAAGAAAGCCTAGAATTTGTTTGTCCTAATTGCTATTCTGATCAATCATCTACGGAATAACTAGTTTTGCTATATTTTTTTTGATTTCTTAAAAAGACTCAAGAGACTGATCTTAATTTTATTATTTTTTTGTAATATAGGCCTTAGAGGCATATATTTTTAATAATTGATCTCATTCGCATAAAAATAAGTACAAACTATTGAATAAAAATATGCTTTTATGTTTGAAATAATTATATAAGTAAAGGTAATTTGTTTTTTTTTTATTATAATGCTTGGTATTATAAACAAGTAAATTTTAAAAATTGTTTATTTATAGTTAAAAGAATAACGAATAAATATATGCATATAAAATTGATGTTTTTTAAATTCTAAATTAATTTTGATGCATGCAAAACACCTAGCATTATCAACGGCACAACTGACCTCAGCTACGGCACAATTTGCCCCGAAGTGGGGTTGGTAGTGCCTTGCCACCGCTGTGTAAGAAAATCACTTTTTCTAAAAAACTATAAAACATGTGCAAAATGTGTAGGTAAATTCGTATTATAGACTAAATTTGACTTAGAATGAACCACTACTTTCAGACATAGTATTTGTTTTATCCCGAACAATATAAGGATTTGTCGAAATCGGCACTTTCAGCCCCGCTCTCCCCTACTTCAGGACAGCAATCAGTCCCTCAGGAAGGTCTGTGTCATGGGAGAGCTTCTTCCAGAGGCAGTCATAAGAAACTAGGTCGAATGCCCTGGAGAGATCCAAAAAACACGCATATACAGGTGTTTCCCTTGCTGCATAGTATTGGACAGTATGCTTGAGACAGAGGATCGCTGTTTCAGTCGACAAATGCGGTCTAAACCCAAATTGGGCGTCATGTAGGGTGATATATCTATCCAGCTGCCTGTCAACCAAACCGTCCAACACCTTCGCAACAATTGTCGCCAATGAGATAGGCCTGTAGTTGTTCTTGTCACTCGCATCTCCCGTCTTGTTCTTTATTATAGGAACGACAATCGTTCTCATGAGGTCCTCTGGAAGATACGAGTGACTCATACATACATTAAATAACAGAGTTAATACACGTGGTAAGTGCTTACCCGCATATCGTAGGTGTTCCACGCTTAAGCCGTCATGTCCAGGAGACCTACCCCGCTTCATGTCCCTCAGGACAGACGCAACCTCCCCAACTGTGAACATGATTGGCGTGCCCTTGGAACCCTCCACAGCACTCGACCCACTCATTGATGGACCTAATGGTGACTCTGTCCTAAACGAGGCCATAAATAAATTGGCAATGGCCTTAGCCTCATTCACGCCACCGACGCACACTGGCAGGCCAGACTTGGGATTTAAGCTGTCTGTGGCTTTCCAAAAACTACTGAAGTTTTTACTTTCATGATGACTCGCAATTTCATTCATCTTTAATTGATCTGCGTTGTTTTGGCACCACTTTAACTTCTTTTTAAATTTTTTCCTACTTGCCACCATATCCTCATACAGCGGCCCCGTTCTAGGTCTACCAGCTGCCGCCCAGTTCAGAAAATAAAGCCGAGCCTGCCCGTGCGCATCTTTAACGTGTTTATTCCAACCCGTTTTATTATATTTTTTGCGCTGAACTTGATACTTGTGACTAGTAGTTGCAGCCTCGCAAAGAATATCTACAATATTTTTATACAAATTGTCAACTATCCTACGATGTTCCAAGTTAGTACAAATATTTTCACTACGACTACAATCAATAAACTCTGACGGAAAGTCAATTTCCCTTAACTTTTCATTGCAAATTTTGGTGTAATTTAAGCACTTGAAAACTATTTTAATATTTCAAAGTCGATTCGCACTCAACAAATCAACACTGATAAGAATTTTGTTAATGTAAACAAACGTTCCGAATTCCGAATTTTACGATTTATACTAACGTGCAACTAAATGTCAACGTAGTTGCTGGCAGCTTTTAAAAAAAAGTTATTACATTATTTTTATGAAAGTTATTTAAATCCTTTTAAAAATAATTTTAGCAAGACATCTTTTGAGTTAAATGTATTCTATTGGTCCACGATGAACTTCAATATAGCGATTCGAACAACAAACATGTGATAGAAATAACGCTACACAGATCAATATAGAGCGTATCTTTTCTGTTTTAGCAGGGAATCAAAGACAAAATCTTTAAAATCGTTCATTCTTTCCCAGCCCTTAACAGGAATACAATCATACTGAGCGATCAAGTTCATGGTACAAAATGAAGTAATATTACTTTATGATGCAAACAAAACTCTTCTGAAATAAGATTGTTTTATAAATCTTTATGGTCGACCCCAAAGTACCTTGTAAACAATGTTTTTATTATGCAGAAATTGAGTTGCAAAATAACTTAATTTCTTTACATGACCCCTTTTGTTAACTTTAATTACAGGGGGGAAACATTTCCTCAAAAACTGTTGTTTACGTGAAGACCAACAAGTTTCGCATTAACAGATGAACGAAACAATGTCGAAAAATACATAAAAATAAATATACAGAGTTTTGAGTAAACAACCTTAACGTGCAAAATGTTTTGCGCTCACGTTTCCTTAAGGAATAATTTTGCCTAAATACAAGTTGTTTTCGGTAGACAATGGCGAGCACGTGTCGGATCAAACATGGCCCCCGGGCTCTACAAATCATGACGCAAAAACCTGTTGTAGGTAATTCCCAGCGATCTTCCCGATACTCAAGATAGGCGAGCTTACAAATTGCTTTCGACCTTAAACGGCCATATTTTATCTGCTTATTTATTGCCAATATCTCTATTGATATGTATTACGGTTCATCAATTTCGTTCCATTACTCTTCCTGTCATGAGTAGTACATTAGACGTGATAAGTCGTCACTTCGGGTTATTGCAACAGTAGGCTGAAGGCGTATAAATGTCACTTCAAGAGATATATGAAAAGTCAGGCAGACGCTGTTTCAATGCACGGGACATTTTTAGATGTCTTTTTTGAAGATGCCTGTTTTAGTTTTGTGACTCTGTCTAGCTTTATGTCATTCATAATAAAGGAAATTCTGGCACAGAATTTTTCGTAGGTTGGCTGATTAAGCTCTCAAATATCGCATTAACCGCTCGTACGTTCATACGAAACAGTCAAAAGATTCAAAGCATTTTATTTAAAATAAACCATTTACAGGTACTTTTGAAAGGTCAAGATACCAAAGCGTAGAATCTCTATGGAGAAGAATTTGTAAGAAACTCCATGGACACTCTTTTCGATCATGCTATGGACATATATTACAAATATCTCTGATACATGTACAATCTCGAAATGTCAGCCAAATAACATAGGTTCATATACAGTAGATTCAAGATACCTTGTTTTTTTTTTGCGTTTAATGTAAGGAGATAGGCGTTCGAGGGTTTAAATCACTAATTACATTCAGTTACTTTCAGTCCAACCTGCTACCACGCAAGTTTTTGTTCTAGGCTTTTAGCCAAGCATAAATATCAAGGCTCAAAATTTCCTTTATTATTTAAAAGCAAACGAGAACGCAAATGTTTACAGCAAATAAAGCTGCTTACACATGAGACGTTATGGCAGAAGCTTAAGCGTTTTATCTTGGGATTAGTAAATGTACATCCTACCTAATTTACGTGACTTCGTGTAACATGATGAGTCCTTGTTTGTAGGATCAGGTGTGAAGAAAATTTAAGCACGGAAAAGAATAATTATTCGTCGTTACAGTCGCTTATGTCGGCTTTAATGCTGTGATATTTTTTATGTTGTTTTTTTGGAAGCTTAACTCAGTTCTACCGCAAACGAAGATTACCTACATATATATAAATAGGAGTAACTGACAGACATATCAAACAACGTAAAGCCTAAACTACTGGGACTAGTAGCGTGAAATTTTACACAAGGTTTCCTTTTATGACGTAGGCGAGCAGTAATAGGGAATTTTTCAAAATTCACCCCATATGGGCATGAAACGGGGGTCCAAAGTTTGTATAGAGAAACATACTTTGACGCGGGCGACGCCGCTGGCAGAAGTTAGTGCTTTTAGAAACTATACTACTTTTACTTATTTTTAGGGTTCCGTACCTCAAAAGGAAAAAATGAAACCCTTATAGGATCGCTTTGTTGTCTGTCTGTCAAGACCCTTTATCTCAAGAACGCGTAGAGGTATCGAATTGAAATTAAAACCCTGTACTTACTTAACCCTGTACTCTCAAGGGAATCAAAATTCATAGTGTACTTCCCGTGACTTCAATGCCAAGAACTTGGCTTGGGGTTCTCGGTTCACGAACCAGCGGGGTCGGATGGTGGAGGACTGGGCTCTGGAGACAGACCTGGTCGTCCTAAACCGGGGTTCTGTCCCCACGTGTGTGCGGATGCGGGGTGACTCTGTGGTGGACATCTCGTTCGCCAGCCCCGCTCTGTCGCCGCGTGTCGTCGACTGGCGCGTCATGGAGGGGGTGGAGACGTACTCAGATCACCGGTACATTCGGTTTGACGTCTCCGCCCAAACCTCGACCGCGCCGGTCTGACAGAACCCTTGTGGTCTGCGATGGGCGCTGAGGCAGATGGACCAGGAGCTCCTCCTGGAAGCCGCGATGGTTCAGGCCTGGGTGCAAGCACCGGACAGGCCTGTCGATATCGACGTCGAGGCAGAGTGGTTCCGGGAGGCCATGTCGCAAATCTTCGACGCGGCAATGCCCCGAGTCCGTCCAGGACGTGCTCAGCGCCAGGTATACTGGTGGTCGCCAGAGATCGCGGCACTGCGCAACGCGTGCAATGCCGCACGACGCCGGTATGCCAGATACCGCAGGCGCCGCATCCGTCCACCAGATGCGGAGGCCAGAGAGGCGGAGCTGTACGAGGGATACAGAGAAGCAAAGCGCACCCTCCGAGCGGAGATAAGACGGGCCAAGCTCGAGGCACGCAACGTGTGGCTGGGGACTCTGAATGGGGACCCATGGGGACGCTCCTATAAGGTGGTGCGGGACAAACTCCGCCCCTGGGCTCCCCCGCTGACGCAGAGTCTCCGGCCCCAGCTTGTGGAGGGTGTGGTGAGTACTCTGTTTCCTGAGCGAGGGGAACACTCTCCCCCGCCCATGGCTCCGCCACCAGCGGTGTCCGACGTGGACCACGATGGCGACGACGACGACAATGCTCCAGGGGTGACCGAGGTAGAGATGAGAGTGGCGGTACGAAGGCTGAGGGCTAAAAATACCGCACCAGGACCCGACGGCTTGCCTGGGAAGGCCTGGGTCCTGGCCATGGAGGCTCTCGGGCCTCGACTAAGAGGGCTCTTCAGCGCATGCATGGAGAGGGGCCAGTTCCCACTTCGCTGGAAGACGGGGAAACTGGTCCTCATCGCGAAGCCGGGGCGCCCTGCGGACTCTCCGTCCGCGTACCGGCCCATTATGCTGCTTGACGAGGTGGGCAAGCTCTTTGAAAGAGTAATTGCAGACCGCCTCGTCGCGCACCTAACACGGGTGGGGCCGGACCTGGCGGACGGCCAGTTCGGCTTTCGCAGGAGGCGGTCCACGGTGGACGCCATCATGCGCGTGCGAGCTCTCACGACGGGGGATGCAGTGGCCCAGGGCAGGTGTGTCGTGGCCTTCAACTCCCTGCCTTGGAGCAGCATTAGGAGGGCACTCCGGTATCACCGGACGCCCGACTACCTCTGTCGTGTGGTCGAGGCGTACCTGTCAGACAGGTACATTATCTACCCTGGTCACCAGGGAGAGTGGGAACGTCGGGAGATGTCGTGCGGTGTTCCGCAGGGATCGGTACTAGGGCCGCCCTTGTGGAACATCGGATACGACTACGTGCTGCGCGGCAACCTCCCTGACGGGATCAGCGTGGTCTGCTACGCAGATGACACGCTGGTCCTGGGGCGGGGAGAGTCGTACCAGGCGGCGGTCGAACTAGCGACACGCGGGGTTGCGACAGTCGTGGGCAGGATCCAGGAATTGGGACTCGAGGTGGCATTGCACAAGTCCGAGGTCATGTGCTTTCACGGATCTCGGAACGCACCACCACCGGGTTCCCAATTAACGGTAGGAGGAGTCCACATCGGCGTCGGGTCGACGATAAAGTACCTGGGACTCGTTCTCGACAGCCGGTGGGATTTCGAGGAGCACTTCCGACGTCTGGCTCCCAAACTAAATCGGACTGGGGCTGCCCTCGGGCGGCTCCTGCCCAACCTAAGGGGTCCAGACGCCTCCTGCCGAAGGCTCTACGCGGGAATCGTTCGGTCCATGGCCCTTTATGGCGCACCGGTATGGGCGCCAGCGCTGCGGAAGTAGCCGGCGGCCCGGCTGAACGCATGCCAGAGGGTCATGGCCATACGGATGGTGCGAGGATACCGGACGATTTCCCACGAAGCGGCGAGCCTCCTTGCTTGCCAGCCACCATGGGATCTGGAGGCAACAGACCTTGCTCACATGCACGATCTGCGCATGGAGATGCAACGCCGGGGCGAAACTCCGCTGCCGCGACAAATCGCAGCATGGCGGACAGAGCTCCGGCGGGTTCTCATGGCTAAATGGCGGCAGCAACTGTCGCGACCCAGTGCTGGGCACGCCACAATTATGGCGGTAAGTCCCCTCTTTGAGGCGTGGTTGGAAAGACCTCACGGCGTCCTCACCTACCGTATGACGCAGGTTCTCACCGAACACGGTAAGTTCGGGAAGTTCCTGCACCGGATTCGTGCGGAAGCGACGCCCGGGTGTCGCCACTGTGTGGACTGCCCGGAGGACACGGTGGAGCATACGGTGGAGGTGTGCCCCGCTTGGGCAGAGCAACGCCGTGTCCTCGTGGGGGCGATCGGCGGCGGCGATCTCTCGCGTCGTGCCTTGGTACAGGCCATGGTCCGTAGCGAGGAGGAGTGGCAGGCGGTCGCTTCCTTCTGCGAAGCAGTAATGCTAGCAAAGGAGGCGGCCGATCGCGTGAGGCAACGGTCCTCACGCCCAAATCGCCGCCGAGATTCCGATCCCGATTTCCGGCCACCGTAGGCGCGGGCTTGCGGACGGCGAGCAATGGGTAGCCCGCCGTCCGACCGTCCGGTAACCGTCCGGACCGAGTCCAAGTCGTCGACGGTGCGTATTGTTCCACGCGCGCCTCAGGGAGATGTCAGCAAATCGTAGGGGCCCAGCAGGGTCGAAGCCTACTGGGGCCATGGGTAGTGCGAAAGCAAAAGGGGTCCTTTGATGAAGGCAACGAAGGAACAGGAGTGGGTTTTTAGTCAGTAAAAGTCTGACACTATCTCCCGCCATAAGAGGTCATAAGAGGGTACTTCCCGTTGACCTAAGATCCTGAAATTTGGCTTGAAGCAAGGTCTGACAACTATAAATTTGTAGTTACAAGACAAAAAAAAAAAAAATGACGATTCGAAAAAATCTTCGTAACTCAATTTGGGAACAATTTTCACAGGTAAGTTTGTATGCAACCCTCAGCGCGCGAGTCCGACTTGCACTTGCCCGGTTCTATTATACCTACAGAGCTAGAAAGCAGTCCTTGAATAATAAAGTACTTAATAAAGAAGTACCTACGGTTGCATCCCAAAGAAACATTTACTAAAAGAACCTATATTTACTTAGTATGTTGTAAACTATAATTTTCTTGAACCACTGAAAAACTTTTGTCACTATGATTTCGGTCAGATCGATTTTGAGACAATCTTTTACTTAGTACTAGAAAGTAAAGGTTGATGAATAATTAAAGAGCTGTAGTTTAAATCACCTTGTCGCTACAATTTTCTTCGAAAATTGATTTCCATAGTAATAATTAGTTGGAGCCAAAATGGATAATAGTCATAAATTCTTAATGAAGCGTTGTTCCGAGAATGGCCGTGGTTGTTAAAAAAAATCAGCTGAGTTTTGTAATATGTGGTACGGTGAAATGTTTGGTTGTTAGTAAAGGTGTTTATGATAGATTATCCGACTATTATTTTATTAAACTGCGCATTATTTATCAGTAAAATCGTAATTAGTAACAGTTTGATTTTATATATACCCAAATTAACGAATAATTATTTATAAGTACTAAAAAAACTCCAACTACCTTTATCATTGTTCTTCTTTTCAAATTTATGGTTAACTTTCCCCTCAAAGTATTTGGGCCTATTAGGCGTTTACAGCGGCGTCAGTGGCGTGTTTAAGGTCCTTCAAAGTGCAGATGTAGAGACACTTTGGGCGCTCTAGTAAGTGAGTGATCTGACCAGGATCACCAGATTCGAGCAGGAGATTTAGTTAAAAATAAAATGCAAAGCCCTTTAAAACTACTATTATGTGGTGTGAGTAAATTCATTTCATAATAATTAGTGAATTACTTGTTAATAAGTTGGTAGTCTAATAAATTACACTGGTATTGGCAGATAGGTTCCAGGGTGTAGACATCCGCTAAGAACGGATTTTACAAAACTCCAACCCTGAGGGGTCCAAAGTTTATATAGAAAAACCTACTTTCACGCTTACTTCTGAAAATTTACACGTGTTTTCGACAATATACTTCTGCAATACATAATAATTTAAATACTAGTGTGTTAGTAGTACTATTTCAGTTTACAATGCCATTGCAAAAAAAAGCCTCTTTTTCTTCCATCCAAATTGTCTGACGGCACGATTCACGTAGTAGTTGAGCGATTGACTGCTACGCTTTGGATCGCAGGTTCGATTCTCGCACGTACCAAATATTTGTATTACCTACAGATAGTTGTTCCGGGTCTGGGCAGTCTTGTGTTGTGAGTTTATATGTTTGTGAACGCACCCACGATACAGGAGTAGTTCCGAGTGAGGGGCAACGCTTTTATAGAAAAAAAAATGTAGATTACTAGCTTTTCCTTTTTTGATAACTAGAAAATGTGACTTTCCTTTAATGATGTATCAAAGGGACCTGAAATTGAATGAAATGTGAGCATAAACAGCCCGTTTATGCTCACATTTCATTCAATTTCAGGTCTGAAACCATACGCGAGGACTTTTGATTGTCTTTGTTTTTTTATTAGTTAGATTTTAGGGTTCCGTACCTCAAAAGAAAAAAAACGGAACTCTTATAGGATCACTTTGTTGTCCGTCCGTCTGTCTGTCTGTCAAGACCCTTTATCTTGGGAAGGCGTGTAGGTATCGAGTTCAAATTTAAGCCATATACTCAAGTATGCGGTCTCTTGAAACTGTGTAAATTCAAATTTCTGAGTTAACGAACTAAAAGATACGGCCGTTTATGTCGTAAAAATGTATATTTTGACACTCTCAAGGGAATCAAAATTCATAGTGTACTTCCCGTTGACCTAGAATCTTGAAATTTGGCGTGATGCAAGGTCACATAGCACAAGTATAGGCAAAAATCTGAAAACTGTAAATTTGTAGTTACATCATAAAAAAACCTTTTTTGCGATTCGGAAAAATCTTCGTAACTCAATTCGGGAATCGAACTGTTCTCCTAGGTAAGTTTATACGGAATCCTCAGTGCGCGATTCCGACTCGAACTTGCCTGGTTTTTTAATGTAGTTTATACTATATTTAAGCTGTAAGTTTTCCAAGCTGTAATAAGTAAATAAATTTAATTTAGCCTCTATCATTTGACTTGCTAGAGAAATTCTGACTAGCAATTTTGATATATCGTGTCCAAATATATCATGTTCATAATATGTTAACATTATCTTACTAATATTTATTTTGATACCAACTAGTGTTATCATATCTAATTGAAAAAAAGGATTTTGGGACTGACTGTGATAATCAAAGCTAAAAAAAACGAGGAATAAAAAAATTTGTAGGTACGTGTTTTTAGTATTGGCGTTTAGGGACATTACACATGTCAGTTGCACGGTAATGGCCATGTACGGAGAATGGAGATACACTGGCACCGGAGAGACCGCCCATCTGTACTCGTGGTATTCGTTATACTGCCGTATTAGTTCCATTTTCGCTCCTTTTAATATTTGTGTGTAACAAATTGGTAATGTATATTGCATTAGTGATATTGTACCTATATTTTAGTGTAAAACTAGCTAAAAAAACAGACTGAGTACTTAAATACCATACTTATATTTATACATATTTTTCCTCGGTAAAAGTCACGTCATTATGAGCTGTGAGGAACTAAGTTTGTCGGAAAGAGAGCTTTTAACAGAAGTAAACAACATTTTTTAACTCCGAACTGTTTTACTTTTTTTCGCTGATACCATTATTTTGTGATTTTTGAATTTACAACTGGTAGAAAACGTGGCGTTAAAAATTGCAGCTCGCGATGACTTCGCTTTTTAGTTTTTGTTCAAATTGCAATTAGTGAAGAGTTTGCGAATCCTCAGCGTTGTGTCAGAGATTGATGACAATGGAAATTTTATACATCGTTAGTCAGGAGGGCGTTAGGTGAGCTCGCTGTTTTTTCAGTAATCCTATCCGTGTTGGCACCTACAATTATTTGTCAGCCTGGCAAGGTTAATGCTGGGTAACCACCCTCGTTTACGTCGATATTTATAATGGCACACCTCCCGTTTTTCGAGACTTTGTCAACGCCCCGATCACTTGCAGGCATTACCGGTCTCCGTGTCATATTGATCCATTGTTAATCGACAACTATTAAAGCCATGAATTCTGTTACCGCAACAATAAATAGCGATACCATAATGATAGCCAAAATATTTATTTATACACCCGATAGGCTGTTACAATCAATTTTTATACGGAGGATGGATATTATTGAGCTGGATTGCGGACCCGGGCTCATTCGTTTGTGTTTATCAGTAGGGAAACCGATAACTCTCATTCCGCTCGGTGTGACGCAATGCAGAGATTAAAGGCTTACACTCGTAGTGCCAGGCTGTGGATATGGACCCGGCGAGATCCAATATGAGCCCACTCTGACGTGCATCCGACATCCGCGTCAATATCGAAGGGGTTATCTGACGTTAGAATACTAACGTAGTTTTCGTTTCTATTTTGCAACAGTCGTTTCGAAATGCTATCTTTTGGTAGGAGATCCTTGATGAAATTGGTTTTGTTTTGTGAAATTAATGTGGAGTGAAGCTACAAATCTTTTCATTGTAGAATGAAAACAGATGCGTAAATCTTGGCCGGTTGACCGGCTGACATGCTGTTACAGGCAGTTAATCCGGTGATGGGGGTCGCCGGCCGGCTCAGCCGAGTGCGGCACCGTCTACTCTGCGAGGATCTGCGTTAAATCGTCGCGTCATGCCGCGCTCAGCTTTACACGTTTTTGTTCGCCGAACATCGTATGGAAATCTTCTAAATTCCCCGCATTCACATGTTAACAAGGATTTTCTTGTCCGGCCAGATTTATCTGTATTATGAGAAGAGCACATTGATTGGTGGTTATCCTTAAATGTACATTATTTTGCTTACCGGTGTTCGTTTGTAACTAAATTGGAGTCTTTTCTCAAACTCTAGTTAAAATAGTTAGTTCAAACAAATCCTTTGTTTTTTTATTACAATGTTAAATTAGTGTTAGAACATCAAAAGATAAAGAAAATAGTCTGTTAAACAAAATGAGGTTTAATTTTATATAACAGCCTCTTTTCTTTAATGATCCCATGAGTTGTTTTCATTATTCCTCGTTATTTTGCGCTAAACAAAGGGAATAAGAGATTTGTTAGGAAATAGATGATAATAATGAGAACAATTTATCGCACCGTGGTCAGTGGGCGATCCGACACCTACCTGTTTATTTTATCAGTACAAACACCCGTAAATTTATTGGCCCTGATATTGTCACAGTTCACAAATCCGCATAATGAGTCCAATCTGCCATCGGCTGATACTCAGATTAAATGCGATGTCACAAAGAAGCACAAACAATTTAATTGTTAATTATTTAATTCAATTTCGATTTCATTTAAAATGAAAGTAGTTATTTATTTGCGCCGTGTAGTTTGTTGTGTCAACAATACCATGTATGATATCTCAAACCCTTCACGCGGCGTGAACATTTTATAATACTTTTAGGTACAAGGATTCTATGTCCAATTATTTTCTGTTCCCGTTTAAGTGAAAAGCAAATTTAATTTGGTCTCTCTTACTACGTTTTGACTTACCAAAAAATAAATAGGATATCCAACACTTAACGTAAATTAATGGTGAAAAGCACATAGAAAACGAACTGAAGCGTTTCAAACGTTTCGGTAAGTGCACGAACAATCTTTTAATTTAGTTAATTGCTAGTCACTGCGAAGTGGTTCAAGTTGTTCTTGAGAGATCACGAACGTCTTTATCCAATTTATTTAACGATGGAGTCGCTCTCATTAGAGTCTCGTAGTGGACGTCCGAGGTCCGGCGACAAGACGCTGGTTGGCTACCTTTACCGCTCTTCGTTAGTATTCGACAATGACGTCCTGACATACAGGATGTATAAAGTACCATCTCCAAGCCGTAAGATAAGTAACAGTAAGCGAAAATAATTGCTGAAAAACGTCTTTTATTCTTAGTGTAAAAATTGCTGGTAATAAAGCAAGAAGAAGATAAAATAATAGATATAGACAGCTAACCCTGTTTATAGACTTAAACGGGGACTTATGTTTTTTATGGGAAATCATTAAGTAACCACTCTGGGTGGAGCGATAGAACACAACGCGCGCGTGGAACACAAAGCGCCATTGATCTGGGTTTGATCCTTACCGGACGGCGAGCTACCCATTGATCGAAATCTGCAATCCCGGCCCACCTGGCCCGTCTGCTGCGGCAGCTGGGGCGTGAAGATGTCCTCTTTCTCATTCTTACCACCACCTCCTCTCACCCGTTCCTTTTCGCTCCGGATTATGGCCTGAACCAAGGTCGGACGCGAGAGATCGCCGCCACCAATCGCCTCCACGAAGACACGGCTCGACTATGACCTCCGGGTGATCAGCACAATGATAACACCAGAGTGTTTATGCCGCAAAAATTTAAACAAAACCTTACAAAACGATAGTGTCCGGAGAGTTTTTTTTTAAGGTGGGAAATTCGGGAGCAGGAGGGCGTGTCAGACTTTTACCTCAGACTGGTGAGGACCTGAGTCAGGCGGAAAGTAAGAACACCGTAGCGTTTCGTTAACCAGTCTTTGAAGAGGGTTACCACCGTGATATATATAATGACGGTAATAGGGTATTACACTCATTTTTTAAAAGTATCTCAATTAGATTCAATAGTGCTAATACCGCTAAAAAAATCACAAAATTTTTATTATGTTGCTAAGTACTCTAAAAATGTATTTAAAATTTACATTTTCAAGTTTGCGCGTAATTTGACGAAAATGCAGAACGTAGTGGACGCCATATTTACTCTGTAGTCGTGACGTCAATTGGCTGTGTAAATAAATGCACTGAGTTGAATTTAAAAAAATATTTTGTTTTTAACACGCTTTTATTAGCTTCTCTTGTAACTATGTGTGTAAGAAAATCTTGGAATCTTAATTTGACCCACTTCCCGGTCTTCCATTAGGATGAAATTTTGCACACGCTCTGAGTTCTGATGACAATACATGACTAGCTAAGAAACGTCATTACAAATCCAATATGGCGGCCTCCCCAAGATGGCGGACTGGCTGTTTGAATTCCACCCCCATGATATGGGCATCAAATTAAAGGGTTTGCTGTCAGGAAAACGAAAAGAATAGTCACGTGACTTCCAATATGGTGGACGTCCAAGATGGCGGACAGGCTATTTGAAATGCACCCCCATGATATGGGTATCAAATGAAAGGGTTTGCTGTCAAAAATACAAAAAAAAATGTCTATCGTGCTAAAAGTGTGTTTTTTAGTTTTTTAAACTATTATTTTTGAACTAAAACTAACACTTACCGACTGCTTTTTGCCTAAGCTATCGTAATAATATATTTTACGTACTTAAGTACATGAATCTCGGCTAGGTGATGGGTATTTTAACACCCGTTATACAGAACACATTCATGGAATTCAGTGACATTCTCAGTGCAATGTTCTACCAGCTGTAAACATCTACTTACGCTTAACGATGGTAGTAAACTTGTCGGCAGATTGTCGCCGTCTTAGCGAGTTGAGGGCGAGATTTAGAGTGTGTGTGGTTTGGCTGAGTCGCTCTAGATTAGATTATAATTCTATTGATAACACTTTGGTTAGTATATTAGCTTCAAAGTGTGGTTACAGGTGCGTTGAGTACGAATAAAATTCAGATTTTGTTCTGTCTTATGCTAAAAAGGAGTTTTTAGTTCTCCTGACAAGCTTATTATTAACCTCGATTTTGTCTGATAGTAAATAATTGAAGATGACCATTTTTACTCGTTTAAAGATTTAGAAACACTAAAGGAAAAAATGTGCAACATGATGCGCAACGTTGCCCAGTGTTCCTAAAGCCTCGTATCCACTAGGCAACAATTGACGCGCAACACATGACACTCAACATGTACGGCAACGTTGTACAACAGCGCGCGACGTTGCCAGTTGGCGCGAAATATGACGCACGGCTTGTTGTTTGTTTAGAGAGCATCAACTGTTGTCGAGTGGAGACTTGACGCGCAACAATGCCCGTAGTGACACTGCCGCTGTATTCCATACTAGTTCCTCTGACGACATGTTGTCGACGACTGACGTTGTAATAGATGCGTAGACAGACAACGTGTTAAACAAAAGGTCTGCGCTGACTTTCAACATATTGGGAAACGTGTTGTGCAACATGTCGTGCGCCAAATGTTGCCTAGTGGAAACGTGGCTTCAAGTTGTCCCCTAAAATATTACGACGCAGTCACATGGCGCGAGACATGTTGTTAGACTATTTGACAGCGTAGCACGTCGTGTTGGAGGACATTTTGTCCCCTATGGTATCTGAGATTTTATTTGTCTATCAACGATTGACTGGGTTTAAGTAAGCTGTGTTTTGTAACCAGTCCGCACTGGGTCCATGTGGTGGATGGTGACCTTCCCTCTGGTAAAGAGGAGGCCTGAATCTCAGCAGTTGGAAAATTTGTAAGGCTCATTATGCTTTAAGTAACCTGCGAATTATCCTGGTATCCAAGTCTTGAATTTATACTCTAGTTAAGTTTTTAACCCTTTTTTGTGGGCTAGGGCACGGACGAAAATTCCATTTTAGTCTGGCAGCCTTTTTTCCTACGTCCATAATTCCCGTCTTTTGACGCAGCGTGGAGTTTCTCACTCTGTCGGCCCTCTTCACACCAAGAATGCTGCGCTCCACTGCTCGTTGGCAAACCCCAAGGCGAAACTTTTGCGAATCTGTGAGCGACCATGTCTGGAAAATTCATGATTATCCTGAAATTATTTAAATATGATCCAAAAGCACTAACACTCACTGAGCAAGCATAGTGTTCAGTAATCGATCATTCAAGAAAGTTATAGGCTGTTAATAAACTGAAAGCATTTTTACCTAAAGATTCTGGAAGGTCTACCACAAGGTGGACCGATGACCTGGTAAGGCTCGCGGGAATTTGATGGATGCGAAACGCATAGGACCGGTCATTATTGTGGCGACACTTGGGGGAAACTTATAGCAGTGGACGTTTTTCACCTGAAGTGATGATGATGATGTAAGTATATGTAATATTTAAAAGTAAATTTTGACGTACTTAAATACTAAAGTGAACCAAAAAATAATCATAATACAGTCGCAGACAAAATAAATCGTATAGTATACTAAGTAGCTATTGGTTTTTGCTTCGTGTTTTAGAACAACAAGAGTCACGGAGAAATATTACAAGAATAAAGCTATATCTCAACGAATATCTTGTGTCGCCGCGTGTTCGTGACAATGTGATATAGACAATGCTTTAGAAAAGGGTGATGCTTCGTTTGAACCGATCGAGAACAGAACAAGGCAAGTACTGGTTCACTTTAGGTAACAGATTTGGGTTCTCCTTCATAAGTTCTACTGGAATATAATGTCCGTTACAATGTAAACGAGCCTCAATAGACAATGCGTTGGAAAAGGGTAAAGCTACATCGTCCTCCTCACGTCCCTGAAATATGATTTCGATAAGTCGGGTGCTATTGGACAGGGTTCCTCTTTTTATAAAATAGTTTATTTTACACGTGCTTTAGTCACATTATTTATGTCGGCCACTCTGACTTTGTACTCGGGAGCACGATACGACAATTTATTTAAACGGTTTTAAAAGTACGTCGTATGTTTGGGTATTTCAAAGTTTATGATTATTGAAATGCTTTCTACTTAATGGTATCTATAGCTTTTATGGAACCAAAGAGACTTGATCTCCACAAAATAACTATGATTTTAAAATAGTGGTCATTTCTAAAATGGAAAAACTTTTTCGCTGTTTTAACAGTAGAGATCTAATTGTTTAAAACGTATTTATTTATTTATACTTTGTTGTTTTGTTAAGATTACATTCACAAAAACTAAACTTTATATTAAAAAACATACAACTGGTGGCCGTATCACACTCTTTTCTTCCAGGCAACCTAGAATGAACAAAGATTGCCTGGACAGAAAATGATAAAAAAAAAATATACAAAAGTAAACAGAAATTAAATAGGTAGGTACTTAATACTAAAATATAATACTATTTATACTGAAATATATCACTAAACAATAACGAAGTGATTAATATCGAGCCCAACAATAATAAACGACTGCTAAAGATTAACCCATTAAGAGAGGTCCGAATACTTCACTAGAGAGAGAGAAAATAATGATATCGAGGGAACGTCATTACGGCAAAAGGAATAACGTTATTAATCACTCGATATGATGCCGGGAAAAATAATATCGTCACATGTTCTCGACACCGTGAGATTAACACGTCTATCCGTGGTGTTTCCGATCTTGTGCTAGCAAAAACCGGATTGCGTAACGCTAGTGCGGCTATCAAGAAATACTGGTCAAATAAATGACTCCTAAGTTTGTATGGCTATCTTGTTTTGCTGGGCGATGTTTGGTCTGTTGACTTTGATGGGGGCTTTACTAATGACAAAGTGTGCGCGTCAACTCTGACGCGTGACTGGAGTTTATTTAAACTTCATGGACAGCAGTGGTACATAGGCGGACTTAATACAACAAGGCATTCTCTACCAGTCAACCTTTGGGTTAAAAAAGACAACACTGTGGTACGTTTGCACAATAAACAAATACCTAACAGATCGACGGCGCGTAGTGTTCCACGCGCGCTTCAAGGAGATGTCAGCAACCGTAGGGGCCCAGCAAGGTCGAGGCCTAATGGGGCCATGGGTGATGCGAAAGTGATCCCCGGGGCCCTGGAAAAATGGCAAAGAAGGGACAGGAGTGAGTTTTTAGTCAGTAAAAGTTTGACACTATCTCACGCTCCGCCCAAGAGCGGGGGATGTCATTAGATGACTTTCCCACCTAAAAAAAAAACTATTCCCGGTCATCGTAGGTGCGGGCTTATGGCAATGGCAATTGATAGCTATAATAGATAGAAAAACGTTGTTAATTAATCGGTTACAGGTCTATAATATTTTTATAAAAGCTAAGGGCACAAAAGACATGGTTTTATTTTTAAAATTTTGATTGGGTTTGAAATTGATGGAGCACTATGTAATTATAGCAGAAAAAAAATATAACTTTCTTTTATCTCAACCCTAAGAAAACAAGGGGTAAAATGTCTTATGTTCCATTCCAGAACATATCAGTGTACTAAGTTTCATTGAAATCCATTCTACCATTAGAGTGTGAAGAAAGAACACACACATACACACACACTAACAAACTTTCGCTTTAATAATATTAGAGTGATTCATTCAAATTTTTTTTTTATAAGTGCCCATGTAGGCCTATGTGAAATAAAAAATTTTTGACTTTGACTTTGACTTTGATTAATCATACAGGATACAGGATTATCAGAAACGCCACATAAATAAAAAGGTAAAATTGGCGTCTGAATAAGTGAAAACACTAGAACTGCAAGACGCTGTTAATTAAACACAGAATCAGTAAAGTCTCAAAGATTGTGAAAACAATCGAGCAGTCACTAGTCGCGCTACGCTAGTCGGGCTCTATCATAGTTATTGAAAACTTTCCAGATAAGGTTACCAATTAGCAGCGGTGATGTCTAGTCAAAGAACGAATTTAAATGGAAACAATGTAATGGAAGCTGCTCTAACACCCTCGGGACTTGATAAAAGTAGTTGGAGTAGACTTCATACTGCTGTGAATATTTATGAAGGTTCGGATATTGTAACTGGGTGGAAGTTCGCCGCAGCCTTCCATGCAGCGGGTCGCGTTCTCCTATTGTATAGGTATTCCAGCTAAAAGTGGTAAAATACGACGAGTTGCCTCAACAACTTTGGACTTGCATATTTATGAGTGTACTTTCAAAGACTTGAGTGATGAGGAAATAAAAGTAAATAGCCGGTGCAGTGTTGTTTGTAACTTGAAGAGAAAGGAACAAGATGAAAGGAACGTTGTTCTTGTTTGAATCACGGAACATTCAATCGTCAAATTGGTTTGCCTGCAGAAAAATATAACTTATAACGAAATAAATTTTTAAATTCGATAGATTCGGAAGGCGCACAGAAACCCGAGATTTAGTTTCGGAAATCGGCTTCATATATTTTAAAGCTCCAGTTACGGGATTGGGTGGTTACATGATTCTCCTCCAGCCGTCAATGTTAGAATACAATTTAGTGTAGCGGAAGATAGGGCTTTCTGAAAACCGCCGCCAGCTGATTTTTAGGTCTTCGACGATCAAATAACCTGCCGCTTTGTGTTTCCAGGAAATATTTTAATAAGTCTTCTTCATGCCAAAATTAAACTTCTACCCTCGTAAATGATAACACAGTAACTATGAAAAACCATTTTGTAAAAAAACGCGATTAAAGTTTAATTGTTAAATCGTTTCGTTATAAACAAAACATTGAAGTTGAGTTAAAAATTATATTTTTATATGATGTAAAATGAACAAATCAGAGTATAAATAAGTAATATTATTATTGTTTTTTTAAAATACGAATATAATTCATCAATTATTGTGGTCTAGGTTAATTTTACATGTATTAACCATTCAAAACAAAAATTCTAGTAATATTACGACATATGTATACACATAGCATAATCAGCCTTTTTTAATATTCCCACTGCTGGGACTCAGGCCTCCTCTCTAAGAGAGGGAATACTATACACATACTGGGTTGAAACCTAATAACAGTAAGCTAGCTAGCGATTGCATAGCTGAATATCTAGTAATAGTGAAGATGCTGTATTTAAGACAAATTTTTGATGACAAAATCTAAAATGCAATAATAAGTATCTAAATATACTGTGTTCTATGTTAACCTTTTTCATTTGTGTGTAATTCCTCAAAATAATAATTACCCTGGTTTTGTAATAAAAGTTATGAAATTAAACACTAAAATCTCTTTAGGTTAGTTTTAAAAAAAATTATTAATGAACTGAAACCAAAATGATGTTCTTATTATAAATTTTAATTGCTTAACTTGATATCAGTTTGTTATTATTCAGTCTTCTTCATTAATTTTATTTATCTACGTGAGATACAAAAATAAGATGAGGCGATAGTGAGATCAAAAATATTCTAAGTAATTGCCCTTTGCCAGTAATTAACTCAGGCAATTCTTGCCAAAACAAGAGTTGATTTGAGGGCAGGAGAGGTTTAATTTCATAATTATATCAGTTTTTCTTTGTTCTCTAATTATACCTCGTGCTGTAGTTTTTTGGAACAGGCTCAGGCATTCCGTTTTTAGGGTTCCGTAGTCAAATAGGAACCCTTATAGTTTCGCCAAGTCTGTCTGTCTGTCCGTCCATCCACGGATAATCTCATAATCTCAGTGGGCGTTAGCACTAGAAAGCTGAAATTTGGTACTAATATGTATGCCAATCACGCCGACAAAGTGGTGAAATAAAAAGTGGAAAAAAATGTTTTATTAGGTAATGATTTTTTTTATTTCATTTCAACCCCAACGTATGATATATTGTTGGATGGGTATTTAACAACGAATAGCGGTTTACTAAAATATTTTTTGATAATATTAATATTTTCGGAAATAATCGCTCCAAAAGTAAAAAAAATGTGATTCCCCCTAAACGGCTTGCCATTTAGGAGGAATTACATGACAAAAAAATGTATAGAAGAATTATACGTGTAAAGATATATTTCATTCAGAAGATAATTATCGCGTCGTCTGTATGTTAGTATAGTCAAGTTATTGTCAAGTTGTTGTTATTGTAAGTTGTTAGTTATTAAATATCTTATTCTAAATATAGATGATATTTTGAAGATCTAATTGGGCACAGCAATCATAGGCGACGGTTTATCACAAAAATCTTGACACACTTCGTTTGAATTCGGCACAGGGATAAATCCGTCGCAATAATTAGGAGGCAAACATTGGAAAACGTAATAAATTCTCGTTTATCATTGTATGTGACACTTATGCTCTTGTACACAAGGCTGAGAAGGTCAACTTTAACGATGCCTGAAATTCGTGGACAGAAATAGAGATATAATGGAGAATATATTCAATTATTACTCAAGTAATCTCGGGGTGACAATGTTTTAGGTTTTTTTTTATTTTAATGATACTTCATGCTGTGTAAAATATCTATTATATTATATTTTTTTGTGCACACCTACCACAGTGTAGTCTAACCCAAAGGTTGACTGGTAGAGAATGCCTTGTTGCATTAAGTCTGCCCATGTAACACTATATACATGAAGTTTAAATAAATTAATTTACCGGGCCAAGGTTTCTGTCTTAGAAAAACTCATTTACATTATTTACTAAATCATTCTGTTTCAGAAGTGTTGTACTAGTTGTAAAAAGATCTGTCAAAACGTCTTCAAACTTTACGTGACTCAAAGGCTGGCTTTTACCTCGGGCAGAGGATAAGCATTGCCATACAGCGTGGCAATGCCGCCAGTCTTTTGGGCACATTACCTTTCGACAGCGATGTAGAAGAGTTTTTTGACGCCATGTTTTAATTTTAGTTTGTTGTAATTAGTGTAGGGTTTTTATTATTATTTATTTTATTGTAATTATAGTTAGTATTTTTTAAATGTAAATAAAAATTAGATTATAGTATATAGAAGTAAAACAACATAATATTAAGATTTCTTTTTATTATATACAGGCTCGTGTTTGACTTCTGTTTCACGTGATGGTAATAATAATATTATCAATAATGTGGTCGACAATGAAGCACGCTTGCCTAAAAGTGACTTATTTACACATTTAATAAATCATGTGTGAATAGGTTAGAGACGGGATGTAGGCCATGGTGCAGAGGTACATATTATAAGAAATAATAAGAAAGCTGCTACAAATAAAACTCATTTCGTGAAATTTGATCAGTAGGTGGGACCGCAGTCAAGCGCTAGTTTATAGGGTGACTGGTAATTAGTGACCAATACTTAAGCACGTGTTTGTCCTCATGATTAACAACTTATTTATGTGTAATTTATCTATAATATGTATGTATTAAGAAATATATAAGTATGCTCATCAGTTGTCTAGTACTCATAATACAAACTCTGCTTAGCTTGGGACTAGATGGCGTTGTGTGATAGTTGTGAAATATTATTATATTATTATTATATTAACTTTCCCAAAGAAACTTTTATATACTCATTAGTTTTATGAAAAAGTACATGAGACAACGGCTATATGCGGCTGACACCTAAGCGGTCGCAAGCGCACGCACGTGAATTTCAAACAGCTGTTTTGTTATTGTCATAAAACTAATGAGTCTAAAAAAAGTTTTTATGGAAAAGTTGTTTGTGATCACGAGTACAATCACATGTTTAAGTATCGGTCACTAATTACCAGTCACCCTATATATCAATTTAAAAAAAAACCTTTGTGTCAAGGCTTCGAGATTGTTCGAAAAAGTTACCGCAAAGAAACGCAAAGAGCAAGTGAAAGAACACAAGTGGGTGTTTGACAATCAAAGTCTAACACCCTTCTCGCTAAATCCATGGCAGGAAGTTATATGAAGATTTACTACTTAAAAAAAAAAACAAAAGAAAGAAAATATGTTTGTTTAGCACACACAGGTATAAACAGTGTAGAAAAAGGTACCAGATGTATACTATACTCTCCCAATACCAGCAACACCAACAAACTTTCATGATCCATAAAATGTTTGTAAGGCCAGCAGTCTATTAAGAGAATAGCCACGTCCACAATGTTAACCAACTGACTCAGACACTGCCACAACCGTCTATTGATCGGTATCTAAACCGAACTATCCTGACCGATCGTTTAGCGGCATAACGTTTCGAACCTGCCAACTCCCACAGATTATAAATACGATACCTCCTGTTGGATGTGCAATGGACAGATGTGATTAATACAAGTCGATATTGTATGACGATATCGCTCGTTGATCACGGGAATAAGGATTGTGGAGGTAGGTGGCTTTCTGCAGTTCAATATCCAACTGTTGCACATTGCACAGGAGTTCCTTATCATTACGGTAATATTTTAACACTTCAAAGCATCCCGTTCCTTTAAACCGAACAAGAACTGTCAAGAACTGTCAAACTGCAGGGGCGCCATAAACAAAATTGTGGCGGGAATATGACGTTTTACAAATAAAAACGAAAAAAAAAAAAATTGAGGGTAGAGACTATAAAATATAATGCGTTCAATTTATAGGAAATTTATCCAAGAACGTAAGTAATCAAACTTGTTCATACAAAAGTAGTCTCTAAGTGTTGAAAATAGGGCCTACAATGAAGTGGGAGAGAGCGAACGCGCGGTCGCTTGACTTTCGCCCGAATGCCGATGACGTCACGCCGCGCGAACGTTCGCGTGACTCTGAAAAGGTAACGAAACTTTGTATACAAAATGTAACTGGAACCATTCACATTCTTATTTATACACTCTTCTTACCACCCAATTGTAGACAAATAATATATTATGAGCATTAACATTCTACATTAGTAGAGTATCGGTAATGGTATCTACGCAAGCATTCACAATCACGTTTTTGTTATGTGCGAAATTATCTAATGACTTCTCTCCCTCCAGGATGAGACGGGAGGACGTGTCAGACGATTACTAACTAAACATTACACGCCGTCGACGATTTTGGATAGGACCAGACGATTACCGAATGATTGGACGGCGAGCTACCCATAGCTCGTTGTTCGCAAGCCCGCGCCTGCCGTAGCCGTTAGTCGGGGTCACGGTGGCTGGCGCGCAAGGATGTAGTTTCCCTCATGCGCGCCGCCGTCTCCACCCGTAGCATTACTGATTCGCAAAAGAAGGCGTCCGCCTCTTATTCTTCTCAGTTCGGACTATTACCTGGACCGGCCAGACGCTAGATGTCGTCGCCGCCAATTGTCTCTATGGACACGGCGGTGCTCTGCCCAAGCGGGTAATACCTCAATTGCGTCCTCCGGGCGGTCCACTCAGTGGTGACACCATTTTTTCTACCTGTATTCGATGCAGGAACCTCCCGAACCTATCACGTTCGGTGAAGGCCTCCGTTATGCGGAAGGTGAGGACGCCGTGGCGCTTCTCCAGTCACTCCTCAAAAAGGGGATCTATCGCCATAACTACGGTGAGCCCAACACATAAATACGCTAGCGATACAATCAAGATTTATCAAGAATTTACCAAAATAAGTATTTTTTTAGCCAAAATTTACTTAATTTAAAAATAAAAATTTACCTAAGTAAAAAATAGCTAAAATTGATTTACTAAATGATTCTGAACATATAATACTTTCAGGATGTGTTTATTATGTTACATGATGTATAATATGAGTGTGTATGTTTGTGTGTAGGTATGTTAGTGGCTGCTTCACACTCAAACGTCTTAACAGATTTAGATGAAATTGGTCACACGTGTGAACCTGGAATAGCATATAAGATACAATTTATTGCGGGAGTATTATGCCTTGGGATAACTTTCTACTTTCACGCAGGTGGAGCCACTAGCTGAAGCTAGTAATTGATATAAAAACAACTAAAAAGACACACCATTAATATTAAAATCTAATAAATGTCTAGTGAATTGTTATTTCATTTAAAAAATGTGAATTAAATCTATTGTTTTTGGTATTTATTCAGAATGTTTCAATTTAGTTTTACAGTATTTGTTATTTCAATTTTTACAGGCTTGGTTCTAATTGCTTATAATTCAACTAAAAAAAATTAATACTTTACCCAGATATCGGTCGAAAGACGTCCACCGGAAAGCCATATCGACCATGTCACCATATCGACCGGTCCTGTGTGCCTCGCATACAGTGGACTCCACCTTCACCAGGCCCTCAGATCACCTTGTGATAGGCTTTCCAACACTGCGGTGTGTCAAAACGTGATCACCACTAGTAGAATCTATAGGCAAAGTAATTACTTAGAGAAAAAAATACGGCGGAGGTGAAAATCACGGGTACAATTTAAAAGAAAATATCGCCTTTCAAACATTTTTGCTGTACAAAAATGGTTCATTTACCGCCTATTTTTTAGGATTTATTAACAATGCTGTTTTTTTTTTCATGAATATTATATATATTATATACCCGTTTAAAGTTATAGGTGTTTTGGGCTTTCAAACGTTTAATTTAATTAGATAACCTTTGACTTATGCAGATTTATTGACCATGTTTGACCACGTTAGAAAAATAGACCCCTATTTTAGTATAATAAATAAAGTATGAAAATGGCGTTTTATTGTAATAAGTACTTCGAATTGACATAGAACCTTCATGGTTTGAGATTTTTGAATGAAACTTTTTTACATGGTACTATGAAGTTCTTCTTTCAAAAAAATGTGTTACGTTACTTTGGGTATCTACATCTCGGAAAAAATATTTAAAAAAATCCAGCACGTAATTTTTTTGAAAAATTTATTAAGAACATTTTTACAGAAACTACTTATAAATAAACAATAGACAGTTAAAAATGGGTAATTTTTATTCTTTTTTATAGATATTTTCATCTGTATGTGAGAGATACAGATGAAAATAAAACAGACCAACATTACAATAGTCACCTATATTTTGGTCCCAAAAACCTTTATGATTTTTCTCAAATGAATCTTGGTGAAATCGCTCAAAAACATATAACCAAGAATTTCTGGGAATTTTTTTTAATGGGTTTGCAAAAACTGATTTTTTTGAGACATATTTACACCCATACGCTCATAATTTTGCAATAGATTTTCAACAATCTTTATGTAATTATCAATTTTTAATTGCCTAAAAATTTTTTAACGACACTTGAAAGAGTTCCAGGCCACTTTTTCTACCTCGGTTAAAAAGCTCTCGAATTTTGTATCATTCAATATTCTCCTGATTTGAGGATTGGCTGACAATTCGGACACAATATATTCAGACACGGTGTCCGAATTGACACAATTTTATTTCAACATTTTTTTCACTGGTGATTCGGATACACACTGTTTAGTAAAGTTTAAAGTCCGATAAAAAGTTTTAAAATATATTTTATAGGGGAAAAAAACTTTACCAAAACTATTTTAGGCTGGATTTAAGGCGGCAATTTCGGGTAATAAATTTCCTTATATTATAATATTTTAAGACTTTTTTTATCTGAGAATAGTCAGATAAAAAAGTCTTAAAATACATAAAAACAGCTTTCATTTTGGTGGTGTCCGAATTTTCAGTGAGAAATATTATTAAGATTCGGACACTTTGTCCGAATATATTGAGTCCGATTCGTCACCAACTCGATTTGAGGACACACAAATATTCCTTCCTTAGTTTAGCCGCAAAAAATTCGTAAATACAGAGCAGAGGTATTGAAAGGCAAGCAAGGCAAAGACCTCTCTATCTCAGAATTGTGACGTGCTACAAAAAATTAAAAAAATATTTTTTTAACTACCATACATAGCCTACATAAATAATATATTTCATTTAAAAAGACAAAAATTTTTTTTTTGTAAACTAGCGTTATTATTAACTTAATTATTACGAGTAGATTAAAAGTAGACTTGAATCTTAAATCCAGTAAAGTCAACCTTGGTTTGTTTAACGAGCAGGCTTAATAGTTATTATATTAACCACTAAATACTGCTGAAAATGTTTTAGACTAACCGCATCATCTGATACTAGCCTAGGGTTGTTAGGGCTGTTCATAGAGTATGGAACGAAGCGACTAGAGGCGCCCTTGCTATGTATACAGACAGAAACTGTAAAAAAAATACCTACATTATACATAAAGATATTTTTAACTGTGCATCAAAAATTTTATTCTTCATAAAAATACTAATTGTACACTTTATATTAATGGACTGTGACCTAGGGCACCCTGACTCGGACAAGTTAGGTTAGAAAAGACTGACCCCGTCATCCCAACGCAAGTATGTGAGGGAACACCGGGGTGGTTTTAGTCAGTAGGAGCCTGACAGACCTATCTGACCACTTCAGACACACTTCAGGGCTACGAATATCCTCATGGATGTGATGGAAAAATACCCCTTTTCCTTCAATTTTTTTTTTTTAAGCTAATTGTGACATATATTGTCACGAGTTTTTATATGGAGTACCCACCCCAGTTGTGGCTGCTGAGGCGTTACAATAATCTATGGGTGTGTTATATCGCGGTGCGGTCTAGTTTGTAGAACGGGTTAAATACACAGTGCGTAAAGTTTACAAAGGAATTTTGGTCAAGACTATAAATAGCGGTGTATTGTACTGTATATTGTGCAATAACAACACCGTCTGTGAAGTGCGTTGTGAACATGGAAATCAGTTAACCAACAGTGATGTAGTTTAGGCTTAAATTACCTTGCTTACTTGCTATTATACTATGACGTCCTAAAGCCGTCACTGTTCCAGTATGAGACAGAGACGGAGCTACACAAATTAATATTGAGTTCCATATTAATTTAAAGTTCCATATTAATATTAAGTTCCTAATGTAATTTGTATTTTGGTGTACAATAAAGAATATATCTATCTATCTACATAAGTCAAACAGAACAATCCCTTTTTTACAGTAGATTAACAATGTTATTGGAGAAGTTCGTGGCTACAATAATATACAATATATAATAATAATACCAGCCACACGAGTCGAACACACTAAGATAAAAGATGTAACTTGAAAAGGCTAGAGTGAATAGGCTCATATTAAACTATTGCGAATCATCATCATTGATTGCATCATGGCTTACCATCAGGTATCATTTAAAAAAAGCTACTAGTCTTACGTAGGATTGGGCCAGACATATCAGCCGCATGTCAGATGAGCTGTGGGCTGAAAACGTCACTTTTTGGGCCCCATTAATTGCAAGGCAACATCGCGGCAGACCAAGACGAAGGTGGAGAGATGAAATTGACTCTCACCAGAGGAACTGACCCACAATGGCCGAAGACAGGTGTGTAGAAAAGGGAGAGGGAGGCCTTCGCTCAGAAGTGGGAGGAGGGTAGGCTAACTACTACTACTACACGATTCGAGTCGATCTTCAAGAATACGCAATGCTTACCGATGTCGGTCTGTAGATGGGTCATCTCAACATACCAAGAGTCGGTCTATGCCTCGAAAAGCATATCAACGCACCACAGGATGGCCGAGGTGGGACGGGGGAAATATGCTTCGCCAACTCACGCGCCGCCATTTGGTTCTCCGACGCTGTTCGCTATAACCACTCCTCAAATTTTAACCGTTGATAATATATAATTTATAATATAGACAACCTTTTATAAGTCCCGTAAAGGCCTATCCAAGCACGTTAAGCCGTTGGTACCACCTGTCATTTGTAGATGGACAGTAATTACAGATAGTCAGAAGCTAAGATATATATATATATAAGTACTAGCTTCTGACGTTTTATAAGTGCCCATGTAGGCCTATGTGAAATAAAAACTTTTGACTTTGACTTTGACTTTAAGATATTGGACACCAGTCTTGTCAAGGGGTATCGTGGAAGTAAGGCAGTCGCTCTCGTAGCAATGTAAACGGGCTACTATACATACCATCCTCCAAGGTTAAGGACGCGGTCTACATATTTTTTATAACATTTCAGTAAGACTCTGGATTCACTAATATAGAAAACTTATCTTGTAGATTAGACGGACGATTGGGCCAAAAAGTTCTTTTTTTTTCGGTGGGGACGCGCGTGTGGAACAGTACGCGCCGTCTTCGACTTAAGCTCAGTCCGGACGGTTACCGGACGATCAGACGGCAAGCTCCCCTTTGCTCGCCGTCCGCAATTCCACGCCTACGGTGGCCAAAAATTGGGATCGGGATCCTAGCGGCTGTGGCGTGTGGGCCGCTCCTTCGCGCATGCACCTTGCGGCCTCCTCTTTTGCTAACATTATTGCTTCGCAGAAGGAGGCGACCGCCTGCCACTCCTTCTCGCTTCGGACCATGGCCTGTACCAAGGTCCGGCGCGACAGTTCGTTGCCGCCGATCTACTCCACGAGAACACAGCGGTGATCTGACCAAGCGGGGCACACCTCTACCGTTTGCTCCACCGTGTATTCTGGGCGGTCCATACAGAGGTGGCACGAATCCGGTGCAGGAACTTCCCAACTTACCATGTTCGGTGAGAACCTGCGTCATGCGGAAGGTGAGGACGCCGTGAGGTCTTTCCAGCCGCTCCTCAGAGAGGGGACTTACCGCAATAATTATGGCGTGCTCAGGCCGAAAGGTTCTGGAGTGGTGACCGTGTACCGGAAGACGCAGCGTTGGAAGGCCCCCCCTACAAGTTGTACCGATGACCAGATGAGGGTTGCGGGAATCTGACGGATGTGAGACGCACAGGACCGTTCGATGTGGCGACACTTAGAAGAGGCTTATATCCAACAGTGGACGTCCTGAAAAGATGATGATGAGATAATTTATTTAAGGTATTCTAGTAAAATTTTAATATAAAATACCATTCCATTGCAACGCACCTTCCCTGCAAAATAAATAAAAATGAACTTCTTCTAATATTCTTTCTACTCAATTGAGATAAAAAGTAACTAGTTTAAATTTTCCTCTATAAGATTTCTAAGCGAAGTTACGCTGCCGTCCTGCGTAGCTCCATTAAGACGTGATTGAATAACAGATTGCTACTTTGTGCCGTGTATACCTTACTTTGAATTCTTTTCAACACATACGGGATGGGCAGTATGGGCGTATAATCACCGCTGCACACAGATTCTGGAGATAGCACGTACACTATCCCAGGGCATCGACCTCGTTCTAGTAATGACACGATCGTTTGACTACCTTCCAAATTCACGACGCGTGCGTTACTCTGAAACTTTTTACGATTATTACTACGATTTTTGATCCCCTCTCGTCGACGGGGCCACCTTAGACTTTCGACCCTCAACATTTATTAACCGCTAAATGATAATGGGAGCTCGTGATCAAGAATTTATTCAGTGACTCCTCTTATTAGTCGAATCTCGAGTAAAATACACGCAGCATTCAGAACTAACAAAGAGTGCCGACTTACGAGTGTCGTGGGTTCAAACCCGGCTGGGTTTGCACCTGGCTGGGTGCATTAATTTGTAATTCATTTCCGAAACCGATATGCCCTAGACCAAATAAAAATCGAAGACATCGATCAACCCGCTCTGGGTCTGCGTGGTGGATTACGGACTTTAATAGAAAGGGGGCCTGATTCCGAGCAGTGGAAACCATTTAAGGTTGATTATGTTATGCTGATGGAATGATATTTCCGCAATGCCATTCAAATAGGAATTGATTGAGGTAATATGTACGCAAAAAAAATTGCATTGATTTTTTTGTTTATTCTTATAACTAAGTTTGTAGTTTTTTTCCTATACTTCTATATACAACGTGGTGCCAATAATACGACAATAAATTAAAACACTCGTAGTAATAGTCCATAGGGATATTATTAGTCTACCAAAAAAATCCTAAAACTGAAATTTAAAAAATGATTTTTTCAAACAATAAATAGCATAAAATCGTAAACATAAGAAAACACCATTTACAAATATATCGGTACGCTAACCTGTGGCAACAGCGCCATATCATTTAGTGACTTGATTAATCATTATAAATAATTATTTATTAAGTTTTTTTTTTTTACATGTTTAATATTATTATTATTAAAGGTTTTAAGGATTTTAAGGTTTTAAACTTAGGGTTTTATGTTTATGGCACTGAACTTGATTTTTTCTCAATTGGAAAAGAATTTTTTTTTAATCGTGAACTTCATATATATATAGTACATCGTGTAAAAAATACTGAAAATAAAAAATAATGTCCTGTGACTAAACCACTGGATATATTCGAATAATTTTTGGTACCACGTTGTGTAATTATAATTCTTCTGTACGTGTCTTTCTCACTTAATTCCTCCTAAACGGCTAAACCAATTTGAATGTGATTTTGTGTGTATATTCGAGTGAGTCTCTGGATGGTTTGAAAATACAATTGGACCCAGTAGGTGGAGCTGCAATCGGTTTCTTAATTTTTTTGTGACAAAATGTCAGCATTTGAGCAGGACAACGTCTGCCGGGACCCCTAATATATACATAATATTAGGGGTCCCCTAATATATAAATAACATTAACTAACATCGTGATGTTATTATGCTGTAGCATAAAGCAGTAAAGACCGCGAACAACAAAGCGTGAGACCGACCAGTGATTTGCTACGACCGCGTAGCTGATGTACCTACTCGTAGCAGCGACTACGCCGTAACTCCCGCGTAGCACATAATTTCATTGGTGTTCCCACTGCGCTACGCCGCCGCTGTAGAAACTGAATCGTGTTAAATTACTACCGTAAACTTAAATAAAATGCAAATAAAATTCAGAAAATAAGAAAAATATCTCTCAAACAATTTTGGTGATATAAGAAAGCATATCACTTGATCTAGTTTCCCTCCTCACAATATAAAAAGTTAACTCAAGAGTTTCTCCGGGAAGTTATCTGCACTACATTCGATATAATACGAAATCGAGAGAATAGTGAAGAGTAAAGTTTGTCGTGGAAAGTTAAACAGTGGTACTTTGTCGCTTGTTCGCGCCGCAACGACGACCGCGTAACCACAATCATTCGCCAACTTCAATATAATGACGCCACTGATGTATTTTTGTTATCTTAATGCAATTTGGTTTTACTAGTACTAGTAGACACTGCAGATGATACACATAAAACCACACCTGTATTACTCAAAGGAATAGGCAGCGCTGTTGTTGACGACGGTGTCATGGTACGCCCGTCTAATAAAAAATCTAATAACTAAATGTTAAATAAATACCTATGTATACTATATACCTGTATGTTTTGCTTCAATGGTTGCATAATTTTTAAATAATAAATTATAGACCACCAAGAACGGACTGCGAGTGAGCGCTCTGATTGGTCAATGCGCGACGCCATCACCTCACTTACCGCTGCGGCGGCCATTGCTTTTAAAAAAGAACCGAAAACCAGAGTCGACTCTAACCTCCAACACCCAACGCGCGTAAAGCACGCGCCCGCGCATTCCGTTCTGTCGTACTACTTTTTTTTTTCTTTTTTTTTTCTTGATAGGTCTACTTACCAAATAAGCATTTCTTTCTTTTACTTCCAACTAACACCTAGCAGCTACAGCTGTAGTACCTATCCTAGTACATCCCTACATGCCTCAAGAAGATGTCAGCAACCGTAGGGGCCCAGCTGGATCGAAGCCTACTGGGGCCAAGGGTCTGATTCTGAAAGGAAGTCTCGGCCCTGGTATGAAAGGCAATGAAGGAACAGGAGTGGGTTTTAGTCAGTAAAAGTATAACACTATCTCCCCACTCCACCCAAGAGCGGGGAATGTCATTGGATGATTTTCCCACCGAATAAAAAAAAAGTACATCCCTACATTTTGCGAGTAATGGTTAAATCCAGACCCATGTACATGTTACCGTGGCCCTAGCGATGGGTAACTGAAGGAACTCTGTGGGTTTTAGTCTGTAAAAGTCTGACACTCTCTGTTATTTTACCCGAGAGCGGGAGAAGTTTTATGATGATATCCCACCCTCAGTTTTTTTGAGGAAGCTGATTTCCCACCTAAAAAAAAACCCTCATTTTTTTGATGAAGCTGTTAAGCGTAATCTTCAAAATAATATAACAGTTTAATAATAAGATTTATTTTCTCGCCACAATAAACAATAATTACATACTTTCTAGGATAAACTAAGCTACTAAGCTGTAAGTCCCGGTGCGTACTGTAGTCTTGGGACTTGGGTGGAAACTCGGGGCTTGTATTTCAAGACACTAGATATCATCCTTAAGGTTTTATTTTATATTGAAAACTTTGTTTTATAATATGTAATAAGAGCCCAGGATCGCTGGCAACGTGAATTATTGTGGAATATTATTATTATTACTAATATGATCATATCATTGGTAGGCGTATGTATACTGTAAATAACTTCCTCCAAAGCTGTATAAGAATAGCCTTGTGAGATCAGACCAAAAACTTGTTAAACATAACTTTACAAGCCCACGATCGTTTTTGTTACTAAACTGATCGTCCTTTCAAGTTTTTTAGGGTAACACAATCGGATAGTAAATAACATTATACAAGCTCTCTTTTTATCCACGCGGCTTAAAAATATCCCAAAACGAAACCAGTCTAAAAATAAAACGTTTAACTTCAACATAAGGCGTTTAATTTTGACACATTGTCAAGAGAAAACACAATCCATACAATAGCTTTATAAAAATGTGCGTGTATAAACTAATTTGACAGAATTTGTAATAAAATTTACATAATGCGAGAAAAGACCACCCCGCAAGAAAACACAAACGACGAGAATTTTATTTTCATGCTCACATTTGCGCAATTTGTATACAGAATGTAAATTAGAAAGCGCCTTATTTCAGCCAACGGCGTCAGGTTATTTGGCTCCGTGTCGCGCTCCCGCTTGACGAATGAAAAATATAGATACAATGAATACAACTCTTTAGTCACATTCGTTACCTTTCAAATTTCGCTCCTTTAATGAAATGTAATGACGAATTTAATATAAAAGACTTTTCTCGTTAGTCTAGACGTTTATTTTGCCAACACCCTTTATTTTCATTGCATTGCGTTAATGGTCGCTTTTTTTTTTAATTAAATTTTACATCTGTAAATGCGCAAAAAGAATATTTTAGAAGTCAAAGTGTCGAAGACTTCAGACTGTAAAAAAGAAAATTCACACATGAATGTTTCGATTTATTTATCCATAGCATCGTGATTTGTAGCTTTGTGAACACAACGTTTGCTTTGTACATTGCAATACGTTTAAAACATTTCGACGTTTAAATGTTTTATTCCGATTACCGATGTGCAATCAACGAATGATTCGTTCTATAATATTGTTATAGCAACCACACAAATAACTATGATTGTTTCGATATTTGACCAGTTTCGATTCGCTGAAAATGCGAGGCATGCGCGACATTTTTTGCTGTAGGTGGATTCACAGCTAGGCGGTATCAGTCGTTAGGTACAGTTAAAATGGGATACAGTCAGCGACATTGTATTGAATGTACAAAATCGAATCCGTGTTCCCAGTGGGGTGAATGGAAAAAATGTTTTGTTGCTAGCGCCGCGGCGCGTCGCGCTGTCCACTGAAAGATTTACAGCCCTCCATTACTGGTTCATGTAGCCGCTCTGCCCAGAGCGAGAACACTTGCGATTTAGATTAAATTGTCTGTCGGATATTGTTTAACTAAATGTTTTGAGCGGTTAGTTCCGCGCCTCCTCGCAGATGTCCCACTAGTTAATCATTAACTGGCGCTGGAGGACATCTGGGAGCTAAGTTGGAGCCCGTGCTGAGGTTTATTTGCACACTATGTGATGGGGGTTCCAACTTAGTTTATGGATGAGCTAATAAATTAAGTAGTTGGTACGATAGATTTTATATTAAGGAGCTGGTATGCTGTAAGTCACAATGGTATTTTCCTGTAAACACTGATGTATTTAACGTTAGTAGGATGCGACCTATTTGTGTTGTTTATTCAATTTAACAGATCAAAAAGATCAGATTTACCAAAATATCTCTGGAATTTAATTATTAAACTCCTTTGTTATAAAACTTATTTGTATAAATTTTCATAATTACAGAATTTATTTGGAACATGTCTTTTAAGCGAAAATTTTCAACATAATTACGAAAATAAACTGTAATACAAGTAATTAAACACGCACGCTAATTAAATTGAGATTTAACACAAATAATTTGCGGTAGCTCGAACAAAATGAATGCGACATACCTACATCGCGAAGCTGACGCAATAATGCCGCCGTTGAAAAACAATTTCATTTGATTAAACATTTTCAATCAAAATAACAATATAATATTTGTCCTTAATACTGTTTATCATAAATCTGATTACTTTTAAGTAAAAGTCAAAACAAAAAGTGAAAAATATCGAAGTAATCAAACAGAATCTAAAGACTTATCCAGTTTATCAAAATCCCAGTTAAATTGATTCGATAAAAGTATAAATAGCACCTGTGTCCTCACTCCTACACATACAATCAGAGCGTGCAGCGGTGCAGGGTGACGGATTGCAAGTTTCTCGCTTACGACCGCCTGAGGAGCCATTGCCGTCGGTAGACTCTTATATTACAATTTTCGGGGTGGACAACCAGATGCTACATTTTATATTAACGATTTATTCCCAGTTGACTAACGAACCTTTATTATTTTAGTCATACAAATCCTAAAATTCGAAACTCTTCCGTACCTCGGAAAGCCAGTGTTCCCGGTTGTCATTTGTAGATCATAGATAGGCGTTACGGATAGTCACAAGCTAGGAAATCTGATATCAGTCTTGCGAAGTGGTATCGTCTTACTTAGTTACTGAATTGTGGAGGTCAGATAGGCAATCGCTTTTTGTAAAATACTGGTATTCATCAGCATCCAGTTGGACTAAAAATTGACCCTTATTTGTTTGGGAAAAGGCTAGGTAACTGATTATACTGTTTTAATTGATCTGTGACAAATCCTCAAATGTTCTAAAAATACATATACAACATTATTTACAGTAAATACGAAACCTGAATATAGTTTGTTCAGAATTAGTAACTGAATCGATTCCACTAATAATTTTTACTTCATGTTATATTTTTTCCCAAAAATATTTAAACAAGGTCACAAGTTGGACACCACTGACGCTAACTACAACACAGGGCACGGCAGGTCATAGCGGGCATAAGCCTTCATCGCACAGCTGGGTGCGGGAGCAAAACAACCCCTCAGTCGCCCGGATGGCCCGGTGACCATGTATTTGTGCGAAAAACCAGATACAATAACTTTGTAATTTTTCATTTTTCACAGTTATGAAATTTTGTGCGTAGATTCTTTACCTAAAAATACTAGACACGTTGTTCGGGTTTCGCATATACTAAAGTTGTATAATACTAGCGACCAGCTCTGCATGGGTGATACTGATCTTATAAATTATTAGCTTTTCTCCACTATCTTTAATATGCGTGAATTATACACCTTAACCTTCCTCATGAATCACTCTGTCTATTGGTGAAAACTACAAGAAAATTGATTCAGTCATTTTTGAGTTTATCGCGTACATACAAAATTTGCTTGAAGTTTACTATGCAGTCTTTGGTCCAATCTCATGATAGCAACCAATCAATAGGTCCTGTTACGATTTTACAAGAAGAATATATTTTAGATTGTTTTATGTCGAACGGGAAAACTAAAATTGAACGGGACAAATAAGACGCCAACGTCTCAACAATATGATGGATAGTAAACAAGAAATGCACTGAACAAAAATAAACTCGGCCAACTTCGTTTTATACGAGAAACGTTGAGAAATATAACCTAAAATATGAAAGCTGGCAGCACTTGAATGTTGGTTAAAAATAACTCAAACGCGAAGGTGTCCAGTACTTTTATATTTTTTCCGGATCCGATATGAAGAGAATGAATAAAGAATTGTACCAAGGGACCTCTTAAACCGAGTATGATGTCATAAAAATGTTTTATAATTTTCCGCATCCTTTTATAGGATTTGCTTTTGATTTACAAGTTGATGATCGTTATAGATTGCTATTTATTTTTAAAATTTGTTCATGTGAACCTAAATTAATGTTTATTCTTTTTACCTTACCTGGGAGCCAAATAAGTAATAATAATATGTTCTTGTTACTTACGCAGCGTTGTTCACAAAATTGTGTACCAACTTGTATGTAAGCCACGTATCTAAATACATAATACATTTTCGTAGTTTACCAAATATTACCAAAAACAATACATTGGGTCCCGAATGTCTTAAATGTTACAAAGCGTGTACTCTATTTCATTATGAAAAGGAGGTAGGATTGTGTAGGCCACTCACGAGGTCGGCTCGTTTGTGAAGGTAACAATGTTGGATGGGGAAAGAGTTAAAAAGGCTGGCGGGCTCGGCTCTACAAGCGCAAGTGGCTGCTACCGTTTACGGCCACTTGTGAGTGTGACCACCAAGCTGCCGTGTGTGCGGCACACGGCAGCCTTCGACCTTCCAAGACTGTTATAGCTTTTATTTTTAATACTTGATGCTGGACTGGATTTTATCGAACATCTTGTACGTTCGGAGTCGGGTTGATCTGAGAATTTTGTGGACGGTCATTGACATTAAAAACACTACAAAACACGTTCTAGCTACTCGAGTATAGTCGAGTAGCTAGAACTTGTTTTGTAGTATTACATCTAACATAACCGTTATTGTTATCTATTCTGCTTCTATATTCGATACATTGAAACTTATGTTTGTATTCAAAATGCCAGAGCTAAAATGAGTACCTAACTATACTACCTGAATATATTTTGTACTCCTACACAACATAATAGACATAATGAAGGTAGATGTAGTATAATTGATTTTTCACCACAGCTGCTCAAATAAGTAGGTTTTGCTGCTTGAAAACAGTGAGCAAAACTCGATTTTGCTCACTGCGTGAGACAAAGTAACTTTTTAATTATTATTTTTTTTAGCCATACAATTCGAAACATTCGAACTGCACTATACTCTTTCTCTTTCTCGCCCTTATAAAAAAGCGAGTGAGAAACATGCCATTTCGAAATTCATTCCGATTTTGAAATTCCACCACAAAGAAAAACACGTTCGGAAATGCGTAATAAACAGAAAATATTTGTAAAATATAAAATTGTTTTTTTATTTATAAATAAATTATTGAATTTTAAATTTATTATTGTATTTGAACAAAAATAAGAGTACCTGAGTACTTATAGCAGCAGATAAAACTGGCATTTAACCTTTAAATAATTATTTCTAGTTTCAACATTGACTGTTTTAGAACGTGCTTTAAAAAAACAGCGGAAAGAAAATAGTGGCAAAAAAAGGGGTAAAATAATTGTAAAATATGAGCAAAACTAGCGACAGAGTTAGTATTTATTTTAATTGAAATCATTATTAAATCTATTACTGTTAATTATTTTATTTCCCAAGTAATATGTGTTCTCGCTGCTGAAGTGAAAAATTATGTGTGTAACACGAGAGCAAAACTTTTTGCATCTCGTGCCTTTGAATCCCTCCCCTCGCTCAGGATTGTACTTTAGAATCACTCGCTATATATATTCAATCAAAGAATCCTTCGCTTGCTCAGGACTCAAAATTAGCACTCGCAGCAAAAAACAACTTTGCTCTCTTGTTGCACAAATAACTATAAATTTTTGGTTGCAACAATTTAAGTAATTTGCCGAACTAATAAATATTCCAATAAATAAGAAATAGAGTTCCGCACGTCAAAAGAAAAAATCGGAACCCATATAGGATCACTTTGTTGACCGTCTGTCTATCTGTCTGTCGGTCTGTCTGTTTGTCTGTCTGTCAAGACCCTTTATCTTAGGAATGCGTGGAGGTACCGAGTTGAAATTAAAATCATATACTCAGGTCTGCAGTCCATTGAAGCTGTTAAAAATCAAACTTCTAAGTTAACGAATAAAAAAGATACGGCCGTTTATGTCGCAAAAAACGTATATTTCGATACTCTCAAAGGAATCAAAATTCATAAGATAGGTTACTTTCCGTTGATCCAGAATCCTGATATTTGGCAAAAAGCAAGGTCTTATAGCACGGGTATAGGAATAAATCCGAAAAAAGTAAATTTGTTGTTACATACGTCAAAAAAAATACTTTTTTGCAATTCGGAAACGTCCTCGAGACTCCATTCGTGAATTGTAGTTTGTACGGAAACCTCAGTGCGCGAGTCCGACTCGCACTTGCCCCGTTTTTCTATATGTAATTTATAATTCTATTTTAAGTTTTGTTTTGTTTTTGATCTTCAGTATGTATAATTTGTTAATTGTTATAAGTTTTGATTTACTCTTTTGAAAATGGAACACTGTCGTCTTCCTCCTGTCCTCCTGGAGGAAGGCCTTAATAGCTGCGACACAGTTGCTAACTAATGCAGCTATTTTCTTACGCAAACAATTTATAAATGTATTTAAAAAAAATATTTATTAAACTGTCTCGTAGGCATCGTAGTCACAAACGCTACTGTTTAGCGTTCGGTCCTGAATTCTTTTACCAGGTCGGTAAAGCAGTAGGTACTATGCGATGTCCGAGTTTGGAATTTGGTAACGTAACACCCCGTGCCTCGGAAAGCACATACAGCCGCTGGTCCAGCGTCTGAGATCTCCCCGGTCTGGTTAGATTGCCGTCCCATCAGATAATGAGAGTAATGGTGCACCTGTGTTTGCGCACACGCTTGGACACTGTAATATCTCCTGCTTACCTAAATAATTTCCGTTCAGATTGGCCACCGTAATCTAAATTCGAACGGTGTTTTTTTTTTAATTGTGTTCAGAATAAAATAATTTCAATTGTTAAAAAAAAAATATCAACAATTTATACAGTCAATATTTATTGACTTTAACACGCAAATAAATGACGAAATACATACCAAATGTCAATTTATTCATTCGGTGTCCGTTGACGAAAGATAAACACAAATGGAAACGGTCGCAACTAAATCGGACGCAGGTATACACGGGCACAAACAATTGGAGCTTATGGAAATCAGGGTCCGTAGTATTTTACCGGATTAAATATACTAGCAATTAGTGCCGTCCCGGCAACCTCCAGCAGGCCAGTTATTTATCGCGAGGTCTAAGACTTAATTAAAACATCTTACTTTGAGCTACTCGGAACTATACGTATCCCTTTGGTAGCGAATTAAATTAGGTCAAACTTGCATCAGCGCTGTGTTTGTAATTATTAAGTACAGCGTGTTCTTATTAATTATTACGGGAAATACGACCCAGCTGGATAGATACATATATACTGCGCGGACACAATCGCTCTATGTGTACTTTGCAATGAAAATTTAATCAATCATGCCTATCAGCACAAATTAAATACTCATTGTGTCTGTGTGATGCGCATAATTATCGTGAAATTGGAATTTAAATACAAACAAAAAGTCTTAACCTAACCAGTCACTTAGAGGAATTAAACTGGCGCAAATTAAAAGAATTAATGTAAACCAATTCAACCTTAAAAAGTATGAAAAGAAAACTTTAAACTGGCTGAATCAAAATTAAAAGTCAAGAGCAACAGACATTAGCATTACTTTAATCACTATCGGGGGACGTCCGATCTTCGCGGCGTCTGAATGTGCAGTGAATACTGGGCCCGCTTGGAATGGAGATTGGAATTAAAACTCGGCTTATTAAGACTACCCTCCGGATTAGAGCAAGTTTTCATTGAACCACGTGCCATTCAGCTCGTGTTAAACGAATTTTACGTTTGATGGGACGGTTATTGTTTGTGTTTTGTCTTTCGAATAGTTCGTTTGCGTAATGAATTTCTTTTGTGTTAGGCTTTTAGATTGTTTTATATCAAAAAGGTTTCACTAACAATGATTGATAGTGCTAAGTTAAGCGAAATAACCTTTTAAATGGATTCGGTTCGGATTTTTTTGTACATTGATATTGATCTTGTTAAACTTCTTTTTTGTCTAATTTATTATTTATGTATTTGAATTAATATAGTAGTACTTCTCGATTTAAATAGATGTTAGTGAGAATAGCGGGGCCAGTTAGAGCAGATACATGCTCTGGCAGGCCAGAGCAACGAATTGTTCGAAAGAGTTACCGTGGCCATCGCAAAGAGCAACAGGAAGAACACTGTGGGTTTTAGTCAGTAAAGCTCTGACACTCCCTTTCGCTCCGCCTAGAACGGGGGAAGTCATTTCATGATTCCCACGCAAAAGAGATAGGACCCTATTCCTGACACCTGCGGACACTATTTATTATATTTTAAAATGTTTTTCTTTTTAAAGAATATTTAAAAATGTAATATATTATGTTTTTGTACATAATATATTATATTTTTAAATATTAAAAGAAATACATTTAAAAATAATAGAAACATAATGATTATATATATATATATATATATTATTTTTTTAACGAATAAATAAACAGATTAATAATATAATTTCCCGTGTAGCCCCATACGAAACATTAACAGTAACAATGCTAACGTGATACAATACAACGTAATTATTTGAAAGCGTTAATTAAAAACATCAAAGCGACTTGAACGCGAACGAGACCGCAAGTCACGGCAGTCTCACCCTATTGAATAAATATAAAGGTTTTAAGCTTTTAAATTATTACTTTTCAAGCAAACTTTATCAGCGGTTTATTATCATAATTGGTCCTCTTTGCGCATTGAATTATAATCGTTTTATAATATCCTTTAGGGAATATTTTGTAGCTACTTATATTTTTTTTGCTGTAAACATTTATTGTAAAGCTTTAGAAGTTTTTTATGACATTTAATAGCTTCATTTAGGATCTTTTGAGAGTTCGGTGGTTTTAAACGTTACCTAAAAAGAATCACTTTTGTATTGTATCTGTCACAAGCCATATAAACGTAGGTACCTGTACCTACTAAATCATTTTATTGTAAGATGTTTTGATAATAATAAATTGTAGGTCTACTAAGATGTTTGTACTTCGTTGTTGATGAAGAAATTTAAAAAAAAAAACACTTTAGGAGGGCAATTTACCTGAGGCGGAGGAAAGTCAAAGAAAAAATAATAATAATTTCTTTATTACGAGCAACAAGACTCAAAATATGATAGTTCATTGCTTCAGCACCCCAGCAGAGATACTGAAGCAACGATTTAAAATACAGCAGTCCAGTCTGCCAGCAATCATGCCCAAGATGCCGCTGGGACTAGCTCGCACCCTGCGCACCAGGGATGCACATCTTTTACGCATTAATGCATAAAAGCAATCAACTCGCATTTCCGCAAACATCCCTGATGCACTACAGAAGCGAGGCAGCCCCATCAACACCCTGAAAGCGCTGTACGGCCCTGTTGCGTTAAACGTACCCACAGGCTACAGGTGTAGAAAAAATGGATGGATTGTGTGAGAAATGATATGAAAGAAAAAGGAGTTATTGATAGCGTGACGGATAATAGGACAGAATGGAATAAAAAAGTTTTTACAAAAAAAAAAAATAACCAACTTAACTAAAAAAAAACACTAAAAGGATCAAAATAACTTTAATTTCGGAAGTCGGTGTTTCTCGGTATTGTTTGTTTCTTATTTAACACCGATTTCCGAAATTACAGTTATTTTGATCCTTTTTATGTCACAATTTTTAGTTTCGATACACTTATAACCGGAGTGCCTATTTCTCATGACAATTCCAATGAATCCAAACACTGCTAGGATACATCGTTTTATTATGAAGTTCCCGTGTCTACCTTCCACCTTCTGGCTCCATCATCTGATCATTTCGATAGTACCTTATAACCAAAGTGCATCTCATGACAATTCTAATAAGTCCACACACGGCTAGGATACATTGATTAATTACAGAGTTCCGGTGTCTATCTTCCGGCTCCATCATCATCATCAGGTTACTTCGATAATAGTTGCTTATAATATTTGACGAGTTCCCGTGATTCCTCATGGACGCCATCATCATGACTGGATTTTGAACCAATCTAGAAGCATATCCTTTAAGGGGAAAAAAATATTTGCAAATCGGTCCATAAACGACGGAGTTCTGACGTAATACACATGAAAAAAAAAATGCAACCTAATTGATAACCTCCTCCTTTTTTTGAAGTCGGTTAAAAGAGACATGTTGCGCAGAATAAAACGGGAGAAATGCAGGACGATGATGATGATGATGAGGAGGGCAGTATACCTAGTGGTCATTGACTCACCTACATTTTTTTTAAGAAAACGACATCAAGTCATCGTGAATCAACGTATATCGTTAGGCTTAACAATTTTTACCAAATTCAAATCATACAAGTTTGGAAGAAGAAATAAATTGGCGTTTATTGGCATAAAAAAAAATGAAAATATCTTTAAATTAAACAAAAGGCACACTAACTTAACCTAACCTAACCTAACGGCAAAAGGGCCTCATATCAGCATAATGCGAAATGGTAACACACCTGACGCTGATTTTCAGCTGCAGCCCATGAGTGCCATATGCTCGAAAGCAGAAAAAATACAATAAAATTTCTAAAATGTAATGTGCAGAAACCAACTGAAATTAAGTTTTGCGATTTATAATTATAAAACAATCCAAAAGAAAATTTACGAGTCCATCCGGGGTATTATTATTACGCGTTTTTACGAAAATCACCAAAAAATAAATATATAAATAAAAATAATAATAAACTTTTCTGGATTTTTCTAGGAAAACAAAGATATAGAAATAAAAATTTTCAGCCAAAAAAAAATGTGTAAACGTATGAACAAAATGACAATTAAACATTTTTCAAGGTAATTCAAGTTGTACAGACTCGTAGACGTGTGTACAATCAGCACTCGAGCGTTAAAACAAATAATAAAACTAAGATATCATTTAACAATATTAAAAACTGTTAAAAGTGTAAACAATTAATAACATAGGTAAAACTTAAAAAGAGAATAAAACAAGAAAAATGTAAAAAAAATTAAAAATGTGTAAAATTTTTAACAAGGCTAAAATTAAAGAAGTGTAAAAATTTATAACAATGCTAAAATCGATACAAATAAATAGTTGACAAAAATAATAAAATATAATAGTTTAGTGTTCAGCTACTTACGTAGGGATATTAGCGAAAGGGCAATGACCACTATTACCCTACTCATACGACATAGCTATAGGTACATTTGAAGTATTGAAAAAAGTAAGCGTGAGTATTTTATTATTATTAATCGGCTTGCGTTTGACCACTATCTCACCTGACGGTAAGTGATGATGTGGTCGACGATGGAGCACTTTTGCCAAGAAGTAACCTATTCCCTATTCGACTTAAATGTAAAAATACAGACTCCGGTAGGGAATACCACCCCTTACTGTACGCAAAAAAAAATGTAGGTATGTGTACATTCCTGCTTGAATAAATCCTGCGTATACGTTAACTTTAATAAACCACCACTTCGCCTTCTAATAAATTATAGTTGGGTAATTATCGCAACCACGCAATTTGGTCGATCGTCAGCTCAGTCCCTAACTATGCAGCATGTAGGACTACATATATCATGTGGGGAACATATAGGACACCTGTTTCCGACATATCACTTTACAGTTGGCCAATTTCATATTGGTAATGGATACTAATGGATGAGAATGGCCCGGCTCACTAAAGAAAGACGGGGACTTAGTAAAATGCATATTACGAGGAATTTTTCAATTCTTACTAGGAAGGGAATTGTTTCCTTGTTCCATTTTATATTAAAAATAAAATTGGATTACATCTGACTGAAAATTTAATTAATATAGGTATTTTATTCACTGACACAAAACTTATTGACAAATGTAACAGCGTCTTACATAAATTTACAGTTATCAAAAGTAAATATTAGGCATTGCGATTAATACAGGTAGGTATTACGGTTTAAACAAAGTTATTAAAACAACAATGACAGTTTTTTATGTAGGTACGGGTATAAAGACAGAACTTTAAAATATATTCAAAAAGTTCCAAAGCAATATAAATTCATTGCTTACCACAACTTTTAACAGCACAAAATCGAGTCGAGTCAATGTGATACAAACGCCACAACCCGTATAAAGAGAAAACAAACAAAGAATCATACACACACCTGTAAAAGCTGTTGTTAATGATGATGAAAGTTAATGAAGCTTGTCAAGTTAGACAAATTAAGGCAATTCGTACCGGGCAAATCCCGACCCCTTATTAAAAAAAAACCGGCCAAGTGCGAGTCGAACCTGCACAAGAAGGGTTCCGTATCATTATCTATACAACATTATGAATTGGACTGAGGCTGTCCTCAAGCGGCTCCTGCCCAACATAGGGGGTCCAGACGCCTCTTGCCGGAGGCTCTATGCAGGCATCGTTCGGTCCATGGCCCTTTATGGACCGCAGGTGTGGACGCCGTCGCAACCGCACGGTTTCCCGCGAAGCGGCGAGCCTCCTTGCTGGCCTACCACCATGGGATCTGGAAGGTTGCACGCATGCACGGTTTACAAGTGGAGATGCAACGACGGGGCCAAACTCCGCTGCCGCGACAAGTCGCGGCATGGCGGATCGAGTTCTTGCGGGATCTCATGGTGGAATGGTGATAGTGACTATCTCAACCCAGTGCTGGGCACGCCAAAATTATGGCGCTATGTCCCCTCTTTGATGAGTGGCTGGAAAGACCTCACGACGTCCTCACCTTCCGCATGACGCAGGTTCTCACCGAACATGGAAGGTTCGGGAATTTCCTGCACCGGATTCGTGCGGAAGTAACGCCCGGTGGAGCACACGGTAGAGGTGTGCCCCGCTTGTGCAGAGTACCCCCGTATTCTCGTGGGGGAGATCGGCGGCAACAGTCTCTCGCACTGGGCTTTGGTACAGGCCATATTCCGAGCCGAGGAGGAGTGGCAGGTGGTCGCCTGCTTCTGCGAAGCAGTGATGCTAGCAAAAGAGTAGGCCGCAAATGCACGCGCGAAGGAGCGGCCCTCACACCCTAGCTGCCGGGATCCCGATCCCGATTTCCGGCCACCGTAAGCGTAGAAGCAATGGGTAGCTCGCCGTCCGATCGTCGGTAACCCGCTTTAATATCTATTTTATTCTATTTTTACTATGTAATGTTATAATGGAAACTGAAAAATACATCATTTGTGAAAATTTCAACTGTTTAGCTATCACGGTTCATGACAGCCTGGTGACAGACAGTGAAGTCTTAGTAACAGTATCCCGTTTTACACTTTGGGTACGGAACCCTAAAAAACCAAAAAAAAACAAAAGCGCAGCGGTCGGCGACCCTCAAGTCGTATAAATACGACAACATAATTGTAGTATGCAGGCGCAAATTTGTTAATTGTGTTAGTAACACAACGTTACCGGCACGTGACTGTACTACGCTCAAAACAAAAGTGCCTACTTTGTACCATTATAATTTACGACGAATCCCGGTGTTGTTCCCAGCCAGCTGATATCGGCTAATTGTTGTAAGAGCTTGTTGCCAACAAAATATTAATTATCTTAAGTATTGTTGAGTGCAAATGGTAAGGCGTTGGTTAGGCGTTAGTTTATTCTTTGAGGTTTATGTCGGCTTCTTACAAGAGTGTTGGAATTATAATAATTAAATTAATGTAACATGGCCTTTGTAGGGTTCATCAAAAGTTGAGTTTATTACGGGAAAAGTGATATGAGTCGGAATCTGGTGGTATTTAAAGCCATTAATTTTGTTTTTCAGGTGGGAAATTATCAAATGACTTGTCTCACTCTAGGCTGGAGCAAAAGGGTGTGTCAGATGTTTACTGACTAAAATCCACCTTTTTCCAAAAGTTTCCTTTTGCATTACAGGGCTATCTTTCAAAAATTCCCGCGGCCCTAGCGGACATCGACCCTAATAGGTCCGGGACTGACGTCTCTTTGAGGCGCACGTGCAACACTTCGTGCCATCGACGACACGGGTTCGGTCCTTAACGGACGGGCGGACGGAGAGCTACCTATCACTCATCGTCCACAAGCCGAGGCCTATAGTGGCCGGAGATCACCCTGCGTCATCAGGCACTTGAAGCGTCTCCTGTGGTGGCAGGTATGGCGTGAGGATGTCCGTTCTCTTATGGTTGCGACCATCTAAGCTCCTTCGCTCACATCACTGCTACACAGAAGAAGGTGACCATGTCTCATCCCTTCTGTCTCCAAAGCATGGCCTTAACCAGGGTCGGGCGCCGCCGCTGGTCGCTTCTACGAGGACACGGCGGGGTCCGCCCAAATCCATTACACCTACGTAACCATTTTGCGCCCACAGAAGTTCGCGTTCAAATATGATTTATTCATTTGATCTGCCTACGTAAGGCAGAACAAATAACATATTAGTAAACTAAAATAAATTCTACCAAAGAAAAGCGTAAAAATTCATAAGACTTACCCTCATCATCCTACTGAAACTAAAAATATTACTCTTTATAAGATCAGTGTTTCTTATTCGAAACAGTAATTGAAATAAATGTGCTTAGGTGTTTAATGTAAAGGAATAAAAACTGTTTTTCTGGGAAGAAAGTAACAATGTCGACCTGGCATTCAGCCAAAGCTAAATTAGATAATGGAGTTTGCGTGCAAAAATATAGGAAACCGAGAACAAAGACAAATGGGGTCGACTCTGACTCTGAAATGGTGAAATAAAATAACACGGGGAAGATTGAGGTTGCCTCCGAACGGCGCGAGTCATGTCGTCACGTGCACAAGACGTGGTTACACTTAGTACACCAACGAAACCGATATTGCACCTAAATGGAATAAGTTCCTTTTTAACAAGCTTTTGTGCTCCCACGAAACTTGTGAAAAAATGCACCAACTTGAGGGAGTTAGGAAACTTCGTCGAGTTTATTTTGAAGACTCCCCCGCGCCGCGGCGCGCTTGAGAGTAATGTGCAAGTGTTGCATTTTATAAAATACAGTGCCGTGATGCAACACCACAATGAATTTCAAATTTTCAACTCAAAATGTAAAATGACTTAGAAAGTGTTGGAACTAGAACTTGGTTGAGAAAATATATTTTTATTTCTAAAGATTAACAGGTTCTAAAAATAATAATAAAAAATAAAACGATCTGGTCAGTGAAGCCACTCTAATAGAACCAAGAACGTGAAATTTATCACAGTAATATTATAAAAGTGATAGTTTGTGAGTGTGTATATTGTGTTGTTTGTTTTCTTACTTCTTCACCGTTGAACGGATTTAAATGAAATTTGGCACACGGGTAGACCATCTGTCCGAGTGTCTTCTCAAGATTCTGCAATATTTCGGTCACATTGCAAGGAAAGCCGGCAATCTCGCAAGGCTCATACTGAGTAAGTTCATAAAACTGCGTAACCTTAGAGAATTTCCTGAGGAAACTTGTTTAGTAATAATTTATTCCTTTCAATCTCGGTATGGTACTGTTGTAATTTGCGAGTTCCATTCCGACTGGGTTATAAGATTTTATACATGCAGGGATAAAACCGACCGGACTAAATAATAACGTCGTGATGCTGGCAACGATGATTTATTATATCGCTTTCCTCGACCGCCCGAATGAACCACATGAAAAATGATCTCGGTTATTGCTAGCAGCAACTCTGCAGTTGACGCTTTGTTTAAGCACAAATGACTCCCACTATGAAGTTGTTATTTCGTCCGACTTATGTTTTTACCGGATTGTGAACGAACGGGCCTGCCTGACGCGTCGTCGCGCTCAGCTCTCGCCACACTATGATAAATTGACTGGCACAAAATCTCGGGGTTTTAGGTTCATTGTTATCTTCTAAGCGTACATGATTGCAATTCACAAGCTGAACGAAAATTTTGTTCTGTGTTTTTTTTTGTAGCAAAAATTTTGTTGAAATTTTTCGTTATCCAGTTTGAAAAAATATCTTCAACAAATGCTTTACTTGCGTTTGTGAGCTTGTTATTTTGCGATGCAGCTTTAAATTCTTGAACAAAAATATTTATTTCCTCTCTTCCTCTTTTCGTTTCATATTTTTTGACAGACCTTTTTTCCCACTTAACAAAATAGGTTTTAATGCGGCAGCCCAGATTAAAACATAAACACGTCAAAGAAACAACTAGGTGAGACCTAAATCAACTTTTTGCGTCCTACTTAACACGGGCATTTACATAAAACTTTCAACAATGGTCCATAGTATGTATACATGCAGTATTTATTTAAAGTTAATCACCGCCGGAGTCGAAAACTCTGCTTTTTTTGCGGCGAGACCTTTTAATTGTCAGTTCGGTTTAAACGGAGAGTGCGAAACGGTTGTGATAAGGGTTTCTTTTCTCCTCGGTGCCGGAAATTAATTGTCACCGAACGGAAAATAGGGCGAAAGTCCAATTAATTATTAGTTACTTCATTTATTTAACCCGCCTGCGCGGAGCTTCTTTCTGATATTAATGTTTAAGTGCCAGACTAATCTTAAGTCGCCCTTTAAAATAAGGACCCAATTTTTTTTCCTTCCTTAAATTTGCAATGAATATTCCCCGTTGGACCACTTTCCGTAAAAGCTTTTGAACAAATACGTACCTATGTAGAAGTATCTACATAAAAATGTCACAACTGCACAAAAGCCCTTTACTCTAAAGGAATAATTTAAAATAAAATCCATTTAGCTACCAATGTCTGATTACTGAAAGGTTATTTTACAAATCTATTGAAATGATGTGTCTTGATCTTTATTTATTTTAATTAAGTTCGTCATTAATTATTATATTTTGAGTTCTCCTAATTATAGGTACTTAATGTTCACATCACAGTATTTATTAGTTTATTATTTAAGCATGCCCCGTAACCTTATTGACAATCTCTTATTTTAATTATTTATTATTAAATTCAAGCGAGTTTAGCAAATATAATTATTATTTATTTCTTGTTGCACACCTACCAATGTAAACTTTTTGACTCGGAAACGACCGGTATAAAATGGATTGTAGCATTAAGTTCATCTATGTGCTTTTCTCTCCTAGAGAGGAGGCCTGAGTCCCAGCAGTGGGAACTTTATAAGGCTGATTATGCTATGTACTAGAGAGAGTACACACGAGCGGCATGTGGTCAACGGCAGAGGTAACTGCAGCCGTCGACACGTAGGCAGCGACGACCGCCGAAATTCTAACTTTGAAGATCAGCGGCAGCCGTGGTGTATGTCAAGTGTCACAATAGGTCGACGGCTGCAGTTACCTCTGCCGTTCGCAACACGCCGCTTTTATTGTATGAGCTCTTACTATACATACATTTTAAATAAGTGACATTAACTTAAAATAAATCATTCAGGTCCCTGCTCGATAAGCAATATCAATAAAATTCACCACTACTCCCAATTACATGAAATCTTTGCAAACAAAAAGGTCGTAATGCCAACTTTTGTGTCTAAACAAAAGTTTCGTCTAAAATTGCCAAAAGTTTGAATGAAGTGACTTAGGTAACTCGCGGCGCTTTGTGCCGTCAGCTGCGGTGATCCCACCGCCTTCTTAATGTAACGAAATAAAAAATAATATTTATTTATACGTAGATACCCGAAGAACAACGTGACATGAAGAAAAGCATTTAAAATCAATGCTGCAGGAGTTTCCAATGACTTTCGTTAAAGTTAATATCGACTTTGTGACGGTTGCTTTTAGTATTTCCAACAATCACTGTGACCGAGCATAAATTGTGTGTTAGCATACTCAGCGTTTTTCTACAGGAAAATATTAGTTTTAGGGTCCAAGATAGTAATATTAGGTAAGTATTTTGTTATAAATGTTCCTATAATAAAGGCATCGATAATGACAATATATTAGCTTCTGTCAGTAGTTTCGCCAGCGTGGTTTTAGTGCTTTCTCTCATTTTAATTATAGCCTATTTGTTATTCTGTTTTAAGTATAAGCTATACCTATTACTGCAAAGTTTCATCAGAGCCCGTTAACGCGTTTGAGCGTGAAGAAATAACAAACCCACAATCCTGCATAACATTTCAACCGAAAGACGTCCACTGCTGGATATTATTATGCGTCTCGCATCCATCAGATTCGCGAAACCCTCACAACCTCACTTTGTGGGAGGCTTTCCAACGCTGCGTCTTCCAGTACGCGGTCGCCACTCCAGAACCTTTCGGCTTTTAATTTGTTAGTGTGGTTAAAATATCAGACAAATAATAATTACTTACAGGTTTAATTAACCCACTCGTACTTTCGATAATAAGGTCGAAATTAAATTCTATAAAGAGATAAAGCTGCTTGATTGTTTTTGTATATTTGTGATCATGTTTATTAAAGTCAGTAGATCGGATAACATTATTTTTTTTACGAATTATGTATGCTACACCTAAGTGCGACTTTTGGTTCCAGTAACATAGATTCTTGTAGAAGCCGTGGCCATGAAACGCAAAGGGCAACTAAAGGAACACAGGTGGGTTCTAGTCAGCTCGCCGTCCGACTGAGTCGTCAATAGCGCGTAATGTTGCACGCGCGCCTCAAGGAGATGTCAGCAACCGTAGAGGGCCTGGGCACGCCGTAATTATGGCGGTAAGTCCCTTCTTTGAGGAGTGGCTGGAAAGGCAACACGGCGTCATTACCTTCCGCATGACGCAGGTTCTCACCGGACACGGTAAGTTCGGGAAGTTCCTGCACCGGATTCGTGCGGAAGCGACGCCCGGGTGTCGCCACTGTGTGGACCGCCCGGAGGACACGGTGGAGCATACGGTGGAGGTGTGCCCCGCTTGGGCAGAGCAACGCCGTGTCCTCGTGGGGGTAATTGGCGGCGGCGATCTCTCGCGCCGGGCCTTGGTACAGGCCATGGTCCGAGGCGAGGAGGAGTGGCAGGCGGTCGCCTCCTTCTGCGAAGCAGTAATGCTTGCAAAGGAGGCGGCCGATCGCGTGAGGCAGCGGTCATCACGCCCCAACCGCCGCCGGGATTCCGATCCCGATTTCCGGCCACCGTAGGCGCGGGCTTGTGGACGGCGAGTAATGGGTGGCTTGCCGTCCGACCGTCCGGTAACCGTCCGGACCAAGCCCAAGTCGTCAACGGCGCGTGCTGTTCCACGCGCGCCTCAAGAAGATGTCAGCAACTGTAGGGGCCCAGCAGGGTTGAAGCCTACTGGGGCCAAGGGTCTGATTCTGAAAGGAAGACTCGGGCCTGGTACGAAAGGCAACGAAGGAACAGGAGTGGGTTTTTAGTCAGTAAAAGTCTGACACTATCTCCCGCCCCGCCCAAGAGCGGGGGATGTCATAAGATGATTTTCCCACCGAAAAAAAAAAAAAAAAAGCAACCGTAGAGGGCCTAGCAGAGTCAAAGCCTACTGGGGCCATGGGTGATAGGAAAGAGAACCCCGGGGCCCTGAAACGAAACCAAAGAAGGCACAGGAGTGGGTTTTAGTTTGTTAAAGTGTGACATGCCCTCCCGCCCCGCCCAAGAGTGGGAGATGACACTAGATGATTTCCCACCTAAAAATAAGGTGTGTTTTAGTCAGTAAAAATCTGATACTCCCTCTCACACCAATTAGAGCGGGAGAAGTTATTTGATGATTTCCTACCCAGATTTAAAAAAATAGAATGTCCGTGGGAGCAACATCGCAAAAAAAGCTAGATCTACAATAAATTCGAAGTAATGTTATCTATTTACTATTCTCGTAACTCGAAGAAGTTGTTACTTCAACTATATTAGAAACTAACAGTTTATTGTGTACTAGCTTCTGCCAGCGGCTTCGCCCGCGTAAAATTAGTTTTCTCCATACTAACTTTGGAAATTCACTCCCTAAAGTGATGAAACGCCTTTTCATCACTTTAGAGAGTGAATTTCTTTAGAGAGTGAATTTTGGAAAATCCTCTCTTAGTGCTCACTTACGTCATAAAATGAAACCATGTGCAAAATTTCACCTTCATAGTTCCAGTAGTTTCAGCTGTGCGTTGATATGTCAGTCAGTGAGTTTCTCCTTTTATATAAATAGATTTATTCTATAATTTTACAATTACGTACAATAAGTTTATCATTTAATGCGCAAAAAATATTAAGCTGTAAGTTACATCGGTGATGAAACACCAAAAATGAGAGTGGCTATTTAACACAAAAAATAAGTTTTTTTATTATTATTATTATTTGGTATAAACCAGTGCTTGACCGCGATCCCACCTGATGGTAAGCAGTGATGCAATCATTGATGGTGAGGCGCACTAGTTTATTTAGAGCCTATTCACTCTAGCCTTGAAGGCACCTAAATTATAGTTGGACGGGAAGACCGCAGCAGGCAAATTGTTCCAGTCCCTCGATGTACGCGGTATAAACGACGAAGCAAATCGCTTAGTTCGGACCGTTGGTGTTTCAACAACGTAAGGGTGGATACTCGCCGTACGTCGGGTTGTCCGATGGTAGAAAGGAGATGGCGGAATCAAGTCATGCAATTCCCGCGCACACTCTCCAAAATGCAACCTGTAAAATACCGATAGGCTGGCTACCCTGCGCCTGTGCTCGAGGCTTTGTAGATTGGACTTAACCAAATCTGGATCCCCAATTAGCCTCTTCGCACGCCTTTCTACTGTTCTCCAAACTAGGAAACAATCCTGTATCTTAAAGAACAGATTACGTCAGTTACTGTTGTAATTTTGATGTTATTTTTCTAATACACGACACTAAATGGAGTCTAATCTAATCACGAAATTAAATAATCTATACCTACATCTAAATAAAATTGTAGTGTCTGTTTGTAATATCAAAATAAAATTATATAAAATTTTACTAAATACATATGACATTATATTCGAATCGATAACTATAACAACAATGTTTTTTTTTTACTGTTTGCCTATCTGTCTGCTTGTTCCGTCTAATCTTCGAAACGCCTGGGCCGATTTTGACGGAACCGGAACGATCCGACTTTCTCAGGTAGATAGCTGATGTTATAAGGACTTTTAGACAATTTAGACTTTTTTTAGTAATTTATATTTATTAGAAAAGAAAGAAAAAAATATTTTAGAGTCAAGCGCAAAAAAATCTTGAAATTGTGACAAAATGACATTGTGTTGTTTTACGAGTAATGCGAACGAAGTCACGGGCACCGCCAAGTTTATTATATCAAAAAACTGTAGATTTTAGTCAAGGTTAAATGGCAACCATTATATTATTATAAAAGGGTCAGTCAGGGGCAGTTGTGCACATGTGTCTTTATGACATCATACTGGCATCACTAATCGGCCCACACCGTGTTAATTGCCACAATACCTCCCTGGGCGATATTAACGTCCATTATGTTGACCTTTCGTCCTCAACGGCGATGAGGTTCCTTGAGGTCAGAAGGATAATTTTTGGTAATAAGGGATTCCATGGACTTTTCATATTTGAGAAGAAACTAAAAAAAAAAATAGTTAAGACTGCAAGATTGCCCTTAGAGCAGAAAACTTTGGAACAAGTACTCGTTCGTTATAACAGTCTATGGGGAATCTTCTAAGTAGCTATGTATTATTGGCCGTCTTCCAACTGATATGGACGCTTCAAGTTTGTATCATTCCCACACTGGAATGGCTGCATGATCGTAGCACAAAATCAATTTATTTAACAAACAATTTAGCTCAGAATTTTGATTTGTCTCAAGAATCACTGCGTCAGATTCACGCGTTCCAAATTTCACGAGCTGGTAGTAAAAGCAGAATGACAATTGCAATGCGAATGGAAGTCGACAGATAAGACGGTTTATTTGTTTCCATTTGGTTTCTAATATTTACACGAATGCATGAACTCGACCGCGACGTCGAGTCTGCGAAGTTAGCAAACAAATGACATTAGCATTGCCTTAATCGACACCGCGGGAGCTATACGGACGGGCTACACCCAGTGTGTCGGGCTCACTCCACGAGCAATTTTCTTGTTTTGACAATTCCACACAATTTGAATACTGCCATCAGTATTCAGTACCAACGCCAGTGATTATTTAAATTTTGTACCTCAACGCAAACAGAAAGCTAATCTCTTTTGTTTGACAATTAATTTGGCAACTCGTTTTGTTGCGTAGTACAGAATCTTATTATAATCCTGAAATGACAAGCACCTCCTTGATTGTTGAAGAAAAAAAGGCAAACAATTTTATAAAATAAAACGGCAAAAATTTAAATGAATGAGATCCGTTTCGGCTTGAAAGCATAACATTGTTAAAAAATAAACTTTTATTTTCCGAGGCTCCTCTAACTTTCTGGTTTTACAGTTCAGAATTGAACGTGTAATCGTATATGTAACAATTTATTTCAACTAACGGAAGACACAATTCTAGATAAAGCGTTATATTACAATTTCACATTGGAGATTGTTTTAAATGAAGGCAATGAGACCACGGGTACTACGGCGCTCGCTGCATGCGCCAGTTTATAGGAGTAAAGGAAACATTTATTGCATGTTAAGAGCCCCTTTACGTCTATACCGTTGCCAAGGACCTAATAGAGTACAAATGTACGCGGAATGAGAGTACAGACCGAACTCGCGTAACCCCGGTAACGGACCTCCTAACTAGTGCATATAGGCCTTTCTTGTTCCATTAAATGAATAAAACATATTTATGCATGGGCGAACAAACCCTCAGTCCAATGTTCAGAAACAGCAATATCGATGAATTTTATATTTCGTGACTTTAGTGTCTTCTTCCAATACTTTGGGGAAATTTGTCCCCTTCGGAGGTACTACTCAGGCGTTGGGGCGCCATTATTGGATTCTGGCATCTGTGCATATAAACTTTGTTTACGAATGAAAAGTTAGCACTGATTTAAATCCTCGCCTGTTTCATTGATATTTCTGGTTCTAAAAGAAAGAAAGAAATAAGTATTTATTTTCAACATCGTAAACAACAAAACAATCAGATTTCGGTATGGCAAAAGAAACGGGCTCAGTAAATGTAGAACTACTTGACTATGACTGGCCTGTTCGTCTAGTGGTCAATGGCCTTGACTGCTATGCCGGTGGTCTTGGGTTCGATTCTCACCTAAGACAAATATTTGTGTGATGAGTACGATTATTTGTTCTGTATCTAGGTCTAATTTATCTAGTACGTTTGTCGGTTGTCTAGTACGCATATCTCAAGCTGTGTTTAGTTTGGGACTAGATGGTGTTGTGTGAAAGTATATACATGCGGAATATTATTATTATCACTACCACTACTGTTGCTACTGTTGTGCTGCTAGTGTAAGGCATGGACACTTCCCTGGTCATCGCTGATGTACCGCTACTCTTTTACTTCTTAACATATTAAGTACTAGCTGCTGCCAGCGGCTTCGCCTGCGTGATAGTAGAAAATTATCTCAAGGTTTCAAAAAGTATCTTATATGTATATCTTATTTCAAGACATGGTCTACCCGTGCACCAAGTTTTTTTAGGATTTTTAACGGAACCCATATAGGATCACTTTGTTGTCCACCTGTTTGTCTGTCTGTCTGTAAAGACCCTTTATCTCGGGAATGCGTGGAGGTATCGAGTTGAAATTAAAACCATATGCTCAGGTCTGCGGTCCCTCGAAGCAGTAAAAAAAAAATCAAACATCTGAGTTAACGAAAAAAAAGATACGCCCCGTGACCTAGGTCACGGGTCACAATCCTGAAATTTGACATGAAGCAAGGTCTCATAGGTTACATTTTGGAAAAAGAATAGCCTACCTCCAAGTCAATCCAAAGATATAACACTTCAAAGCAACCCTTTTTAAAAAACAGCAATTTCATATTTTAACCCCTAATATTTAATACAAACTAGGTACTACTTATTATTGTAGAGTGGTAACTTTAACTGCCTCGTTGGTCTCATGGTCGCAAACGCGACTACTGAGCGTGGGGTTCTAGGTTTGATTCCCAGGTCAGGCAAAAAGTGCTTTTGGGTCATTCTATTACGAACGACTCAGTAGCAGCTCGTAGCTTGGAAGTTGGTGGTGTGATATCCCGTGCCTCGGAAATTACGTAAAACCGTTAGTTGCCTGATCCCTCCCAGGTCGTCCCATTGGACTATGAGAGTAATAGAACAGAAAGTGCACCTGTTTTATGCACACGCTTGAGCACTATAATATCTCTTGTGTATCTGGAACATTTCCGTTGAGATGGACCACTCTGATAGAAATTCGGTCGAGGATTTATAGTAGTACTATTATAGTTTTTTGAGTTTAGCAATCATCTCATAACTTCTTCCGCCCTATAGTGGGCCGAGACATGTCAGAGTTTTAGTGTCTAAAACCCGCCAGTATCCTTCAGTTGCCCTTTGTTTTCCAGAACCATGGAGTCTTTCCAAATTTTCCGTGGGAATTTTTATTATATTCAGACATTTATTTCGATTAAATAAAAATAATGTACCTCTAATGTCGTAATGTGCCATTAAGCGATTTGTGTTTTCTTTTTTAATTTGCTCCTTGCTGATTTTTTTCTCAAGGATCAATACAATGCGATGTTATATACCAAATGGTAGAACACTTATTGAACACTCATCATAACTTTACCTAACAAAAACAACACTGTTGCAATTGTGATATTAAAACATAACGATAAATTAAGCTTTGAAGTTCACGAACTTAATAATCCGACCCGTTAAATATTTAAGACCATCCAACAGCAATCAAACTTGAAGGGTTGACAAAATAATGTTTATGTTAATTAAAACACAAATTATTATGTATTGGCTAGTGCCTTAGTAAGAAGCTTAGTGACGGCCGTCTGGGCTTTGGCACGGACTATAAATAAGGCTCCACTGTCCGAATATCCAGCCACGAACTAATTGCCACAACTTAATCCACTAAAATAAAATGGGGCGGGAGTTAAACAACTCACGTTGCTAGTACTTGGAAGTGATTTAAATATACGGGTTCCTGGGTCTTTAGTTCATTGAAATCTCAGTGGTGAGCCGGGATTTATTTGTTTCAGTTAATGAAAACCAATGTTGGGGCTTAGTCATACCTAAGTATTTGGGTATGCGTATGCAAAGGTCTAAATTAACTTTGGATAGCACCTAGCTGGGGACAAATAGATTAGAATTAAAAAAAACACGTGTAGGTATCCATTATTGCTAACACAAACTTATGTTTATATCAGACTAGCTTCTGTCAACGGCTTCGTCCGCATAAAGTAGAAAACTTATAGCCTATTTCACTCAGTGACAAAGTAGCATTAGACTGGCGAAAGAATGTTTAAAATCCTATTGGACCGAGTCTTCTTTGAGTTTATTCATTACAAAAAAAAAGAAAATCTTTCGTCTTTGTAATATTAGTGTAGAAGTATCAATAACATATTCTATATTTATATAAATGAATAGCTGTTTAGCTGTTCGTTAGTCTCGCTAAATCTCGAAAATGGCTCGATCGATTTGCCTAATTTTGTTTGATAGTACAGCGAAGGTTTAAACGGTGAGAAATTATGAAAAACTGACGAAAAAAAAATCGAATACAACGCCATCTCTAATTAAACTGTCATTTTAAAATGAATTATGCTATTATGGAAATACCAGTAGATGGCGTTGTCCTTTGACAGTTTAGCTAAAACAACGGTCTGTATGAAGTTCCCCGGGTCAGCTTGTATCATATAGATATATAAGCATCGTCCAAGATCAAAGTCAAAGTCAAGTCAAAGTCAAAAGTTTTTATTTCACATAGGCACTTATAAAACGTCAGAAGCTAGTGCACGATTCCAAATTGGTCGTTTCCTATGGAGAAGAACCGGCAAGAAACTCCATGGTTACAATTATTATATTAATACTGCAATATTTTCATATTACAGTATTAATAGACATTATGTAAGAACACTTCTCTCAGATCTGAAACAAAAACAGTATTATTTTTAACAATATTTATGTTAAACAACAAAACCCTTCTATCACTTTCCAACTCACTCAGAGTAACCATACCTCTAGAAACAAATAAACCATTACATTACAATGGAATCTGTATTCGTACTAAGTCGCCGGATATTTTAGATTCGCAGCAGGAAAACTAGGGCCCCCTGTGGTTCGGCAGACGCGCCCGGGCTCCAGGCAGTGGCCGCTTCCGCCACGCCACCACGGCTATAAATACGGGCGCGGGGCCCGCTCAGATTAATCATGGATACCACCTGCGTCTGCCCGCTACACCTGAGAGGCAAAAGCAAAAACATTATGCTAGATTAGTGACGTCACTGTACTAATATCCTTGAGTTTGTGGCTTCGTGGTGAAATGTAATGTCAGTGGCGGTTTTGTGTGTGGAAGCTGATTGTTCCAGTCTTTTGTTTTATCAAGATTTTATGAATTTTTCAACGTATCAGTATATAACGCTGCCTAGTTGCCTATGAGATTTATTTTATGGATTTTTCAACATTCCTCTCTTAAACAATGTGCAACAGTCAAGAGATATCACTATTCTTCGTCATTCTGAACGATTACTTACTTTAAGGAATACACGTCGAAAGAATTATGAAATTGCTAATATTATAAAGAGCATTTATTTTCAGAAATTTTCTTTTGTGGCGTTTATATACCCAAGTAGATAGGCCTATAATTCAGAACCTAACTTAATTATTACTTTCTTAGAGTAATTCTAAGAAAGGAATAATTAACTACAAAAATAATTAAAATCATATTAGCCCAATATTACAAGTTCTTGATGGCCCAGCGGTAACGACCCCGACTTACGAGTGCCGTCTTGGGTTCAAATCTAGGCAGTCGGTTTACTTTATATAAATTATTTCATGATCACTGCTCTCAAAACTGTGAAGAAAAACATTGTGATGAAACCATCATGTCTTAGAATTTCAGGAACCAAAAATCGAACACATGTAACATTCACTAAACTACATGAGGTCTACGTGGTGGATTACAGCCTTTCTCCCTTTTCTAGAAAGGAGGCCTGGGTCCAGCAATGGAATCGTAAAGCTGATTATGCGTATTTAAGCCAATATTATAAAAATATAGTCCTCTTCTTGCAAAAGTTGTCTAGCATTTTTGCTGAACTGGACTTATTTGGCGCAGCCGTGAGACACACAATGTGACAGACATTCTTTTTTAATCTTATTTTTCTACATACCTACTTGTTTCTACGCTGTGTGTATCTGTATGTGCTAAATAATTAAGTTTTTCTTTGTTTTTTTTTTTTTAAGACTTCTAGCAGCCATAAGATACAAAATCTGGAGAACAATACCTTTAAAGTTACCAGAAGAAAATAACAGATAAAGTAGCTTTTTTCCATAGCTTCACAACCATGTCTGCTCACAAGAACCATGCACTTTCCAGAATTAAAAGTATACGCAAACGCGAATGCTATAATAACTAATTCTTTCATATAATATCAAATGAAAGAATTTTTATATTATTATTGAATCAGTACTATTGGATATTACCTGGATATATTGAGATTTCAAACATGTAAACATTATCAGACTTATTTAAAAAAGACACTCGCTATCCTTATGCTTTGTTCAAATTCAAATTGTGTATAGAATATTTTGACCTTCATAGGTCTGCTGGAAGAATTTTTTATAGAAAATAAGCAGTTCCTATAAACTCATATTTATAATATACTAGCCTAACCTAATCTGCCCCAGCTTTGCATGTGTGTTACAAATTATTTATTTATTTATTTAAACTTTATGCACTAGTAATAAACATTGTACAAAGGCGGGCTTAATGCCTTAGGCATTTTCTACCAGTCGACCTTAGGGTGGTGCAGAAACATAACATGTTCACATAATAGAAGCGAAAAGAAATATGTAACCAAGATTTATGTAATTCATAATATAATTTCAAAGAGTGCCCTTGGAGTTTCTTACACGTTTTTCTCCATGAAAATCTCACGCTTTGGAACGTGCAATTTAGCTTTAATGTTTTTGACTGATCAACATTTTGACAATTCAAAAGTGCCTGTAGATAGTCTATTTTAAATAAATGTTTCTGATTTCTGATGTCGAAACTATCCTCATGAATCATTTTGTCTATTGGTAAAAACTGCATGAAAATCCGTTCAGTCGTTTTTGAGTTTATCGCGTTCATACAGACAGACGCTGTGGAACACTTTTTTTTTAAATATTTAAGGATTATCTATCACTGTTTTCCTGTGTGTATATAAATAAGAAAAAAATCACTTGGATAATTTTATCAAACTCTAGTTGACCCAACAGACGTTAGCGATAAACTGTCAAGCGTGCGAACTAACAAATGCAAGAAGATTTAATAGCCGTAAGTAATACTTTTCCGAAATTTTCTAATTTTCTACTCAACTTTTTTCATTTTTTCTTTCATAGGAACCTAGCAGAATCGATCTAGCCCTTCACGCGAAAATATCATTATTTCGTACATGTGTTTGTCCCCTAACTCCTCCTAAGCGGCTTGACCGTTTTGGATCTAATTTTGTATGTACGAGTATATTTTCTTCGTTCTCCTAATTTTTTTTTCTGACTAAATGCCAGTTATCGGGTAGGACAACGTCTGCCGAGACCGCTGTTTTTTGTATATAAAGCATTATATCTCTTTATAATCTCTTTAGATAAATTAAATTCCAAACAGGTTGATTAAACTTGTATGTGTTTAACAACAACAGAACAAGCTATAAGTAACCCACCAGGGCACTCTAATGAAAACCCTCATCTTTATCGTCCCCGGAGAATGATCGCTTTGTGGTGTGCTTACGAATCATATTGAAATAACAGAGGAAAACTTTTCCTCTATTATCTTTCAGTTTTGTTAACAATTAAAACTTTCAGAGAAAAATCTTGATAATTTCAGTCGTTCGTGTCTTGATTTGAAGGATTACCTTCGAGTCGATCGCGTGAGGCAACGTTCCTCACGCCCTAATCGCCGCCGGGATTCCGATCCCGATTTACGGCCATCGTAGGCGCAGGCTTGAGGACGGCGAGCAGCGGGTGGCTCGCCGTCAGGCCGCCTGGTAACCGTCCGGACCGAGCCCAAGTCGTCGACGGCGCGTGCTGTCCCACGCGCGCCTCAAGGTGATGTCAGCAACTGTAGGGGCCTAGCAGGGTCGAAGCCTACTGGGGCCAAGGGTCTGATTCTGAAAGGAAGACTCGGCCCTGGTACGAAAGGCAACGAAGGAACAGGAGTGGGGTTTTAGTCAGTAAAAGTCTGACACTATCTCCCGCCCCGCCCAAGGGCGGGGAATGTCATAAGATGATTTTCCCACCGAAAAAAAAAAATCTGCATCATCAGGTGATGTTTGATTACCACCACATAATCCAAAAAAAAAAACTTTTCATCGAACCCCGAAAAAAGTTTAAAATCTTTCAAATTGAAAACGTTCAAAGAACAAGAACTTACTTGAACATTTAGTGTAGGTCCCAAGTCATAAAGCAAAATGTATTGTAATCTTTTTGTTTATGGTCTCGTTAATTAAAAACATTTTTCTTTGCGTTTTTACTTACCTTTCTCTTTTTGTACGAGATTCCATTCTGTGTAAAAGAAAATGCTGTTTCGTTGCAATGGTATAATTACAGTTTAAAAATATATTCTTATAATAATAATTATATTCACTTATTTCGTAAACAAAGGTTTTACAAGCATTTTGTACAGGCCTGCTTTTAAATAATATGGAGATAGATATCTGTACCTACCAGAAGACCTCACTCTTCCAGATGACTAATGATGATGCCTATGATGAGTTTATGTATAAGTTGTGTTACTTTTTTGGTGTACAATGAAGTTTATTCTATTCTATTCTATGATCTAATGCCTGTTAAAAAAAAAAATTAACAGGCTTCGTCGAGCTCTTGTCACCGCCGGCGTACCTGACTTATTAGAACCAAGTGGCTTGGTACGCGACCATGGAAAAAGACCCGATGTTATGACGTTTATGCCGTGGAAGGTGAGTAGGTCTCTGGTGTGGGACGCAACCTGTATCGCCCTTGCGCCATCCCTTGTTCTAAGTAACCTTATTGGTATAACTAATTACATGTCCCTGAGACGACTTCGTAATTTTCTTCCCATCACTACTAAAATTACGTTAGCACAATCTCTTCTTCTTCCAATCCTGGACTATGCTGCTGCCTGCTATCTTGATCTAAGCCAAGACCAATTGGATAAGCTTGAGCGCATTCAAAATCTCTGTATCAGGTTCATATTTGGTTTGCGCAAGTATGATCACGTTTCTGGATTTCGTACTAAGCTCAAAAGGCTTCCTATTCGCCTTCGCCGCAACGCCCACATATTTTCTTTGCTTTATAATGTGCTATTTAATCCTTGTACCACGTTTCATCTTAAAGAACGATTTCAGTTTCTCAGTGACACACATAGTAGGTCCTTGAGATCATCGGAAAACCTAAAATTAAGTATTCGCACGCATTACACTACCTTTGTTGACAAATCTTTCACAATTCAAGCTGCTAGTTTGTGGAACGCTTTACCCATAGAAGCGACATGTGCTCACGATGGTAGCATTTGAGCACTGTGGAGAAGTGTGGTGAAGGACCTTTCATTTTGAATTTTTCCTCTCCTAGTTCAATTATATATTTGATATTTATTAGCTTTTTTTTTTGAGTTTTATGTATGTATTTGTGCTATTATGTCTTATTAGTATTATTTCTGATGTTATACACTGACAGCCCTAAATCTATCTCCCTTCTTTCAGTCCATCCAAAAGTTATCTGTAAGAAATTGCCCTGTGCGATAAGACCTGGGCGATCTTGTACACTCATTTTTAATAATGTGTGTCCTGTATTTTATCTTTATGTGGTGTACAATAAAGAATATAATAAATAAATAAATACAATTTTGAGCCGTTTGAGGTTGAAACGCTTGGATCATGGGGTGCGAGTGCGCGTCTCCTTTTTAAGGAAATTGCATATCGTCTGCTCGACACTGAGTGATCAGAGGGCTGGCTCATTCTTCGCCCAAAGAATTAGCATTGCCATTCAACGTAGCAATGCTGCCATTCTTCTAGGCACAATTCCGGATGACAGCGATGTTGAGTAGTACTTCGACGCCTGAGTATATTTTGTGTTTTTGTATTTTATGTACATAGTAAGGTTTAATTTAAATAATTAGTGAAGTCATTTAAGTGTGAAATAAAAATATTTCGATGTTACAAATTAATCATAATCTATATATAAATAGGGTGACTGATAATGAGTGACTGATACTTAAACACGTGATTGTACTCATGATCACAAACCACTTTCCCTAAGAAACTTTTTTTAGACTAACTGTTTTTGGATATTATTTAACTGAAACATGTAGGTACCTACACTGATTACGTAGGTACGTACGTTCGTACGTATTTAATTTATTAGCATTTATTTATTAAATACTTTATGCACACAAAAGTACAGAAGCGGACTTACAATACAATTATTGTGTAAATAAATTCAGACTTTTTTTTTAAATCCGAAACTATTGACTTCAACTCTACAGATTGAACGAACTGTTATGCTATTTTATTTTTGTTAATGGAGTTGATATAAATTCATGTATTTTATGCGCCTAATAATGACAGTTTGACATTATTAATGACGCTCAAAGTGGGAACTAATTTATGTTTTGTCTATCGCGTGTAAGACGTTTCGTGAACATGATTTGTGTACGTGGTGTCATCTATAATAATAGAAGGGGAGTTTTCTTGATGGGTAAAGGTGAAGTTTATTTATAAGTGTATTTTAATAAGCCTTTATAAATATGTATGTCTTCGGTTTTATTTAGACAGGTCATTGAACTGACAAAGTGATCATGAGTTCAAGCTTATTGCTTATTAAATTTTATTTACGGGAAAGTTTGAAAGAGGAACGCAAAAAGGGCAACCGAACAATAGGTGGATTTTATTTAGTAAAAGGCTGACTCTCCCTTTGACTCCACCTAGGGCGGAATAAATTATTTGATGACTTCCCACCTCAAAAAAAAATGCTGTTCTATTTCGAGGAAAACGGTTCCTACTTGTGTTCATTGAGCAGCAAAAACAGTATAAGGAAACGAAATGGGCTTAATCGACTTTTTACTCAAGATCACGCAAAGTGTTACAGCAAGACTAATGTTATTTTATCAATGCATCTTTTGGCCTGCTGTATGTGGGTAGGTGGTATGTTAGAAAGAGCATACAATTTTAAAGCGGTCGATTTAGAAGCCGGAAAATTTCCGGAGTCACGCTCACAGCCCGCAAAAGAATTGAAAAGCTATGAGAACGGAACGGAAGAGCAATACGGTACTGAGAGAAAGCACAGACATGTAACAGGTTGGTTTTAAAAAAAAGTTGGTTAAAAAACCAAGATTACTTATACGAGACTTGAACAATGGAATGGTATTGATTGTAGTTTTTTGTTTGTATTTTAATTTTTTGTGCTATCTATTTATCTACTTAACGATGTATTATAGATCACCCGCTATCAAATATTGCCGCAGTCACAGGAGATGCCCCAGGCATTGGGAGTCGTAGAGCGAACGCCGTCCTCCGTAGGCGAGGGCTTGCAGACCAAAAGCAATGGGAAGCTCGCCGTCCGCCCGTTCGGTAAAGACTGAACCCGATTCCATGTCGTAGTGTTCCATGCACACTTCAAGGAGTTGCCAGTAACCGTACGACCGAAACTATTTCTTCATAAAAAAACCATTTCGTCATAAGTGTTCTGATGTACGTGACAATATACGTTGTACGCTGTGATACAAAAAAAATAAGTTTAATTAATTGAACCATTCATACAATATACTAGAATTAAAAAACAAAATATAGAATATAATTATAATGAATTATATGTTATTAAAAGAAGTCAACAACGCTGTAAGATCTATTTATATTTACTTCTATTAATATTATCAGGACTCTATCCAAAAGTAACTACACAAGATTACATCCCGAAATCAGGAAAAGCTAAACAGAAAAACCAAGTAGGAACCTATAAAAGAGCCACAGGAAAACCTCATTACCTTTCGCCGTAGTTACGCAGATTGAATCACGTTAGCAAATAAGTTTACAAGAAAAACATAGGGATGCAAAGAGAAAAATCTCATAGTACCCAGGTACTCGGGAATCGGGTATCTGGGTATCCCCTACAGATTCGTCGCCGGGAAGTTTCCGATAGAGGTGCACTTACGTTTGGTATAAATAAATAGGTTGCGGCATCCCTAGCTCCTCAGTGGGGCAATTAATCACGCTGACCACCTGCTCCTGTACTCTTATATATCACAGCACAATGTGCCGTGGCACTGTGTGCTGCCAATTAGAGGTAGCATAGTGGGCTTGTGATATAGTGGGTATTGAATTATAATCTTTGTGTTAAAGTAGATAATTATCCCAAGGGAACATACTTCTATGGTCCACCTGTGTTCCTACCTGTATCATCGATATCTGTTTAGCCGATCTAGCGTGAAGAACTGACAAACATACAATCACACTCATAAAGCCTTTATAATATTAGTGTGATAATTCGTAAAAGTAAGACCGCGTCATTTTTTTTTTATTGGTAATAATTCCACTGGTTTGATTTATCCGTAAAACGTTTTCATAACAGCATGCGTTTGCGTCGATAACAATATAATACCCTTACAATCGTTTATTGATTTTTTACAGGCTTTTAATTTTTGTGCTTACTTTGAGAGTCTAATTGACGTTAGGTTACGCCCTTTACAAATACCTATAGGTACAACACTAGCTACTTCTAATGAATTCGCTCGTGTCCCTATATGACTCAGTGATATTGGTATTTTTTTTTAAACCGGTGTTCTGTTTTTGAGTTTATTCATTACAAATAAAACTACAAATCTTTGTTCTTTATAATTCTAGTAAAGGTATAGATTTATAAGCATTTAATTTCTTGTAAAATATTTATGTTTTATTCCTCTAGAATATTATTGAAATATTAACTGACTATAGGAATATATAAAGTGAAACAACATTATGCATTTAAATTTCAGAATATTATACCAGACACAAAAGGAACATACTAGCCTGTAGATACATATATCAAGTATTTTTATTTCACATAGGCCTACATGGGCACTTATAAAACGTCAGAAGCTAGTGCACGGTTCCCAATTGGTCGTTTCCAATGGAGAAGAACCGAAAAGAAACTCCATGGTTACTCTTTAAAAAAAAATGGTTGATCCTCCAATATTTCCATATTACTAATAGATATCATATAAGGACAGTGTAGAACAGTCAATGTTGTACCCAAAAGCACAATAAATATCAAGAATTTAGATTTGCCAAAGAATAAGGAGCAGAGAATTCGTAGCTACAGACATAAGTTATACGCGTTTTGTGTCCATCTGCATTTCTGCAGGCAGCGCAGACGCTCGTAAATAATCCTTTGGACCTGAAAAACGTTTCAGTGAATCCAATAAAATACGTATCCGCAGAGACTACGCCGCAGCGAGCTCGTTACCACGCCTAGACGATTTATTGAGATTTGAAGGCTGAAATATTGTAGGTGTTCCATTTTAAACTCTTTTATGAAATACAACTATTCAATTCGGCTTAGAATTCAATTTCATGCTGTACCTGGAAGTGAAAATAGGAAGAATTTAAAACAAAGGATTTTCAACTCCGTGTCTCACTTATTGCAATAAAACAATATGTAGATACGTCCTCTGCATAGAAACCTACCAACCAATATACCAAACAATCCTGTTATCAGAAATGGTCTTTAACATTTATTTGGCAGTACTTATTTATAATTGTGTATTTTCTTTCCTAAAAGTGTTTCCTTTGAACGAGAAAATTCAATTATTATCAGTGCTGTCCAATTAATTTCCGGCGGCGCCGGAGCTGATAGTGTCGAGTAAATTATAAATTATCGAAGCAATAATTTTATACGGTTCCCATTTACTTCTAATTATGAAATAAGCCATTACTAAAAGCTCCATTAAAATATAGTTACGTGACGTTAAAGACATCGTTAGAGGAACCTGCCTAAAATCGCCGACGTCACCAATAATATCAAAACTTTCAGGTCACGCGATAATAGAAAATTGCACTTTTTTCTTTTCCTATGACAGTGAGGACGAGTTGGTCTAATTTGACAGCATAACGACCATCGAACTACGGTTAGCTCGAAAATGGAGCGAAAGCTTCACGTAAATGTGTTTTCATCGGGCTCTTTGAACAAATGTTATTTTAGAGCTTATTTACGTTTAGTATCGACACGCCAGTTAGTTGCCATATACTCGTAATTACACACGACGACGCCGTACAAAGCGAGAGCTAAAATATATTCTGCTTAATCTTCATTATGAATGTGAAATCCGTTCATGGCCTGAGGCCGCCACTCGCGTTTCATGTGACATGGGACACAATGTAGTAAAGATAAGATGCCCCCTTCCAAGCCACTGGGTCTATTGTCGATCTCTTACGCAGCTCGGCATGTTAAAAGGAGCGCCCCGATAGCTCGGCCGTTACAGAGCACGTATTTTTATATGAAGATATAAATTATAACATAACTAGCAGATAATTAGATACTATCCTCGCTCTACTCAAAGCCACAAAAGATATGACACATTTCTGCAATCTGTACAAGGTTCACGTCGAGTAACACGCGTGTAGAAAATGAAAATTTTCAAAGCAATAAAAATGATAAGTGAAATAAAAATTAGACGGCATAGTTCTTCTTTAGTGAAAATGGCTTCCTTTAGATAGAGAAAACGTATAATGGAATGCAATAACTCTTGACCGGGTGTGCGAAGAAATAACACTGTGTCATATTTCACAACCCTCCAACATTTTTATAAAAGCGGACCATCTGCTTTTGACCCCTCATTCTTTTTGTTTCTCGAATTATTTCTGTATAAGTAAAATATTAGATATCAGCGGATATAAGTTTTCCGGTGCACGTTCCGAGCCAATTCGTATTGCTACGGCTTTTTTGTTTATTATTTGTGTTCTAAACATTTTGTACCATGTATCCTAAAATGATTCTGTATAATAATTTGTTAACATCACGTATGTTTTGATAAGAAATATTAGTGGACTGGCGATTATCATTTTCATATGTTGTTCGATATTAAATATTCAAGAAAACGAGAGTTGAACCAATTTGACCAAAAATAAAGTTCTTTTAGAGTAAAGAAAAACTTCGTTGGTACCCACATGTTTTCTCGGTTCAACAAAGAGTTTTTCGAAGCGAGGTACACGTAGCGTTTCCACAAACCTGTTTTGAGTGAGAGATTTACTTGAATCTTGTACGTTAGCCCGGGCTCCCTGCACGAACATCCGCCACAATCTGCATGGACGAGGGTAGAGGGTAGGTACGCTAGGTGCGCTTGTGTTCCGTCCAGCGCTCGCTTTGTCGCTACTATTGAGTTAGTCACTAGCGAGGGAACCGCTCAACCATCATTCCAGTCATTCTCATTTCAAATATTTGAATTGAATGATAGTGTACAATAAATAAACCTCTAGAATTTTCTATTTTTTTTCCCAATCTTTTATTTATTTACAATACAGTAGGTACTTTATACTTTCCAATATCGCCAGATCAAAAGAAATTGAACAATAACTTTTTTTACTTTTAAACGAAAGCACAAATGTTAAGTTTTATATATTTTCAACCCTGAATAGTTTTATGTCATCCAGAAAAGAAAATCTTAGGGGCGAGCGTTCCTCGTGTCCATAAAAAACTTCTGTGGAGTGAACGTGTAAGGAATACTCGTAAGCGTCACAGGAACCGGGGTGACTGCGGTCATTCCGCTAAACGAAGATCAGAATCGCAAGCTGTTAGCATAGAGATTGCGATCGAATGAATGCCGCCCCAAGTATTCCATCCCGAAATCGAGGGGCTCCGAATATTGCGGCCGCCCGATACAGCCCTTTTTGACTCTACTAACATTCCACCGCGGTACTAAGCCGCCCTTTGATTTTCTTTATATCTTAAAATACTTTCAAATTTTACCAATTTACATACGCATTTCCCTTGACGGCAATTTATAGCCACTAAAATATCTACATATTAGATTTTGCTATGATAAAGTGGCCGGGCATCAATCCATTGAGGCTCCACAAAAGGAATGACACAATTTTACTGAAAAAATATGACCAGTGAAATATTTGCCGCCATCGATTGTTTTGTTTACTGAGAAGAACTTTCTTTGTATTTTGATCGATAGCCTTTTGTCCATTAGGGACCTTTTAAAAGTTGTCGTTTGATTTCATTGTGTACTTCAACAATAATCACGAAGTTCTTTGTTCGAAAACTTTCGGTTTTCAAGAAAAAAATAAATAGCCATTAATCATGCAAATGTTTTGTTTTAAGATTTATTTTATTTATCAAACGAAGGGTAAAACTGAAAGACGCGGAGTTTGTTGAGTGTCGTAGCTTATGTATCGTGACTTGAAATTTGCCTATTAATAAATTGGCTTTGGCAGAGGGTGCTAGTGATTTTCTCGTGTATTTTTTGTTGCGATCAAAATCAGATCGTAGATATTGGCGCGGGGTGGCGCGATCGCGAGCGAGCTTGCAGAAGGTGCCAATATATTTCCTGACGGTTGAACGGTCAGGTAATTGTGGCTGAAACTTATCTCAAGGGGCGGACGTGAGCGGAATACCAAATGGTTTTCAGGTCTTGCAAATTATAAATGCTGTCCTCAATGTTTAGCTTCATCGGTACACACACCAAGTGAGTAGACTAAATGTATCCCGCATAATTTATTTGAGATTCGCAAAGGGCCTATCTGATTTGATTCTGTTATTTTATTTTATACTCACCGAAGGAATGAAGAATGCCGATATTTTTTTTAGGTTGTGTACTTAATAATCAAATTGTTTATCACGTTAAACTTATGAAAATTAGGAGTATAAAACAAAGTAAATAAGGAAAGTTTTCAAAAGTTACCATCTATCTACAGATTGTTTGGTCTATTTTACATCTTTTGGCAAAGTTTTTGGTCAGTTTTTTGGATCTATGAAACATCAGCAATTGAAGAAAACTATCGTCATCACATTTAGTACGCAGAAAAAATATAAAAGAAGACATTACACATACTACTTATTACTCCTCTACACTCAAAGCGACAACTTTCTTACTGTAATAAAGAAAGTGTAGCAGCATCTCAAATGAAAAAACCCGTGAGATATCTAAATCATAAACATAACTTTAATAAGAAAGAAAAAAATACACCGTCCTACAGTCATCTAAAAAAATTATTTTACTGTATTCTTGGCAGGTGATATTTTTATTTTCTTAACAAGTCGCCGACTGGCAGTCAGTATCAAAGGTTGAAAACTCTTGCCTGGATCTCACTGACGTAGACTTTGTACAAGTTATTTACTTTAGAGCGCGCTCATTAGCTAAATGACCGTGCTTTATTGAAAGAGTAATCAAAAGTGGAATGGAACGAACTTCGGAACGATGCAGCTCTTGATTTGGAAGCGACTTGTATTCCAAAATGTAGTTCTGCCCAAAAATTTAGGACATTCATATCTAGGTCCAAAAAAAGAGGTCAGTACATGATGTGTAGATCTAAGTTGATCAATGAACCTTTGTAGTTGCTGGCTTTTTTTACATAATTATGTCTATATAAAAAAAAAATGGTAAGTGCGACACTTGAAAACGGCTGGACCGACTTGGTTATGTATAATAAATTGTTTGTAGATGCTGGCTTTTTTTAAAGTAAGAAATTAAAGTCAAATAATTTCTCTCGCTCTGAATAAAGCGAGAGGAAGTTATAATAATAATAATATTCCACAACTATCACACAACGCCGTCTAGTCCCAAAGTAAGCAGAGCTTGTGTTATGGGTACTAGACAACTGATAAACATACTTATATATTCCTAAATACATACATACATATATAGATAAATTACACCCAGACACAGAACAAATGATCATGCTCATCACACAAACATTTGTCCTGAGTGGGAATCGAACCCACGACCTCCGGCATAGCAGTCAGGGTCACTAACCACCAGACCAACAGGCCAGTCAAGTTATAATCTCAGACTTTTACTGACTAAAACCCACCTGAGTTCCTTTAGTTGCCTTTTGCGTCCCAGGGCCACGGTAACTCTTTCGTTCATTATTGAACCTTTTAGTACAGTTGACTCAGTTAAGCAAAATTAATCATCAGGATTTTTGCTACGCAAGGAACTTTGACCATAACCAGTTTATCGAAAAGACAAAGAACTGCTCAAAACGGTGACCGCTGACCACGTGGAAAGTTGCTCCGCAACCACTTGCATTTTAAAGTGCAATGAAACATGCACACAAACACCTTGATAAGTTTTACTACTCAAGTTCATTAATGGACTGGCCACGGCGCCAGCGCATGTATAGCCAAACTATATCAACTGATATAACAGTCGGAAACCAGCTTTATTGCTTAAATAATGTCTTTTCATATAAAGTACTTTAAAGCTTCCCAAAGCGCCATTCAGAAGTTTTTACGATTTGTAAACTAAACTACGTCCATATTCGGGAAACGGTACATAAAATATTAATTAAACTTTTAATGCGTGAAAATATGTTTCGCGTATTTTTAATGTAGGTGAGTAGGAATAAAGTAGCGTCGAAAATTTTATATGGACGATAAATTAATTGCGATTATATTGAAAATATACACCACTAATTTTTAATTAATACAAATACTTAAAGGGCTTATTCGAAAAGGTCTCGTTATTATTTAAATAAGTCTCAATAAATAATATTCATAAACAGCAAAGTTATTAGAGTTTGTTTATATCCCAAAATGTCACTCAATTTATGGAAATATTGTACAGGTTATTGATTATGAATGAAAAACAATGGTTAAACACTGCGCGTAGGATTTCATAGTAGCAATTGTTATGAATAATTGATTCAATGAATTTACTAATTATGACAAATTTTCGTGGTCAATTTTGGAATTTTTTTTTTTTACTTTTAACTATACAAATATGATCAGTACGGGTACGGGTAGAGCCCTATTTTTTGTACTAATAAAAAAATAGGGGTGTATAGGTATACATAATTACAATAGAGTAGAAACTATAAACACAGTTTTAAATATTTGTCCATGAAGGAAACGTGTTAAGGCCGATTTCTGTCGGGGCTGCGGATTATTTGAAGGAGTTAACACGGCCATTGCAAACTGAAGAAGCATTGTGGGTTTTCATCTGTAAAAGTCTGACACTCCTTCTCCACGGGAGAAGTTATTTAATTATTTCTTACGTAAAAAAGGCAACTACTTCAGATAGATATTTATCTATGTAAAGAACCTGCCTGGAGTAGTTGGCTTTTTTTACATAATTATGTCTATATAAAAAAAAAAATTGGTAAGTGCAACACTTGAAAACGGCTGGACCGACTTGGTTATGTATAATAAATTGTTTGTGCGAATAAGTAAGGGACGAAGTAATTTAAAAAAAAAAAAACCTAGAAAGACTGGGACTACAAGTGCTTTGGTCTGTAGGAGTCAAAACCCTTAGCTTTTTATGTCTTCAGACGTTTGTCGAGTCAGCTAGATAAGTGATATTATTTAACTGATACAATATCTTTAATTTGGTAGTCTTGAAATCGTCAAGTCAAGTCGATCAGAAGATATATAAACACATGTAAAAATGGAACAGTGATTGCCAATCTCAATTCTCATATTCAATCAACATTAAATAAGTTTGAAAGTGGCGCCAGTGACTGAAAAGTTGAAAGGGAATCGTTTATCTTGGTATGGTCATGTAAAGAGGAGAGATGAAACGCATGTTGCTAAAAGAGTTATGAGTTTACATGTGGATGGTTGAAGAGGGAGAGGGAGACCAAAGAAAAGATGGATGGATTGTGAGAGAAGTGATATGAAAGAAAAGGGAGTTAGTGATAGCGTGACGAGTGACAGGACAGAGTGGAAGAAAAAAACGTGTTGCGCCCAAATAAAACGGGACAAGGGCAGGAAGATGATGATTAAATAAAAAAACTTTGCTATTGGAAAATGTTAGCTCTTAACTATGGTTGTAGACAAAACCTGTTCTTCCTGATAACGCAAATGAGCATCAATTCACAAAAATTTCGTGTTCACTCCTCAGCCAGGTTGACTTTTGCAATCACCAAAACTAATCAGAATAAAATATTTATTTAAATACAACATGATCCAGAAATAATTCGGTTGTAATGCAGGGCGGGCGCGGAGGGACGCTGTGGAAACAAAACCGATATACGGTTATTCCCTGACAGCTGAGCTCTTAGGTGATTGTGGCGGAAACTTTTATCGGATGTTGAACGTGAGCGAAATAGCGATTCCCGCGAGTTCACCTGTTTACACCGACAACATGTGCCCTCTGGAAGAGATAAGAACTTCTGACGTACAAGGATATTTGCACCTATTTGTAAGACCTTTAAGGACAAATTGTGGAGATTTATATTGTGATAGGTAGTTTCATTTATTAATTTTATTATATACGTTCACACAGAGACACAGTAATAGATTGTCTATTTAAATAGACCAAACAAACTTATTTTACCTACCGTAAGACCTTTAGCAAAACATTTGTGGGAGTTTTCTATTGTGATAGTTTTATTTATTCTTATTATTACAAGCCTTTTATCCCGCAGAGAGAAGGCAGAGCAAAGGTCTTCCTTCCATTCTTCTTTGCTCCCAGCTTCTTCTGGCTCATTCTTTAGGAGTCCTACTCGCCCCGCCATCTCCTTCTGGGCCTACTGTGTTAGTTTTATTTAATTATTTTGTTACGTATTAAACACATATGAATAGTTCGTTTACTTAGTTAATTTTTCAAGCAAGTAAGCTTTTTTAGGGTTCCGTACCTCAAAAGGAAAAAACAGAGCCCTTAAAGGATCACTTTGTTGTCCGTCTGTCTGCCTGTCTGTCTGTCAAGGCCCTATATCGCGGGAACGCGTGCAGGTATCGAGTTAAAATTAAAAAGATATACCCAGGTCTTTTTTTTTTTTTTTTTTCCGGTGGGAAAATCATCTTATGACATCCCCCGCTCTTGGGCGGGGCGGGAGATAGTGTCAGACTTTTACTGACTAAAAACCCACTCCTGTTCCTTCGTTGCCTTTCGTACCAGGGCCGAGTCTTCCTTTCAGAATCAGACCCTTGGCCCCAGTAGGCTTCGACCCTGCTGGGCCCCTACAGTTGCTGACATCTCTTTGAGGCGCGCGTGGAACAGCACGCGCCGTTGACAACTTGGGCTTGGTCCGGACGGTTACCGGACGGTCGGACGGCAAGCCACCCATTGCTCGCCGTCCGCAAGCCTGCGCCTACGGTGGCCGGAAATCGGGATCGGAATCCCGGCGGCGGTTGGGGCGTGAGGACCGCTGCCTCACGCGATCGGCCGCCTCCTTTGCAAGCATTACTGCTTCGCAGAAGGAGGCGACCGCCTGCCACTCCTCCTCGCTCCGGACCATGGCCTGTACCAAAGCCCGGCGCGAGAGATCGCCGCCGCCGATTGCCCCCACGAGGACACGGCGTTGCTCTGCCCAAGCGGGGCACACCTCCACCGTATGCTCCACCGTGTCCTCCGGGCGGTCCACACAGTGGCGACACCCGGGCGTCGCTTCCGCACGAATCCGGTGCAGGAACTTCCCGAACTTACCGTGTCCGGTGAGGACCTGTGTCATGCGGAAGGTAATGACGCCGTGTTGCCTTTCCAGCCACTCCTCAAAGAGGGGACTTATCGCCATAATTACGGCGTGCCCAGCACTGGGTTGCGATAGTCGCTGTCGCCATTCCGCCATGAGATCCCGCCGGAACTCTTTCCGCCATGATATACCCAGGTCTGCGGTCCCTTAAAGCTGTGAAAAAAAAAGATACGGCCGTTTATTTCGCAAAAAAGGTGTATTTCGACATTATCGAGGGAATCAAAATTGATAGGGTACTTCCCGTTGATCTAGAATCCTAAAATTTGGCATGAAACAAAGTTTCTTAGCCCAACTCTATAAGAAAAAATTCTGAAAACTGTAAATTTTTAGTTATATCACCAAAAAAAACGTATTTTGCGATTGGGAAAATTCTTCGTATCTCAATTCGGGAATTGCACTGTTTTCATAGGTAAGTTTTTACGGAACCGTGCGCGAGTGCGACTCGCACTTGCTCGGTTTTATTGTATTTTTTGGGAGGTGGGAAATCATTTAATGAATTCTCCCGCCAAGGGTGGAGCGAGAGGGCGTGTCAGACTTTTACTGTATAAAACTCGCCTAAGATCCTTCAGTTGTTTTTTTCAGAAATTTCTTCTCTGAACTGTTTAAACACCTTCTTGCATTTAATAAGAGTGTAGGGAAACGTCATTTCTCCGAATCTGTACACAGCCACAATTTAAAGGATGTCTTCAAGATTCTGAACTGGAGAGGGCTAGGCATTCAACAGCAAGTACATCACTCATCTTCGATTTGCCAACTATGTAGTAGTAGTATGACTAAGAGCTTGGAGAATCTCAGTACAATTTTCGACCTTAGTAGAGCTTCCGATAGAGTGTTTCTTAAAATGAACAATAACAAAACCAAAGTCATAGCAAATATCCAAGTAACATTCACTCCTATGAAGTTCGAAGACTCTATATAAACTGGAAGTAGTAGATGATTACTTTACCTGGGAGAAACAGTTTTGTTATGTAGGTATAAAGTAGAGAAAGAGGACAAAAGGAGGTACACATCAAGTCATCGTTCACCTTGTGAGAGGCTTTATAACGCTGCGTCTTCCACTGAGCAGTCACCACTCTAGAACCTTTCTTGTTTTCGTCTACAGGGATAACTTAAAGAAATCCAAGGAAACATTTCCTTGTCGGGCTGCCCCAAGTTCTCGAGCTTGCTTCGATCACCTTTCCTCTTTGCTCATTCAGTATGTACTTCATATATTTTAACAAAAGATTTTTATTTGTCACTTCAATTTTATCTGATCGCCTACCGTCGACTTTTTGTACAATACCTACCCAAGTAGTACATATATTTACTATAATTTAATTTTGAATTCAAGATCATTTCCACATTTTGGAACGTCAAAATCTTTGTTAAAAAAATCAAATTCCATTGCAACTCATACTTTTACCAGGGTCTTTTTTAATATAAATTTTAACTTAACAGTCAATAAAAAATACACGACGCTAGAGTCAATACTTTCCTTGATGGCGTTGAATTTAAATTACGTCGAATTATTTTGAATATTAATTAATTATCGATATTGGGCAAGTAGTACAGGTTTGTAAAAAAAACGAACCAAGTGCGAGTCGGACTAGTCTACGAAGGGTTCCGTACCATCCGTAAAAAAACACGATTGTTGAATGGGAACCCCACTTAAACATTTATTTTATTCTGTTTTTAGCATTTCTTGTTATAACGGCAGCAGAAATACATCATCTGTGAAAATTTCATACAGGTTCATGAGATACTACCTAGTGACAGATAGACGAACAGCAAAGTGATAGCAATAGGGTCCCTTTTTTACCCTTTAGGTACGGAAAAGTAAAAATTAACTATTATGAAAATTGTTAATATTATATTCTGGGTTCATCGTACATTTTCCTTCCAGCAACTATGTCTCCGCTGTAGCTTTTAGCTTCCCACACCCAAACATGCCAGTTTACTATCAATAACGCGTCATTTTATCACATAAACTGTATAAGCCTTATGAACTATAAAACTGAACAATTGAATTATTATTTCACCATCAAGTGCTACAAAGATAGCGCATAATATAATAAAAAATTGTGTCATAACAGTTGCGTATTTATTTGCATAATCTATTTTATTCTGGGACTTTAGCCAACTCACAAACATTAACTTCAAGTAACTCAATGCATAAAGCGAATAAATTAATGATTTTGCATTCATAACAAATTAAGTCTTTACGCCTATTAGTGATGCTTCGAATAATGCAATATGATTTCTGCTTTCACAGTAGCTACATTTTGCAGTATATCTGAAGCACGTAGGACGTGATAGTACGTTAAAAGCAGATCCAATAAAATATCGATATCATTCTTCGCATCTCATATCACGTTTCATTCATGCTTGTTATACGCTAGCAGGGCCTTTGTAGGCCTTCTATTACACAGTGAGATCTTCTGTACAAATCTCTGCTATCTTTATCTTTAAATCTATTGAAAAGTAAATGAAACATATATAAGGTCTAGACCGAAAAAAAAGATTTTTCAGGTTTTGCCATTTTTATTTTGCACGCTAAGATACTATGCAGACTTGAAAATTTTCTTACTGAAAATAGAAAAATTAATGTAACTTTATTTTTGATGCTAGTAACTAAATAACTCACATGAGGTGTAAAACTGAACAAAAAATTCAGTGGAAATACAAATTCCATAAATATATAGTTTTTCTTTTTTTAGGTGGGAAAATCATCTAATGACATCCCCCGCTCTTGGGCGGAGTGAGAGATAGTCTCAGTCTTTACTGACTAAAAATTCACCCCTGAAAGTTCAGTTTTGCTCCTTAGCAAATGATGCTTGCCGGTATAAACGTAAGTAAAAGGACTAATGATACATATTTGAGTAGGTTTGAGTTTCCGTTTAAAACAAAGTTGCCGTTTGAGAAATAAATATTAGACTTTTCTTTATTAATGCATTTGTATAGGCTAAAAATAGTAGTAAATTCTTTATTTTTTTAACAAGTATAAACGTTCTTATTTGGACAACAACGCCTTTGTAAACTACCATATATCATCGTTTTATTATATGTGATCGTCAGGTAAACAAAGTGGAACAGAACTACTTTGTCAAAAATCTTTCTACGAAAATATAACTTATCCACATTTTCGTATTTTATACTTATAGCTTGAAGCGAGCAAAAGAGAATAGTATTTCCCGAGATCCCGAGTATTACGGCTCGGTAAAATGTACGGCCCATGCACAGTGCAGCTCGGAGCAAGTCGAGTGAGACGTAGACGTAGGTGAGCGCGGGTGTTCTCTTTCGATCGCTGAGCTCAAGATATCTGTAATGGCCACTCGAGCTATCTGCTCAACCGTTATTCTCAACAAATCTTCCATATTGCGGCCAACCGGGGCTCAATCAATACTGTGCAACGCGCGTATAGTTTGTTTTCTATTTTGAATTTGTTTACCTCCCGGCTTCAGTCACGACGTGTTTTGCTGTGTTGCAGTTTTGAACTGAATACCAATATTTTCGTACTTAAAGTCTTTCGTTGTTTATGAAGTTTATTGCTAGTTTTGTGCAGATATTTTCATTTTCTGTTCACGTTGCGATAGGATTATTAGATTTATTTTACACAAACGTACTACGAGTATAAAACGTATCTCCGTTCGATGCAATTACATAAATGTCTGATAAGTCAAATCTGGAAACTGACTAGACGCTGTTCGTAGAGCGAGACTTTACCCAGCGCAGCGACCATAAGTTTTTGTACTTTCTCATTGGAGCACTGAACAAGTGAAATTAAGATAATGTTCTAATGGGTCGCATAAAGGAAAGTTATAATATCCAGAAGCACATTCGTTGCTATGGAGGTGGCCTGCTTTGTTTCTGACTTCACAAACTTTTCCCTGTTACATTGTTCACTGTGTCGGGAATCGCTACTACACTTTATGGATTGGGACCTATTTGTTTTCTGTTTGCACGTACACAGACAAAAAGCATTTTGTTGATGAGATAAAAAAGTTTGGTGCTCTTTTTAATGGTATTTTTTTAAAATTGGTACTTTTTTTTATTAGTTGTTATTGGGTAGAAGGTGTTGTTTACGACGGCACCTGGATTAAGTGGAGCCGTTAAAGGAGTGACGGAGGGGCTCTGGCGGCAAAGGGGAGGCGGCGAGGTGAATAATTGCTGCAATCAGTGCCAAGCCAACTAAGCGATGATCAGACCGGCATGGAGCAAACTTGCCGATTGTATGTTCTCGTTATACATTTTCCTACCAATATGATTATTATTTTAAGGTTAAAACACCTTTACCAATTAGGTCAACAGACGGTGAAGTGGACAAAATTGTGGACTTTACCTATTTTTGTTTTTACTTAGAAAAGGAAGTTTTATTTGCAGAGCTTTTTTGTTGGAAGAAAATTAATTAGAATACAAACGCGAATAAAGCCTACCATGTTCGTAAAAATTTTGTAGATAGATACGGTTTCGGGACCAATGCCCTACATTGTAATGATAAACACCGATTGTTAGCATCAAAATGTTAAAAGGAAATAACTCTCGCCCGAATCGTGTTCTGTTTATTTAGTGGATCAGAATTCCATGAATCGTGTTTTGAGAGCGACTAAACCGGCTAATTAACCGATTATACACACATTACACGAGTAAACACGCTCTATAATATTATTTCAAACGAAATACGAGTAAATAGCAATAATCGAGTCAAAAACTTTTCAAACACGATTAAGCAAATTAATTAATATCGATGAACAAAATGATCGATGAGGTACACATGAGTATCAAAGTGTAGTTCGATTCTGTTTACCATTACAGGACCATGTGGATGAAATAAATTACGGTAAAGTAAACAAAGCAAATTAGTTTACACGTTCGCAATAATCGTTTAATTTATTACTGTGAAACGTTTAAAAGTCTGAAGTACTTGTACACTGAAGTTAGGTGTTGAACAAACCTAATCAAAAGATAAGGCACATACATCATGTAGTGAAGTTAGAAGCGGGTGCAGGAGTCAGGCCGTTTTTATGGTCCAAGTTGCCGGCACAATGCCTTGGAATGTGCGAAGTAAACACTTAACTGCAGGTTTACTTGTCGTAATGCAGTGCAAGTTTCACCACGCGCTCGACCGCGGACCACGGGACCACGGCACAACTCCCCTGCAAAGTTTTATGGTTGCAGTTTTAATGTGGACTAAGCTCCGGTGACTCCACCGAGGCTGCGAGGGCCCGCTCCTCTCGCTACGGTTCGGACATCAAATTTCAACTTAATTTTTTTCGCTCCAACTTTGTGGAATAACAGTTTCCAGAGGAAATTGTGCTATATACGCTAATGAGAAGACCGCTACGCTCAGATTTCCTTCGACAAGTCTACAATTTGGAATAATGTCTTCTATTTAATAAAATTCATTTGACAAATAGTGACGCTAGAAGTTTACTTGTTAGTGCGGTGATAAATCTGTCCAACAAGTCATAATGTAGTCATTAATAACTAACTTCGGGTGTATAATGTTAGTTGGCGTATTTCAGCCACATAGTTCTGCGTTTGTTTTTGTTACATAAAAGAGAGAAAATTCTCGTTTTAGTTTTTGTCTAAACTCACTCAAATAAGAATAATATTACGATTACCGGCACTTAATAGCGTAAAAAAGAATTAAAGCGCCACTTTAAGATGATTTTAAAGTAGCCTAAAATAAATAGCGAATGTTCACGTAACGGTCGGTGAGTCAGGAAAGTTGGAAAGTAAATGGTATTAGCATCGTCTAATCACTACCCGGGGAGCTCTCCGTCTAGCGCACTGAACCGGCTTCCGACGTTTCAGAGCCGTTCCCGTACACTTGCTTGCCCGTTCTGGGAGCCTTCTTGAATGCAAATAAGCATTAGGAACGCCTTTACAACATTGAGACGCTCTTTATTGGGCCTGTTCGAGCATATAAACTGGCGGTTCCGCAAACATTCTGCTCCACGCACCTCCCTTAAAACACGCCCGCGACACTCCCGATCTCCAGGTAAGGTCTCCAATGTTCCTAATTAAAAATTTTACTTAAAAAAGAGTAATGGAGATGAACTCCACCGAAACAAAATCTTATCAGAGCTCGAGGACAAAAATCAAGAAATGCAAATTCAACGGGAAAGGCGAACTTAAGTGGAGCTGTAAATGTAATTAGATTTTCAAGTTTACAAAGACAAGAGCGCTCAGGTTGGTAGATTTACTGCTGGCTGACCCACCTCCCCGTGGAGAACGATAAATGAGACGCCGCGAGGTAGCGATACTAATTATCCTATAGGTAGACGTGTTACACCGTCCACGTTCCCTCTAAATCTTGTTAGCGGTCGGAGGTGCAATTCTGATAAATGCAATTGCTGCGATAATTTACAACGAGTCCCACAACGCTGAACTTAATTATACCTAACGCATCACTTCTTATATTTTAATGCTACCTGTACTACAATTATGGTTTTTATTTAGATACAGAAAGTTTTTGCTTCGCTGATATAAAAAAAAACGGGCAAGTGCGAGTCGGACTCGCGCACCAAGGGTTCCGTACAAACTTACCAATGAAAACAGTTTAATTTCCAAATTGAGTTGGAAGATTTTTCCAAAGTGCAAAAATATTTTTTTTTTCTTTGTAACGAATAACGAAACTACAAATTTGCAGTTTACAGATTTTCTATACTTGTTCTATGAGACCTTGCTTCATGCCAAATTTGAGGATTCTAGGTCAACGGGAAGTACCCTATGAATTTTGATTCCCTTGAGAGTGTCGAAATACACGATTATTTAGAAGTAACCAGAAGTTTGATTTTTTCACAGCTTCAAGGGACCGCAGACTTGAGTATATGGTTTTAATTTAAACTCGATACCTCCTCGCGTTCCCGAGATAAAGGGTTTTGACAGACAGACAGACGGACAACAAAGTGATCCTATAAGGGTTCCTTTTGAGGTACGACACCCTAAAAATAAGATTCGTGTTCATGAAATTTACAAGGTAGATCGTCATAAAAATGTTTAGTAATTTTGAAACTTGAGTGGATTTGATTTTCTCATATTTTATTGTCGACACTCATAATCTTGTTTTTATACACCCTCTTGCTGCGGCCCACGGCTCCGCCCGGGATAGATTAGACTTCTAAACTATAGTATTAGTTAAGTATATTTATAGCCTATGTATAAATCCAGATTTTATCTATATAACTAGGATACATTGTGATTTCTTACAGTTAAAACTTTGCATAGACCATACTAACAAAAACAAACTTTTTTACTCTTTAGTCTTTACCGAACTTTTGGGCTCGGTTTCCAGTCAAACTAGACACAGCAAGATACCAGTATTTTACATGGAGAGACTGTCTATCTGAACCGCACACACAGTAATTGGTTAACCCGATACGCCTTGGCGTAGTAGTAAGCCTACGCCAAGACTGTCAGATTTCTTGGCTTCTGATTACCCTTAACGACTATCAAAGGTCTACAAATGACAGCCTTACCGGCACCACCTTTAACATGTTTTCCGAGACACGGAGGAGTCTCGGTATGGTCATCCAACCATAAACAGACCTCGGCAAGCGTTACTTAACCTTGAAAATAATAACATTCCACAACTCTAACACAACGCCATCGAGTTGGGACTAGATGGCGTGTTATGAGTACTAGACAACTGATATACATACGTAATATAGATAAACTTGCTTTCACCCGCGACGCGCGATTTCGTCTTTAATTTTCTCAAAATTTTTCTATTTGGTTTTTTTGATCGATTTTTTTATTATAATTAATAGCTCTTGTCCGCGACTTCGTTTGCGTAGAAATTGGAAATATTTGTAAAGTGCAAGTACATAAGAAGGCTGTTTGAGATATACATCACAATATTACCATTTGCATTACTGGACCAATCAAAACTGTGGCAGTGTTCACGTTAATGCGAAGAAATTTATCTCCTAGTCTGGTACCCCAAGTTTTTAGAGAAAAATAATTGGTGTACCTAACCATTTCAATTTTAGCGAATATGGGGGAAGGCCATTTGGAGTTAGTAAATTCAGGAATTCTTGAGGAGTATCTTCTTGATCCATTTACATTATCAATGGAAATGTAGTTAATGATTATTTCCTTGCTACTATTTCTAGCCGCGAATTACCCTTTGACACATCCACTGGCTTTTTTATTATTTTTTTTATTTGGGAAAATCATCCAGTGACATCTCCGGCTGTTTGGCGGAGCGCAAGGATGTGTTAGACTTTAACTGACTAAAAACCCACTCCTGTTCCTTTTTTGCCTTTCATACCAGGACCGGGTTTTTCTTTCAGAAGCAAACCCATGGCCCCAGTAGGCTTCGACCCTGCTGGTCCCCTACGTTTTGCTGACATATCCTTGAGGTGCGCGTGGAACAGTACGCGCCGTCGACGACTTGGGCTCAGTCTGGATTGTTACCGGACGGTCGGACGGCGAGCTACCCATTGCTTGCCGTTCGCCTACGGTGGCTGGAAATCGGGATCGGGATCCCGGCGGCTGGGACGTGAGAGCCGCTCACTCGAACGTGCACGCGCGGCCTTTTCCTTTGCTAACATTACGGCACATCTCTACCGTATGCTCCACCGTGTCGTCCGGGCGGTCCACACAGTAGTGACAGCCGGGCGTTACTTCCGCATGCATCCACTGGCAGTCTCTATTTTCTATTTGGTCTTCATCTGGAATTCTAAATAAACTTTGGATATTTAGATGTTCAATGCTGGTAACTTTCTTACATAACTTCATGATTAATTTCGATTTTGTTTTCATTTTCACAATAAGGTATCCCCCATCGCTTAAAAGTAACTTTGAAGGATTTGTATCTCCACTCAAATATGCTCTCAACGCAAGACTCAACAATGTCAACTCTAGGTCCCCTAACTATTATAACTGGCAATGTAAAATCACCAGCAAACTTGAAAGTGATTCCACCCATGATTTTATTACAGCTTCTTATATCTTTATGGCTCTCTACATAAGATCTATGAATGCATTCATCCCATATGATTAAAGAGATATCTTGCATATTTTTCCCAAAGGGCCAGTTTTACGGATCGAACACACGCAATTTTTCTACAAAGAAATAGTCAGAGGCAGTTCAAAAGTTGAATGAGCGCTGCGTCCACCCAATACAGTCGCAGCAATACCCGACTGCCGCGAAGTGACGGCCGTGGCCGTGCGTGGAGAACTTGATGACAACATTTTGCTATGGCCTTATTTTAAAACTATGATATCTCCTAATAAATTTATCGGAATCAAATAATATAAAAACAATTATGTTCAAAAGGAAATATTTAAAATGAATATTGTACTTATTTAGATGAGGATTAATATTATGTTTATAAAAACACCTTCGCAAATAATGCATTATTTTAGGAAAATTTGGTTACGATAAAAAAGGTTATTATAGTGAGCCAATCTTAAAAGATAGACATGCTATTGCGGACTTTTTTTAGAACTTTTAAAGGGGAACAATTTTGTATTACATAATTTTTGTGTAACTTTAACCGTTTACGCAGCGCACGCAACAGAAGCTCTCAAATGGAATAATTTTCGCTCGTTTTTGCAACACATTTTTGGTCGAAACTCCGCTCCTATTAGTCATAGCGTAATGTTATATAGCTTAAAGCCTTTTTCGATAAATTGGCTATCCTACACTGAATTTTTCGAATCGAACTGGTAGTTCCTGAGATTAGCGCGTTCAACCAATCAAACAAACAAACTCTTTAGTTTGTAATAATATTTAGTAGTATATTAGTATAGATTACACCCAGACAATCAAAACATCGAAGGAAAACATCGTGAGGAAAACGGCATGTCCTAGAACCAAAAATTCGAAGACACCACCAATCCGCACTGGGCCCGCATGGTGGATTACGGCCTATTCCCTCTCCTAGAGAGGAGGCCTGAGTCCTAACAGTGGGAACATTATAAGGCCGACTATGCTATGTATGCTACACTTAGACACAGAACAAATGATCGTGCTCATCACACAAACAATTGTCTTGGGTGGGAATCGAACCCTCAATCTCTGAAATCGACCGTGCTCTTGATATTATCGACGAGTTCCTCCATAAAAGGCATTTTACAACGGTTTTTAATTGTATTCTATTATATATAGATGTTAAATATTGAGATTAAGCGTTCAAGTTACTTTAGACACTTTAAAAGGGTCTTTTGAGTTTAAACTCTTTGTTCTTAGAGTAAAACATCTAACAGGTAGGTAATTAAATTTAAAAACTGGTAAGTTCAATGTCACTAGTTTCTGACTCGCCAATGTATAATAATATTATATATAATTAAGTTTCCATTACATGACTTGGTAGTTGAGAAACAATAATACGAAACTTTCTATTCGATTTCGTTTCTTTGTCCTACAGTTTCTAGTCACGATTTACTGTTCCTAGCTCATGCATCATGGAAATTGTTTGAAAAGGTTTCAAGAAATAACACTGAATACAGTATAGAATACGGTAGATATCGGGGGACGCGTAGAAAGCCGACTACAATACAAAAACTGTCGCTAAACATGGAGAGAGAGAGAGACTCATAGTTTCTTTTTATAATTAATAGGTTCGCACTTGACCACAATCTCACCTGATGGTAAGCGATGATGTGGTCGACGTTGAAGCACGTTTGCCCAGTAGTAACGTACTCACGCTTGACTTAAAGACCCCCTTTTTTGCGTGTGAAATCTTCAAGTGACATCTCTCGCTCTGGGTGGAGCAGGAGGGAGTATCAGACTTTTACTAACTAAAACTAACAGTGTCTTTCAGTTGCCCTTTTTGCGAGGGAGGGAGAGGAGGGTTTCTTTTTTTGGGAGGGATAGTAACTTCTTCGAACAATATGTAGCCTTGGCAAGCATCGGCCCTAACTGGCCTCTGTCAATTTTGCTGACATCTATTTGAGGCGCACCTGGATCGCAAAGCGCTGTTGACTCTAGCTTGATCCTTTCCTTGCCGGACAACGAGCTACCCATTGCTTGCCGTGCGCAAGCCTACGCCTAAGGTAGCCGGAAATCGTCCTGCTAAGGTATTTTGCATAAGGACACACAGACTCCGGCTGAGAATTCCACTCCTAGTTTTACCCACAACGCATGTTTTCCCAAAACATTTTTTACGTAGGTGTGGAAGGGGTGTCCAGCAAATACAGGTGTCGTTTTCCGAATCCAGTTAAAAATAGGATGTATTCCTATTACACTTTGATACAAACGTTCCACTAAAATTGGCATCCATTGTCACGAGTCACGTACGTCTATGGTAAATCGGACACCAACTGGACAGCAATAATTGGCATAAGAACATCGACAGACAAATCAGTGACCGATTTAAGGTAGTCGTCTGCGTAAAGCTTACAGGACCCGGTAAATGTTAAATGTGAACCTGTACCGAGGCAGGCTTGCGGGGTAGAAGGAATTACACTTGAATAATTGCCGCAATCACTCGATGGTGACTGACAAACGTACGGTCTTAAACTTTGAGGGAAGTCTTTGGTTTAGACCGAAATGTTGGCGTGTCAGGGTCGGTTTTACGAGTATATAGAGATTTTAATACATTCCTTTTTACATTATCTTTTTTATGTATTCGACAGGTCTGTTGGTCTAGTGGTCATTGACCCTGACTACTATGCTGGAGGTTGTTGGTTCGATTACAGGAAAAATGTTTGTGTGATGAGCATGATCATTTGTTCTGTGTCTGGGTGTTAGTTATCTATAATATGTATGTATCTAGAAATATATAGGTTTGTTTATCACTTATCTAGTACTCATACCTCAAGCTCTGCTTAGTTTGAGACTAGATGGCTGTGTGTGAAAATTGTGAAATATTATTTTTATTGTTTAGAGAATAAGTATACGTACTGATATGTACGAATACCTATGTGGTATTATTTAAAAGAGTCACCATGGCCCTGGAACGCAAAAAGCAATTGAAACAATACAGGGTGGGTTTTAGTCTGTAAAAGCCTGACACTCCTTCTCGCTCCACTCAGAGCGGGAAGAATTATTTGATGACTTATAACCCCAAACAACTACGTTCTAAACATCTAGAGCAAAACTAAGTAGGTATTAAGTAGATTTCTTTTTGTTAAAAATGTGCCGCATCTTCTAGCCGCAAAAAGCTATATAAATAATGTCAGTCAACCAAGATTTCAGCGCTATAATTTTCCAAAGTAGACTGTTTTTGCAGATATTTATGTGCACATGTAGTAGCGTGCTATGAAGTGGTGTCCGTATTGATTGTTATTGATAGGTTAATAGTTCATCGTGTCCGACTACCACAATAACCTCATTCATGGAGTTGACTGCGTCGGTGCACGGTAACTTGTACAATAACACACAGCACAAAACAACTCATACTGTCCATAATATTTTTAATTCACACCCAATTAACTAATTAACGTTTGTTAGTTTTGACGTATTCAATTTATATGTATTTCACTAAATTGTGTAGTGATCAATTTGTGGTTTGTTTGTTAGTTAACTGGAAAATTGCTATTTAAAATTATTATTTGCTCATTTCAACAATATTTGAGTCCCCAATTTGTTCAATTCATTAAATATTAACACAAACATAACGCCTATTAAGTGTAGCTTGTTGAACGATTCTATTTGCCGTGTCCTATATTTAGATTTTCAGTAAATATTGGTAATATTATTGCATGATAACGCCAATTTAATTTAGTACATTTCGTAAGTCAAGTCAGACATTTACGAAAAACTTTTTATGCAAAACATAAAATAAGAGGTCAGACATCTTACACAAGTTGTTCGTATTTATATAACGGACCGTGACGCCGTACGGGGCGACCGACGCCGCCACCGACTGGAACAGGGTCATATATTCGTATATTTTTTTAGAGCATACTGTATAGCGAGACGGACTAAACGGTAATAAATAATGATTTGGTGCAAAGGAACGTTTCAGTAAATCTAATAAAATACGTATCCGCAGAGACTGCACCGCACTGAACTCGTTACCACATCTAGACAATTTATTAGGATTTACGAGGTACCAACGAGTTCGGATGATCGTTCTAAAAGTTCTATAAACGGACAAAACGCTTTACCTCTTTTCATTCACGTCGAATATGAAATAAGAAATCAATTCCAGAAATGAGCAACGGAATACATTCAATAAATGTCGTAAACGCTCACATCCTCTCTCTCTTTTAAACGTTTTCCGCTAGTTGCTCGACTTCGTTTTATAAAGTTTCATAAGCCACAAACTTTGATCCAAAACGTGATCTTTAATTTCCAGCTTCGATTTTTCTTCATATAAAATTAGGGTCTTTTTGTGGTTAAAATAAATCTTAGAAATACTACGGCGATCTTTTCGCAATGCAACCTTCTGGTATTATTGTAAAATATTCCTCAAAACAATTTGGAGTTGAAATTGAAATAATATCGGAGACGAACACGGCGTATGCGATTTCCAATTATCGATGTGCGCTGACTGTTCGTACGGTATTGCAAGTTCGTATGACGAGAAATATTTCGCTCAGGTTTCATACGAGTAGCGTAGTAGTACAGCTCCCGAGGAAACGTCCGTGTACTGCACGTGTCGAGCTCTAATCTTGCGTTATTTGAAACTCAAGAAATTTCACTAACGGAACGGGAAAAGTTTCTCCTTCCATTATTTATGATTCAGCACAGAATATCAATTTGATTGAAAGAAAAGAAACATAACTTTTGAAGTTGACAAAACTTTGCGCTTATGTATTCTAGAAGCAGTTATTTTAGTCGTCTATGAGTGATATAATAGAACGAACGTATAGCTACCTAAAAGTTTGGTGTGCAAGTTTCGCCAAGTTTGCTTAACAGAATTATGAATATTCACAAACGCCCCGGGATTCCTCACGTGCGGAAACTCTTTTAATAGCGCGTTAAGTGTTGTTGAGCGAGTTAATATATAGTTGCTTTAGGATACTAAAGAATCTTAATAAAACGTCATAATTCTTATTTAAAAGAAGAGTATCCTAGGATAAGTTTTACAAGTTTTAATCTCTGCTCCTACGAAAGAACTTTTCCTCTCATGACATTATGTAGCCATTATACCTGATGCTCAGCAGAATGCTGCTGAGTACAAGTTTCCTGCTAATTCTTCAGGCAATATTGATATAAATGTAGGTGGGCCTAATTAAATAAATAATTATTGTTCCGTCGTTGATTTCACAGAAACAGAGCTAGCATTTTCTTAGTACAAAGTCGTAAGCAGTTATTTACTTTCGTAATTCTTGTTTCTTCCCCAAAAGATTAAATCGCTGAAGGTCCATTTAAGTTAAAATAAGTCTCACGTTCAGCAATGAGTATTAAAAGGGTTTTAAGTACAGCCTGCTGCACGGCATGCGGCAGTAAGTTGCTCGTCCATCGCCTTAAGAGCATCGGTTACGGTAAGTAATTCACCCGCCTTAGTTGATAGTATAAGTTACTCGAGTAACTTGGACTGACTTACCGCACTATTTGCGTTTTGTGAGCCCTGATTTCCATAGTCTTATAAATTGTTCATGGTTTTCGTCTTCAAGATGTTCAACTTCAACTTTAACTTGAATATCTTTATTGTGGATCATAGGATATGAGCATACAAAAGTCATGTATTTATTTTATTATTTAAAAAAAATGAATAATATTTCAGATAATTAAAAAGAATATAAAATAAAACAAAACGAATTATTATGGTAGTACACATCGTGTTAAGAGTTTTTAATCTGATGAAGCTATAGTTTCGGCAGTTGAGTTCCTTTTATTCGAAATTAGAAATGTAAATTCAGCAGGTAGGTATTTGAAAAAGATACAGAAATAGTTAAAGGTGAAGACTTTATTTTAAAAATATCACAAAAGGTAAGTCTCAATAACACAAAATTATGAACATTTGATGAGCACGATCATTTGTTCTGTGTCTGGGTATTTATCTATATATGTATGTATTTAGAAATATATAAGTATGTTTATCTAGTACCCATAACCCAAGCTCTGCTTAGCTTAAGACTAGACGGCGTTATGTGATAGTTGTGGAATATATATTATATTATTATTATTATTATATTATATTTCAAATTCGGTGTTTGATCACAAAATGTGTACCTAATGAGTTGTAAAATTACAATACAATAACGGATACCAAACACTGGAATCACGATGAAATCATAGGTATAATATTTACAATCACGCTGTGCCCTGCAAACAGATAAATTGAGTACAAAACAGTCCACAGCAAAGCGGATACAGTCCTCGCATGAAACAAACAGTCGAGGTTTATGCAAATTGGGCTCCTTTGTATTTTGCTGGATTAAAATATAGTGGGAATTAGTTCCGTGTCAGATATCCGACCAGCGGCCAACTCGGCCCACTTGATTTTATTGCGCGCTACTTTATTTGAAGCGTTTCCGCCATTACTTCGAATGAAGAAGTGCAATTATACTGTATAGTGATGCACATTCGATGATACCGAGCGCTTCATTGGCTCCAGCCTTAATGGCGGCGCAACGCTGACATTTTAAATATAATATTTGCGAAAACAAATTTACTTTTTCTCTGGTCGGTGGCGACTGGTATACTTAATTTAAGTAGTAGTTGATAAGAAGTTCTTCAGAATAAATATATGCATACTATCCTATCTCTACCGCTAAGAGCATTGCTGCGTTACGGTTTGTAAAATATGGTTGCCGGTGAAATTACAAGCACAGGGAGCTTTTCAACTTTATCTTAATGTGATGGGCATACTGCAATGATATGTTCAAGAATGTTGGTGGGTACACTGATAAGAAATCAGTTGCAGGATATACATCACAAATTTTTAATAAGTACAAATATTTAAAAGGCTTATTAGAAAAAGTCTTGTTATCATTTAAGTAAAGTCTCAATAAATAATATTTATAAACAGCAAAGTTCTTAGCGTTTGTTTATATCCCAAAATGTCACTCAATTTATTGAAATATTGTACAAGCTATTGATTATGAATGAATAAATGAAGATCAAAATGGAAAAACACTGCGCGTAGTATTTTCTAGTAGCAATTGTTATGAATTATTGATTCTGTTATGATTTTACCAATTATGACAAATTTTCGTAGACTATTTTGGGATTTCGTTTTTTTTACTCTCTACTAAAAAAATATGATCAGTAACGGGTACGGATAGAGCCCCATTTTTTGCACTAATTAAAAAATAGGGGTAAGTATATATACAATTCCTACCTTCTAATGTTCCCACTATTGAGACTTAGGCCTCCTCTCCAGGAGAGGTAATGGGCCGCCACGCTGGCCCAGTGTGGATTGGTGGATGACAAATGTCTTATAATTTTTGGCTCTAGGTGCGGTGAAGGAAAATATCGTGTGGAAACCCACATGGTTTCCTCGCGATGTTTTCCTTCACCGTTTTGAGAGCAGGTGGTGATGAAATAAATTAAATACACGACTTACAAACTCGTTAGTCGGTGCCGTTAAAACTGGGTAAAAAAAATCATACTTGAAAGTATTAGAATGTAGGTATTTAGGGTATTTTGAATGGTATTTTCCAGTCTAAAATAACTAAGCCTAACGATAACACGCCTTTGTCTACCGCTTAAGATTTACAGCACCCGCGGTAACAGGTTCAGAATAATTTTCGATCCGGGCGCCTATATCGTAAACATAAAGACTCATATTCAACCCCGGTCTTATTTCTCAGTCTAATGATGTTGAATGATGCGACAAACCCTGCATATTCAAGATAGACCAGCCCATCATTTAAAAAAATGGTTTTCCTTTCATACCCCCTTCGCATAAAGGTTCCCCTTCGTTATTCAAAGAGTCTTTTAGTGTTGGTCGGCGGCGAGTCAACGTTATTGAAATGGTGGCAGTCTGGCTGAATTATCTCCCTTCTTCAGTTACTTTCTACACTGTATTCTTTGGTTCTGGCTTGAAATGGAAACGAATATTTTAGAAATCTAAAGGTATTTTTTTACGACTATTATTCTTACGTAACCAATCCTGTGCAACCAATTCAATTAGGAAATAAATTTTTACAAGGTTTTATTTAGATTTCAATTTTTTATATGTAGGTAGGGATTTTTAGGGAAAATGTTTCAAATGGATTTTGAAACAGTTATCTCTTACCGATTGAGCTGAAATTTTGTTTACTATGTAATTGATGGCACAGTTGTCGCAGTGGTTGAGCTTTTAGCTGCTGCGCTGCGTGTCGCAGGTTCGATTCCCTGACGGAACAAAAAATTGTATGGCCTACAGATAGTTGTTCCGGGTTTGAGTGTCATGTATATGTCAGTTTACATGTTTGTGAACACACCCACGAAACTGGAGTAATTCCTAGTGTGAGACATGGTTTTATAAAAAAATGATGACAATTAATTTATGGTTCCGTGGATGGGACTGTTCTGATGATGAAATCCGGTAGTGGGTATAGGAATTATGAGAGCAATAAGTTAAATGACTGCAGAAGTTATCGTACGATGAAACCGAAAATCTTATTACAGTCATACTTTAAAGACTGATGTTAATTCAATCGTCTAATTATGTTTTCTTGATTGTGTATATAAAATGCTTTTTTTAAAATGTACTTTAATCTAATCGTTTAATTGCTTAAACTAATCCTAATAATACTTTTTATAATCAATTTAAATGATTTATTGTATTGTATAACACCTATTTGCAATGTTGTCTGTTATAATCTGATTATTTCTGGAGGAACATTGGCTCCTAAAACATAGGCTTTTTGCCTAGTTTAGGAGGCAGCAGTTCGCATTTTAGACTTACTATTATGTACAACATAAGTAATATTTCTAACTGTGTACTAGTTTCGAAACCCGGACCCTGGGACGAAGGCAACGAAGGAACAGGAGTGGGTTTTTAGTCAGTAAAAGTCTGGCACTATCTCTCGGCCCGCCCAAGAGCGGGATTTGTCATAAGATGAATTTCTCACCAAAAAAAAAAACTTAAATTGTAGTACAAATAAACAAATTATTCATCATCATCATCATTTCAGCCGAAAGACGCCCACTGCTGGACATAGGCCTCCCCCAATCGTCGCCACAATGAACGGTCCTGTGCGTCTCGCATCCATCGGACTCCACAAATTATTATTATTATACGAGTATTATTATTAACCACATCGTGTTTGAGCTTTTTAGGATGGTTTTGATAAGTTTTATATAAATGCAGCGTTATAAAAGCTTCATACGATTTGAAACATGTCATATGGAAAGTTTTGAATATGTACGTGGGTGTGGGGAAGATGACTAAACCCATGATGAACGGATTGTTTGAAAAATGACATGGTTGGATAGGAGATGATTATGGAGTTTACAAAAACTATTTTTGTTTAAAAACAAAAAACATGCTGCACCAACCACAAGTACCTAAATAGGTATGAGGACAAGATGGTAAAGATATTTTTGTACCCCAAGTATTAGAGATTATCTAAAGACAGTCAAGTATTTTGTCTACGCTTGCTGTATTGCAGGCAGTTGCCACAATATTGTTCAATCACGCCGTAAATGGCTTAACGGATTTGCATACAATTTAGTATCTACCAACATAGGCAGACTGTACAGTGTATAGTACTGGCACATTGTACTTAAATATTGAGTCGGAAATCTTCCTTAAATATTATAAAACAAAGTCCCCCACGCGTATTGAAATGATAAACTCAAAAACGAATTTTCATGCAGTGTTTTTGTAACCATCGCAGCTTATATATTTATTAGCGTCACGCCTAATTATGTTCGCGGGCTTGCGAGCAAAAGGTGGCTTTTTTTTAAAAGTAAGAAATCATCCAATGAAATCTTCCGCCTTTTCGTGTTAGACTTTTACTGACTATAACCCACTCTTGTTCCTTCTTTGCCTTCATTCCAGGGCCCGGGGGTTCTCTTTCGCATCACCCATGGCTCCAGTAGTCTTCGACCCTGCTGGGCCCCGACGGTTGCTGATATCTCTTTGAAACGCGCGTGGAACACTACGTACCGTCGACGACTTGGGCTCGTTCCGGACGGTTACCGGACGGTCGGACGGCGAGCCACCCATTGCTTGCCGTCCGCAAGCCCGCGCCTACAGTGGCCGGAAATCGGGATCAGAATCCCGGCGACTGGGGCATGAGTACCACCATTTATAACATAATATATATTACATTACCGCTTCGCAGAAGGAGGCGCCCGCCTGCGGCTCCTCCTCGCTCCGGGCCGTGGCCTGTACCAAAAAAAAGTGAATTTCACACGCGCCTCAAAGAGATGCCAGCATAACTAAAGGGGCCCTGTAGGGCCCATGCCATCAAGGGTTGCGGAAATATTCGAAAGAGTTACCTTGGAACGCAAAGGGAAACTGAAAACAAATGTGTTTTAGTCGGTAAAAGTCTGGCACTCCTCTCACTTCATCCAAAGCGAGAGAAGTTACTTTATAATTTCTCACAATAAAACAAAAAACTGGACAAGTTCGAGTTGGACTCGCGTACTGAGGGTTCCGTACAAACTTACCTACGTAAATAGTTCAATTCCCGAATGGAGTCTCGAAGATTTTTCCGGATCACAAAAAAAGTACTTTTTTTGACGTAACAATAAATTTACCGTTTTCAGATTTATACCTATACCTGTGCTATTATAAGCCTTGGCTTTATGCCAAATTTCAGTATTCTGGGTCAACGAGAAGTACCCTATGTATTTTGATTCCCTTGAGAGTGTCCAAATAAACGTTTTTTGCGACATAAATGGTCGTATCTTTTTTTTTCGTTACCTTAGAAGTTTGATTTTTTCTCAGCTTCAAGGGACCGCAGACCTGAGTATATGGTTTTAATTCTACTTAATACCTGCACGCGTTCCCCGAAATATAGGGTATTCACAGACCGACAGACAGACGGACAAAACAGTGATCCTATAACGGTTCCGTTTTTTCCTTTTGAAGTACGGAACCCTAAAAGGTATTGTTATTACTCCATTGTGATGAATTATAGTATTATCACTCCCTCTATCTCACATCGTCGCTATTTAAAAGTTTAAAACCTAATTATTTACACAGCTCAGTTCACTGGTAGGTAATTATGCTATGCAGCTATCGGGACCGTCGCTGACGGCTTATAGCTCTGGCCGCTGCATTAATAAAAGCGATTGCAGCTCGAAATCCGATTAACCACGTTGGTTCAACTGACTATTTTGTCCGATCCTATCAATTGCTACTTGATGTCAAGTTATATAAAAAAAAATACAAACATCTACTTTGGTACTGGTTTTGTTTATTTATTTCTTTTAAATCTTTATTTAAAGAGTTTTTCGCTAGTTCGAATATAAATTGTTACAATTTGATAAAGTTAGGGATTGTTATTTAGCTGGTGGCAAAATTATGTATTTTTTAACAAACATCACATTAGACACACTTATTTTGAGGTACAAATTCATCAAGTAACTTCTCCCGCTCTAGGGTGGAGCAAGAAGGTGACTAAAATCTATTTGTGTCCTTCAGTAGCCCTTTACGTTCCAGGACCACGGTATATATTTCAAAAATTCCCGTGGTTCTAGTGGGCATCGGCCCTACTTAGCTAAAACGGTTTTGCCGACATATTTTTGAAGCGCGCGTAGAACATTATGCACCGCCGTCGACTCGTGCTGCGCGGAGACCTCCCTGGCGGGGTCAGCGTGGTCTGCTACGCAGACGACACGCTGGTCCTGGCGCGGGGAGAGTCGTACCAGGCGGCGGTCGAACTAGCGACACATGGGGTTGCGACAGTCGTAGGAAGGATCTAGGAGTTGGGACTCGAGGTGGCATTGCACAAGTCCGAGGCCATGTGCTTTCACGGCCCTCGGAACGCGCCACCACCGGGTCGGGCGTCGGGTCAACGATGAAGTACCTGGGACTCGTTCTCGACAGCCGATGGGATTTCGAGGAGCACTTCCGACGTCTGGCTCCCAAACTGAATCGGACTGGGGCTGCCCTCGGACGGCTCCTGCCCAACCTTGGGGGTCCAGATGCCTCCTGCCGGAGGCTCTACGCGGGAATCGTTCGGTCCATGGCCCTTTATGGCGCACCGATATGGGCGCCGGCGCTGCGGAAGCAGCCGGCGGCCCGGCTGAACGCATGCCAGAGGGTCATGGCCATACGGATGGTGCGAGGATACCGGACGATTTCCCGCGAAGCGGCGAGCCTCCTTGCCTGCCAGCCACCATGGGATCTGGAAGCAACAGTCCTTGCTCTCATGCACGATCTACGCATGGAGATGCAACGCCGGCGCGAAACTCCGCTGCCGTGACAAATCGAAGCATGGCGGACGGAGCTCCGGCGGGTTCTCATGGTGAAATGGCGACAGCGACTGTCGCGACCCAGTGCTGGGCACGCCACAATTATGGCGGTGAGTCCCCTCTTTGAGGCGTGGTTGAAAGACCTCACGGCGTCCTCACCTTCCGCATGACGCAGGTTCTCACCGAACACGGGAAGTTCGGGAAGTTCCTGCACCGAATTCGTGCGGAAGCGACGCCCGGGTGTCGCCACTGTGTGGACCGCCCGGAGGACACGGTGGAGCACACGGTGGAGGTGTGCCCCGCTTGGGAAGAGCAACGCCGTGTCCTCGTGAGGGCGATCGGCGGCGGCGATCTCTCGCGCCGGGCCTTGGTACAGGCCATGGTCCGGAGCGAGGAGGAGTGGCAGGCGGTCGCCTCCTTCTGCGAAACAGTGATGCTAGCAAAGGAGGCGGCCGATCGTGTGAGGCAACGGCAACGGTCCTCACGCCCCAACCGCCGCCGGGATTCCCGATCCCGATTTCCGGCCACCGTAGGCGTAGGCTTGCGGACGGCGGGCAATGGGTGGCCCGCTGTCCGGCCGTCCGGTAACCGTCCGGACCAAGCCCGAGTCGTCGACGGCGCGTATTGTTCCACGCGCGCCTCAGGGAGATGTCAGCAATTGTAGGGGCCCAGTAGGGTCGAAGCCTACTGGGGCCATGGGTAGTGTGAAAACGAAACCCGGACCCTGGGACAAAGGCAACGAAGGAACAGGAGTGGGTTTTTAGTCAGTAAAAGTCTGACACTATCTCTCGCTCCGCCCAAGAGCGCGATTTGTCATAAGATGATTTTCCCACCTAAAAAAAAAAAAAACCGCCGTCGTCTCGAGCCGGAGGTGAGCCACCCATTGCGATTTTAATGACATTTACAAGGATAGCTAATAAACCATCCTTGTACTAAATACCAGCTTTTTCGGGATATATCCTAAATTAGCTTAGAGGACTTCTTGTTTCGGGGTTTATTTCACACAACTTTTTTTTTACCCTGTCAACACACTACAATTTTGTTTTCTCACATTCATATACAACATTATTATTACTATATGCGAAACCTGAATACGAGGGCGGCACTGAAAATTTCGGAAATCAAGGAAGTGACTCAACATTACAATTTAAAAATGTATTTACGTCCACGTTGAAATTCAGCAAACCAGCGGTAAATTGTGGTTTTGGATGGGGCTTCATCACCAAATGCAGAAATCATCCGGTCAACACACTGTTTTTGTGTTAAACCACTTCGAAAGTCATAATAAATCTCTTGATTTTTCTCGAGTCAATTCCATTTTCTCAACGACTAAACAAGTTTGACAAGACCTTGTGACAAGACCGAGAATCTTTTTTTAAATAAATAAATGGTATTCGATTTTTAAAACCAAGGAGTTTTCAATTAAAAAGATTTTAATATGACAGAAACAGTGGAAATATTCCATTCCCGATACTTTTAGTGCAGCCCTGTATAGTTAGTTTAGAATCAGTAACTGAATCGATTCCAATAGTGTTTATATTTTTTCCCAAAAATATTTAAAAAAGGTCACAAGTTGGATACCACCGATACTAAGTGCAACACAGGCCACGGCAGGTCATAGCGGGTATTAGGCGCTAGCGCACAGCTGGGTACGGGAGCAAACAAACTCTCAGTCGCCCGGATGTACCGGTAACCATGTATTTGTGTGGACAACTAGGTGACATAACAAGCTTATAACTTCGTGATTTTTCATGATACAGTTATGAAATTTTGTACATAAATTCTTTACGTAAAAATATTAGACATATGTTTCGGGTTTCACATATAGGTACTAAAACTAATGTTGTATAAGCAAAGTTTTCGAATACAGATATTTGCGATGTTATAAACGTCAACAAACTTACCAAGGAAATAACATTGTAAAAAATAACTCTGTTCGAATATTTAGAGCATAATTATAAACTTCTTTGTTAAACCAAGTACCCTTGTTTCTGTGACCATCCTGGTTCACAAGTCAAGCATTTTATTATTTACTTACTATAGATCTTCTACCCCAATATATGATTACCATAGACACTATTTATATTTGTTCTTGGTCTGTAAACTTTCTGTAAAAAATAAATAAATAAACAATTGTCATCGCTCTAGATCGTCATCTACGAACAAAATTTTTTACAATAAATCGACGAGTGTAAAGTGAAAAAAAATATTTGCAAGCTGTGCCTTTATAAAGAAAATATTTTTTTTAGATGTTGTGAATACTTTTTTAAGGTGAGAAATCATCCAATGACTTCTTGCGCGCTTGGGCGGGGCGAGAGGGCGTGTCAGACTTTTACTGACTAAAACCCACACTTGTTCCTTCTTTTCCTTCGTTCCAGCGCCCCGGGGTTCTCTTTCGCATCACCTATGGCTCTAGTAAGCTTCGACCCTGCTGGGCCCCTATGGTATGGTATGACATCTCCTTGAGGCGCAAGGAACACTACGCCCCGTCGACGATTTGGGCTCGGTCCGGACGGTTAACGGACGATCGGACGGCGAGCTGCCCATTGCTCGCCGTTCGCAAGCCCGCGCCTACGATGGCCGGAAATCGGAATCGGAATCCGCCGTAATTTCGATGATTATTTTCCGATGATTTCCGAGATTCCGGCTGGGGCGAGAGGCCCATTGCGTCGCGGGTGCGGCCGCCTCCTTTGCTAGCATTACTGCTTCGCAGGAGGCGACCAACTAAGTGATAGTTGGTGCGCTCCTCCGCGCTAGATGATATGAATACTTGGCCTGTTAGTCTAGTAGTTAGTGGGCTTGACTGCTATGCCGAAGGTCGGGTCGTCGATTTCCACCCAAGGCAGATGTTTGTGTAATGAGCACGATCATTTGTTCTGTCTCTGGGTATAATTTAGCTATAATATGTATGTAGGTATTAAGAAATATTCAAGTATGTTTATCAGTTGTCTAGTACTCATACCACAAGCTCTGCTTAGTTTGGTCACAAAATAAGTAATAGTGGGTACATGGTTTGGGATTAGATGACGTTGTGTGAAAGTTGTGGAATAGTATTATATTACATCATATTATATTATACTATATTATATTATATTATATTATATTATATTATATTATATTATATTATATTATATTATATTATATTATATTATATTATATTATATTATATTATATTATATTATATTATATTATATTATATTATATTATATTATATTATATTATATTATATTATATTATATTATATTATATTATATTATATTATATTATATTATATTATATTATATTATATTATATTATATTATATTATATTATATTATATCATATTATTATGATAAATATTACCTCAGAGTATTTAGATACTTGTCTTAATTGGGTTCATTGTTGTTAAGTACAACACGCCATAAACTTCAGAACAACGAACCCAAAGAAGCTCTAATGACGGATCACTCTATCATAGTCAATGACTGGATAAATAAATATGATCGGGGCTAAACTCATCAATTTCCTTTTCTTTTTACACGTATATACTCGTAGTTGGATATCGAGCGCCTTGTCGTTATGATTGATCTATCCGGTTGTATCCTTATAATTTACCTACTGTCTTAACCTTAATATCTTAGATAGTACGAAAGGCGTATAGTATTGAAAATACCTGAAATTGTTTACTTCAACTAGGCTTATAGATTCTATAATTATAATAAGTAGTTAAAAAATGAAACTGCACACTACGTACGTCTTTAAAAAAAGATGTTAAGCAGTAAGAAAAAAAAGAATCTGCACGGTACGGAAAAAAGATACTACACCGAATGAAAAAAAAAACTACTGTACAGTTCGAAAACAAAAATTCTGTACAGTACTAAAAAAAAAAAGATACTGTGCAGTACAGAACATAAAGATACTACACAGTAGGAAAAAAACTGCATAGTACGAAAAAAACATACTACACAGTACATAAGCAAAAAGATGATAGTAAACAATGGACAAAGAAAAACAAATGTTTAATCCCACAAAGAGTTCCAAAAAGAACAAAGATTTTCGGAAAGAAACAACAAAAGTTTGTAATCTCAGGAAACAGTGTCTTACTTATATAATAATAACATGAGTGCATTCATACATATAACAATACCTAGTTATGAATGAACAATCCATTAGTTTCCGACTTCTGGCCAGCGACAATGTCGGGTTTTTTCGAAATATATTTTCTCAATACAAGTGTACTCTTTACAGACACTTTTTTGTGTTGTCATGATGGTTTATTATTTCATTAATTGAAGTGCTGGCGGTCGCAACCGCTGCCCGGTTGGCTTTTGTCCTCGTAAAAATATAAGACAAAACTTGAAAACCGATTGGATTAATTTTGCGACTGACTCCAATGTGAATTTCCATTTCATTGGATTTATAAGCTGGTATCGACTGAAGTATTGTAGTGGGATTCATATAAAGAGCTACATAATGTTTTTGAAATTTTTCACTTGCCCAGATTTAGGTAGGTAATACTTTTGTTGCGAATGTCTCGATCAATACGGTCCCAATATTTTACAAGCACAATCAAAATTGATTTAAGGTGAAAAGATAAAACTTTTAAGATTTTTCTAGAGAAAAAAGCGTTTAGGCGGATAAAATATTGGAGCATTTGATATTATGAGCGAAGTTCGCGGGCGGAGCGAGTATCCCGCAAACGATTTTCCTTATAAAGAAATTTGTTAGTGTTGTTAACATAACGGTGTTAAAATAATTTAAGGAGTCGATAAAGTTTAACAGCCAACGTTATTGACTCTTTTCGAAGTTAATGCGAACCCGGGGCGCCGATCACTGTTCTCCTCGTAATAATCTCATCGACATTGTCTACGGGTATGGCTATTCTTAATAGCTTCCGCTGAATAACCAACCCATCGAATTATAAAGCGATTTATTTAAATTTCAAACCTAACTACTTAACTTTGACGTTATATTAACCGAAGTAACAATCGTGGAATATAAGGTCCTATACTTTTTAGATATTGAAAGTACTAGTCTTCAATATGAACTTAAGTAGGTAGTAGTTTTTTTGTAATTAGGAAATTATTAAATAACTTGCCCCAGTCTGGGTGGAGCGAAAGGGGAGTGTCAGACTTTTACTGACTAAAACCCATCCGTATTCCTGCACTTTGCCTTTTTATTCCAGGGCTATAGTGTCTCTTTTGTATTCTAGGGCTTTTTTTTTTTCGGTGGGAAAATCATCTTATGACATCCCCCGCCCTTGGGCGGGGCGGGAGATAGTGTCAGACTTTTACTGACTAAAAACCCACTCCTGTTCCTTCGTTGCCTTTCGTACCAGGGCCGAGTCTTCCTTTCAGAATCAGACCCTTGGCCCCAGTAGGCTTCGACCCTGCTAGGCCCCTACAGTTGCTGACATCTCCTTGAGGCGCGCGTGGAACAGCACGCGCCGTCGACGACTTGGGCTCGGTCTGGACGGTTACCGGACGGTCGGACGGCGAGCCACCCATTGCTCGCCGTCCGCAAGCCTGCGCCTACGATGGCCGGAAATCGGGATCGGAATCCCGGCGGCGATTGGGGCGTGAGAACCGTTGCCTCACGCGATCGGCCGCCTCCTTTGCTAGCATTACTGCTTCGCAGAAGGAGGCGACCGCCTGCCACTCCTCCTCGCTCCGGACCATGGCCTGTACCAAGGCCCGGCGCGAGAGATCGCCGCCGCCAATCGGGCGATTGACGACACGAGGACACGGCGTTGCTCTGCCCAAGCGGTGCACACCTCCACCGTGTGCTCCACCGTGTCCTCCGGGCGGTCCACACAATGGTGGCACCCGGGCGTTTCTTCCGCACGAATCCGGTGCAGGAACCTCCCGAACTTACCATGTCCGGTGAGGACCTGCGTCATGCGGAAGGTAAGGACGCCGTGTTGCCTTTCCAGCCACTCCTCAAAGAGGGGACTTATCGCCATAATTATGGCGTGCCCAGCACTGGGTTGCGATAGTCACTGTCGCCATTCCGCCATGAGACCCCGCCGGAGCTCTGCCCGCCATGCCGCGACTTGTCGCGGCAGCGGAGTTTCACCCCGACGTTGCATCTCCACACGCAGATCGTGCATGCGTGCAAGGCCTGCTGCCACCAGGTCCCATGGTGGCTGGCCAGCAAGGAGGCTCGCCGCTTCGCGGGAAACCGTGCGGTATCCCCTCACCATCCGTATGGCCATGACCCTCTGGCACGCGTTCAGCTGGGCCGCCGGTCGCTTTCGCAGTGACGGCGCCCACACCGGCGCCCCATAACGGGCCATGGATCGGACGATGCCTGCGTAGAGCCTCCGGCAGGAGGCGTCTGGACCCCCGAGGTTGGGCAGGAGCCGCTTGAGGGCAGCCCCGTTCCGATTCAGTTTGGGAGCCAGACGTCGGAAGTGCTCCTCGAAATTCCACCGGCTGTCGAGGACGAGTCCCAGGTAGTTCATTGTCGACCCGACGCCGATGTGAACTCCTCCTACCGTTAATTGGGAACTCCGAGGTGGCGCGCTCCGAGGACCGTGAAAACACATGGCCTCGGACTTGTGTAGCGCCACCTCGAGTCCCAACTGCTGTTGTATTCCAGGGCTATGGTGACCCTTTTGTATTCCAGGGCTATGGTGACTCTTTTGTATTCCAGGGCTAATGAATAATGCTTGGGCGGAGCGGGGGATAGTGTCAGACTATTGCTGACTAAAAACCCACTCCTGTTCCTTCTTTGCCATTTTTCCAGGGCTATGGTGACTCTTTTGTATTCCAGGGCTAATGACATCTCCCACTCTTGGGCGGAGCGCGGGATAGTGTCAGACTTTTACTGACTAAAAACCCACTCCTGCTCCTTTTTTGCCATTTTTCCAGGGCCCCGGGGGTCACTTTCGCATTACCCATGGCCCCAGTAGGCCTCGACCCTGCTGGGCCCCTACGGTTGCTGACATCTCCTTGAGGCGCGCGTGGAACACTACACGCTGTCGACGACTTGGGCTCGGTTCGGACAGTTACCGGACGATCGGACGGCGCGCCACCCATCGTTCGCCGTCCGCAAGCCCTTTGTATTCCAGGGCTATGGTGACTCTTTTGTATTCCAGGGCTATGGTGACTCTTTTGTATTCCAGGGTTATGGTGGCTCTTTTATCTTCCTGGGCTATGGTGAGTCTTTTGTATTCTAGGGCTATGGTGACTCTTTTGTATTCCAGGGCTATGGTGGCTCTTTTGTATTCCAGGGCTATAGTGGCTCTTTTGTATTCCAGGACTATGGTGACTCTCTTGTATTCCAGGGCTATGGTGGCTCTTTTGTATTCGAGAGCTATGGTGGCTCTTTTGTATTCCAGGGCTATGGTGGCTCTTTTGTATTCCAGGGCTATGGTGGCTCTTTTATCTTCCAGGGCTATGGTGATTCTTTTGTATTCTAAAGCTATTTTGAGATAGGAATTCATCAAATGGCTTCCCGCGCCCTAAGGTGGTACGGGAGGGCGTTTCAGACTTTTACTGTCTGAAACCAGGTAGGTTTCAGACAGTAAAAGTGTTTGTTTGTGTCCTTTCTTTTATGGTGAAAAATCATCTAATGACTTCTCCTGCTCTGTAATGAAGCAGAAGGGCGTGTTAGACTTTTACTGACTAAAATTACACATTGTAGGTGTGATTTTTCCTATTAGTTGATTTCTAGGAATACAGATAACCTTTTCAGAGGACGACTCATGGCCCCAGTAGGCATCGGCTCTGCCGTTCCCCAAGGGTTTTACTGATATCTCTTCAAGACGCGTAAGGAACACTATGCGCCGTCGACGACTTGGGCTCGGTTCTGAATGGTTACCGGACGGCTGGACGTGGAGCTAACCATTGGTCATCGTCCAGAAGCCCGCACCTACGGTGGCTGGTAGTCTGAGTCTGGGTCCCAGTGGCTGGGGCGTGAGGGTGTCCGTTCCCTCACACATGCAAAGACGGTTCCTCCTTGGCTAGTATTACTGCTTTGCAGAAGGAGGCGAACCCTGAGAATTCCTCCTCGCTCCGGACCATGGCATGAACCAGGGCACGGTGTGAGAGTTTACCGCCGCCGATCGCCCCTACGAGGACACTGCGGTGCTCCGCCCAAGCAGGGCCCACCACCACCGTATCCTCTGGCTCCTTAGTGTCCTTAAGTTCCCCTTTGCGTCCTAAGGCCACGGCTACTTTTTCAAACGTTTCCACAAAATCCTAGGAATTATTATCCCGGGAGTAAGTTCCCTTGAATTAATTTTCTATTTTCACCCGGGTGAAGCCGCTAACGGAAACTATTCAACAGTAAATCCACACGAAAGGTTTTAAAAAGCGTTCCACCACCGTCTCACCCCACACACACTTCGGGCCAGCAGTGCTATTCTGTAAATGGTAAATCATTTCGCAAATCATCTCGAAAGTCACACTCACTTCGCTTCTCATCTCGCCTGTACAAGTTTCGTTATTCTTATGTCAAGATCAAGGCCAAGTGTTCCGAGAACAGAAGAAGAGTTCCGAGAACCCAAGTGACATTGCTCTATGGTAGTAGTGCAGTGCTGAATTGTGTCTTGTTATGATTTACATCGACTCACTTCATTTAAGAATACGAAACTTTAATTTCACATGATTTCACTGCGGATTCAGAAGTGATTTCGCAAATAAACTTTTCAGAATAGCAATGCAGATCTTTGATTTTGGAATACCAGGCAACTTAAAATTTCTTAGTAAACTTCATTTAGTTATATTGTTAAATATTCTTGGCTATAACAAATAAGAATTTAATTGAGAGCAGTGGTGGCCGAATGATAATGAAATTCAAAATTCAAAGCATTTATTTCAAATAAACCATTTACAGGCACTTTTGAAAGATATATTGACAAGGCACCGTCAATATGTTAATATCCTTAAACAGTTCCCTTAGAGAATCGCACCGGCGGAGATTGTAAATAGCTCTGATAGCTCTTTTCTGTAGAATAAAAATTGAGTCGATGTCTGCAGCCCGTCCCCATAGTAGGATACCGTATGACATGATACTATGAATGGCCCCGACTTACGGAGTTGTAGGTCGCGGGTTCAAACCCAGCCAGGCGCATTACTTTGTGTAATTTAATTCATCACCACTACTCTCAAAACGGTGAAGGAAAACATCGTGAGGAAACCGGCATGTCCTAGAACCAAAAATTCGAAGACAAGTGACATTTACCAACCCGCACTGGGCCTGCGTGGTGGATTACGGCCCATTCCCTCTCCTAGAGAGGAGGCCTGAGTCCCAACAGTGGGAACATTATAAGGCCGACTATGCTATGCTATAACAAATAAAACATTAATATTATCAAATAACTTAAATTATTATTTAAAAATATATTTATTTAAAAAATATATATTTATATAAAAATATATGAGTTAGACTCTTTTAATTCTATTGATTTTAATCGCATAATTATTAGGACTGGGCTCTGGAGAGCGGCCGGCCTGACTTCAGAGCCCAGGGTCCTTAACACGACGTGTTTTTTGTCAAGCGTGCTTGCGTGCGATCGAGAAAAAGGGATGGAGTTATATACCTACCCTATGTAGCTCCATGTCTTTAACAGTTCAGTTTAGGTCGTCAAATGGATCGCGTTAAGAGCTCGTAGTAGGGCCTCATTCCTCTACCAACCCGCCCCATGCTCGTGTACCGGGAACCCCACGCCAAGTTCTTAAAGCCATATGCGATGATTCCACACCAAAAAAAAGGGTTTCAAAAAGTTCGTTATATATAATTAAATCGCCCTACAATATATATTGTCCAAAGAAAGTGGCCGTCATTTTAGTAATGAGGTCAAAACAAATAGTATCTAAGTAGTCTCAATAAATTGCGCATTTAAATCAAGGCACTGGAGACTGGCCAAGAGCACCGAAGAGCGGACCGACCGACGCGGACCTCCTTCGTTATGTTTTCTGCATTTGTCCATTTTACTCGCTTTCACGAACAAACAAGCTCACTTTGTGATCGGAATGCTAACGTTTTAAATTCAATCAATTTTGGAATTCGTATCACTCCTAAGGTTTATTGGAAATCACTAAATTGGGTTTTTTCTAAGTAGGTATTTTTTTTTTAGACTTATTTCGTTTCAGTGATTCTGTACTTAGTCTAGAATAAAAATTATATTTTTTTTTGGTGGTAATGATCAAATGACTTCTCCCCCTCCATGGTACAACGACATGTCTGGCTTTTACTGACTAAAACCCACTCGCGTTCCATCAATTGCCCGTTGCGTTTTCAGACACACACTACGTGCAGCCGGACGGCGAGATTGCCATTTCTCGTCGTCCGCTAACTGACGCCTACAGTGGCCGGAAATTGCCCTGCTATTGCCGACACCCGAGACGTCTCCTTCGGCGGCGGCCAAAACGTGAGGATATTCGTTCCCCTGACGGTTGTGGCCATCTCCTTCGCTCGCCTGCCATTACTACTTCGCAGAACGAGACTGCCGCTTTCCATTCCCTCTTGCTCCGGGTCATAGCCTGAACCAGAGCTGGAACCGAGAGGTCGTCACTGCCGATCGTTTCCACAAGGACACAGTGGTGTTCCGCCAAGCGGGGATGACTTCCACCATATCCTCTACCGTGCCCTCCCGGTGATCCACACATCGGTGACCACTGGAGTTTCTTTCGCCTGAATCCGAAACAGAAACCTCCCGAGCTAAAACATGTCCAGTGAGAACTTACGTCAGGCGGAAAGTGAGGACGCCATAGCACCTCTCTAGCATCCTCAAAGAACTTACGGCCGCGTTTGTGGCGTGCCCAAAAATATACCTGCTTCAGTACAGTAAAAAGTGCAATCTAAATTATAGAGATCTATAGCGTAAAACCTTATCTTTCTTTGATCGCACTTATTTTGATTTCATATAATATCATTAGGTGTTAACTTCAGTTTATATTAAAAACTTCTAATTTCCATTACTTACTTGTGTATCTATATAGAACATTTCTTTTCGCAGTGTTTAATGTAACTACCAAGCCAAGTCGAAATAGTAATTAAAGTGAGAGACTAATAGTTCACCTTTGGCAACTTAAATTAATTTATTCTTGTACCTGCGTTTTTCACGTTTACTTTGTACTAAAACACACTAATTTGAAAATGTAGGCAAAAGAAAGTAAGAAATTAGTTCAGCTATCAAGTCTTCAATTCATTTTGGACTATAAGAACTAGGAAATAGAGTTCATAAATAAAATGAGAATTCTGTTGGTATCTATTCATTCAGTGCCTAAAAAGTATTTATGACGGAAATGTGGGAATGTGTGCGGTATGCCAAAGTTGAACTTAGACACAACTTCTTTGCTTTGCAAGAATATTTTACAACGTAATAAGAAACAAAATTATCTGAAGTTATTTCTCTCCAGGTGCTTTTAAAGATACCTACGATATTTGTAGTAATTATTTTATCAGTTAAAATCCTTTTAAAAAACCATTTTACAAAAAAAAATATGTTTTTGGTTTTATTTGGCTTTAAGGCACCATCGATATGATATGATGCTTGGGAACTCTATGAAAAAAAAAAATAACTTAGCAGTGTTTGGGCTTGTTAGAATTGTCAAGAGAAAAGGTAGGCACTCTGTCTTTAATCTGTTTAATGGTTATACTCTATATGTATCTTACTATAGAACTTGCCCACTATTTAGGTTTAGCTGAGGGATGTCACAATCAAAAAGTGTGAGTATAGCATAAAAAAAGAAAGAAATTATCCACCGGACAAAATGCAGTGTCTGTAGCACCCATAGAAGTTCCCGATGGTAAGTGTCTTACTTACTTTTAAATGCTTTTCTTCAGTTTAGGCGGGATTCAGTGGCTATTTTAATTATTCGCAAATTGATTCCTAGTGGTTAGTATAAGCATAGCATAATCAGCCCTCTAATGTTCCCACTGCTGGGACTCAGGCCTTCTCTCGAAAACACTGCAAAACTCTCTGCACTCTCGAAAGCACTGGGCCCGCGTGGTAGATTACAGCCCATTCCCTTTCATAGAGGGAATGGGCCGTAATCCACCACGCGGGCCCAGTGTGGGTGTCACATGTCTTCGAATTTTTGGTTCTAGGACATGCCGGTTTCCTCACTATGTTTTCCTTCACCGTTTTGCACAAAATAAATTACACAAAGTAATGCGCCTGGCTGGGCTTGAATCCGCGATTTACAACTCGTAAGTCGGAGCCGTTACCACTCGGCCACCGCTACTCATGCTCACAAAAAGTGTGAAAAAAAAACTATTGACAAAAAAATAGACTTTACAAAAAAATTAAAGTTAAGTATTTTGAACGCTTTAGTTTTTTGTACTGAAGTCAGTTTTTTTTTTAAGTTTGATTTATATAGCATGGATCTTATGCTATTCATGTATTTTTTATGATTCGTAAACGTCTTTGGCAAAAGTGTTTTCTCGTATTTTTCTTAATAGCAAGTGTTGGCAGACATAATATTATTGGCAATGAGTACAGGAATCTGGAAGTTATGGGTCCGTTGTCCTACATGGCTCGACGACTGTTTGGATCTTTGAGCTGTGACGCAATCCTATGGTGCCTTCTCGTCTGGCATCATTTTATGAAGGCCTAAGACTGTATCTATGTAAATATAAGTAAGATAGAAATTATTGTGAGCTATATAAAATATAGCTTATTAAATAGCGCTTGTATAGTCACATAGTTTGCTTTTATTATATAGTATAGAATCATTTATTTCTGAATATATGGTATATGAAGATCTTAATATTAAACAGAATCACATTATACTACCTTTGTCGGTGTAAAAATATTAAGTCAGACTCGTAATTAGCAAATTCACAAGTTCATACAATATTCAATAAAAAAAGATGCATTTTGTAAATGAACAAGTGTAAGTTAATGGACCACGTTTTATGAATATATTACTTTGTCTTCAGTTATCGTATTAAAGTTGAGCCTCCATTACTTTTGGATCTAAAAGAATCTATTAGGTATGTGAATAGGTTATAGGGGTAAATCTTCCGAAAACTGTTACAAAATCCAAAACTAAAATGTTGCAAAACACGACAAAAGAAAGAAAACAAAACACCCTTTAATATTTTTGTCATTTCTCTATTACATATTCGTGACTCTAGCCATAAATACAACTCGAAACTAAAATTCCCCCTTGAAACCCCTCTTTAAAACTGTCATATATCAATGACTGAAAAGATTGCATTACACGTCATTGTGGGGAAGCTCGCATTTTTTCGCACTAAAATCCAAACAACACAGAACACGCAGTTAGTGGCCGTGACGAGCGTGAATGAATGGCGGCGCATTTTTCTCGCTAACTCCGCGTCGCCTCCGCAATAAAACATTCATGAATTCAGAATGTTACTACTCAGTACCCATTGCGTGGATGGGGCGTTGATTCCTTCCGAATTTGCAAAGGAACAGTATCGCAGAGCGCCGATTTGTATCCAAACGCTTATTGCCATCCCTTTGTATCAACATAAGTTTCTTCTTCGTCGTATTATCTCCTCAAGATTGTATGACTCCATTATGATAATTCTGTCACAGACACAGTAAAGTAATCCTAAATTAAATATCTGCCCTAGAAAAACAGAAATAATGCGGTCATGACGCTCTATAAAGATAATGAACATGAATTATTGATAACACGAGCGCTATGTCGTGCGTATCCAAACAATTCATGAATCCAAACTGCTCGCAATAAGACGAGTAAAGAATAAAGCCAATTGTAGAGCCAGCCAATAAAAGAAATAAGTTCAGAAATGGATGCATAGCTGTGTGTTTCCAACATCTATGGCAGGATTGCTCCGCCGCCGGCGGAAGTGCGGCGAACTATGCGCGGCGCGGGGACGGAATGCGGACAATTTCACAAAAGCTCACCGAGTGAGAGGTCCGCTGTGATAACCGTGAAAGCTAATAAATTTGTATGCGGGGAGGTGACGAAACAAAAACGCTTATTATATTTATAGCGCTGTATATTTCACGAGAACCAGGCATTGTTTGACATTTTATTTTTAAAAATTGACTTCTTTTTCGGAGTGGCCTGACTGCTTCTGATATATAATACTAACAATGAATATAATCGTCTTAAAGTCCCGTGTGTAACAATGATCTAGCTTAGAAATATCCAACGTATAAAAAAGGTTTGGGAGAGTACGATTTCAAAGAAGATTAGTGATCTGAAACAATCGGATAAAGATACATCTTGTTTATCGCGACACAAGTTCGAGGGCCAAAAAAATCCGCTTCAAGTTGTTATCCAAGCGTTTTCAGCGCAAACATGTTTAGACGTCAGATTTATGTTTTCTGATCCATCTGCCGTGCCGTCTCGCATAATATTGCGGACGGACTTGGAAAATAATAAAGGCAAGAGATAAGGTTTTCGTCTGTTCCAGGGGAAACGGTGGAATTGAGTTGGGACAATTTTATTTTTCATTTTCCTTAAGCCAAATATGAATGAATTATTTGTGCTTGACTGATGTTAGGTTCATGCAGTGCCATTTATTTTAAATTCAATATTCTTGCAGGTAAGTTTATTTTGTAAAGAATTTTCGTATCAACCTAGGTACACCTATTTTGCTTAGAAATTGTTGAGTTTTTTTGGTATTTTTTGAATGATGTAAACTAGTGCTTAGTTACGATCCCACCTGTTGGATCGTAATTAAGCAGTGATGCAATCGTTGATGGTGAAGCAAGCTAGTTTATTAAGCGCCTATTCATTCTAACCTTGATGATACCTAAATTATAATCGGACGGGAAAACCTCAGCAGGTAAATTGTTCCGGTCCTTTGATGTACGACGTTATAAGCGACGAGGCAAAACACTACACTCACTATAAGGTTTAATTTCTCAATATATTTTGTTTATTTAGATAATTGATCATTCGAAACCGGCGAGGGGGCAAACTGTGGAAACCCAATACAGTGAGTGTCACGGTGGAGCATACGATGGAGGTGTGCTCCGCTTGGGCAGAGCAACGCCGTGTCTTCGTAGGAGCGCCTCCTTATGCGAAGCAGTAATGCTTGCAAAGGAGGCGGCCGATCGCGTGAGGCAGCGGTCCTCACGCCCCAAACCACCGCCGGGATTCCGATCCCGATTTCCAGCCACCGTAGGCGCGGGCTTGCGGACGGCGAGCAATGGGTGGCTCGCCGTCCGACCGTCCGGTAACCGTCTGGACCAAGCCCAAGTCGTCAACGGCGCGTGCTGTTCCACGCGCGCCTCAAGGAGATGTCAGCAACTGTAGGGGCCCAGCAGGGTCGAAGCCTATTGGTGCCAAGGGTCTGATTCTGAAAGGAAAACTCGGCCCTGGTACGAAAGGCAACGAAGGAACAGAAGAGTGGGTTTTTAGTCAGTAAAAATCTGACACTATCTCCCGCCCCGCCCAAGAGCGGGGGATGTCATAAGATGATTTCCCCACCGAAAAAAAAAAATACAGTGAGTGTGAAAATACAGTAGGTAGAGGTAGATATTAAGTGCTGGAAGTCCTGCACTAATTAAGTAGGTATGTATATTGCTCAATGCACTGGTCTCAAGACAGTGAAGGCAAACATTGTGAAGAAACCGATATGACCTAAAACTCAAAACTTCGAAGACATGTGACATCCATGAACCCGCACAGAGCCTGCGTGGTGGATTACGGCCCAATAAATCTCCTAGTGAGGAAGCTTGTGTCCCAGCAGTGAGAATATTTTAAGGATGCTTATCCACACCTAATTGTGGGCTCACTCAATAAACTTGTTAGTGGCCTAGTAACTTAAAATATATTTTACGATAATAGGAAAAGTCAAAGTCAAATGTTTTTATTTCACATAGGCTTACATGGGCACTTATAAAACGTCAAAAGCTAGTGCACGAGTATAGTTAGGAGACACGAGTATTGAATATTTTTCAATAACAAAATACTTAAGACGGCAAGTCCTTATATTTTGCTAGGACTATATAATTAAAAATGTATATACAAATCATGCAACACTAACATTATTGAAATCTATCAGAATTTGCTTTTTGTCGAATTCGAATCATCGAAAGCAAAGGAGGGTTACAATTTGACAAATGAGGTATCGTTAGAAGCGTCTTTATCGTCCGCAGGTTAGAAATTATGTGAAGTTACAGTAAAATCAATATGGCGCCCTGTAGAGAACATAAAAACATGAATTTAAAACAAAAACGGAAAGTTACAGAAAAAAAATCTTTTTACACTTTTTAGTTGTAATACACTTATAGCTAGAGTACGTTTTTCACATGACAATTCCAATAAGCCCAGACGTGGCTAGGATACAATGATTAATTATGAAGTTCCTGTGCCTACCTCCCGGCTCCATCATCAGATCAGTTCGATAGTACCTACCTTATAGCAAAGTGCATCTAATGATAATTATAATAAGCCTAAACACGGGTAGGATACATTGATTAATTACGTTGTTCCGGTGCATACCTTCCGGCATCATCATCAGATAACTTCGGTGATACCATTTCCAACAATACTATTCAGAACGATTTATTAACTTTTAATGTCATATCTTCATTGTGATAATATTAAGTGATTATGAAGTTTCGTTGGCCATTCCTGGTTTTATCACCAATTCCACTTCATCAAATGTTAATTTTTAACTGTAAATGCTTGAGTTCTTGATAAAAATACCAAAATCACCATATAGCCTATAATATTTGAGGAGTTCGCTCAATTCTTCATAGATTCCGTCATCCGGTTTTTGACTGGCCTGTTGGTCTAGTGGTTAGTGGCCCTGACTGCTATGCCGGAGGTCATGGGTTCAATTCCCACCCAGGACAAATGTTTGTGTGATGAGCACGATCATTTGTTGTGTCTGGGTGTAATTTATCTATATATGTATGTATTTAAAAATATATAAGTATGTTTATCAGTTATCTAGTACCCATAACACAAGCTCTGCTTAACTTGGGACTAGACAGCGTTGTGTGATAGTTGTGGAATATTATATTATATTAATATGATATTATATCAGAACTGGATTTTGAAAACAATGGGACCAATCTGGAAGCATATATTTTTGAAGTAACAAAAAAAATTACAAATCGTTTCATAAACGACGGAGTTCTGAGGTAACAAACATTAAAAAAAAACTATGATGATAAAAAAAAATTACGACGAAATTGAGAACCTCCTCCTTTTTTTGATGTCGGTTAATGAAAAGGGCAGTTTAGTAAGCATATTTTAAAAATAACAGAAATAAAAAAATGTACTTAGTATAAAACTAAAAACCGAGTCCAAGTCGATAAAATAGCGCTCTGAAAAGTATGAAACAAGAAATTAATCTTTGACTTAGTGGTCGCTAGGCACCTGCGAGTTGTTAACACAACAATACATGTCATTAAGTTTGTCAATAAGTGCTAACACTAGTTTTAAAGTTGTGTGTATACTAACCAACTTTAATATTGTTACTAACGACTTTTTATTTTAGGTGGGGAATCATCTAATGACATCTCCCGCCCTTTGTGTCAGACTTTTACTGATTAAAACCCACTCCTGTTTCTTCTTTGCCTTCGTTCCAGGGCCCCGGGGTTCTCTACTAACGACTTGGAAAGAAATATAAGTTATTTTTTTATTATACTACTGAGCAAATAATCTTCATGGCATGTCTTTTTTTTACTCACGTAACTCTGTGTATCCGTATTTTTATTTGAATCTAATATTTACAAAAATATCGTAATATAACGTTGTCTGTCATTTCAAAGCTACGTGACAAGTTGGTCTTAGCGGAAGTCGGAAATAAGCTTTATGAGATTAGTCACACAAAGTTTATTTCCGACTCACGTTCATAAAATTCCCACATTTGCAAATCCTAAAATGATAAAAATAATAATTCATACAGTGACACAGTTACGGCTTACTCGAGCGTTAGATAGGTTTTAGCACATCAATGCTGTGATATCATGAAACAAAAAGTCATATATTTTCACTACAATACAATTTATAAAATATTGTTTACATTCCAACAAAACTGCGATGGAGATTAAAACCAAACATCGATAATAATAAAACAAGATATAGGCAGAGAGCGAAATAATAAAAATGGGGTTTTAGCGTAGCAAGTTTCTTCGGGCAGCGAAGCGGCAAGAGGAACCAATTTCTGAGCCGATGCGATGCGGAGCGTTTTGTTGGAAATAGCTTTCCTTCAATCTGCATTTTCTTGCTGATTTACCAACTTTCATCCAGAACGAAACTTCCCGCGAGATACCTAAGAGAAAGTTGGGCGCAGTCGACACATTAAATTATTATTAAACTCGTCCGCCTACATCAAAACATGTCCAACTCTGTGTGTATATTTAAATCTTCCCAAATTAGAGACTGCAATTTCAGTTTTGTGTTTGAAATGTGTGAATATAGAGATTTCTTATGCAAGCGTCCGCTTGGAAATAAACTTCTCTTCTACGGTCTTATTTGCATAGTCTATGCTTCACAGCCTTGTAGGTTTTGGGCTGCAGGGTTGTTTTATAAGCCACCACGGACATAGAACGCAAAGGGTAACTGAAGGAATACAGGTGGGTTTTAGTAGTCAGTATAGAAGTCTGACACTCCTTGTCGCTCCACCCAGAGCGGGAAAGTTATTTGATGATTTCACCCAACCCAAAAAATGCCTTGTAGGTCAGTAAATCCCAACGGAGACGCCCCAGGCGCCGGGAGTCACAAAACAATTTTCGGCCACCGTAGATGTGGGGCTTACGGACGGCGAACACTAGGTAGCTCGCCGTACGGCCATCCGCCAAGGATAAAGCCCAGGTCGACGGCGCGTTGTGTTCCACGTACGTTTCAAAGCCAACGTCATCGAATTATTCAAAGGAGTTACCGTAGCATCACAAAAAGGGCAACTGAAAGAACTAAGGGATTTAGTCAATAAAAGTCTGACACTCCCTCCCGCTCCACCCAGAGCGCAATAAATCATTTAATAAGGTAAAAAAATAGCCCTAATCAGTAACATGAAATTATTATGAGTGCTGTTAGTCAACTGTCTACGGGACTCTCAATAAAACAAAGTTTAAGTGTTAATATCCACAGAGTTGGATTCTTGGACGGTTTCGACCTTCATTCAGTGTTTGTGCGGCGTCTCTCCGCAGACCATGCCTCACCTTCAATCCTGCATCTGTTCACGAAGGGATCTAATGACAGCATCAGTGGATGGCATTGCCGTGGCCGAACACTGGGCCAGGCAAGGAATTTAAAATTAGTTTTGCCATCGACACTCTAAGAAGAAGAATAAAACAAAAATAAAACTATTTTCTCCGTAAGATCATATGGAGAGGGTAAGTTTCCCTGCACTGAAACAACAAATATTGATGGCTTTCCCCTTATTACAGTCGGAACTGATACCGTCATTAGGGTCATGGGGTGCTGGGGTCTTAGGGCGCACTGCCGCTCCATAACTTACCGCAGTAAACCTCGGCCTTCCCCTACGGAAGCTAATAGTCTCACTATATTATTAAAATTGTCTTTTAGTAAGTGAGATTTCTCCTATGTGAGTAGTTTTTTTATGACTTCGCGCCACTTGGCTCATGAATTTATGTCATTTTGTTCTTACGAATAAAAACAATCGTATCTTTTGTATCTGATTAAGAATGAACAATATTATCGACCACAATCAGAAATTACCAGCCTTACCAAAACAAATAACCAATACATGGGGTAGAATAATAAAGAAAAGGAGAAAATATAGGACGTGAAGATTAACAAAGTTCTAAATAACTAAGTTTGCTTATGGGACGTCATAATAAATGGGCTCGGACACGTCCAAGCCGCGCCGTACTCGTAAAGTCCCCAGTTCGATTACATACACGAGCGGGTCGCAGTGAATTAACTACAAACGGACCCGGCGTCACGTGACCAGAATATTTTCAAAAAATCCTTTGCCCACTCTCCTCTGTCAGTAGGAAAAGCTTGATGAATAAATATTTATATAGGTGCCTGCCTATATCTAAAAATACTCAGCACGTTCATTCCGTAGGCAAATATAATTTGAAATATATAATCACGGAATTGGTCAATTAATTTGATGCGCGATGTTAATGATAGCCGCATAATTATTTACACTATCAAACAATTTAAAGTTTAATTGCTAAATGGTGTAGAATAATTGTTTGTAATGTTTATGTTTGAATTGTTGCAGTATTTCACAGATTTGTGGTTTACCTGATCACCTCTAAAGCCACAATAGTCTGGTAGGGCACGGTGATCGTTTGAAAGAGTCATCGCGGCCTTGAAATGCGCAAGGCAACCGAAGTACCGAAGCTAGGTTTTAGTCAGAAAACGTCTGGTAGATACTCCCACTCCCTCTTACCAGAGCGGGAGATTTTTTAATTATTTCACCCTCCTCCCCGCTCCCCTAAATATGTCCACGATGTAGTTTACAAACAGGGAGATGTCTTTACCTATTTATGTTTCTTTTTCTTGCTTTATTGGTCGCTATTTTCCCACCAAGGAATTAGGTATTTTCGTTCGCTGTTAGTTATATTACGGTTTGGAGATAGTCGAAACTTCTGATAGGGATCTCGCCGCAATCAAAACAGGAGAAGTTATTAGATAATTTCCTACTTTCAAAAAAGACCACATTTAGACAAACAACCCTGTAGAATCACGTAACTGGAACAACTCATTTAGTAATTTCGACTGCAGAAAATGTTTCATCTGCCGTAGGTACCGACAATTCTGAGAAATAATTATAACCGTGCGAACTAACGTAAGTTATTCAATCTAATTATTACTTGGATAGTTTTCAAGTTACGTCAATTCAAGATTCCCTGCGAGTTCTACGAGTAATTTAAACTGGCTATGAATTTTATTAGGTAAGTACCTATATCTGTATTAAAAGTATCAATTTTAATATGGACCGTCATTTTATAACTTCCCATGGTAAATCAGCTAATGGACGTGGACGTGACACGAATCCGTCTCGAGCACAGAAAAACCCGATAAGTATGAAAATTAAGTTTTTGCGGACGAAATTATTTTTAACTGAAGATCAACAGGTATCAATCTTAACAGCTCTTTTATAGACAGTTTTTCAAAATTATCGTAATGAGACCAAGCTTAAGTTACCATATCAGAATTTTTTTACCTACTCGAAAAAATATTTCAATCCTATACCACTAGCGTTTTATAAATGCACGGCCACGAATCTTTTATTTTTTGGAGCTGAACAAATCAGTCGATCCTTTGTGGACTACTTGTAATTTCGTCCACTGGTAATTTCGGAATTGCTTATCGATACTGCGATAACTCTAATAGCACAAAGACTTTGTGACGTGAATAGCAAATCTTTTGTTTTTTTTTTTTTCAAAATTGCTTTCATAGGACAGGTTGTTTGCCAGAAATACAGGATTTTGTTTATTACGATACACTGTTAACACTTCTACGGTCCGGACTAAGTTTTTCGCCTCTTCGTTTATACCGCGTACATAGAAGGACTGGAACAATTTGCCTGCTGAGGTCTTCCTGGTCGATTATTGTATTGTATTGTGTCGGGCTATTATCCGCAACTCCACGACTAAAACGCGTATTTTGCGTACGAGTGGGACAAATGAGTCATTCGATTCACCCCAGTCCTCAAGGAAGGCCAGTCGCTTTGGTGTTGCTGACCATTTCACGGAGGGTACCTGGGTTTCCGAAGTACTTTGCTAGGGTAGCTTAGAAGTTGATGAGCAGCTGTCTCGTCCTCCTCCATGCAGGCTCTGCAGAGTGGACTGTCTGTAACTCTTATGACAGAGAGGTGCTTATTAAAGGTCCCGTGGTCGGTTGTAACGGCCGTCACTTTGCGAAACTGAGGTTTAGTCAGTCGTAGAGCCCGTTTTGTGAAGCGGCCATAAATGGAGGGAAGTGCCTACTTGACCTGCCTGCACTTACTATGTTCTACCCATACTTTGTGATAAAGATCTCTGCTACGTTCTCTTACCAGATTGAGTAGTTATCCGAAGGGGAGCGGCAAAATTATAGGTTCAGGCCCCATTGCTGCCATACTCGAACCCCTTCTGGTGAGTTCCTCCACTGAATTCCAGTTCGATTATAATTTAGGAGTCTCAAGACTAGAGTGAATAGGCACTTAATAAACCAGTGCGCCTTACTATTAACGATAGCATCACTGCTTACCATTAGGTAGGACCTGATGATAAGCAGTGATGATGAGATCATTGATGGTGAGGCGCACTAGTTTATTAAGAGCCTATTTATATGTATAAAAATGCTGTAGTGCATTTTATTTTATGTCGAAGTAAGTTTGAACTGCTATGATTTCGTTATACTTTGCGCCGCATTGCAAATCCCCTGACAATGAATCGTGTTTTCCCTTGAAGCTGGCTTGATCGTGTGATCAAAGGGTGAACCTGTAAAAATACAGTTCTTTTACTGAACATATTTCTTTGAACGGCAGTTTTATAGAATAAGTTCTCTTATACCTAATTTATGTCAAAAATAATGGCTTTAGTGTTTGTAACATCAGACGTAATTGCTGACAATAATATAAATTTTGAATCTTATTATGGTTTTAAAATAGTCAAGCTTGGTCAAACAATCACAATAAACAGTACGTCTGAAAACAATTTGGCATTTTTTATTCATTGAGACAATATTCAGTTCTGAATCGTGACTGAAATAGCAAGTGAAACAAATAATTAGAGTGGAATTAGATTTTCCAATATCGGTTTATCTAAGCCATATAAAAAGCACTTGGAAAACACAATCTAAAGCCTGGAAATAGGCTCCGTCGCAAATGTGCTACAACAGTAATATTCTAAGAAAAATCTTTAGAAAAATAATATAATTCATTTGGAAAAGCTTCATAAGCAGGGCTATTACGCTGCTACAATGTCACAGTATGATAGACGTAATAAAGCTAGAACGCAATTGCCCTCGGATTAAGTGTAATATTCATAGTACAGCTTAGAGCAGTCACGTGTTATGAAATGCATAAATGCAGTTCTGCCAACACATAAGTGCATGTAAGTGGTGAAGGCAACTGGCGCAGCGCGCAGTAACGATCAAGTAACAATGTTAAGTTACAAACGAATGAGCAATTATTTTAAACGCATCCATTGCAGTACAAAACAACGTTAAAGAGCTGACGCGGAGTGGTCGTAACAACCGTCGTTATCCTACATTTTGGGGTCAATAAACTGCGGGCAGGCGACGCGACGGCGACGCGCTGGCTAACTTCCGCACATCACATTATCAAAGCACACACTCAAAACAATCACTAGACTTACTCATAAATTCTTCTCTTTCAGCCTATTTATAGAAAATCGAACCATTAAGGTCAACGTACGGCGCCATCACGAGGACAATCCGTCATTCTTTCCGCGCAGCTTAAAGATAGTCTCACTTGCAAAGTTTCAGGCAATTGCTGAAAAATATTAACCGTAGCGAAGTTTTGAATTAATGGTGACAAAGTAATGCAATAAACTTGGGACGTTAAAGTTGTTAAGTCACTAATTAATGTGGATGTTCGCCGATATCTTAGGGACGTACGTTACTGTAACCGTGAGAAATTACTGTTATTGTAAACATGCCTTTAGCAGCCTTTCATTCGGTTTAAAAAATTGTTGGCGATAAAATCACCCCGATCGTGGAAATGCACCTTGGTATATTTTTAAGCGCAGCGCTCTGGCTAAAGTTTTTTATTGTTGTTGATCTTTTAGCTGAGGCCTCGGGCGACAGAGATGCATCATAGATATGAAAAGAGAACCCCATACATTTTTCCTGAAAGTTTTTCCCCACCGTTCAGTGTAGCTGCATAATAATACGAACGTATCCTTCATAGTATAAGTTTTACGAGGTAAGCATAGCCCAGAGCGGTCACGTACCCACCAAACCATGAAGAGATTGAAGTTTAAAAAAATCTACTTAGAAAATATGGCTTCGTTTAGCTACCAGAAAAACCTTTCTTCGCGTCAGTGTTTTGTCTAAAAATGCACTTCATTTTGCAATAAAGAAGCTAATAAATAACTTGGATCATAATTATCAGCACAATAAATCCATGCCTCGTTCAGACAGGGCGCTTATTGTTCTTTTTACGTAAAAAACGTCACTGACAGCCGTGATGGTAAAATGCTGTCTTATGAATATATTATAGAAGCGGGCACTTTCCTCCGACCTCTTACGCTAGTTTATTATAGATCTATCCATCCCGCTTTCAATTTATCTGCTAAATGCCTGCGTTAGTTTGCGAAAATGTAAACAGGATGAGTGTATGAAGCAAACAACAGAAGCTCCTGATAGGGCTAATTGCGTTACGAACTGAAAGTATGTTGTGTGTTGTGGTCGAGCGAAATTGAAGTGAAGGTTTTAATATAATTAAATTTTCAGAGTATTAGACAGTTTAGTAACTAAATAATTGGACGAGGAAGAGAAAGCTGTACATAGTAGATAGATTTTGTAGTATTCAGACTATTACTGAAATATGTTTTTTTTTTTATAAATTGTAGGGTTTATTCCTAAAGTACTATTATATTGTATTAATTATAAAAAACTAGCTTCTGCCAGTGACTTCACCCGCGTGAAAGTAGGTTTCTCTATACAAACTTTAGATCCTTTTAAGAGCTTAATGTTGGAGTCTCCTTTCTTAATGCTTGCCTATATCATAAAAGGAAACCTTATGCAAAATTTCACGTTTCAAGTCCCAGCAGTTTCGGCTGTGCGTTTATATGTTACTCAGTCAGTTTCTCTTTTTACATATATAGATTGATTAGAGCCACTTATTGGCTCAACAACCGTCTTACTCTCATTAATTTGACTTAAAAATATTTTTTTTTATCAAATTCAAAACCTATTTTGCATAATGCTTTAAAAGTATATTTATTTAACCAGCCTGTATCTAAGAGAATACGAGCTATTTTTCCTTCGATATTACAATTCTTTAGCTTACAGACTTTAGATAACACACAGTTTACTTTCGTTTTGGATTCCTATTGTAGTTGGTTGTGAGGGAAAGAAGCTATCTGAGATTAATTATTCCTGAAGTGACGTCTTACACGAGTAGGTTTTTTGTTGAATTACACTAATATTATGAAATCGAAAGTTTGTGTGTCTGTATGTTTGTTACTCCTCATGAAATGGCTAATCGAATCTGGATAATCTGTCCGATTATGTTCTTTTAGACTGAATTTCAACTTAAAGTACCCAAAGTGACAATACTACCCAAAAATTGACTGGCAGAGAATACTGTTGCCATAAGTTCGCATATGTACCACTACTGTATAAGAAGTTTAAATAAATAAATTTAAGTCACTGGAAAAGCTAATAAAAGAACAATAATTTTACATACAAGGGCAAATACTAAAGCATTATATTGGCATACGTCCATTTACATTGTATACGTCCAGCTACTAGTCCCTTAGTCGTCTCCTAAGACCATTGTTGCGGGGACCACTTAAGTATACCTATAGGTAAGTGGTCATAGCTTGGTGATTCAATTTCAGTACAATGAATATCGGTTTCCTGACTAACCTACTTTCAGCTATTAGGCATCGTTTCAATCTGTTGCTAGTTGCCGATACAACGTCGGATTGGAAATGTCGACACCAGCGGCAAAAAACTGTGTTGGAACCGGGATAATATCGAACTAATAGACTTTTAAAACTATATTTTTATGTTCAGTACTTATTGCCAGCACATTCCTAGATTTTATTTACGACCTTTTTTAATATATACCACAACTGGTACTTTTCCAGCGACTTAGTTCGCCAGAATATTTTCGTAATAAACTTTAACATTTCCTAAGCCGTATTTTGAGGGTAGCTTTGAAAAATTAATAATGATAGTCTTTATGACTCATTTTGATTAGATTTTGTGCCAAAGTTTATTGACCCAAGGATTAAGATTCTCCCACACAAACTTTGACACACAACAATAATGATTATTCTTTTATTTACTTGAATAACTATTTATGCAAAGTTTCAGGTATAATTTTGTAAAATAATGAATTTCTCCCTTTTCACCGCCTTTCAAAATTCAATTTGTAATTTTCAAAAACTCCTTCTTAGTGCTCGCCTACGTCATAAACGGAAACCTTGTGCAAAATTTCACGTTGATAAGCACTGTAGTTTTTTTCGGCTATGCGTTGATTTGTCAGTCAGTTTCTCATTTTACTTATATAGATTCGAAGTGTCCATCATCACCATCAATATCATTTCGGCTAAAAACGTTCACACTTTGATATACGTGTATTTAAGTATAAGATACATGACCCTTGAAAAATATTTTCAAATATATTCCTTAGCGTATCCTCTTTTTCCTACCGTGACATTATAAGGAGGGTAATATTTTCTTATCCATGTAATATCATACCACCTCTAAGGTGGGGTGAGGTGGAGTTCCTTAAACAATAATTTTAGCTAGTCAAGACCTATAGGTAGGCTTCTTTATGCTTTAGCTGTATTATCTTCTGAAAATGTTCATTCAAGTTTACAGTTTATAAATTAACTTAAGTCCATGACAAGGCTTAAATCAGCGGTTCCTGTTAGGCTTCATAGAAAAAGGCCGGCCAAGTGCGAGGCGGACTCGCGTTCGAAGGATTCTGTACCATTATCTACAACTATTTTTTTGCACAATTTATTTTATTCTATTTTTAGTATCTGTTGTTATAGCGGCATCAGAAATAAATCATCGGTGAAAATTTCAACTGTCTTGCTATCACGGTTCATGAGATATAGCCTGGTGACAGGCAGATGGACAGTCGAGTCTTAGCCTACTGCTAAGAGTCCCGTTTTTAAAACGTTTGGGTACGAAACCCTAAAAAAGGTGCATGACAATAATGCTTGAAAATATGTAGAATTTTATTGATTTGCTCAAAAGTTAGTTAAGTTATTAAAATAATCAAGTTTTGCATTAAGATTCGATTCAATATAATTATTATTTTTACCAAAATTCGATGGCTATGAATAAAATATAAAAGGTCAAAGATTTTTATTAGCTCTTTATTTTTATTCTATCGAAGAAAATTTTTTAACATATTTCATCTAAGAAATACTAAATAATTTATGCGAAAACAATTTCAGACTACCAATATTTTTTTATATTTTTCCTACAGCATTAAGAAATGTCAAGAAATGATATACCTAGTATGGCCATAAATATTAAAAAACACTGAAAAATGCAAAACAACTTTAATTTCGGAAGTCGGTGTTTCTATAATAGTTCCGACTTCCGAAATTAAAGTTATTTTGCAAATTTTCAGTGTTTTTTTACTTTGAAATCGGTTGTATTTTTTTTGTAAAATGTTTTTTATTTTACACTTTTTAGTTATGGTACCACCACTAAAAAGTACCCCTCAGCCAAACTTAAATACTTTATAGCCAAAGTGCATCTCATGACAATTCTAATAATCCCAAACACGGCTAGATTACATTAATTTATTACAGAGTTCCAGTGCCTAACTTCAGACTTCATCATCAGATCAGTTCGATATATTCCCCCTCTACTTTCAATCATCGACTACACGTCTAAACAAAGCAATTTTACTTGTTACGACCATTCTGCTATAATCCTATGAGAAGTTCAGTTCCATATCTTCGAAGTTCATGATCAGATCATAACAATATTTCTATGGGACCAACTCGGAAGTAAAACCTTCTAAAAAAAAAAAAAAAAATTATAAATCGGTCCACAATTGACCAAGAAATCGCTGAACATACATTAAAAAAAAATACATACATTCAACCGAACATACAACCTCGTCCTTTTTGAAATCGGTTAATAAAAAATCATAACTTCATAACAAATTTTCGATGAAAACCATTTTTTCTTACCAAGCTTTTATGGCGCTGTATATACCTATAAAATTGATACTCATCAAGACCATCCAAAAAGCTCAAACACGATAAATCTTATTGCGCTTATTACCGAGTTCCTATGGCCATCTTCCAGCTCCATCATCAGGTCATCTGCCATCTAGCACCAAACTACTCGTCAATACGGATCAAACGAATCCGAACTCGATGGGGTTGTTTCTTTTAACTACTGAGTCCCTATGGCCATCTTCCAGCTCCATCATCAGGCCCTCCACCATCTAGCACCAAACTACTCGTCAATACGGATCAAACGAATCCGAACAATCCGAACTCGATGGGGTTGTTTCTTTTAACTACTGAGTCTCTATGGCCATCTTCCAGCTCCATCATCAGGCCCTCCACCATCTAGCACCTAACTAATTGTCAATACAGATCAAACGAGTCCAAACTCGATGTGGTTGTTTCGTTTAACTACCGAGTCCCTATGGCCACCTTCCGGTTCCATCATCAGATCAGCTCCATGACATAATAATTTTGCATTGTACATGCATACCAAATTTTAGCTCAATGGGTAACCGGGAAGTGGATCATTAATTTGCAAGATTTGATTACAAACAAACAAGACAGATGAAACTAAATAACAGCTTGTAAAAACGATTGTGATATTCTTAGGTATGTCAATATGTCAAACCTTAACACAGGCCTTGATGAGACCACACGTCTATCGCTTAAATGGCCTATTACACTACTCGATATTCAGAAAGTCTTAATCGATGTCACGTAGTGTAATAAGGCCAGTCTTACTCGGAACAAAAAATAAAACAATCTGAATATCGTGTGCGGAATATCGCGTAGTGTAATTGGCTCTTTACGCGTATGATGAAATGGGGGAAGGAGGTATTTGCCTAGCAGTTGGACATAATGGGCTGATCAGATTAGATATATAACCATATATTTGCAAAATAAATTTCATTTACTTAAGCATCTCCATGTCGCCCTAATCGGGTCGTTGGTTCATAATCAAAGAGCCTTCGAAATAATGAACCTAGTAATTAATAAATCCTTTATAGTTTATAAGTTACATATTAATCTCTTATATGTAACCATCAGTCAATTAAAATAGTTATTAGTTTTATTGATAATGAGTAATCACCTTCATTATGTTCGTAGATATTTGAAATTTCTGAGAGATCTGTTATTAATTAATAACTGAAACAGATCAAATATACCAGTCATATGAATGCTTTTGAAGAGTCTGAACCTTATCAAGAACGTTCTGTTCTAGAGAGTTTACTGACTTTTGATTTCGCTAAAAAATTCTATTGTTTCACTTCGAAGATTACAGTCGTTCATAACTTCGTCAGTGTTTCAACTCTTTTCTTTATCAATGTAGGACACATAATACACTTTGTGGCTTTGGCACTGAGACAATTACCTACTGCATATACAACCAATATTTAAAAAAATATAAACTATATTTTCAAATAGTGTTAAAAATACAATTAATCTTTCGCCAAATGACAAAAACTACTAGCTAAATATATAGTTTTAATTAGTTAAGTGTTTTTTATCAATTAATTGTAGATGTAGATTCAAGTCATAAATAAAAGTAGCTTTTTTTCGCCAAACATTTCAAATTCACTGGCCTTTTTATAAAACTAAATCGCAATCTTTAGTGTCATATTTTAAATTATTAACAAAGAAAGAAGAAAAAAACAAAAAGAAAACATGTTTATTTGACCCACAGGCACACACAACGAAGAAAAAAAATGTAGAAACACAGAAATAACATAACAGAAATTAAATAGCTAACATTTTATAGGGCTTTAAGGCGGCAAAACCACTTTACTTATCTTATTTCGTGGGTGCTGTATGTATACATATTCGTACATCAATCTCTTTAGATCGAAGTTGGTATAACCTTGAGCACAGTCTACATAGCCAGTGACCAAGGTCTACTTAGGTATACAAATTTGAATAATCATCTGCCAGTTGATAGAGCGTCAGCAGTCAGTGACAGGACTCAAAGCAATCGAAGTATGATTGACGTTTGTTGGACGAACGCAGTAGATACGCAACCACCGTACCTATATCCCATTTACATGTGGTTATATCGGAACCGAATTCGTAAGCGGAGTTTTTAAGTTTGGTTTGTTGGAATTGAAACCGAAATCGGAGGAAGAGACCGAAACGTCACATGAAACACTACTAAAAAAAATAAAAAGCTCGGATAAGTAAGAAGGACGATCTCACTATATTTCAAATACAACACAACAAGTGAAAGAGTAATCGAAGCATGGGGGGAGAGATACATGTCTCGCGGGGTACCCCCGCGAGACATGTATAAAATTTTTGTACCTCCGATATAAGTTCCGATTAAAATTTATTGGAACTGAAATCGGAACTTCCGAACTTCGAGAAACGGAATCGAACTTCCGAGAAAGATGTTAATCTCTGATACATACCTATACACGTAATACGGACATAATAGAACATTTTTTCCAAACGCTTTCCGACAAAAGTAGTTTTATTTTTGCACTCAGTTTTAAAGTAGTCGGTATTTACCTATACGAGGTCAGGGCAGAATAGCGAACTACAGTTTTTATTCCACCATCCAACTTCTACGTCAAAGCGTGTCCAATATAGGGTGTGCTCTTTTTGGTGGTATTTTGCGACCAAAACCAGCAGTCAACTTGCGGCTTCTCTATTTGGGCCCATATGAGCGAACCGTACCAACTTTAGAGTATCTGCATTCCCAGGCCAATATTCGGAGTTGATTTCCTGAAACTTTGTTTCTAATTAAGCAATTAGCCCCATTTTTAGTTTTTGCACAACATTTGGCTCACGTTCCAGTTTTGGTAAGAAAAATGCCTGATTTTACGTAACGATATTGCCCAACATTCATTCAAGTGACTAAATGGTCCCATATTTTATGTAGTTTTAGTATTACTAAACTCTACATTACCGAGTGTAAAGTTAAATAGTTTGCTTTTCTTAATAAGAAAAAAAGTTGGATTTTATAATTAGCGCGGTTGTTTTGTTCTTTTGCTGCCACTCACTAATACCATTTTTCGATAAAACCCATTTTTTCTCTACTGTTACAAATTCTGTTTGTCCTTTAATTCAGCTTCAATGACAAATTATAAGTATAATTTAACTCCATGTTTACATTCTGCATCATAATAACATACTTACTATAGATAATTCGCGGTCACATTTACAGAGATAAGTTTATGTATAAGTTACCGGCAATCTGTATAATCCGGCATTCTGTACAATACCTATACCCTATTCATCTGGGCTTGAGACAAAATGTAAACAAAGAAAACAATGTAGGTACCTTCGACCAAGTTTCTTTGACATGTTTGAATACATTAATAATAGTCTCCTTTTCTGTTGAATAACAAGAATTCAACGAAGATATCTCGTATCAACAAGTTAATCGATAGTGAAAAAGATGGCAGATTATAATCCGCCCAATGACAAAACGTCACATTTTTATGTAAAATGTTTTCAGTATCTGTGGTCTATAATTTAGTAGTATTAAAAAAGGTTTGTTTATCTTTTATCTCATGGCTCGCTGAATAGGGTATGGGCAGTGTATAGAATACCTAAAACGTGTAGGTAATGTATGAAATAATATTTATTTTATGCATTGCCTAGATATAGGGTAGATACAATACAGAATGCGCAACCGGTAATATGTGTAAATGACGAGAGCAGGGAAGGACGTATTTTTTATTGTTGGAAATCATCCAATGACTTCTCTCGCTCTTGAAGGGAGCGAGAGGGCATGTCAGACTTTACTGACTAAAACCCACTCGTTTGTTCCTTCTTTGCCTTGCGTTCCAGAGCCCCGGGGGTCCATTTTCACTTAATTCATGGCCCCAGCAGGTTTCGACCCTGCTGGGCCTCTACGATATGCTGACATCTCCTTGAGGCGCCCGTGGAATGCTACGCGCCGTGCAAGACTTGGGCTAAGTCCGGACGGTTACCGGATGACCGGACAGCGTGCTACCCATTACTCGCCGTCCGCAAGCCTACGCCTACGGGTGCTGAAAATCGGGATCGAGATCCCGACAGCTGGGGCGTGAGGGCCGTTCCCTCGCGCGTACGGCCACCTCCTTTGCTAGCATTACTGATTCGCAGAAGGAGGCGACCGCCTGCCCTTTGGCCTGTACCAGGGACCGGCGTGAGAGTTCGTTGCCGCCGATCACCCCCACGAAGACACGGTAGTCCTCTGCCTAAGCGGTGCACACCTCTACCGTATGCTCCACCTTGCCCTCCGGGTGGTCCACACAATGGTAACACCCGGGCGTTTCTCCCCAGGAATCCGGTGCAGGAACCTTCCGAACTTACCATGTCCGGTTAGAACCTGTGTCATGCGGAAGGTGAGGAGGATAACTCTTTCATTTTATTCTCACTCGTTCATGAAAATCGTTTCAATAGTTTAACCTTGAAAACACACAGACAAAGTTACTTTTACATTTATAATATTAGTATGGATATAAACCTACTATACAAAGATGTATAGTTAGGATGCAAAATAATGTTATCATCCATAGCAAAATATTGTATAACTCTGTTTGTCTTGATAACCCTTCTTGATATTTTCATAGTCTGCGGCAAACTCGAGGCAAAGAACAAGGGGACAGTTACACTTAAGAACAACATTATAGCGATGCAGTGGTCTCGTGTCTGGAGTGTCTGGGATCTCGGGAGTGTCGGCAGTGTCGAGACACTCCTCTAGAGCATGATGCGACAATAACACTGCACATTCTGCCCTCACATGCCCGTTATTGTCATATTATACGGGACGCTGGCTGATTCACATGTTCAGTAATGCGTGATTATGGCTCTAGGGTTTTTATTGTATTGCTTGCGGTGGAATATTCTGGCTCATACAAACTGAACCTATGTGCAGTTTGTGAAATTTAGAACCTGCACAGATATGGAACCTCTCAGGAACTGATATCTGTAATATAATTTTATACTTAACTAGGGTCTGCCAAAGGCTTCACCTGCGTAAAAATAAGTTTCTCCATGCCAATTTGAGACCCCCTTAGGGAGTGAATTTAAGAATATCCTTTCTTAGTCTTTGGATGCACCATAAAAAGCATATCTGAGCAAAATTTCAGTATTCTAGGTCGAAAGGTTTGGGCAGGGTGTAATGAGTCATTGAGTGAAAACTTTGCCTTTTATATAATATACAGTAAATCTATGAAAAACAACAACAGCTGCTCTCATTATCTTCTAAAATTGTTATGAAGACACAACAATTAACTACAATAACAAACATCGCGTTATTATTTACATTAAACGGTTTTAATACCTCCAATTGTTTTAACGACCACGGTTCAAAGTTTGACAGCGGACAATGTTTTCTTATAACAAAATTGTTGCCGCAGATAGAACTCCAAGTTAATCTGTTACCGATTTAATTTGATGATTCACATCGTGCTGAAATTCTCGCTCGGCTCGTTCTTTGGTTATTCGTCTTTTGTCTTATTTTATTATGCTGTTACTCAGTCGCGGCGATAAAGGCTAGCGAGACGGCTTGTCTGCCTGTTCCCGGTTTTCTCACCCTTGTTTATCCGGTTGGGGTAGTTAGCGCGGCGGAGTGGCGCCCCGCGGCAGTGCCTCCGTAGCCCGCCCAGCGATGGGACGCTCCCCGGCCGCCCCTCTGCTCCCGACGCGCGTACGATCCCAACACAGGTGAACCACAACACTATAAAAAAAGGACAATCATCTAATGTGACTCGGACAAAATGACTCCTTTTATACATTTATATTGTGTTATATGGATAGAGTTATTGACTGGCTGCTGCACCACCACAGGTGAGTTTATAGTGCAATTAGCATTTTTATTGAGTTCGCCGGCAACTTGTCAAAAGTTTTATGTAAAATACGAATTTTATTTCACTGTTCCGGAAATACGGGATTGATGCTAAAGTGTCTCCAATTCTTTATAAAAGTTTGGACCGCTTAAAAGTAATGTTAGGATTAAAAATAAAATTTAAAAAATCGAGATTAGCCCTGAAAACAATTTTGGTATCAAAAAAGTATAATTTGTTTTTTTTTTTATGCTGATTGTATAAAAATTTCACTTTCGTTTACACTGGTTTGATTTTACCTTTAAATTATAAAGTTTACTTTCTTACGAAAAATAAAAAATGTGATCGTTAATAAAGTAAAATATTACCTTCCTTCTTCGTAAAGAAACATAAAGAATCTGAATAATATCGTAAGTATTTTCCTGTTTGTGTTGTTTCTTGCCAATCTGGTGTTGGAATGCAATGTTTCTTAGATAGAGTAAGTGGCTCACTGTTCCATTAGATAACACTGCTTTTTCTATTATTTATTTTATGATGCGTATTTTCTGTCTGACTTTTTGTGCCGTACTCATTCCCACGAACACTATGTAATTGGTAAAAACCTTGAATAAAAAAATCATTAATGATAATTATAGCCGGCCACGTAATAATCGCTACCAAGGCTATTTAAATTTAAAGTAATAATTGTCAAATTAAAACAAATAATTTCAATATAGGCCATGCATATGTTAATACTATGTTAGTATGATTATTAACGTCCTAAACAACTAGACAATTAATTAAATAGCCATTGTTTCAGTAAAAGTGTAAATTATTTATTAATTTAGGCCACTCTGAGCAGTTATTAGTGATCGACGGCTGTTATTAGCGTTGATACGTAATAAAAACGATTTATTATTCATTGTAACCTATATTAGGCTTATGTACAAAAGCTGGACAGGCAAACATAAATTGTTCCACAAAAAACTACTCTACAAAATGGGATATTGAAAAACTTCCATAGTGTACCTATTTGTTGCAAAATGTAAATTTTATATGACTCGACAATATAAAAAATTATTTTGCTAAAGGACATAAAGTTTTCATCAACAATCTATGACGTGGAAACATTGCTTGGAAATAAAGTAATAAGCTCAAAAAATTACATGTCTGAACGACCCTTATCTCAAATACTTACATGTGACCCTGACTATCGATTTCTAAGCAATCATAAAAATACAACTAAATCGTCCCTTTTCGACTATCCGCGATTGCTAAGCTCCTTCAAGTAGATCTGTTCGGAGGGTCGCAAGATGCTGTTGCCATAACATACGAGTAATTCGGTTAACAAGGGGGACGAATCACAAACAAAATGTACCGGGGGCAGTGACGGTGACGCATGGCCGGATATCCGTGGACATCTTCCGAAGAACGTGACTCTATCGATGGTTTTTTATCGATGTAAATATGTTGACTAATGCCTCACGTCACTAGTTATCGTAGATCGCGCGAAGCTTGCTTTTTGCCTCTCTAATAGAAACATTTACTCACAAACGATGTTGACTAAGCACACATAGGCACATGTGTGCACTCTCAAATAATTCGTATGCAACGTTTAAGCCCTAAAAGCTTTTAAACAAATAAGCAAACGGTTGGTTTTTCACTTGCGATAACGTGGAATGGAATTTTTACTGAAAGTGGAGCAATTGCGGAAAAATTATGCAGTATCTGTTTATTTCTTTGTTTCTTTATTTGAATTGGACAAAATGATCATAAAAACGTAGATTGCTTCGAAATAATATATTCATAAGCTTGCGATAACAAAGTAAGATAACTACGATTTACTTATAGTAGTTAAGATTATTGTAACAATAATCGTAATATATCCATGTTGTTATTTTTAGTATATGGACAAATACATAAAAGTAGGTTGGTTTTATAGGTAGGCTTATGGTAGACTTCATTTTCAACCGCGAGGGCGTCAATTCAATTCAAAATATTTTATTTCACCTAGGCCTACATGGGGTCATACTAGGCCTACATACTCATAAAAGGTTAGAAGCTAGGGCACGGTTTCAATTTGTCGTTTTGATATTATTATATTGGTAGATATAGAGAAGAACCGGTAAGAACCTCCACTGTCACGGGTTACTTTTAAGAAAAATATGATTCCCCGGATTCCACACATCGTTTAACTTGTGATGTATATATTTATTAAATAACAGTAAATAACAATGTATGTACACAAATACCTTAAACATAAACTAACAATTCAACACACACAATTAACACTTGTTATAAAATATATTGTTACTGCCATGAGGCTTCGATCTGATCACATCCCCTCGAGGAAGTTTACGTTCCTTATGGGTATCACATCTTCACCTAACTGCGAAAAATGTGGATTAATCGAAGATGTACATCATATTCTGGTGGAGTGTGAGCGGGGTGAACGCCTCAGGAGAAATCTCTTTAGCACTCTAAATATGTTTGAAATCGGTATTTGTAACAGTGTCTTAGCAAAACCTATGTCAGACGAGGCAAAGGTTCTATATAAGATATATTAAAATCATTTAAAGTAACTAAAAATCCAAAATTTGGTTATGATGGAGTGACATTTTCAATATTGTGACAAAGCTCCCTAATAAAGATTTTAACAAATATCTTTGCTATGAGCAAAATATCGTCGAAATCAACAAAACCTTTAAACTTTAAAAGTTTTCGGTTTCCTTTGAAATATTTAAGAAAAAAAAACGTTGAAAGGTCTTTCAAAAACCGTGGGTTCGTTCAGAAAATAAATTGACCCTAATCAAATTTTTCCCGCTCAGTAACTTGGAAATCTATTTTTGTTATTACAACTTTAATAACATAAAACTCAAAAGCCTTGATCCTCTTCTGCTTGACGTTTCTTTTTCAAAAGCAAATTACGAAACAAAGATTGAAAACGAAGTGAATACAACTCCAGAACGTAATAATAATTGTTATTCCGTGGAACATTCCTTTTATTGAATTGACGCGATTCAGAGTGACGAGTCGGAGGCTTGAAATTTTAAACATAAAAAAGGCGGTCAAACGCGAAAGGTCTACGCGAAATTACGTGCAAAAAATATAAAAACAAGCATTGAAAAAACAAATATAAAAGTTTCTGAAAACGGAACAAACGTAAAACCAACAACTCAATTCTTATCTACTTGTGACACCTCTACTTGAAAAAAACTAAAATATATAACTCTTGATTTAAAAATAGCTCTCGACTTGTAAGCTTTAGAAGAAATGGGTCATCTGACTTCTCATTATTTTTATTAAATAAAATTACAGAAACTCAAATTGCTCGTTTTCTAGCGTAACGTAATGCAAAAAACTTTTTCTAAATTGGTTTTAAGGTTGTGAAACTTTTTTCATAAATCAGTTCTCTGTAATAGCCCAGCGTATCTTTACATTATCTTCGTTTTCTTTGCTTATAATGCTCACTACTTTAACATTTTTATTTGATTTATTTTACCTAATTAATCAATGCATTTTAGGCGGGCATTGTTTTAAAACAATCTATAGATGGTTGTAGGGTAGCCGTAGGAGGCAATATATGTTTTTTTTTTTTTTTTCGGTGGGAATATCATCTTATGACATCCCCCGCCCTTGGGCGGGGCGGGAGATAGTGTCAGACTTTTACTGACTAAAAACCCACTCCTGTACCTTCGTTGCCTTTCGTACCAGGGCCGAGTCTTCCTTTCAGAATCAGACCCTTGGCCCCAGTAGGCTTCGACCCTGCTAGGCCCCTACAGTTGCTGACATCTCCTTGAGGCGCGCGTGGAACAGCACGCGCCGTCGACGACTTGGGCTCGGTCCGGACGGTTACCGGACGGTCGGATGGCGAGCCACCCATTGCTCGCCGTCCGCAAGCCTGCGCCTACGATGGCCGTTGCCTCACGCGATCGGCCGCCTCCTTTGCTAGCATTACTGCTTCGCAGAAGGAGGCGACCGCCTGCCACTCCTCCTCGCTCCGGACCATGGCCTGTACCAAAGCCCGGCGCGAGAGATCGCCGCCGCCGATCGCCCCCACGAGGACACGGCGTTGCTCTGCCCAAGCAGGGCACACCTCCACCGTGTGCTCCACCGTGTACCGGGCGTTTCTTCCGCATGAATCCGGTGCAGGAACCTCCCGAACTTACCATGTCCGGTGAGGACCTGCGTCATGCGGAAGGTAAGGACGCCGTGTTGCCTTTCCAGCCATTCCTCAAAGAGGGGACTTACCGCCATAATTATGACGTGCCCAAGGCAATGTATGGTTAATATCTATTTTTTTTTTATATTTATCGACCCAACTGCCCCATTGTTGGGGAAAGACTTCCCACCACTCTTTTCACTTCCCACGGTTATTTGCTGTTGTAATCCAATCCCTCATGGTGCTGTCCCGTTTGTCTCGCCATCTCTGCCAGGGTTTTCAATGGCGCTGTTTTTTCCCGTTTGGCAACCATTCTGATGTTTACTTTAGCCGGCGATCATCTGACATCTATACTAATATTATAAAGCTAAAGATTTTGTTTATTTGAACGCGCTAACTCAGGAACTACTGGTTCGAATTGAGACATTATTTTAGTGTAGGATAGCTTATTTATTGAGAATCGTATTATATATTTAACATCACGCTACGACCAATAGGAGCGGAACAGTAATCGAAACCACAGTGAACAGCTAGTACTATAAGTTTACGTTTCACTTCAGTTTTGCTGCACTTTTTCCCACATCGTAAATTCTTTAAAAACCAACCTGTAAACTAAGAAGACGGTCAGCCAGAAAGATGAAGTTAATTCGAACATTCGAAAGTGTAGATCTATATAGAGAAGAGTGTGCAAGAAGCTCCATGGACACTCTTTTAAATTATGACATGTGAAAATATGATTATAATATCAGAGTATCAGAGCATTTAAAACTCAGTAGTTTAAACCGAAAAAACCGGAACCGGATAAATTGTTTTAGTCTCAGTAGACTAAAACAATTTTTCCGGTTTTTGAGGCATAAAGCACGAGAACACAATGCAAAAATAGGCTGAGGGAATATTTCACCTACTAGGGCCATGGCTAGGTTCCCAGTGGCAGCAGGCTGGAAGTGGAACGTAAAGGGCTACTGAAGGAACATTGTTGTGGTTTTAGTCAGTAGAAGAGAGAAAAATACATTAGATGATTTCCCTCCTTAAAAAAGCCAGCGATAATGTTCGAAAGAGTTATCGTTACCCTGGAACGCTAGGTGCAACTAAAGGAACACACGTGGGTTTATGTCGCAACCGTAGGGGCCCAGCAGGGTTGAAGCCTACTAGAGCCCGAAGATGAGATCCCGTGGCCCTGGAAGAATGGAAGAATGGCAAAGAAGGAATAGGAGTAGTTTTTTAGTCAGTCCCCACTCCGCCCAAGAGCGGGGAAGGGGATGTCATTAGATGATTTTCCCACCCAAAAAAAAGGTGGGTTTATGTTAGTGAAAGTTTCTCTCACTCTCTCTCGCTGTACCAAAAGCGGGAGATGTTATTTAATGGTTTCCCACTTCAAAAAAGGCTAGTTAATTCTTCAAACAGAAAAGCAAACAGTTACGCGCGAAGCTTTTCATTTAAAAAGGATTAAAAAGGGGTTTTTACCGCTCATCAACAGTTTAAATGAACGTGTTGAATAATGTTATAAAAAACTGGTCAAGTGCGAGTAGGACTCGCGTAAAAAAGATTATGTACTTATTCTTGTATTGTAAAAATTTAAGAAGCCCTTTACTTTTTTTTCAATTTTATTTTATGTCTATTAATAACAATAGTTATAGCCACAAGTAAACATACATTCTGTGGAAATTCCCACTGTTTACCTATTACGGTCCATGAAACATATCCCGCTAAAGGACAGACGGACAGTGGTGGTTTTCGGGTTCCGTTGGTTACCCTTCTGATATGGAACCCGAAATCGTTCTTCCATCAGGTATGATAGTGTTTTTTTTTTTGTGTGGGTTATCATTAACTATAACTTCACCCGGCCGCCTCCTTTGCTTGCATTACTGCTTTTCAGATAGAAGTGACGGCCTCCCATTCCCTCTGACTCCGTACCATGGTCTGATCACAAGGGCAGACGGGAAAAGTTTACGCCACCGATCGCCTCCACAAAGAGACGGCGGTGCTCCGCCTGAGCGGGACACCCTTCCACTGTCTAGGTACTCCACCGTAACCTAAGTTTGATAGTGCTGGTGGTAAAACGATCCTGTCAATTATAAAAAGTAAAAACAATTCTTAGGCGTTAAGAGTCAAGCTCATCTCCCCACCTTCACCTTGATCCGACGCGATGTCGAAGACAGAGGTGTGTGGAAAAGGAAGAGGGAATCTTTCGCCCAGCAGTAGAACAGAATTGGCTAATTAAATAAGTAGATAGGAAAAGAAAAATGAAAGAAAGAAAACTGTGTTTATTGGTATTATAAAAAAACCGGGCAAGTTTGAGTCGGACTCGTGCACTAAGGGATCCGTACAAGCTTACCTATGAAAACAGTTCAATTCCCAAATTGAGTTACGATCATTTTTCCGAATGGCAAAAAAATAAAAATTGTGACGTAACTACAACTTTACAGTTTTCATATTTTTGATATACTTGTGCTATAAGACCTTGCTTCATGCTAAATTTCAGGATTCTAGGTCAACGGGAAGTACCCTATGAATTTTGCTTCCCTTGAGAGTGTCGAAATATACTTTTTTTGCGACATAAACAGCCGTATCTTTTTGTTTCGTTAACTCTGAAGTCTGATTTTTTTACGACTTTAAGGAGCCGCACACTTAAGTGTATGGTTTTAATTTCGACTCGATACATCCACGCGTTCTCGACATAAAGAGTCATGACAGACAGACAGATGGACACCAAACTGATGCTATAAGGGTTTCGTTTTTTCCTTTTGTGGTACGAAACCCTAAAAACAGATACACCTTAAAATTAAACAAAATAAAAAGTAAAATAAATAATGCTAAAAGGGACTCAGCTTCGCATAATGCTAGATGGTAACACAAGGCCAACACCTGACGCTGGTTTTCAGTGGTGGCCCACGAGTACCTATCATAAGCTCGATTACATAAACAAATAAAAGTCTAAATTATCCTGTGAAGAAACCAACTAAAATTAAAAGTGCCCTATGAGTTTTTTTTCTACTTGTTTGTACATATTATTATTTTCAGTTTGTTTAAATACTTATTAAGTTATAATATTTAATAGTTAAGATATACATAAATATTAATAAAATTAAAAGTTTCGAATCTCTTAATTATAAAATCATGACACTGTGATAAAATTAGATTCTTAGTGGCACGTGTAACGTTAGGTTAACCTTGTTACACCTCCACCCTCCCTTTTTAGAACAAGTGGGTGTATTAGTTACCATTTTGAACGGGAGTCATCATTATTAATATAAGGAACCCTAAAAAAATATTAATAATGATGACTTCATTATTCATATTTTTTTAGGGTTCCGTATCTAAAAAAAAACGGAACCCTTTATTGTCTGTCTGTCTGTCTGTCAAGACTTTTTATCTTGGGAAAGCGTGGAGGTATCGAGTTGAAATTAAAACTAATACTCAAGTCTGCGGTCCCTTGAAGCTGTAAAAAAATCTTAAAAACTTCTGAGTTAACGAAAGAAAAAAGATACAGCCGTTTATGTCGCAAGAAAACGTATATTTCGACACACATAAGGGAATCGAAATTCATAGGGTACTTCCCGTTGACCTAGAATCCTGAAATTTGGCATGAAGTAAGGTCTCGTAGAACAAGTAAAGGAAAAAATCAGAAAATTGTAAATTTGTAGTTACGTCACAAAAAAAAGCTTTTTTGCCATTTGGAAAAATATTCGTAACTCAATTCGGGTATTAGGATACGGAAGCATCAGTGCGCGAATCTGACTCGCACTTGTCCGGGTTTTTTTATTTGACGGGCCTGACTGCTAAGCCGAAGGTGATGGGTTCGATTCCTGCCGAGGACAAATGTTTGTGTAATGAGCACGATCATTTGTTCTGTGTCTGGGTGTAATTTACCTATAATATGTATGTATTCTGAAATATATAAGTATGATTATCAGTTGTCTAGTATTCATAACACCAGCTCTGCTTAATTTGGGACTAGATAGCATTGTGTGAAAATTTGTGGAATATAAATATATTATTATTATTGGAATATATTATTATTATTTCAGCAGAAAGACGTCCGCTGTAGCACATATGCCTCTGAAAGCGTCACCTCGACCGGTTCTGGATCAATTTTATTACAAACTAGCTTTTACCAGCGACTTCACCCGCGTTGGAGTAGAAAATATACCTATGCCTAAACCACTTATTGAAAAGTAGCATTCTACTGTTGAAAGAATATTTAAAATAGGTCTAGTAGTATTTGAGTTTATTCATTACAAAAAAAAATACTAATCTTTCTACTTTATAATATTAATACAGACTAGCTGACCCGCCAGGCATTGTTCGATCCATTACTAAGTACATGCAAAAATCCCAAGAAATTTCTGAATTCTGTACCAACTTTTCTTTTCCGAAAAACCTTTTTAAGACTTTTAAATAAACATTTCTGTAAAAACACAGTCAGAAATCAGTTTAGCATTTAATGTTTATTTCTGACTAGCTCCAACTTTACGCCGGTGCAAATTATTTGCCAAAGGTTTATCTACACAAGTTTGTTTTTTTGTTTGTAGGATTTAATCTCTGAAAATATTGGTCCGATTGCGAAAATTTTTTCGTTAGAAAGCTGCTTTATTCCTGAGTGACATAGACTATATTTCATGTATACGGGCAAAGCCGCGGGCAAAAAATAGTTCTTAATAATGAACGCGCACTGCCACCTGCTACCCAATAAGTGATACCTAAGTGCTTATTAGTGCAGCGAATGCGGATTCATTGAACAGAAAACGTTCTACTAGATACTAGTGTATTCTAATAGGAATTATACTACTTCCTACGCTCAAAGAACCTGATATCGTAGTATTATATTATTAGTTTGTCTTTGTGGGCGTTGGACGCCCTCGACTCCTCTTAATAAAAAAAGAGATAAAATTGCAGGAGATAATATCTATCTATAAGCACAGGGGCTATTTTTTATTTTATTCGCGCTCTGGGTGGAGGAGAGGGTGTGTCAGAATTATACTGTCTAAAACCCACTTATGATGTTTCAGAAACCCTTTTCCTTTCAGGGTCACGGAACTCTTTCGAACATTCCCACTACCTTGGACCCCTGTCCTAACATAACGTCTCAAAATCATCATAAGAGAGAGAGGGAGTGAGAGATATCCCTTTCTCACACTATCGTGATGATTTATAAAGGTTCATTGATCCGATTCAGAGAATTCTATCACTGAACGGTTACAGTAGCGAAGATGATGGAATAAGTTAATAGAATGTAACAAACGACGTGGATAAAGTATAGCATGGCAAAACAAAAACATTTTACGACTGGTGAGGAGCAAAATATGAGGCGATATCATATTTTGCTCCTCACCAGTCGTAAAATGTTGTTAATTTTGGAATACGTCGCATTATAAAAAGAAAAAGAAAGCTACAGCTGTCGGTGATCCTATATGTTTAATTAAATTATGCAATTATTCTTAAACTAAAATCAAAAGTTATTTCAAGGAACGTAGGTACTACTTAAGGGGATCAAAAGTAATAATCCAAATCTAAGCGTATATCTGTGTGAGAGTGCCAAGATTTATCCTAATTCGTTCTTTTGTTGAGTTCGAACCTTCGAATTCGAATAACCAAATATATAATAAATTATATATTAGTTATGATATTAGGAAATAGTTGAGTTATGATAACATTCATAGCTTCAAAGAAAAGAAAATGTGACTAAGCGCTTACCACAGAATCAACGACATTCGATACCCTAAATCTGGGATCTCTCTCAAATAAATTAGTCTTAATGTACATATGCTGTTAGGTCAAATATGAAAGGGGCGACTTCTGAATTCAATCCACTTATGGGTAAGTTGGCAATTGGGCTGGAAGCGGCGTGTTTACCCTCCGAATGACCCCGTGTCAACGAGGCTTGAGAAGTTGCGACCATCCCACACTAGGATCTACGAAACTATATCCGTACATTGGCCGTGTTTAATTTATATTAAGGACGGATTGTTACGATGAAGTTAGCCACAGTTTTGGCACGAATTATTCAGTAACAGTTAAATTAAACTGTGTGGTTATGCAGCTGTATTTAGCGCAGTGCCACCACTTTCATAAAAGTTATAAGCACTCACCAATCGTTGAACTATAAAAATACACATCAGTCGTTCAATCAACAAATTATACGTCGTCAATCTAAACATAGTTAACCATCTGAAGCGGAGTTCTCCTTGCACTTACCAAAACGCATTACCACCTCATAAAACGAAACCAAATGAACGCATAAAAATTATGTGTAACACGTGTCAAGCAGAACACTATAACATTATCGCTAGCGCCGCATCCACTGAGCTCACTCGACGGTCTCAATTATTCATCCCCCGTCGATAATGGAACAATCCTGTCGACGCTACGGAGTGGGCCTGTCAACGCTAGTCGTAATGCCATATATACCATACTATTCACAAAAACCTATCCTTGTTTAATGGGCCTCGATATTTTACCGGAACAATTACGGTAGCACTTATAAATAAATATTTATTTGCTTCTGTTTGCTGATCTTCCAACAATTCTAAGTTCTACCATTGTGTCTCTTTGTCAAAAATTGGCTGTCATATTTCTACCGAATAGCGTATTTTGTGGAAAGTTTCGTGTATAAATTGTCAATCTGCGAGAAAAACGGACCGGAACGGTTTTAACAAGTTAAAACTATGCACTGTGGACACGCTTCGTTTACGTTAAAGAGGAATACCATACTGTAGAATTTAATTGACACTCGACTCAAACAGAAAGCGGAAAATATAAAATCTATTTACCTATAGATACTCCCTTTATGCTTTCTATTATAATGAGAAATATAATTTTGGCACAGAAACGGAGGGAAGTAAGTGATTATTATTAGTGAGGGGAAGCAGAGTGCTCTATTTATCATCGTGCCACAATTAAGGTTTTATAGCTAATGATGGTACTAACCATTTGTTAGTCAGCTTATTTATTTAATTTGTACGAACCAAGCTCGTGTTTTTGCACTAATATAACACTAACAAGACCATCTAAACTATTACGAGTAGCACCTTTATACTTAATGCTCACCGACTATAGCAAATAGCGTGATAATTTATAGCATAAAGACCAGACCTATAAAAATATTTAATACACAATTTGAACAGAATTGTTCAGAAAGTTTTTGTGTCAATTGAAAAAATGGCTTCTTTCTACTGTTTTAATATCTTTAAATATAAAATGAGAAACTGACTGACTGACATAACAACGCACAGCCGAAAATACTGGGCCTAGGAACATGAAATGACGTAGCCGAGCACTAAGAGAGGATTTTCCAAAATTCACCCCCTAAGGGGATGAAACGGGGGCCCAAAGTTTATATGGAGAAACCTATGTAAACGCGGGCGAAGCCGCTGGCAGAAGCTAATTGATAGGTATTATAGACTTATAATATTTACCTACAGGTCATTAAAAAGTCCTAAAATCCTAAAGCAATAATATAGGGTGTAATGGTTAAACTTACTATTTGACGACTTATTATATTAGCATATTTGGTCGATTGGAAACAGTAGCGGAATCTCACAAAATTTTAGCTCTTACTTAATACTTACTGCTGAACGCCGATTTTCAATGTCGTTTATAATTTAATATCGAAACAGTCTGACAAACAGAAATTATTAGGTAGGTACATCTTTAATATAAAAATTCTTATTTAATTTTGCCATCTTTAAGCTTGTTTCCGGCCGACGATTTATTCAAATTAAAGTCTATCCTACAACGATTTTCCAAGGTTGGAAATTCATATCATATTCTCGCAGGTTAACGATCTTTGAGTTACTAGTTAACACTAGTCAAATGTCACTTGTATTTGATATTTTAGTAGGTTAAATCATAAAGCTATGGGCGTACATATTTGAAAAGATCCTACAATTTTGAAATAGGTACGAGCTCGTAAACCATACTTAGACTGTATAATGAAAATAAGGGTCAACACACACCGAGATGCAGGTGGTATACACTATTCTCACTACCATTTCAAATCAAGCTCTTTAAAGTTTAGGGCTGTTTAGAAAATATGGCTGCCAGCGATAAGACCGCCATAAATTTAAGAATTTGTAAAATTATTTTACTATTTTAGTGTACAATAAAATTTATTCTAGTCTCTTTTGACTCTTGCTACACTTCTTTATACAAGTGCGGCCTGTAGGCTAGATGTACCTACGCAAAGATCGTAAAACGTGCTTCGCGTTTGGTATAATATGTATAACACGATTGAAATGCTGGAAAAATTATAATATAATATTTGTATTAAAATTATTACAATGCATAAATGGTTCGCTTCTCCAGTGGATAAAGTGTAGGTTAGCACCAACATTAGCTATAACCTCTCATGTGATCCCCGACTGTTATTTGTAGTATTATTTATTTTATTTGGCTTAACGAGTTATTAACATAGTTACACTTAGATAAAGAATAATTATATTATAAGAGGATAGTTATTTCACACTTCGCAGCGTGGTGAAAAGCTCTAAGGCATCGCAAAGCCGCGGGGCATATTCGAATATTGAAGTGCAGTATTTTTTTTTCTTATGGGGATCGCTTACGATCAATACCTGTACCTACAGGGTACAGGTATTGATCGTAAGCGATCCCCACACTTTCGCCGAGCGCTCAAGATCCGTGCCGATACCTGTACCTAAGTATCTTTTGTGTAACAAAGTAAATTTCCATAACATTGTATGGTCGGTATGAGCCAACCCTTAATGTCTACCATCATAATGCCAAATGTAATAAACGCTTCATAATTAAATCGTTCGGATTGAAGAATTGACATTGATATACTTAATGTTAAATTACCTACCTACATTAAATGAATTATTTAAGTGAAATCGACGAATAATGTATTTGCGAACACATTATCATTTAACAATACGTAGTTGAATTCTTATTATTGAGTCGTAATGTTGTAATTAATCATTTTAATTATTTAGATAACAGCGTTTAGTGGTGGGCGTGTAGTGCTGTGAATAATAGCGGGCTGCAATATTGTTTTTATGATAACAAATGACAATGACATGGAAGACGGAACATCTGTATCAGGTCAACGGACGACGACAACTCTATAAATTACAAACTCAATATTTTGGAATCATCAAGTAGCTTATCGTGCTCTTAAATATAACCCACCCGAGTTCCTTCAGTTGCCCATCTCGTTCCAGGGTTCGCGGTGACTCTTTCAAACAATCCTAATCCAGCCAAAGACTTCTTGCGAGAAGATGTGTCAGACTTTTACTGACTAAAACACACCTGTGTACTTCAGTTGCCGTTTGCGCTCTAGGACCACGATATCTCCTTCAGAAATTACGAATGTGTAAATCTAGTCGCTTCCCGCGTCTGTATGTTTATCCGCTAACTCCTCCTAAACTGCGCAACGGATTTTGATGCGGTTTTCACTAATAGAAAGAGCAATAAACGAAAATGAACTTAATGTGTACAATTAGCACCTGAGCAAAGCCGGGGCGGGTCATCAGTAATTCATAAACTGCCTATTAGTGGTCGTGGTAACTTTTACTATACCTAAAGTATGAAAAGAAAACCATCGTACCTAACGTTTCATATTCTCAACATTTTCATCAACATCATTTCAGCCGAAAGACGTCCAATTGACTGTTGGGCATTGGCCTCCCCGAAGTGTCGCCAAAATGACTAGTCAAATATTCAAAATTCAACATATTTTTATTTCATATAGGCCTACATGGGCACTTATAAAACGTCAGATGCTACTGCACGGTTCCAAATTGGTCGTTTCCTATGGCGGAGAACCGGCAAGAAACTCCATGGTTACATTTTTTTTTAAAGTGGTTGATGTTACAATATTTCTATATTACAGTATTAATAGATATTATGTAAGAACAGTCTTGTGAGTCTCGCATCCATCGGATTCCCGCGATCCTCACTAGGTCATCAGTCCATCTTCTGAGAGGCCTTCCAACGTTGCGTCTTCCAGTACGTGGTCGCCCTCCAGAACTTTTCGTCCCCATCGACCATCTGTTCTGTGAGCAATGTGCTCTACCCACAGCCACTTAAGTTTCCCAACATAAAATAACATAATTTAATCGAGCTTTTCTCTTTGCATTGATATAATATAGGCTCATTTAAATTTTCCACCCAACTATTTCATAACAAAGTACTCATAGGCAGTCGTAGGACGCAGATCCACCCAGTAACTGATTTAACTGACATGGGTGTAACTCAATTATATCCTACATATACGAGTATGTATACAGTACAATTAAAAACTTTTATTCACCGTGCTAGGTACTCCAATTTTCACTTAATTACTCCACAAAATGACTAAAATTTGAAAACAATAAAATACGGATATACTTAGTCTACGATCGGTCGGTAATTTGTTAAAGTTCTTGTGTCGAGACAAAAATGGGGTCGACTTCGAAGGATAAATGTTAGAACCTTTTTTATATAATTTACGACTTGTCTAGAAGTTTCATCAGTCTTTTTGGTCTGGTCTAGTAAGTTGAATACACGGTTCGTGAGTGAAGTCCCGGGTTAATGTACCGCATCGTCGGGAACATTTTATTTTTAACTGCAGGATCTTAAAATCTAAGAAGGAACATACTTTATAAGGCATGACGATAGCGTATCTACTTAGAGGATTATTTTTGGTCTAACGACAGTAATAACTCTGTGGTCTAATCTAATTATAAAGTACCTAACATAAAATTATACCTGTGACAGCAAAGGTACACAGAATTGATGTTCAAATAATTCGTTATATAAACACAAACCCGCTTGTTCAAACAGTCAAAATAGTCTAGAGTTATTTATAAAATGTATGGCATACATTGATTTTGAATATCGAATGAAAATTCGTATGAATACAAACATAAATGTAATTTATTCGAGCATGTCGATGAAATCGTTTTTTATTGCAATCCATGTCTTTTGCCCTTGAGAATAAAGTTGCAAACAGAATATTACAATAATGTTCTAATTACAGGTCGGGAATTACCCACCGGACAAAATGTAGTGTCTGTAGCACCCATAGAAGTTCCCGATGGTAAGTGTCTTACTTACTTACTTTCAAATGCTTTTCTTCAGTTTCGGCGGGATTTTTTCGAGTGAACTTCAGTGGCTATTTTAATTATTCGCAAATTGATTCCTAGTGGTTAGCATAAGCATAGCATAATCAGCCTTCTAATGTTCCCACTGCTGGGACTCAGGCCTTCTCTCTAGGAGAGGGACTGGGCCGTAATCCACCACAGAGGCCCAGTGCGGGTTGATAGATGTCACATGTCTTCGAATTTTTGGTTCTAGGACATGCCGGTTTCCTCACGATGTTTTGCTTCACCGTTATGAGAGCAGTAGTGATTGTCGTAGTGGTTATTATAATGTAAAATTGGTGTAGTTTTGTATCTCAAGTGTCTACACAACTATACAATATGTGACTACTCAATGAAACAGGCGTGATCTCGGTAAAATGGAGCTGAGAATTTTATTGTAATATTGACTACCTCAGCGAAGCTTGCCGAGAAAGCTGACTCGATACATTTGCTGCCAAATATTGCAAAAACATTAGAATGTGTTACATCCGCATAGTAATGGAAAACAAAGTAACTATATTCCATGTCAAATCTAAATACTTTCAAAACTTGACACAGTCAAAATGTAAAACAATGCGAAGACGAAAAAAGTTTTACATAAAATTAAATAGAAATAGGTTTTCAAGTAACATTGTGACTATATTTTTTTTAACTTTGCCCCATACTAGGAATTACTCGAGTATCGTGGGTACGTTCACAAGCATGTAAACTCACATACACAAGTCACCCAGACCCGGAACAACTATTATCTGTAGGTCATACCAATATTTGCCGTACCAGAGTCAAACCTGCGACATGCAGCACAATAGCCAATTGCTGAACCTTTGCGGCAACCTTGCCACAAATAATAGTTGTTCAAGAAACAATTTACCTATTAATATTATTATTCAAACTATAAAAACCTAACAAATTATCTTACTTTAACATGTACGTTCATGCTAAAATTGGTGTTATCGACAGCATTATTTAAATATTAATTAAAATGTATACTAATTAAATACAATTTAATAATAAGCGATATCAGTTCAATGGAAAAAAGTCCGCAATTTTAAACATGTATAATGCTAGCTGCTGCCGGCTGCTTCGCCCGCATGGTGGCAGGAAATTGTCCCAAGGAGACTATTGCTACTAATATGTGTTATTCGAGGACATAGCCTACATTTATGTACTAATTCGAAATCCATTCAGCCGTGAAATCGTAAAGAAATAACAAACATATAAACACACATAGCACCACACATTCAAAAACTTATATTCTATATGCTATTTCACGATATAGTTTACCCATGTGCCAAATTTCGTCCAAATATGTTCAGCCGTTTGGACATGAAAGAGTAACAAACGTCCAAATGTTGTCCTATATACCATCAGTGTGATTATTTTATTGATTAATAAAACGATCTAAATAGTTACGTGGACGTTAAAATATCAACATCAAGCCATCATTCCGTGTTTTAGGTTCCGTACCTCAAAAGGAAAAACGTAACCCTTATAGGATCACTTTATGGTCCGTCTGACTGTCTGTCAATACCCTTTATCTCGGGAACGCGTTGAGGTATCGAGTTGAAATTATAAGCATATACTCAAGTCTGCGATCCCTTGAAACTGTGAGAAAAACAAAGTTCTAAGTTAAAAAAAAAAACTTAAAAAATCTTTGGTTTTCATAGGTAAGTTTGTACGGAACCTTCGCGTGCGCGAGTCCGACTCGAACTTTCCCGGTTTTTTCTTGAAGCTTGAATAGAAAGGAAAGAGGTTCATAATTTATAGGTACGTCAGCATCGCTCCGAGCTAAGGCCGTGGGCTCACCAGCCGAGCATTTGCAACGTCTTTGCTCTGACGCACCAAGTGACTAAACAAACCCCTTCTGACAAAGCCATTACTTATTCCAAGTAAAAAAACTAGTATGACTGTAGCTGGATTGCAAAAACAAAATTGTTTTCTTCTACTCAGGATCAGTTGTTTTCTGATGAGTCAAACGACGTTATTAAGTTTCTTCGTCGCAGATAGATTTACAATTTAAATGTCGTTGGTATTCTTACTACGCAGCATTTCTCTCGCTTTATTCAGTACCGTAACTAGTATTTTAAACGCCCGGTGCGAGTTTCTACAACTGTACCCTTTAACAAACTTTTAATCTTATTGTGCTCGAAAAATACAAAAAAAAAAGATTAAAATAAAAAATAAGCGAAATTAAATATATTAAAAAAAAAAAAGCGTCCCTCCGCAGACCATGTCCATCCTGCATCACGTGCTCTGTTAACTTCAGTTAACGTAGGGACCTAATGATAGCAACGGCGGACGGCATTGTCGTGGCCGAATACTGGGCCAGGCAAGGAATTTAACTAGTTTTGCCATCGATACGCTAAGAAGAAGAAGCACTTACGCAATCGGTACTCCTGGTTAAGCGCGTCTACAATTTATGTCCACGATAAGTAACAGGTATTGTATGTAAGCTATTAACTATCTAGCATGATTCAAAACTTGGCCCTAGTTTTATAATTTCTGCACCCCACTAGGGCCTGCACTCTGTGCCTGAGCACCACTGGCATTGTCTTAGTTACGGCACTGGTTTTACTCGTCACAACAGTGTAGAACCAGCTTAAGAACCGTGTTTTCACCATCACAACTTTACTAAATTAATGCTTGTTATCTTAATCCGTCCGCGGAGAAAATTAGTGGAGAGAAAATTTAAAATATTTTTCATTCGCTTTTCAAAGGAAAATCTTCTGACCGTGGGTAGGTAATATGGGCGCCATTAAGTAGTATTTTTATCTTTAAGTCGATTTTTTGATAGGGGTAACCGCTACGTCAAACAATATGCTACTAAAATGCGGAATTGAAATCAAATGCTTTCTTAATGTGTCGGAAGCCTCTGATCCCTGATTGCAAGTTGCACGATAACCTTACATCTTTAAATGATATACTCAAGGACTTGATCACACCACACTAATATTATTAAAGGCTATGTATCTGTGTCTATGTGCATGTGTAAAGTCCGTGTGGGTGTGTTGATGTGTGTATTTAGGTATAGGTGTGCGCCTTAGGTTCAAACCCAATCAGGCACTTTGTGTAATTTATTTCATCCTAGCTGACGGAATCAATTGTAAGGAAGCCGGTATGTCTCAAAGCCAAAAAATAGAAAACATGTGACATCCACCAAACCATACTGGACCCACGTGGTAGATTACGGCCCATTCACTCTCCTAGAATGGGATCATTCCCTACAGTGGGAACATGGCTGATTATGCTTATGACTGTACATTTGTTTGTTATTACTTCACGCTTAAACAGCTGATCGGAGTTGGATGAATTTTGGTACACTTAGACTGGAGTCCTTATATTGTCCTGAAATAGGCCATAGAATAGACAGTTTTAAACCGGGTGTATGTTGCGCCTTAGGGTAATTGTCTACATTCATATGGGTGAAGTCGCTGATAGAAGCAAGTATAAACTAAATCTATATTTATATTTATATAAGGAGAAACTGACTGACTGACATATTAACGCACAGACTACACTACTGGGACTAAGAGAATGACATCTTGCACTAGGTTTCCTTTTATGATGTAGGCCAGCGAGGATTTTCCAAAATTAACTCCCTAACGTGATGAAATGGGTGCCCAAAGTTTGTATGGAGAAACCTACATTTACGTGAGCGAAGCCACTGGCAGAGGCTAGTGAACAATAAAATTCAAAACTACAATAAACTACCGATGTGATTAACAACAGTATTTACTTTCCATTACTTTACTTTTGGACTACCTGCTTAATTGTTTTGTCAACTCTATCTATACGCAAGAGCAAAGTTAATAAATGCTAGCAATAATGCCGTGAGCTGGTCTCCAGGCGTGAACCACATTGGGGATTAGAAATGTAAGCCGGTTTGCTCATGTTCAAGTGATCGGTGCCCAACGTACCACGAGGAATTCTATATCAAAAGCTAGGATTATATAATCAGGTTTGACGCTACGTTTCATATTACGGTTAACATCTCAACATTGGAACGTGACCTATATTATTGATAGTATATTCTGCAACAGGATCCGTCTATCCGTCTTCTGTACACACTTCCGCGCCTGATTGATTGACTGACTGACCGACAGACGAACGACCTAAACCTCTAAGAAGATAAACATGTCAAGATATATGTTCCTTAGTAGTGTATAGAGGTTTACTAAAAGGATTTTCTGAAGACCACCCGTGACGGGTCAAATAGAGGCTTGACGTTTGTGTACCTACAGTTAAGTCGCAAAAGAAAATCAGATTAATTTTAATATTAGACGCGAAGTTTCTTACTGCCCCATCTAAGTTTATTTAAGACTCAGTTAGGCATCGCACTTTTTGGTTGAATATAAAAAAGCACTTAATATCTGTTAAATCAAATATATATATGTATATATTGAAACGGATCAAATTGATACGTTATCCGCTTTTCTCAGATATAAGACAATCAATCAAATTGAAATAACTCGTGAAAAGTAAGACTGTTATACAAAAAGAACGTCATAAACTCGACAATCTTTGATCCGAAACACGTCAACAATCATAGCATAAACTTGATTGTCTAGTAAAGACGTCAAAAATAAAAATACAGGCTTTAAATTAGATTTAAAAGACTTTAAACTCTTGAAGTACACGACATGTATCCTAGCAATAACACACTTTATCTAAATCTCGCGGACCCTTTTGCGACCGCAAACTTTTTTAGAGGTCGCCGCGTTAGATTGATGTTTTTTTTAGCATTGTACTTCTTATACATTATTTTGTCGGTAAAAGAGCGATACAGCGACAAACCGCTATTTGTCGTTGGTGGGCCGAGTATAAATCACGCAACCCTGCAGCTAGGGTCGCCATGTATTTCACCTACATGTAGTCCGGTATTTATGCTACTTATCTTGGCAAGCGGAGGAAGACAATGATATATACTGTTGTTGAAACCGCTTGCGACAAATGAGTTTAATTACTCATTCAGCTTTTTTCTTCACCGAGTGGGTATAATGAAAGTCAGTTGGCTTTTTCGTCTCGCCGCAAATGAATAATACGAACATCGATGATAATAATACATTCTACGTCGGTTGACAGCTATAAATTCTTGAAATTTTACGGACGCCTTTTGAAAATGAAATGTAACTTTATTTTTTATCTGGTATTTATTGTGAAATATTAACAGAATATATCTGTTACATCGAAATGAAACCAAACATTTTCAAACATGACTGTGTTATTAGACTTATCTTTCTTTATAAATCATATAGATATAGCGACTGAAGCAGTATAATACCGATGACAAAATATCATAAAACTGTCCTATAATTTCATCAGAGCAAGTTGGCCACCGACCGTCGCGACGCCAGCGGTGGCGGCAGACACGCCGGCACCGCTCGTCACATTTGTGACTCTTTTTACTTCTCCTAAAACTTTTATAACAAGTAAACATGTTTACAAGTCATTACCACACTATTTATTGGACTATTCTTTTCAGAATCGATGTATCCAAGATTTGCGGAACCCATTCCAAATGTCACGGTTACCGTCGGCAGGGACGCCCTGCTTGCGTGTGTCGTGGATAATCTAAGAGGATTCAAGGTAAATAAATCACAGCACTTGATTCACTGTTGACTTAGCGACGTAACAGTGGAAAATATTGTCTTGATCGATCGGCGGAAGGTTCAACAGCCAAAGTCGGCCTACATTATTGATGTTTTGAAAGAAGACATATAATGAAAACTGATAGACATTTGTGACAATATTAAGACCAAGGACCATTCGAAGACCTAGGAAACTCTGCCTCTCGTATATAGACGATAAAAAATTTCTTGGAGACGTCCGACTCAGTAACTTTATATGTTTGTAGGTAGCGTGGGTGCGTATGGACACACAGACAATCCTGAGCATCCACCACAACATAATAACTCAGAACGCGCGCATCAGTCTGTCATACAACGACCACCGATCGTGGTACCTGCACATCAAGAACGTGCAGGAGGTGGACCGCGGCTGGTACATGTGCCAAGTCAACACCGACCCCATGCGCTCCAGGAAGGGATACCTACAGGTTGTGGGTGAGTAAGCTACCTTCATTAATCTGTCGTTTAATGACAACCGCTCCTTACACCAAATACCTGCAGGGGTTGGACCGCAGCTAGCAACGACTCGCTCGTGGTTTCATTTTAAAGATTTGAGTATTTTCTCACTAAATAATGAAATAAATACCGCTAATTTGAAACTTAATACACCTAATCTAAGTTACTTACGGCCTATTGTGAGAATATTACATGTACCAAATTGTTAGACATCGACTTTGTTCACTAATTGACATATTGACAAGAGAGCAGAACAAATCTAAGACGTACACGTATCGATGTCGGCTTTTGTTTGATCTACGATGTATTAATTAAGTAAAAAAGGTTTGTAATAAAAGTAATAATGTGCGATTTTTCTTTAACAAAGTTGAAACGTTTCCACACGCTCCCATGAAGATTCCTAACATTCTTTGTAGTGGGTGCAGAGATGAATTCTTTGAAAATACTTGAGGCGTTTGATATTTCTTCTCGAATTTTTTTACCCAAGACTTCGCTTCAGGGGCCTTCCTTAAATGAGACTTTGTAGCCAAAACATGCATGCCTTGCATTTTTTAGGGGTCCGTACGTCAAAAGGAAAAAACGGAACCCTTATAGGATCACTTTGTTGTCCGTCCGTCTGTCTGTCAAAACCCTGGATACTTCCCGTTGTCCTAGAATCCTGAAATTTGGCATGAAGCAAGATCTCATAGCATAAATTTCGTAGAAATAAATCAGAAAACTATAAATTTATAGTTTGGTCTCAAAAAAAAAATCTTAAAAAAATTTTGAGACTTAATTCGGAAATTTAACTGTTTTCATAGGTAAGTTTGTACGGAATCCTTAGTGCTCGAGTCCGACTCGCACTTGCTCGGTTTTTTTTTTATATATTAGAGTAACCAACGGCTTTCGGTCTAACTTAGGATTAATAAATAGTAGTTTATATTACTGACACAACAAAGGTATTATCGAGCTACTTAAAACCAAACCCACTCTATAAGCTATACCCACTAGTAGGTTTGGCGCCATCTGCCGTATGATATGCCGCCGTTATAAACTATGGATGAACTAAAAAGCCGCAAGTGCTTTCAATCTGCGCAGGCGATCTCGTAGACCACCAAAGGAAAAAACTAAATTGTGGGAAGAGAGGTATCCTCCACGTCATAACTTTGTGAAGTCCAGAGAAAACCTACCTCCTAGTTGTGCATTGCAGTAGCCTATTCGACTGAAACAAACAAAACTTGGCGAAATGGGAGATCATCGATTCATTCATCACCCAGTGCTAGTGTGGGACTTCGATCAGATTATGTTCAATTTTCTGAAGTGCCTTAAATGGCCTTCCATCTGCACCCTTGACAGCTAGAACAAACACACGTAAACTTAAAAAAACGTCGTTACGCAAAGAATAAAGAGATAACAAAGAATATTAAAATATGAATGTTCTGCTCAAAATATTGCGTCAAATTTTATAATTATGATGATGTCGTAAATAAACACATTTTTTTTGCGCTTACATTGCAAACGCTGGCTGAACCCTACGAGATAGATCAAAATAATATACTACAGTATTGTCTACAAAAAAGTCCGCGATGGTATATGTCTATCTCTTAGGGATAAGCCACAATAAACATTTTATATCCTGTACTTTTAACGATAAATAGTGGCTTATTACAGCATTAATCCTTATCCAATCAAGTGCTTTAAATACATTGTGCATTTAATATAGATCAATACGGCCTTTAAAAATCATGTAAATAAAATTAATATTTTCGAAGATATTACAGATTTAAAATGCAGGGACAGCGGTTGTGGTTGTATAAGCATTGCACCCGGGCGAGGCCGGAGAGGGCCGCTAGTAACTAATAATTGTACAAAGTGTTGTCTATGGATAAAATTTGTCAATAGAACACACCTTTTAAATTCATAACTGGAACTTTACGATTATGAGAGTAAACAAAAGAACTAAAAGAGAGTTTTGCTTATCGGATCAAATGTTCTAGACTGATCTTTGGAAGTTTTGGTCTGGAAGTCTGATTAGGTAATCTAGAAGCAAACAAAATTTTTCTTTTTTTTTATTTGTTTAGATTAAAGCAGTCATTGTTTTTTGTCCTAGTTTTCTCCTGAAGTTGCTCAATAAGATCTTTTTTACATAGCATGGATAGGATTATGAATCCGACAGCTGTCCTATATAGCAATTGTAGTGTAGGCGTTTTCATCCCTAAAATTTAATTCCACCTACTAAGTTCCCAATTTATTTGTTTACCCAGTGCCCCCATCAATCATCGATAACATGACATCGACGGATATGGTGGTTCGGGAAGGCTCTGACGTCACTCTGGTGTGTCGGGCCTCCGGCTACCCTGAACCTTATGTCATGTGGAGACGAGAGGACGGACAAGACTTTAATTACAACGGAGAATCAGGTAAGACCGATAAGCATTCAGTAATAATTAAGTGACTCCGATATGGTAGACCCCGATTTAGGTCATGTGACTCAAATGTCAAAAAGAAATAATCAGCTGAACAACATTAGGTATATTAATTTTTGTTTTTTTGTCCTATTGACTTTGTCAAACATCGAAAGAAAAGAAAAAGAAAGAAAGAAAAAGAGTTTATTCACGTCAAACATGGATCATACCTTAAAAATAAAAACAAATAATAACAACGACTTGTATTATAAGTGGTAGGAATAATAACATCGGTTGCAATAATAGAAATAAAAAAAAAGAAAAATTATTATTTCCTGACTTAACTTTAACTTATTTCAACCACCAACCTTACCAACCTTCGTAGAACACAAGCGCTCCTTACGCAAAAAGTATTGTCTGCTCGAACATTGTAAATATTAAGAAACAAATTTATTTATTTTTACTGTGATATTACTTCGCAGTATTCTTTTGCTTATAAGCTGATGCAGATAATTAATTTTATACTAAGAATTATATTTGTACTTTAGTATTTTTCTTCTTTCTTATTTTGATAATGCGATTATTCCGTAAAATAATTTCAATTATTGCATTGGTACTTATGTACCTTATTAATCTATGGATATTATTGATTTTCAATTTCGTGAGATTTTGAGCATTTAATCTGTAATCATTAGATATGCTACAGAGAAAGTGAAACAGTAAATAAAGCTTTTTTGTCACAGGTACAAACTTAAAGATATATTCAATTTTAATTTTCAGTGTTTCGTCGTCTTATAACAGTAAATATTTTTTTGAGGAGTGGAGAATAAACATATTGTTTTTTTTTTTAGCATTTTCTTTGGCATCGGTTTTCAATAGACGCCTCTAAGTTTTCTTCGAAAAAGTCTAGTTCGTTTGAGAGCAAAAAGTGTACCTTTAATTATATGTTATGCCGTATTTCTTTATAGGCATTCAACAATTTGTTTACAAGGCTATAATATATATAAATGTCAAATTAAGTAGTATAATTATTCTTTAAATATAAAGCAAGCTTAGTTCAAGAAATCCGAATAATTAACAATAAATCAGGGGTGAATGAACAATTTGTATAATAATCAACATAAGATATTAAGTGAGTGGTTAGGGTAAAAAATTCTTACATTTTGAAATAACCGAATAAAAATTGATTTAAAAAGTATGAAGTTTTAGTTTTAAAGATGTCAATTTTTTGACTGTTTACTAATTTTACCTTACAAAGTTTTAATAATTCATATTTTAAATCCAATTCCCAGATTTCAAAATTCATCCTTTTGATAATAATTTTATATTTCATTTAAAAGTTCTAATCTAATGTTTCTACACCGAGATTAGCTTTTAGCTTTGTGGCCAGGTCTCCGTAGCCCAACGCTACACATGGAATTTCACTTTAACTTCAATTGGATTAAATGTACCGACTAGAAAATAGTAGGTAATGGAAGACTTGAGGTTTTGTGTTTCCAACAAGAATGGTAATAACAAAGCTATAAGAAACCTCAAATTAAGAGTAAATTACCTTCAATTACCCTAAACTTCCAAACATATGGAACGAAACTTTTCAAACTGTCATTTGAAACACATTAAAACGCTGAAACATTTTAATTGTGGCTAGAATCCATTGTTAATTTCCCTATAGGCTGTTGTTAAATAAAAATCATTTACTGTCTTAATTAAAATGTTTTTCAAATAAAACAAAGTCGAGTTTTCTTTTCAACACTCAGAAAAACTGTAAAGATCTTTCTCACAGCTGTGGCTCAAAACACTTAGTGTGAAGTAGACAGTCCTTTTTAGAAAGTAAATTGAAAATGAATTTCAAACTGATAGTTCTGGATCTGTATATTATGATCCTATTATATATTAATGTCACGCACAGGACATAAATTTCGACCTCTAGTCTTAGCATTAAGACCATTGAATCGTGTAACGTTTATATCGTCAAATTCTAATATATATCTGGCTTTTGTGATACCGAATTACCTGGTACAAGAGCCCAGGGCACACTGATATTTATCTAAAATGTGTTAAATAAATAAATTACACTAGTTTACACTATTTTACTCCAGCTGAAAATAGTTAATCATTAATTTGAAAAGTTTTATCTAAAAAATATAATAAAAATCTAGCACGTTTGGTTTAAGAAATATAATATATAACTGATTAAAAATGGTAGTTTACCTTAGAAACAAAAACAAAATGGCGGATTATTTTCTTCTTTTTATAGTTTTTTGGATCGGATTATCTTAAAATGGATGAATAATAATCAAAAATAATGTTTTTATCCCAAAATCCTTGATTTCGATTACCTGCCCACAGTCATTAAATCTTGGTGTAAATACAGCGAGTATTTTCACCAAATTTTCTCCTTTGAAAAAATTTACTGTCTACAAGTAATTATAGCAAAGACGATTAAAATTTTATTCAAACTTCTTAACTAGTTTATAGAAGACATTTAGACTGAATTAGAAACTAGTTATTTAGTATTTTAATCAAATAAATTTACAACAAATTACAGCCTACACTTTGGATCCTTAGAAAAATTATAGCACATAGAAAAAAAATGTGGCATGATATAAAACTTCTGCTGAGATTTTTTGTTTTTATGTAGTTATAACAACATAATTACATTTCAAGCAAGGTATATAAAAACTAGCCAAGTGTGAATTGGACTCGCACACGTAGGGTTCCGTATCATTATTATCTATAAAACTTTAGACAGTATATTTATCTTTTTTTATAGTTTTTAGTATTTGGTGTTATAGCGACAATAAAAATAAATTATCTGTAAAAAATTCAATTGTCCAGCTATCACGGTATATCTTGATATACAGGCTGGTGACAGACAGACGGACAGTGGAGTCTTAGTAATAGGGTCCCGTTTTTACCCAATGAGTACGGAACCCTAAAAACGTGACGTGATACAAAATTTCTACTAAGATTTTTTGGTTAAAAGTAGCTTGTTATATATATTAACATATTTAAGTATAAACATTTCAAGCACGGTATGTAATAAATTGTTAACCACTGTTATTATTATTTGCGGAGGTAGTCTCCTTTATATACCGTCAAATGTTCATTTATACTTTCGTTAAACATACATTTTTGTCAACAGTAAGCGTGGTGGATGGGGAGACGTTGACAATAACAAAGGTGTCTCGGTTACACATGGGCGCTTACCTGTGTATCGCATCTAATGGAGTGCCACCATCGATTAGCAAACGGATCATGCTCATGGTTCAATGTGAGTATTATTGCTCCAATACGTGGAAGTGACATCACTTGTAATTATAGCTGACACGCCGTATGATGAGCAGGCACGGGTGGGAATACAGTGAGGTGAATTGGTAAGATTACACGTATTATGATAATATAGGTAGGTAATATAATATCTGTCCTACAGAGCTACTTAGAAATGTTTCTAATGATTTCTATAAACAAGTTTGACCTACTTCATTGAAAGTTGCTAAAAGCAAAATGATGACAGGTTAGTCTTCTAAGAGCAGAGTTTTCGATCGTCAGATAACTTTATCGTCAGAAAATCAGCCCACGTCACGTGCAAAACAGATAGGTAAGAAACAATAGAGTTCATGATTTTGATTTAAAATTAGAACAAAATATAGCAAACCTATTGGTGGAACCTGTAGTCTACAGTCTACACCTGCGTGAATCCGCATTAGTCAGACAAGTTAAAATAAATTCCATGATTTCTCGTAATTGAACAAAATTCGAATGGTGGACGCAGGGCTAGTCTACACCTGCGGACTCACTAACAACACAAATTGACGTGTGAACGAGTCTAGCCAGCAGGCAGAATTGTGTGTCATCCCTGTTTTATTAGAGGCGTAATAGCTTCGGTGTCTATACTAGTGTTTATCGATTGCCTGCCTACTGACTACCAGTTTGAACCACTTCGCTTGTTTGACACACTATGATTAAGAACTCCGAATAGATTTACACATATTTAGTACACATACATAAGTAATTAAACGTGTTTGTCTGTACACACTACAGCTCAATTTAATTTTTAATAAAAATCCTTTGTTTACATAAGTGTTAAATTGTACCTCAAAGGGAAGTTTACCAACCAATTAAGAATTTATTTCGTAGGTACTATTATTGTTTATTTACTTTCTGTGATAAGTTAGGTATAGGTAATACAAGAAATAAATATTTGCGTCGACAACTGTTGACTCGAGTCATTGTACCATTTCAAAGTCATCAAAAGTTTTATCTTATTTTTCCGTCTTTTACAAGTTTCTGAAGATTCTGAAGAAATCTGACTTTGACGCCATATTAGTGTACTTTCGTAACAAGTGCGTGATTTTTTAATGTTAATACTTTATATGTAGCCCTTCCCCTTCGACTAGTTTCTAGGAATCAGAGTCGAATGCATAATGTGTTTAATGTAAATTTTGCAGGTTTAATACTATACACTTTTCCTGTAGGGTAAGATACGTGTAATAGCAGGATTGCTATAATAGGATAAGGAAAGGAAATTAATTCTATCTAAGAAAATTGTATTATCGAACTTTTTTCAGAAGTTATTTCAACAGTCCATAATTGTACATCAATAAATACCTTTATAGGGCTGATTCACTCCGGAATGGCAGCGACCAGCAGCGACGTGAAGAGGTACGAGGAGCTGGCCGCAGTCGGCCGCTGGCAGTCACACACGGCCGCTCGATTGCTCGCGGCACTGCGTTTGGCCACGAGCCTTTTTTGTACCTTCCAAGCGATACTGGTCCTTTAAGGATGTAGATAAAGTTAAATATAAATATATCACTCCAAAAGTGCACGCCACGTCGCTTCCGGCCGCTGCCATTCCGGTGTGAATCGGCCCTATAAATTTGGTATTTATTGATGAATCAGCCCATAATTGTATCATCATTACTGAAGGCGCCGACATAATTTTCTAAACAGACATTAACGTTGATGACTACATTTTAACTATTGTCAGACAACAGAATCTGACTACAGAACAATAAAATTTCTATAATTTGTACTAATCTTGAAAGGTTTTTTCCATCGTCGGCCTGGCTACACCTTATTTCAGCCAGCTACCCAACAATTTTAAAAAGGGACAATTCTTTCAGTCCCACCGATGCTGTCCATCCCTAACCAGCTGGAAGGCGCATACATCGGACAAGACGTGACGCTGGAGTGCCACACGGAAGCGTACCCCTCCTCTATCAACTATTGGACAACGGACCGCGGGGACATGATTATTTCCGGTGAGGCTTGTTCAATATGCGTGTTTTCTCATCTAGCCTTTTCGTGGTACAGAATTTATATCTAAGATACACGCAAGGTAAGCATTTTCATGCCAAATTTGCGAATCACTTTTTTGTTGGGCCAATTTGTCAGATCACAAAATTGCAAGAACAACTATTTATTTGATGACATGACAAGTAATTATTAATTACCTATCAATTTTAAGATTGAATACTACATACACAAATAACAAAATTGTATTGGGACTTTAAAAATCCATCTCACTCATTAGCTTTGTAACTACGTGTTACTTTTTATATTGATGTAGAGCCCTCTGCTGACCTCGATCAATTTTTTAGGGTCCTGAAAAGGAAAAAACGGAACCCTTATAGGATCACTTTGTAGTCCGACTGGCTTTCTGTCAAGACCCTTTATCTCGGGAACGCATGGCGGTATGGAGTTGAAATTAAAACCATATACTTAGGTCTCTTGAAGCTGTGAGAAAATCAAACTTCTAAGTTAACGAATAAAAAGATACGGCCGGTTATGTCGCAAAAACGTGTATTTCGATACTCTCAAAGGAATCTCAAAATTCATAAGGTAGTTCCTGTTGTTCCAGATTTCTAAAATTTGGCATAAAGCAAGGTCTTATAGCACAGGTAGAGGAATAAATTAGAAAACAGTCAATTTTTTTTGCATCCTACGTCTAAAAAATTTTTTTTTGAAGTTTGTACGGAAAGCTCAGTGCGCGAGTCCGACTCGCACTTGCCCAGATTTATATTTGATGTTACATAGGGTTATAATTACCAAAATAAAATAACACGAAACGTATTTAACGATGACTAATAAATTGTAAGAGATTAAATTTGCAAAACAAGAAAGGACAACTGATTGACTGAATCCCAAAAAAACGCCTACCAAAAGTATTGGTTACATGTAGCTAAAAACAGAGAAAAATAGAAGAAAGAAAGTAAAGCTTCCCTACGACGGGACACAACACAACAGACTCATAATAATACAGAAATTACCACTGTAGGTCACCATTTTCATCATTTTCTTACCCTTGTCCCATTGTACTTGGGGTCGGTGCAACACGATTTGTTTTATTCCATTCTGTCCTGTCAACCGTCATGCTATCACTGATTTCCTTTTCTTTTATATCATTTTTAACTATTAATTCATCTTTTATTTATTTATTTATTAAATACTTTAAGCAGAAACGTACAGCGGGGGACTTAATGCCTTAGGCATTTTCTACCAGTCAACCTTACGGTGATGCAGGGATAAATAGACTCTCATTTCATCCCTCATCTTCACCTGACCACACGAATTAATGATTTCCTTTCAACTTTTTAGTTACTGCCACCATTTTCAAACTTTCTCTAATATACTTATTTCTCCCTTTATTAATAATTATCGTCATCACTCCACACATATATCAACATTTTCATTTCTGCCACATATTTTGTCATTTGCCTTTTTATAGTTCAACGATCAAATCCATACAGTAGGTTATCTTCCACTGAATTTCAGTAACTCGCGTTACGTATCCAATTATTAGTTGTGTGACAGTTGTGGTATATTATTATTATTATTCTTATTATAATTATGGCAGCTCTCTTTTTGAAGTTTCAATAAAAGTGTTGTATCAAAAAGGTTTTTCGCAAAGGCGTCATGATTTCAATAATGCAGGTGCTAAATCACAGAAAGTGGTTCAATACCTAATAAAACTTCATACATTATAAACGAGTGCCCCGTATATTTACTAGCTTTAATTTCAATGAACTTTGAATAGCCTTATTTGAACTATCGTTTGAGTTCAAATAAGGCTATTCGCCTTATTTGAACTCAACCGATAAACCACAGCCGCTAACTAACTAGAAATAAACGCCATAATATCGAACTCTGAACACAAGTACGTACATTTATCATATTGGCATAAATAACATGCGTTCCTGTCAAGTAAGCCATCGTTCGATTGTATCATTGATTTATGACTTCATAATGAAAATAGTTTCCCTTGTATCGGCACAAGCGAACGAGGTGTAGTCGAATACGTTCCCAATGTACTTATTCAAGCGCGAATAGAGAATACATACTTGGATAATGAAATACTTCACTATTTCTACTTCAGTTCGACTACGCGATTGATAAATAAGTCGAAAAACAACTTTGAATCAAAAGCTGCTCTCGATTTTCTTTTTGGTGCGGTATCTCATACCAAAATTGTAGCGTGCCGGAGTAAGCAACCGGTATTTTTGCATCAAACTGAGCATTTGTATTGACTCTGCAGTGGTTATTCGTCGAATTTTAGCTTTCAAGCATGAGCGTTCTAGTTTTGAAGCAGAGCAACTTATTAAATAGGTTATTGGAGTTGATATCTTTGAAACTATTTTATAGATACTTTATTGCAAAAGCTCGAGTTTCACGGAAAGTTCATTAATTCTGAAATACTTTTTCTTCCATATTAAGAAGCAAAAAACACTAAAAAACCTTTTCATGCATTCCTTACTGGTTACGTGATACCAAATACAGGTTTTATATTTAAGTAGAAATGGAAATTATAGGAGGCAAGTACGAAGCATTCCCGATGGACAGTGGCTACAGCAAGTTCATGATGCTGAAGATCAAGAATATCACGAAGGAAGACTTCGGATTCTACAAATGTATCGCAAAGAACTCGCTGGGGGAAACGGACGGCATCATTAAACTGGATGGTAATTTTTTAACATTAGTAGATTGATTTAAAACGGCCCCGTCGGAGGGAGCGATTGAAAGCGCTGAAAGACTCGTAAAAACAAACAGCCTTTTTACGATCTTAGGGAATTCGGAAGTGTGGGGAAATCACACAAAACTGCCTGTCAATTATCTGTAAAGCTTTTTCTGGGTAACTTTGGAAAAATACTACTAATGTTTACATATTTTTCTTGGAAACCAATGCTTGCTGTTCCAGAACACATCAGACATTTTTATCACAAAAATTGTTTTAAATTATAAAATGGGGCTTTGTATTAACATTGGCATTTTTTTATCACACTAATATTATAAAGACGAAAGTTTCTGTTCATGAGTGTATGTTTGTTACTCTTTCACGCTCAAAACGGCTAACGGGATTTAGTAAAAAGGATATACCAGGTCCTAGAACAACAAATAATATGATTTGACAGGCCGACAGGGTGTAGTGGTTAGTGGCCCTGACTGCTATCCCAGAGGTCGTGGGTTCGATTCCCACCCAGGAATGTTTGTGTGATAAGCATGATCATTTGATCTATGTCTGGGTGTAATTTATCTATATATGTATGTATTTAGAAATATATAAGCATGTTTATCAGCTGTCTAGTACTCATAACACAGGCTTTGCTTATCTTTAGACTAGTCGGCGTTGTGTGGTAAAAAAAAAATCCTAAGAGTAGCAACTTTTCCTGGGGTTTATTTTTCACATTCAAACAATCGATATCGAAGCAGAAACTAGTAAAGAATAAATTCATAGAAATGGGTTAATTGTCAGTGTCATTTGTTCTAATTCAAACTTGTCTTGCAGAAATACCGGCACCACCATCAGCCTTTACGACAACACAGAAATCAGTGTTAGACAACCAAACTATTCGAAAGAAAGGTAACTTTACCTTCAACAGTATCTTACATATTTTCTTGAAACCTAAATTGAATTGTTTTCTAATATAAATATTTCAACAGGTTTGCCACAAATCATCCAAAATAGTGACGCAATCAGTTCAAACTTCCAAGGTGAAATGTACGGCGAACAACTAAGTGATTTCGGTAAATATTTGAACAATATTAATGATACCCGACTAGGTTTGTCACTTCAACATGTCATAATTTCAGAAGGGAAAATTTTCTGATTTAGTATCTAATTTAGAAACGATTTTAAGCACTTAAATCAGGTCAAACACTTATCAAGTTACTCCTAGTTTAGTACTTAATAAAGGCTTAGTTTGACTTTAAACTAATAATTTTATAGATACAGACGTTATCCTTAGATTTCAATTGAATATTAAACAATTTATATTACACTCTGTAATGAAAATCAAAATTGAATCAATAATTTCCAACATTTTATTTATTATTGTATCTTCAGACCATTAATAATACGTTAAGTGTACCATAAGAAATACCCGGACCCGATGGCCTGCCTGGAAAGGTCTGGGTCATGGCCATGGAGGAACTTGGGCCTCGACTAAGAGGGCTCTTTAGCGCATGTATGGAGAGGGGCCAGTTCCCACTTCGCTGGAAGACCGGGAAACTGGTCCTCATCGCGAAGCCGGGGCGCCCTGCGGACTCACCGTCCGCGTACCGGCCCATCGTGCTGCTCGACGAGGTGGGCAAGCTCTTTGAAAGAGTAATTGCAGACCGCCTCGTCGCGCACCTAACACGGGTGGGGCCGGATCTTTCGGACGGCCAATTTGGCTTTCGCAGGGCGCGCTCTACGGTGGACGCCATCATGCGCGTGCGAGCCCTCACGACGGGGGATGCGGTGTCCCGGGCAGGTGTGTCTTAGTGGTGTCTTTGGACATCGCCAACGCTTTCAATTCCCTGCCCTGGAGTAGCATTAGGAGGGCACTCCGGTATCATCGGGTGCCTGACTACCTCTGTCATGTTGTCGAGGCCTACCTGTCGGACAGGTACATTATCTACCCTGGTCACCTGGGAGAGTGGAAACGGCGAGAGATGTCGTGCGGTGTTCCGCAGGGATCGGTACTAGGACCACCCTTGTGGAACATCGGGTACGAGTACGTGCTGCGCGGCGATCTCCCTGACGGGGTCAGCGTGGTCTGCTACGCAGATGATACGCTGGTCCTGGCGCGGGGAGAGTCATACCAGGCGGCGGTTGAACTAGTGACTCGCGGGGTTGCGACAGTCGTGGAGAGGATCCAAGAGTTGGGACTCGAGGTGGCATTGCACAAGTCCGAAGCCATGTGCTTCCACGGCCCTCGGAACGCGCCACCATCGGGTTCCCAACTAACGGTAGGAGGAGTTCACATCGGCGTCGAGTCGACGATGAAGTACCTTGGACTTGTCCTCGACAGCCGGTGGAACTTCGAGGAGCATTTCCGACGTCTGGCTCCCAAACTGGATCGCACAGGGGCTGCCCTCAAGCGGCTCCTGCCCAACCTAGGGGGTCCAGACGCCTCCTGACGGAGGCTATATGCAGGAATCGTTCGGTCCATGGCCCTTTACGGGGCACCGGTATGGGCGCCGTCTCTTCGAAAGCGACCGGCAGCCAAGCTGAACGCAAGCCAGAGGGTCATGGCCATCCGGATGGTGCGGGGATACCGCACGATTTCCCGCGACGCAGCATGCCTCCTCGCTAACCAACCACCGTGGGAATTGCAGGCAAAAGACCTTGCACGTATGCATGATCTGCGCATGGAGATGCAACGCCGGGGCGAAACTCCGCTGCCGCGCCAAGTAGCGGCATGGCGGAAAAACTTCCAGCGGGATCTCATGGTGGAATGGCGACGGCGACTGTCGCAACCCAGTGCTGGGCACGCCTTAATTATGGCGATAAGTCCCCTCTTTGAGGAGTGGCTGGAAAGACCTCACGGCGTCCTTACTTACCGCATGACGCAGGTCCTCACCGGACATGGTAAGTTTGGGAAGTTCCTGTACCGGATCCGTGCAGAAGAGACGCCCGGGTGCCACCATTGTGTGGACCGCCCGGAGGACACGGTGGAGCACACGGTAGAGGTGTGCCCCGCTTGGGCAGAGCACCGTCGTGTCCTCGTGAGGGCGATCGGCGGCAGCGATCTCTCGCGCCGGGCCTTGGTACAGGCCATGGTCCGGAGCGAGGAGGAGTGGCAGGCGGTCGCCTCCTTCTGCGAAGCAGTAATGCTAGCAAAGGAGGCGGCCGATCGCGTGAGGCAACGGCAACGGTCCTTACGCCCCAACCGCCGCCGGGATTCCGATCCCGATTTCCGGCCACCGTAGGCGCGGGCTTGCGGACGGCGAGCAATGGGTGGCTCGCCGTCCGATCGTCCGGTAACCGTCCGGACCGAGCCCAAGTCGTCGACGGCGCGTAGTGTTCCACGCGCGCCTCAAGGAGATGTCAGCAACCGTAGGGGCCCAACAGGGTCGAAGCCTACTGGGGCCATGGGTGATGCGAAAGAGATCCCCGGGGCCCTGGAAAACAAATGGCAAAGAAGGAACAGGAGTGGGTTTTTAGTCAGTAAAAGTCTGACACTATCTCCCGCTCCGTCCAAGCGCGGGGGATGTCATGAGATGATTTTCCCACCCGAAAAAAAAAAAAAAAAAAAAGACCATTAATAATACGTTAAGTGTACCATAAGAAATAGTTTTCAATTATTACGCTCCTCGAAATTGATTCAGAATAAATGAAAATTTTCATTATTAAACGTACAGTCAAAATAAACTTCGAGCATAATAAAAGCAATTGCTATAAAAACTAATTTCATTTTTGGTAGCCAAAATAATAAACCTGATTAGGATCTAGCCTAATGTTCAAATTATACGTGATGTTCTGAAATTTTTGTTTCTATTTTCAGATGATGACCTAGAAAATTCAGCAAGTCTTAGCAAAGTAAATTCTATGTTAGGTTTCACGTTAGTTTGCCATGTGATATACACAGCGAGATATATTTTACATTCTTGATATTTGTAATATTGTGATGAAATTTAATTTATATGTTGCTAATTTTAGTTTTGTTATTAAGTTCTTAAGCTGACCAGACAATAAATAATTCGCACTGTTAATATCTTTACTTAATTGTCATCAAACAGGACTTAGATTAATGGATTTCTTAATGATATAGTGTCTACTTGTTATCACCATTTTAAATCTTTTATCATATTTTGTTTTGTATCAATAGTTATTAAATATCCACACGGCAACTCTGTCAGTGAAAAAATAAAAAATAACGGTGTCAATTTAGTAGAGCGTCGACATTTATAACCAAAATAACAATAACGACAGAGTAGGCGAAAAATAGAACTGTCACAGTCCTAATAAACTGAATTGTCAGTTATTTTCTTGTTTAGTTTATAAGTTAACTAGTTATATCCAGTTATCTAGTTATGTTTGTGATTTGATTTAATGGGTGCCTTACTGAATTGACCCGACCATTTTTACGGATATCGATCTTTTAAATGTTAGGTCTATAATGTCCTAGGTCCGCTTAGTTCTTACGAAATATTTGTACACAATTTTTCTACTACATCGATTTTATAAAAAGCGCCTAGAGCTAGACTTTTTAGAGATAAAACTATAACTGTCCAATAAATCGAAAACTCGTACGTAGGTGTGGTATGTTATTTCCGCTAAACAATCTAGTCGACGTATACACTAACGAATTATTAATACGTAAACCTACTGTGCTTTGGTAGATAATAACTGGTCGATTTCCTTTACCTTTCAATTTCATATGTAAGGCTTATTTTGATATAGTTTTTACTGTAAAATTTTATAGATTATTTGCCGTAATGTAAAATACAAATAGAGTCTATAGGGAAATAGGAAGTTTTTGTGATGATTTACATAATGCTACAAAATGAGAACTGCCAAATAAATGTGTAAAATATGAAAGTAAAACAAAGCTTGAATTGTTGTTTTTAATTACCTACCTTTCCTATAAATAAAAATACTTTCAAGACAGACCATGATTAATTTGATGTCAGTAATGTTATTAACATAGTTTAAAGTTTTTTATTATTATTATTATTGATAGGCTCGCGTTTGACCACTATCTCACCTGATGGTAAGCGATGATGTGGCCGACGATGGAGCACGCTTGCCTAGAAGTAAAGTAGTCTAACATTACATCGCACTAATATTATAAAGGCGAAAGTTTGTTTATGTGTGTGTGTGTGTATGTTTGTTACTTCTTCACACTCGTACGGATGAACGGATTTTAATTAAACTTGGTACATGGGTAGACAGTAGAGTAGCTAGGCGTGGGCAAAGTGGGCCCTCGCCCACGGCCTCGCACACAAAGAGGCCTTGCGTGTGCGAGCGCTCTTTGAGAAAGAGAGTTTTTTTTAATAATTTATTGGCTCGTATTTGACTACTATTTCACCTACTGGTAAACGACGATGTGATCGAATACTGGGTTGTGACAGTCGCTGTCTCGTATTCGTATTTTTGAATATAGTCGAAGTTTCAGGATATATCCTGGAATATAGTGTCCATGGAGTTTCTGTGCGTTCTTCTCCATAGAGATCTACGCTTTGAATGACGCAGAACTTAAGATAAATAGAAGATGGGGTTGTTCTCAGAGGTCCATGATTCTATTGTTCCGAGTCCAAGAAAAATTTTTTTTTTAAATGTTCCTACATCAATTTCCAACGGGTCCACGAGATTTGTCTAAAGTACAGTCAATAAAAACCATTTCTGTCTGTCTTAATTATTTTGTAAGCCTTGGGAAATAGAAATAGTTACTAACTACGATTATCTTGATTTACTGTGATAATTCTGTGATTGTGATTTATAGTGCAAAGTCTATTTTAGTGTAAGATTAAAATTATTTACTGTAATTGTTAGTTAAAAAATATTTTTTTCATAGTTACGACCATTCATCTCTTTGGAAACATGCATGTAGAGTAATGTTTACCGTTTCATAAGTACGTACTAGGTTTAGGAAATAAAAATATTCATTGACGTTTATTTTTTAGAAATAGAAATAATATTGTCTCTTATCAAAGTTTTTACTGCTGACTGTACCAAATATTCTCATGGACTCGTAGGGAAAGAAAATATTTAATATTTTAAAAGGACGTGGACTCATGGATGGAACTAATGTTCGAACTTCCATTTTTCAAGAACAATAGACTTGTGGACCTTTGGGAACAACCAGAAAATGTGACAAATATACTATATATCTTATTACCAGATTTTTGCGCTTTACCACAAACACAAGTAGCTTTCTTTTATGCAAGTTTTATAGGTATCTACTTGCTTTGTTCGTGATTGTGATTAGTCTGATGATGAAACTGGGAGGTGGCCATAAGATCTTCTCAACCAAAGAAGGCAGCACCATCGTATTTGGTCTCATTGCATTTTGTAATGATTTTTTTTTCGGTGGTAAGTAATCCAATGACATCTCCTCCGTAGGTTTCGACCCTGCTGGGCTCCTACAGTTTTTCTGACATCTCCTTGAAGCGCGCGTGGAATACTACGCGCCGTCGACGACTCGAGCTCGGTCCGGGCGGTACCGGACGGCCGGATGGCCATTACACACTGTCCGAAAGCCCACGCCTACGGTGGCTGGAAATCAGGGTCGGGACCTCGGTGGCTGGGCCGTGACGAAAGCCATTCCCTCACGCGAGCGGCCGCCTCCTTCGCTAGCATTAGGTAGTGCTTCGCGGAAGGAGGCGACCGCCCGCCAATCCTCTTCACTCCGGATTATTATGGCCTGCACCAGGACCCAGCACGTGAGGTCGTTGCCGCCGATCTCCGTACCTCAAAAGGAAAAACGGAACCCTTATAGGAACACCTTGTTGTCCGTCCGTCCATCCGTCTGTCTGTCTTTCAAGACCCTTTATCTCGGGAACACATGGAGGTATCAAGTTGAAATTAAACCATATACTCAGGTCCAAGAGACCACAGACCTGAGTATATGGTTTTAATTTAAACTAGTTACCAACACAAGTTCTCGAGATCAAGGGTCTTGACAGAAAGAGAGACAGGCAGACAGACAGACACGATAACAAAGTGATCCTGGTTCCGTTTTTTTCCTTTTGAGGTACGGAACCCTAAAAAGATAACACTCGTACATATCTCCCATAAGTAAATGCACTGAATATATAACAAATATGTATCTACACGTTACAAAACAATCTGATGCTGAATATATAATATTAAACAAAGTTCGAAACTCCTGCACCTGTCCGTCCGTATGATCGAGCAAGTGAAAACTATGAAAATTTGAGGAAGGCTCCAGTGTAATAATTCAGCTCTTCCGAACCCACTGAATAGCGTGGCGGGATGCTCGAATCCTATAAATAGGAACTTTTGTTTGTTTGTCCGGGACGCGGATAAAAAAAGCTTATCCGATCAATGCACATCATTCGTCATCAGAATTTATTGAAACATGGTTTTTTTTTAAGTGGTGAAATCATCTAATGACAAATCGCGCTCTTGGGCGGAGCGGGGGATAGTGTCCGACTTTTAATAACTAAAAACCCGCTCCTGTTCCTTCGCTGCCTTCGTCCCGGGTTTCGTTTTCACACTACCCATGGACCCAGTAGGCTTCGACCCTACTGGGCTCCTACAGTTACTGACATCTCCTTGAGGTACGCGTGGACCGAAACAGGGTAGATAAACCATTCCAACTAAAGCTCGAAAAACTAAACGTAGCTAACTTAAAAACTACCGGTACATGGTGGACATCCCACCCATACATACAACCATGGGTTAAGTGAAAATGAACCCCGGAGCCCTGGAACGCAAGGCAAAGAAGGAACAAACGAGTGGGTTTTAGTCAGTAAAAGTTTGACACGCCCTCCCGCCCCGCCCAAGGGCGGGAGATGTCATTGGATGATTTCAAACCAAAAAAGAACCATACGTACAAAGCGTTTTGGGAATACAATTTTTGCGTACGGCTAAGGAGTGGAATTTCCTGCCGAAGTCTGTGTTTCCTGATAGCTACGATCTAAGGGTCTTATAAAGTCAAGAGTGAATAGGTTACTTCAAAGCAAGCTCCATCGTCGGCCACATCATCGCTTACCATCATGTGAGATAGAGGTCAAACGCGAGTCTATCAATAATAATGAAAAAAAAAAACTGGGCGTTAACCTACGTATCGCTACCAATCTAATTAAAAATTATTTTGAAATTTGTATGCTAATAAACTTTTCTGCTCAAGAATACGATAGTAGTTTCTGCGGAATGAGGTTTACTACGACTTAGGCAGAGAACATTCTAGAGATCTCAACCGTGACAAGTGGTTCTTGGTTTTCGAGTACCATGGCAACCAGCCACGGCTGCTTCAAACTTAATAAAGGACGATTCCGAATACATGCAGGAATTTCTTTGACAGATTGATTGACTGACACATTAATAATTACCTACATAAAGAATCTAAACTGGAGCAAAGTTACACGATTTCCTTTAATTAAACGTATATTTTCTGCTTTCGCATAAAGTTTTAAAAACCTTTGTATCTTATGATGTCAAGATCGATAAAGCTGTCATAAAGAAAAAGTTGTACGACTTAAATAAATGTTAGCAGTAAACTGAAGGTGGGGACTACATGATATATTTTCAATAAAAACGACACAAAGAATACCTAAGCAGAAGAGTTTTATTGACTGTACTGTCGTACCGTTCGTGTCTGTCTTTTATAGCCAAGTCTGGAGTGATTCACACTTTTATTTTCCAATTTTATTTTTAAACATTTTTTGTACAGCAGGAATGCACAAAGAGGCGCCGTACGGTCCGCGTACGAATAGCCATCACTATTAATACGTAACGTGGTACAATCTGGTACACTGCCCTTTACAGTCCAGGACAATCGATACCGTACTTAGTAATTTACTGCATTCGAGTTTCCACTCGTGAATTTCCAATCGAATTGGACAATAACCTGCATCTCCGAAGTGTTACACGATTGTTACCGATTTTCTGTAGCTCCTTTGATTTGGAACGAAGAATAGCTTCCAGTCTTATTTGACGGGGCTAAGGATTATTTCGATTGGATGAAAAATCTTGCCTGTGTCCTGTCTTTTAAACTTTAATGAGTATGCGCGAGGTGCTAGTAAATTACTATGTTATATACGAGTAGTATTTTCACCTCGAAATTATTTTTCATACCGTTACGAAAGAAGGAATATAGTATATATATGGTTATATACTTCTAGTAGCGTCTTCGCTCACGCGAATATAATAGATTATGTCCTTTTTCAAGACATGGTCTTCCCGTGTGCCATATTTCATTGAAATCTTTTCAGCCGTTTGAGCGTGAAGAAGTAACGAACATACATACAAACATACTTATCAACTGTATATTATTAGTGTGATGTTTGATACTGTATAAGTAAATATGAACAGAATGGACAGCCAAGCGAGGACCCTTATCTCTTGTCACAAAGAAAACCTAATAAATATTTATTCCAAGTTTAACGTAGGTAGTGTCGATTATAATATTACTATCAAAATATGTAAGCAATACTCAGAACTTACCTCATTTGGATAATGATACAAAACTGCTCCCTTCGGTGAATCGTGGAGTGGGATTACTTCGTACTAAATCCATGTTATTCGAGGGATCCCTAAAACCCTAAAGGGAAATACAATGACTATGATTAGGTATGCTTGTTAACACAAGCATAATATAATTTCAATTATGGTTACATAGAATTGCGAGTATGTAGGTAATAAGGTACTTAGAGAATCGGCGTATAGTTGCCAATGAGCATCTAGGCGAAACCAGGCACTCGGCACTGTAGGCTTAAAAATGTACCTACACCGCGTGCCCTTTCTTGCAAGGCTAATTCAGTAGTGGCACACTCGTTTTTAAACGCGCTAACAGAAAATTCGATTCGAATTCGAAAATCGAATATATATTTGCGACATATTTCACGTAAAAAGTGAATGACCTTAAAGTTCATTCAATATAAGTAGACCTCCCAGTACTAGTGACTACCTTACTAATACAAGGTCAACATATACTGGAATTACTACAGCAAAATGTTAATTATGATGTCTTAAATGGCCTACCACCGTTTATATGAATGCAAAACTAACGCACACACGAAACCAACAAAGTTATAACCACTTCGTTTAATATTTTTTTCATTTGTTTCACCTAAACTACCTAACTAAATGTAAACAATCTCTTGACACTTATAAGAGATAACTTTCGAAAATTACATTTTGAAGTATAGATATAAGTACATAGGTACAAATCAATTAGGTACCTATCTACTTACCATATAATTTTAGAAAGTCTGAATATATTTTATGTTATAAAAAACTTAGGTACCTACCTATTTCACATTTTTCAAAAACACATTACTCATAACCCTATAGCAAGAGCAGCCTGTTCAAAGGTGCATAACGGGCGTCTTAAAGAGACTCTCGACACGTGGACTTAAGGTGCATTTTGATTTGTTACAAGCGCGACTAACCCTGGTAGGGAGATATAATGAAGGTCACGTCCGTGCCGTGCAGTACCTATTATGAACATTAACATCGTGGTTAGTAGGTTTATATTCGCATGTTTTCTTTCGCAGAGTGAAATGTCTGTACTTGTACTATTACTTATTCCGTGGCGGAACTAAACGCGCTATACCCGTGAATATTATATCAGGATACTGATATTATATCGTAGATACTGAGGTAGCACGCACGGTACGCATGCTACCTCAATATCTACGATGATCAAATACTATATAATAATGATTATGCAGGGACGCAGAGACGCGCACAGAGCTCGGCGCCATTTTTGCCTACGACTTCAAAAGAGAACGACGGTTTGCAAGACTCATTTTTAATAGATAGCAGATTTCATGTATACTTTAATCATAGTGTAAGTACAATCACTTATTGGTTAGATTAAAACGTACTTAAACACTGAAGTTTTTGTTACAAAGTTCGTTTAAAAAACTTTTTGTATTTTCTAACTTAAATTTCATTTCTTCCAAAACCAAACCACCAAAAAATACCTAAGAAATTTAGACTGAAATTAAACAAAAAGTTCAAACTTGAATGATAACATTGTAAAATTAGTCATTATATAAAACTAGGCTGATACATTGCCAATGAATTAAAGTCTCCCGGTTTAGCTACTAGATGAAAACCTTGCAAAGCCAGATGCCAGCGCATAACTTCCGACAGACCAAAGTTGGTCATAGAAGACGCAAAATTGAAACTTATGTATTTATTTAATTACAATAATAATTATTATGTATGAAATTAAAATCAGAATATTTTGTACTGACATATATTATGTACTATCTTTTTCTGATTTTTGTGTTAACAAAACAAAAAATTAAAACAACAAAGAAAGAAAAAGAATCACCAATCACAATTTTTTATGGACATGGTTTGGACAAAACAAAATAAATAATAACAATCACACAGGCACAGTATAGATAAGGAACAGTACGGAAACTACCTACAAATATTCAAAACGGCACACTCACACAAACATACGCATCGACAAGACTCATAAGCGTTTCTCGCAGTGCTGTCAGTAGCAAGTGCCGCGTTTACTTTCGCGATCTTTATAATAATGCAACTCTGATGACATTTTTCGTCCTGTCCTTGTTTCCCAATAGTTTAATTAAAAAAACTGTTCATAAGAATGAGAATTTTTTACACTATAAAATTTATTAATAAAGAATTACGAACGTGTCGTATCAGACAATCTCAGTAAATAGGTAATTTGTAATTTATGAGTATAAATAGTATAAATACATAGATAGGTTTTAGTATAGTTTAGCTTATATTTAAGTTTTTTATGTTACTAATTATTAACATTTTAGTTTTTAAGTTTTTTATGTTTTCAATTTGCAACATAATTAGTAAATATGTTATTCATCAATTTATGAGGAATAAAGGTATTTTTTCATGTACTTAATGGTTTTATTTAAACTATAGGTACCTATCAAACATATTTTCGGGTTGAAAAGCGGTACAGTTCAAACCAGAAATGCGTGGCAAGCACCCGAAAACCACTGCTCATGACCCTAGATCTGCTCGCGCGCCCACTCCGTAGATTGCACGAAACGTCTTCGTCCAACCGCGGCTCGTGTACGTTCCCGCCAAAACTTGTAAAAGGTTACGCCGTAATGACGACTTGAAGATCTACAAGTTTTTGTCTAGTTGTGTGTCAATATTAAACTGTTACCTGTATTTTAAACTATAGTCTTTTGCTGAGGTTAATTGACGCAACGCCATGAGATTACCCATTTTAATTTTATTGGTAAACTAGTTATTTCAATCCTATTGATTGATCATTACAGAACGTATTTTTTTTCCTAAAAACAATCAATATCAAAAATATTAAAAGTGACAACCCTATTAATTCAATAGAGTGTAGGTAATTATTTTTATCAAGTATGCTTAGTTTCTATACTATTCTATTATTTATACTGTGACACAGGCGATACATCAAGACATTTAAGTAGTCAAGTAGGTAAGAATAAACCATTAACATAGTAGTTCATTTAATTATAGCCGCTTTACTGTAATGATTATAATACTTTATTACTATTTATTGATACATTAAGGTTTTAATCATAAGTCAACATTCTAAGGTCTATTGTCACTGTCCTACCGATATTAGTTCTCTGTAAATATTACCGTAAACTTCAGTTTAGTTATAGTTAAGCCGTCAGTACGGTCTAGCCAAAAGAACACTTTGTAAGCAGGGACGTGCGAGTAATAGTAGTAAGTACATAAAAATATGAGTAAAATTTGATACTGTGTGCAAATACTCATGGAACGTTTTTCTATTAAAATCATATTAATATAGTCCAGGATTGTTATTTTGAATCAATGAATTTTATTTCAAAGCGAACTTTTACTACGCAAACTACGAGGCGCCCTATATTATGACGCGTAAAACAGTTCCGCAAACTACAAATTAGTTTAAATTTGCTTTGAGCAGTTATCGTGTGTTGTTTTGATAGATTTTTTGTTTTCTGTCATTTAAAGTTAAAGTTTTATGATTAGTTATTGCTGTAACTTACTTGGTTTTGAAGTGACTTTAATAGTTTATTAACTTTGAAATGAATTCGGAAACGATACTTGTGGTTGTGATGTAGGTGTGGATAATTGGCCAGGTAAAGAGTTTGAGTTTTAGAGATAAATATGATCTCGTAACTTCACAAATATTCTAATTAGGGGTAGGTTTACCTACCCCTGATGATTAGGGTTGGGTTCCTTGGCTTGCCCCTATAAAGGTATCTGGCACGCCACTGTTTGTAAGTTAGTACTTTGTTTATCTTTTTAAGAATTTATGAACCTATTGTGTTTAAAAAACTACTTACGAACACCAGTGAGCATGAAAAATCTTTATTAGATTGATATATTGTAGTTACGTTTGTTGCGGAGTGCAGATCGATGTAGTGAGCAGATGCTCTTACTGTTCATATCTCCGAGATTTATTGTCAATATTAATTAATAAGATTTGTATTCTTTAGTATTTATAAAAGAAACTTTCATTAATAGCTGCATTACATTCTTAAGAGTGTAAACTGTGGTTTCAGTTTGTCACAGAAAGTTCTTTTTTATATAGGCACATAAAGATGTTTTACGACGAAAATTACGTATTTGGTGACCAAAACGTACAAGTACCAGCACATTTGAATTTTGGAAAGTTCATGTTGGATCGTCTTCGTCTTAAGAAGGACGAAGTGGCACTGGTAAGTGACATTTTTTTTTATAAAGCTTTGGACCATACTCCAGAGCTGCGGGAACTTAATTACAAGTCAGTTCATTGATTTAGTCAAGATAACGTATTTAGGTACCTCTCAATTAATGTCAATAATAACAATTATTATTAAAATTGTCAATTTAAAGATTGAGGTGAAGTTGAGTTACATGAAACAACTTAGAATATAGGCCATATTGTTTCCGATTGTTCTACTAAATTAGATTAGAACATCACTTAAGGAAAAACGTAAACATATTTCCAGGTAATAAATAACTTTTACACAATTTTCTTTACAAACTCCAGGAGCTAGGAGAAACACGTGAGAAAATAACATACAAGGAATTCACACAATATGCCGTCAATATGTCCGCCGCTTTGACAAAGTTGGGGGTGGGGCGGGGCGACATTGTTGCAGTGGGCTCCGAAAAACGCAATGAATTCGTCCCGACGGTTCTTGCAATCGTGTTCACCGGAGCGACATACACCCCCTATGATTTAAAGAGCGGAAGAGGTGAGACAAAATATCTTACTTCCACCACATTCTTTTAACCCCTCATATATTTTCTACAAAACTTTAACTTATGATAAAATAGAAGGGTGAAAAGGAACACGTTATCGAAACAGGTTTACAGAATTGAGATTAAACGGAAATTATTTATATTTTTGCATTTATCGTATCGTCTGTGATATCATTAATAATTCATAAAAATACGAATAATAACATTAATGAAGCGTTTTATATTCATTAACATTGTTTTATTTTTCAGCTACATTGAAGCACAAGATAAATTTAACAAAACCAAAATATTTCATATGCTCGAGTCTCTTTTGGAGTACGTACAGTGACATAATAAAGAGCTTTGATTGCATAGAGAAGTTTGTGACACTGGACGAGGGCACGGAATCAGTAATTCCTATTAAAACTTTGATCTCGGATGACGCTGACGTAAATAAGTTTGAGCCAGTGCAAGTTCAGGGACAAAGTGACATCGCCTTCATTTTGTATTCCTCGGGCACCACGGGCATGCCAAAAGGCGTACAACTGACACATTTAAATTGCATCCTCAATAGTCTGCCAGATGAGTGAGTATTTAACCTTTCTTATTAACTTTTGAGTTTTTAATCACTGAACTTTTTTGATTTTGTTTTGTAACAAACTAGCTGACCCGGCGAACTTTGTACCGCCTAACAGTAAGGATAACGCTATCTACTGGCATGACCAGAACAGCAAAATTAATTTTATAGTCACATTTTAATTAGAGTTGGCGTTTTATTCCGATTTTTTTTGTGATTTTTTTTCCATTTTTTCTCACCTTTTAAACCTGCCCTGGACTATCACGAATATTTCAAGACCAAAATTAGCCAAATTGGTCCAGCCGTTCTCGAGTTTTAGCGAGACTAACGAACAACTATACATTTTTGGGGTTCCGTAGCCAAATGGCAAAAAACGGAATCCTTATAGATTCGTCATGTGTCTGTCTGCCCGTCTGTATGTAAAAGCCACTTTTTTCCGAAACTATAAGAGCTATACTGTTGAAACTTGATAAGTAGATGTATTCTGTGAACCGCATTAAGATTTTCAGAAACTAAATATTTTTTTTCACCAAACCTATACGTATGGGATATCTATGGATAGGTCTTCAAAAATGATATTAAAGTGTCTAATATCATTTCTTTATATACTGAATAGTTTGCGCGAGAGACACTTCCAAAGTGGTAAAATATGTGTTCCCCCCCCCCCCCCCCCGTAACTTCTAAAATAAGAGAATGATAAAACTAAAAAAATATATGATGTACATTACCTTATAAACTTCCACCGAAAATTGGTTTTAACAAGATCTAGTAAGTAGTTGTTTTTTAATACGTCATAAATAGTAAACCGCAATTTACCTTTTAAGTTTGTACGGAACCCTCAGTGCGCGAGTCCGACTTGCACTTGCCCAGTTTTTTATGTATATAGATTAGCTTCTTCGCATGCGTGAAAGTAGTTTTTTCCGTATTAACTTTGGATCCCTTTTTCATCCCCTTAGTGGATGAATTTTGAAAAATCCTCACTTAGTGCTCGTCCACGTTATAAAAGGAAACATTGCACAAAATTTCAAGTTCTTAATTCCAGCAGTTTCGACTGTACGTTGGTATGTCAGTCAGTTAGTTTGCTCTTTTATATATCCTCGTATAGATATATCAAAGACTTGACGAGGACGATTTAATATCATGATTTTAATAAAATAACTATGAGTATTATTTTCTTTTAAACATAACAGAAACTTTGTTTGAATGAAAAACTAATATTATATAAAATTAAGTACAAAAACTGAGCAAACACAAAATGAAAATATTTTTTTAAATTTTACGTGTTAATTAATTTTACATTAAATTTTTATGCTTTAAAATCGCACCAATCACCGAAAAAATTACCGAACACGCTTCAGATGGTATGGATGGACATTTGGACATGTTAGCAGAAGAAGCGTACCAAGTCATAAAAATTGCACTAAACCTAGCCCGAACAAAAGAAAGGTAAAGGTCGCCCACCATTGACACTAGGTCAATGGTGGGCGACCTTTACGTTTCTTTTGTCGAGAATCGAGAGAGACCTCAAATTAGCCCATTTGCCAAAGCCGATAACCCAGAATAGAATATCCTGGTGACGATTAGTGAGGAGACCTGACCCCAAATAATGGGAACAGGAGAGGACAAAGAAGAAGCCAAAATGAATTTTACCAATTGAAGAGCTCTGGACCGCCGAGGAGTTTCCGAAAAAGGGGATCATAGAGCGGAATTCACCAAAACTAATCGCGTTTTAACGTTTGGCTCGCATAAACCCGTTTAGCCGCTGTCACTAGTGTCACTTGTAAAAATACAACAAAAGAAAAAAACAGACAAGTGACACTAGACAAACGTTAAAACGCGATTAGTTTTATTGGTGCATTCTGCCCTTAGTCAGCGCGATAGTTGGAAAGGCATATTGTTGCTCGTAATTCATTTTAATTCCTTTTATCTTGGGTGGATTTTTGACAGCCCGTACAGCGTATAAATATAAACAAAGCAATTTTACTTATTACGTCAGTTCTGCTGTGACCCTTTGAAAAGTTCCGTTCCATATCTTCGAAGTTCATGATCAGATAATAGCAATATTTCTATGGGACCAACACGGAAGTATAACCTTTCAATCAAAAAAAAATATTTTTAAAATCGGTCCACAATTAACCGAAAAATCTCTGAACATACATAAAAAAAAATACATACAGCCGAACATAGAACCTCCTTCTTTTTGAAGTCGGTTAAAAATGATCGCACAGCTTGGACCTCTTGGGCAATTGTAGAAACTGACCCAAAGGATTACTAAAATCTGAAAAAGACCCAATTTTTAATTTTGTGCTGTTCTAGGTGAAAAAAAAACATTTCGTGTTCCAATTCCAAGCCTAGTCAATCGCTGTTTTCATCGGATCCCTGGAATTTAATGGTCCGAAACCATTTCCAATGTTGGAGAAACGCCACGAAAACCCGGTCTACCGACAGATCTAGTGGTGAGAGATAGGTCACACTCTGGATAGGTTCCGATCGTATACCCAAGTAACCTGATGTGGTACCGTTTTGTCAGAAGTGACGAGCAGCAGAATTACGTGAAGCGAGGTGAAGCATGAAGCTTAAGACCCTACGCCGTGGTTAACTACACTGTGGACGTCCTCTACCCTATCTAGAGGTCTAGATCGTTAAGTCAATGTTTCCAATTCTGCCTTAACGACCTAGACCCCTGTTTCACGATTTTACCATCCCTTTTATGATTCGTTGTCCTGTAATAAAGCCGCATTAACGAATAGATGACTAAAGAAGGAAACGAAGTTTTATTTTACTGTTTCTCAATCAGAGATAACTTTGGTGTACGATTTAATTTTGTTCTAATTAATGTGTATCAAGAATTAAATTCATATTCTAATTACAATTAGAATAAGAATTGCCTTGACAGGCAATGACATTATGTGTTTAATTATGATATAATAAATAAGTATTTCTTATATCTCAATAACATAAAATATTATATAAATTACTTTGGCCTACTTGATAAACAAAAGTTTCAGGAGTGTTAAATGTTTATGTTTATGTTTATATGTTTATATAAGTGAAATAAAGGGAATAATAATATTCACACAACTGTCACACAACGCCGTCTAGTCTCAAGCTAAGCAGAGCTTGTGTTATGAGTACTAGACAACTGATAAACATACTTAAATATTTCTAAATACATACATATTATAGATAAATTACACCCAGACACAGAACAAATGTTTGTGTTCGTCACACAAACATCTGTCCTGGGTGGGAATCGAACCCACGACCTCCGGCATAGCAGCCAGGGCCACTAACCACTAGACCAACAGGCCAGTCATCTTAATTATTTTTTTTAAATATTATATATTTTCTCTTATTTTCTTGAAACATTACATTTTTCACTTTGAAAAACATTAAAGTTCAAGAATATCCTTGTACTGGTTTTGTATTAGGTTTATTTTATCACAATTATAATTTATTACAATATTTCACGCTATGCATCGTACCTATATGTAATAAAAACACATTGTAGAAACCATAAAACGTGTGATGCATTGAATTGATGACGCCATTGTTATCAACTGGGTGACTTATTTTGAACATTTTAGTTATTTTATGCAGTCGGATTATTTGACACTGTCAGCTTTTTATTTCCTTTATTTTAGTGAAAAATACTTTTAAAATAATTTCAAGCCCTTTACTTTCATAATCTACATGACTATGTCACGAAAAAACTTATTACTTGCGCCAAACATCCGCCATTTATTTTTTTATGTGCCCAGTGTAACTCTCATAACGGACACAATCTAAGGCGTCAACTTTTAAGTTAAAATGCTACAAAAAGTTTAGGATTTAAGGCGTACTAAAGAAATATACCCACATACAAACACTCGAAAAACATAACCCTCTTTCTGTTGCAGTCGGATAAAATACTCTCAAGGACAGTATTCATGACATGACAACTATTCATGGACTAACTGTCTGTTAGTAATAAAATATGTACACTACATAATTGGGTCCCGTATTAATCTAACAAGTAAATAACATTTCAGCTTCAGCGACGAATCCCTGAAAACGGCTTTCCTTTTCGGAGAATGGTATCATAATTACGATACTTTCATGACTTACAAATTTTTATGTCTTGGAAGAAAAATTGTTTACGTCAATGAAGCGGAACCCATCACGTTCCTGAAAAGTGTACAAGATTGTAATGTAAGTAACTACTGAAAATATTTAAATTATTTAAATTTCTGCGCATAAGCATAATAAGCCTTATAATGTTCCTTCTGTTGGGACTCCGACACTCCGACATCGTAAACCACCACGCGGGCCCAATGCGGTTTGGAGGATATCACATGTCTTCGCATTTTTCGGTTCTAGGACATGTAGGTTTTTTCAAGGTGTTTTCCTTAACCGTTTTAAGAGCAATGGCGATAAAATAAATTATACAAGGTAATGCACTGGCTGGGTTTGAACCCGCGACCTACACAGTACTATACTCGTAAGTCGTTACCACTGAGCCACCACTGATTTTTACTAATCAACTAACCAGCATATATTTGAATATTTTTAACTTTTCTAATTAATATGTTAATGTTGCTAGACGGATGCGGGACTACACATTTGATAATTTCATTGTCTGAGGTAGGTGAGTACCTACTCATTTAACTAATTGGGCATAATCTTCTGAAGATGGCAACACACAGTAAACAAGCGTGGTGATCAACGCTAATTAATTCTCAGAAGCTGCAGCCATAATAATAACTATGGACAAGATTATATCTTGCTAGATAGTCTAAACACTACCTATAAATAGTAGTATTACCTACTTAGGTGTATGCACTTGGTAGCCATCAGTTTTTCAACCAATTTTTCACAGCATCCGAGATTACTTTCACACACACACAAATGCACTCTTCATACCGTTGTCCCGGGGGAGTTAGCAGAAACTATGGCTCAGTATACGGTACAATATTTACAAACTCGTTCGCTTCTTCCACATTTATGAATCTTTTCATAAATGTGCGCTGGCACTGAATGCTACGCACCTGACCTTTAGAGGGGCACCGGTATAAATGATGACCTGAAATGACGGACCGCGCTCAAAACAAGACCCGAGTTTTTTGTACAATGTTTTGTTTGTGTTCTGCTTTTTTGGGGATGTATATTTATTTGTAAAAAGCGAATGTAATTATGATAGAGTAGAGTAGTAAAAATACTGTTTCGTTTTCGATTTATCCTCAAGTCAGCCGCCGTAGCCGTAGGATTGCGGACGACGAGCAATGGGTAGCTCGCCGTCCAGCCGGAATCGTCGACAGCTTGTAGTGTTCCACGCACGCCTCAAAAAGATGTCAGCAAAATCGTAGGGGCCCAGCAGGGCCGTATCTTACTGGGGCCATGGGATGACTTCCGAAAGGGAACCCCGGGGTCCTGGAATGTTAGGCAAAGATTTTAGTCAGTAAAAGTCTGACACGTCCTCACGCACCGCCCCAGAGAGGGAGAAGTCGTTAGATGATTTTCCACCTTCAAATAAAAAAAAATCCTTAAGTTCACATTAAACAGTCCAAGAAATGTATTTTATAAGAAGTTGTCATAGCAGAATTACTTCGTGTTTCACGCCACGCCAGAAAAACGAAACTGAAAACACCGCTTTCTTAAAACTTATGAAGGAAGTGAGAGAAAATGTAGACAAATTGTGTTGAATTATAAAACTTCCAAACTGTTTTGCTCCGTATCTCCGAGCATGCTGTGTTAAAAAATATGCACATAGATTTTTAAACTAATTTGAGGTCTCTTAGCCTCTCCCTTGTTTTCCCGTGAGAAAAATAATGACGCGTTTTTTGTCCCAGTACTTTTCCATCTTCTATACTGTCGTATTTATGAGAACCTTCGAGATTTAATCTTGTTCTATTTATATAATTTTGCAGGTTAACATCGCCTTTATAGTACCGTCTTTTGTTTGCTATTTATCAAAGGCGAAGGAAGCAGAAAAATGTAATCTCGATTCACTCAAAATTATATACTCTCGATCATCGCCGCTTCACAACAAGACGATACAAAAGGTCAAGAGTAGGTGAGTATTGATTCTTTTCAACGTTTTATTACGGATTTTATTTAACGTTTTATAAAAATAAACCCAAAAAAAGTGGAAATGAAGACTTTCAAATGTATTTGTAACTAGCTTCTACCAGCGGCTTCCCCCGCATAAAAGTAAACAATTTAAGGCTTATGTCACTCAATAGAAATATACTTATCTGAGTGTGTGTGATGGTATGTGTGTGTGTATGTTTGTTACTTATTTACGCTTTAACGACTGAACGGATTTCTAAGAAACTAGTTACTTACTTGGGTAGATCATGTCCTGAAATAGCACATAGGTTTTTTATCCCGAGAGTATGATCCTTTAGGATAATTTTCTACTATCTCTCGGGTGAAGCCGCTGGTAGCAGTTACACACACACTCAATATCTTCTAGCTTCTGCCGAAAAATACACATATAGGCTATGTCACCCAGTAATAAAGTACCATCCAACTGGTGAAAGAATTTTTTAAATCAGTCCAGTAGTCTTTGAGCTTTTCATTATATACAAAATTAGAAATACTTTTCATTATAAAGACCAGATGGTATGACGTTGGTGCCGTGGAAGGTTGATAGGCCTCTGGTGTAGGACGCAACCTGTGTCGACACCCTTGCGCCATCCCATTTTCTTATTTCGGCTGGCTGTGGCGGCGCTGCCGCTGCGACTGCTGAGACCCTCAAACTGCGCAAACAATGTAACCTTATTTGTTACGTTTGGGGTCGAAACGTTTGGGTCATGGGATCCGAGGCGCATCTCCTTTTCACGCCGTCTGATCGACACTACGTGACCAGAAAGCTGGTTCGTTCTTCGCCCAAAGAATTAGCATTGCAATTCAACGTGGCAATGCTGCTAGCTTAGGACACATTTCCAGATGACAGCGATGTTGAGGAGTACTTCGACGCCTGAATGTATTTTGTGTCTTTGTATTATATGTACATACATAGTTAGGTTTAGTATAAAAGTATTTATAGTTAATATTTAAGTCCTCACTGTGACTATACAAATAAATTTTTAATCAACTATACTAATGATAAGGAATATTATAAAATCCTCTTTAAAATTTTAGATTGGATCAAATGAAACTATTGTTTTATGCTTTCAATTTTAGATTATAGAAAATTCCTTAAGTCTTCCTAGTTTGCTACTTCAATTCAGTTAATGATACTTGTAGATAATTACAAAACTGTTTTTAAAGTGTATAATTAACAATGAGTATTTACAGTCACGTATTCAGTGTATAATCAAGTGTTTTGTTATTTTAGGTTTCCTCAGCTTGTGAATATCGTTCAAGGCTATGGAATGACTGAAGCGGGTGAGTTGACTTCTGAAAGTTGGGGCACAAAAGGACCCAAGTCTGGCAGCGTCGGAATGGCTTCACCTGGCATCACTTTAAAGGTTTGTTGTAGAAATAGTATATTGTTCTTTGTTCTATTGTTTTATTTGCTTTAACTAACTAGTCTTTTTTTAAATGATATAAACTAGTGCTGGACCGCGATCCCATCTAATGGTAAGTAGTGATGCAATCGTTATAGTGAATCGCACTAATTTATTAAGAGCCTATTCACTCTTACCTTGAAGACACCTAAATTATAAACGGACGGGAAGACCGCTTCAGGTAAATGGTTCCAATCCTTCGAGGTACACAGTCTAAACGACGTGGCGAAGCGCTTAGTCCGGACCGTAGAAGTGTTAACAACGTAGGGGTGGATCTAGCCGCTCGTCGTCGTCGTCGTCGATGTTTTTCGTTTTTAAGTGAAACTTTTCCCTACTCTAAAAATTACTCCTGTGTTTTGGGTGCGTTTACAAACATATATCTTATTCATATACACAAGATATCCCGACCCGGATCAAGTATCTGTATGCCATACAAATATTTGTTCCGTGCGAGAATTGAACCCATGACACGCAGCGCAACAGTCGATCGATCAACTACTATGCCAACGGTGAATTGTTTTGTTGAAATCGAAATAATGTTGACAACATCTTGTATTTTATTTTCTTGGCAAAGCATACCTAATTAATTAGTCATTTATTGTTGGGAACGAATATGAAAAAAATACGCTGCTCCTAAGATAATAAGAGGCATACATCTTAACAGAAACAGGGTTTAAAGTCCCGCAACCTCCGTTGAAAAGGGAGAATCCTCCAACCAGACAGGTGTTATGTCTTTTGCGTTCAACTGCCCAATATTAGTTGATTTTGGCCTGTTGTATATGTTCAAGTATTCCTGTTGTATCTGTTCAGGAATTCCTTTTCAAAATCCTATGAGGCAACATTGATGTCGCTATACCATCATGTACTTATTACTAACATTTTTTTTTTTATTATGGATAGGCTCGCGTTTGACCACTATCTCACCTGATGATAAATATGATATGGCCGATGATGGAGTACAAATAAATATGAATATTTTCCGAAATAAATCGGATTATTATTATAATAAGAGACGGTCAAACTTAACTATAGACATTTCAACTTCTAAGTATTCTTAGATTCAACCTAATTTTGATATTAAGATATCCAATACTTTACACAGGTCGCGGACCCGGAAACCCGTAGAACTGTGGGCCCAAACCAACGCGGCGAAATATGTTTGAGAGGACCAGTCTTCATGAAAGGTTACATCGGAATGCCACCTTCAGATTACTTGGACGAAGATGGGTTCTTCAAAACCGGAGACTTGGGTTATTATGATGAGGACAAGTACTTTTATATTGTCGAGAGACTGAAGGAGATCATTGTGTATGATGGGTATAAGGTTAGTGATATGATGATAAGGTTAAGGGGTGACCAGATGGTTGCAAACTAGCATTCCAACCAAGGTGACCTTGATTTATGCGTTTGGATTGTGTTGCGGCTACATGAATGTAAACCACGCGCCAACACGTTCGGTCGTTGGAAAAATGCGCCTCCCAACCAAAGGCGTTTAAGGTCATGGTTTACAACTGCTGTCTACACGGATTGAAGCTAGCAAGGTCACTTTGGTTGGGACTTTGGTTTGCAACCATCTGGTCACCCCTTAAGTTGATGTTATATTAGACAATCAATTTAAGTTGGCTTTTCTCAACTGAGTTGGGGTCGACTTCCAGTAAAACTGAATACAGCTGGATATCAGTATTCTACATAACATAGACAACATAGACGTGTTCAGCGGCGGTGAATTCTCACGTTCAGCTCCGGTTCAGGTCATGGTCTGGAGTGAGTGGGAATGGGCTGTGGCCGCTTCCTTCTGCGAAGTTTTAATACTAACGAAGGAGATGGCTGCAGCCGTGAGAGAACGGTCATCCTCACGCCCAAGCCGCCGCGATAGGAGACTCCTCGGGCATCAGCAGTCGCAGGGTGATCCCGGCCACCGTAGACGCGGGCTTGTGGATGACGAGCAATGGGTAGCCCGCCGTCTTACCGTCCGATAAGGACCGAGCTCCAATCGTCGACGGCGCGTAGTGTTTACGTGCATGGTCGATGCCCGTTAGAGCTACGAGGAAATTCTGGAAGAGAATCTGTGGTGGAATGCAAAAGATAAGTGAAGGACACTGGTGGTTTTTAGTCAATAAAAGTGTAACACGCCTTCTCGCTCTACTCAAGACCAAGAGAAGCCATTCTGATAATTTACCGCTTCAAAAAAAAGCCAGTTTGGTACATAAGTATAAATAAAAGTGTTCTATTTATACTTTAATGTGTAAATGAACGGAATTCCTATAAATTCCTAACGCCTTACCTAACCTTTGAATATATATTTCTAGATTACAAAGAGGAAAGCGTAACTAAGTCATTCCGACTAACATGTAGAAAGATATATGGCGAGTCTTATTCTAGCAATAAGACGAGGTTTTTGTAGATAATATTAGCTAGAACTAACACTGTCCACGAAATACGATCCACACCTTTTCATCTTAAGAAATCCTTTCTTCGTGGAATTACGTCTTATGAGTAAGCTTCATATTATCTACGCATTTTTAGATCCAAGGCTTATTACGAATATATGAATTACTATGTTCTTTTATGCTTGTTCCTTTTATTGCGTCTCTTTTTTGTTTGATAATTGAATGAAGATGATGAAAGTATCCAACTTTTATCATTTTTTATGAAAGTAGGTACTATTAAGTGGGTACTGCTATACTTTTATTTGTACTTGTGATGTTTTTTGAACGCTATTTCCCTATCACATATCACACACTTGTTTTCTTATCAATTTTACAATATTTTGGTGGTTTTATTGCCATACCTACATGGGGAAAATATAAATCTATACTCATATTAGATATATAATAATACAATATAATAAAATGAAAAAAAAAGTGTTTATTGTATTTTAGTTTGTAATGAATAAACTCAAAAACTATTGGACCGATTTTTAATATTCTTTTACCAGTAGAATCTTACTTTATCACTTAGTGACATAGGCTATGTATAGTGTTTAGTGTCACGCTTGTGGAACCGAAGGCAGAAGCTAGTTTATATTATTTATAACTAGAAACAAAACAGGACCACACGATAGTAGTCTGCATTCTCATCTCACCACTGCTTGGTGTAGACCAGAGCACCCACCCAACTGTGAAACGATCGTCTTTTCTTTTCATACTTAATCTTGGATTTCGTTACAGGTAGCTCCATTGGAACTGGAAACAATTCTCCAACTTCACCCAGGAGTACGAGAAGCCGGTGTGGTAGGTAAACCAGTGCGTATTTTCGGAGAAGAGCCAACTGCCTTCGTAGTCAAGCAACCAGGTGTTGAAGTTACTGAAAAGGAGTTAATTGACTATGTTGCTGACGAGGTATGGTTTCGATGTCATCTTTATGGTTATACAGTTAACTTGTTGATTTTAGAGGTGCCTAAATGTTAAGAAAAATGCGGGAAATGTTGTAGGAATGTTCCCCAAATTGCTCCGAAAAATTATTGCAAAAGATTTATTTTTTCATGCCCTAACGGAAGTATTCATTTGTGAAGTAATCAAAGTCTAACTTCTTGGAGTTATGAACGCATCATGTGGTTTTTTTTTTATTTAATAGTTTTGTAGATAAGTTGATACAGTCAATTTTCTATATTGCAAAAATATTTTCTTCTTTATTGCTAATATCTCATTCGAAATTCTTCATCACGCTAATATTATAAAAGGCGAAAGTTGGTGGGTGTGTCTATTCGTATGTTTGTTACTCCTTCACGCTGAAACTGCTAAATGAATTTGGTTTGGGTATACTATACTCTTTATTTTGGCCCTTGAGATAATAATTAAGTTATTTATATTTGAACGGCACTGTCGAGAAATCACCTTCAAGCTCCTCATACACGCACAGCCTACCGAAGCGACTCTCACTAGGTACGTGCAGCAAGAGTATTTAACCATTTAGTTTAAGAACATAACTCAATTGATTTGTTTGCAAGCAGTTTAGCATCCTTAAACGTTATTCTATCTAAAAGCAATATTTTGTAATTGCATTCTTGTATTTTTGTTTTTAATATTGTCTTCCAACTAAACTTCGTATATTTTAATTACTTTTGTAACTGTTTCAACAATACTCCCCTATTATATCTGGAAGGTTGGAAATGTAAGCTCGTCATGATCTATCTTGTCGTTATATTTTATATATATTATTAGCCACTCAAACAAAATAAAACAAATATTATTTCTTTTTGCTTTCACACGGGCCTCTCGCATAAGCTAGTTGTAATCTATTTTTCAGTGAACCACTATATTTTCACTCAGTTATTTATTAAGACACAATCGAGATATTTGAAACAAGTTTCTTACTTAATTTGACTGACAGCAGATGTAGCCAAATGTCATAATATTATTCATAATTTAACACGTAATGTAAGATAAGAGTATCTAGCGAGTTCTGAGTATTACTGACGATATAGCATATATTTCTACGAAACACTCCTTTAGTATGTAACACTCTTGTGAAAGTGCTATATGTCAAAGATAAGCTTATGATATAGATTATCAAGCTAATATGAAAACTAAAGCCTTTGTTAACCAAAAATAAGAAAATGTAAAATAGATATTAGCTTGGGATCTGATAATCTGGTAATCCTTTCAACGGTAGGAACAAGAATTTGCAAGCTAAAGCCTTCTTGAAACAAAATTTTGTCGAATACCTATTCCACAGTTTTGCATAACGACACTGATTGTCCCAACTCATTCTTCTAACATCCCTACATTTATACGAGAAAAACATTGCGATTATTTAAAATTCACAACCAGCCAACATAAAAGTGGCCCATAACCGGCTCGTTAATATAACCTATAACTAAAATAACTGTCCCCTTATACACAAGTAACTGCCCCGAAAAAGTAAATTCAACAGTGGTACAAATTAACTAAATGAAAATGCTCATTGACCCAATAAAGTTGTTTAATTTTTCAGGTGGCACCATTTATGCAATTAAGAGGAGGTGTAAGGTTCATTGAAGAAATGCCGAGAAATCCCAGGGGCAAGATTATACGCCAACGGTTGAGGGAAATGCTCAAATAAATCGCCAGCCTTATGTGTGTGTACCGAACTAAATAAAGATAATTAACCAAAGTGTTCGTTTGAATATCTAAAGCAAAGGTAATCCATTCAGTCCAATATCAAGAAACTTATAAATAAAACAGATAAATATTGTGTACGTCGATGTATTTGCATTTCAAAGATCTCATACAATTCTGATTCTAATCAAATATTACGGAGAATATGTAAAAGCAGACTATTTGCTAAACTAAACATATGGTAACTAAGATTTGCCTTACGTAGGTATTTTCGTGTTTAGAAAGGATTGTTGAGAGGACAAAACTTGTAGTAATATCTCGATGTAGCTTTGTTCAGAAGTTATAAACACAATAGGATCATTAATTAAGAGTAACTAGCTCGAGCGCTGACAAAGCGCAGGCAAGCGTTGCTGCTAAAGGAACTAAGGAAGTACTTCTGTAGTCTCGTATTGTTTTTGTCCATTTTCTTTTATTTGAGAAGATGTTTGCGTCGGCCTTGTGAGTCATTATTATATCATCAAGCTACTAGAGAGAGTGGGAACAAAAAACATGGCGCAAACGGAGCGCCTGAAAGCTTTGTACTACGTAATATAATTCTACTTCGTATTCCTGTCTTGTCTTCAGAGACGTCTTTATTAATTCAGTATGATTTGGATTATCATAATTTCTTACCTTTGCCTAAAATTACTTTGTAATAGGACAAACACTTGGCATAAACAGCTTTCGTTAATTTGAATTTCTAAATTAAACTTTACATTTATTGGGTGTTATTGAGAATTGCTAATAGCGTCATATCTTTTACATAAAACAATTTGACAAGAAATTGCGATATTAAGAGTATTTCTACCTTTGTTATTTCGGCTTGGGAAATGTATCTAGATTTAAGTCAGTATGCTAATAAAGAACTTTCCTGCGGCGTCATTTGCATTGACATTTTTTTAAATGAAACTCTTTTACCATTTAAATTGACTGGTTTTACCTCGGAGCAATTTAGCCCGCCCTGGCCTCTTCCCGGGAATGGTCCCTGCGGCCTGTAATAGGTTTCTTAAAAGAAAATCGAGTTAAACAGGCGTGATTGACTTAATTGTGGAAAAGCTTTATTTCCCAAGATTAAAGAATTATTTCAGAGAGGGAAACTAACTAGATTACATTTGGAAAATCCCCGGCCACAGATGATGTCGACGTGATAAGTTAATTTTGCTTGTATCCACTTTTATAGCCGCTGGAAACAAATCATTAGATTATTCAGAAGTATAAAAGTTTCACACTGAAAGTAAATAAAGCTACGAAAACAGAGAAATGAATGAGTCTACGAAATCAATCTTTCTGTTGATTTAAAAGGCAATATATTCCACAAATTCAGTGATATTTTTCCGCGCCGCCAAATTTATGCTTGCTGAGCGTAAAATAGACGAGGAACTCTTCATTAATGTTTGCCACTTCGAAAATTGAATCGTTTAATCGCAGCGGGGCGGAGTGAGAGAGAACGCATTGGCTGGGTGGGCGTAATTGCGTCAGAGTACCTTTGATACTGAGAGGAAATAGAGCAATTAAGTCCCTCGAGTTGGAGAGTTTACCTTGATTTTTTATTGCTCTCCCTTTTCTGTACACGTGGTTTAGGACTTGGTAAACATGTGGGTGAACGAGCCTAACGAAGTGTAACGCGGTGAAACAATAATAACATGCCTATAAATAGATAACGTCACAAAAGAAAACATTTTTGTGCATGAGATTAAATTATAAATGTTCTTTATAAAATATTGTAATATGACAAACTTGAACGATAAGCAAGACAAAGTCGAGCTTGGTAATGGAGCCTCTAGGGTACGCAATTTATTGAAAAGTGGCGTACGAGAACACGAAGCGTGTGTTCCTACCAGCTGATACAATAATGTGTGTATAATGCACTACGTTACTACAGAATTACTTTAAAGTCATAGTCTACAAAGATTGAGCGCACACTCTATTCAGGAAGTTAGAGTAAAGTTGTTGTAAGGAACTGGAAAATGCATCGAAAAATGTATGAAACATTTATGTGGGTACAGAACTTTAAGGGAACTACATAAAAACATATTTGGTTCTAACTCCATTTCCCAAATCCATTGTGAAATCATCATTTCAGTAGCATAGTTGGAAAAAATAGATTTGAATTCCACTGAAATTGTTCAAAATATTGTTTGTGAGTCTGACCACACGTAGCATTTATTTGTACATTCTAAAATTGTCTCGTTTGTGTACTGAATGTACTAACAAACACAAGTTCGTAATAAAGCAGTTTTGTAGATACTGAAAAGCGTATTTGCGTACATTTAGACTTCAATTTAAACGTATGTGCAGAGTATTAAAACCATTATTTACATCATTTTGAATAGTTTGAAGGGTGAATGCACTAGGTTTCATATTTTAATTTTGTATAGCATATATGCTTTGTTTGTGAAATTCAACCCATTGTTTGAGATTTTAATTGATTTTAATGATGTTAACTTATTCAAAATATGACATTATATTATAAAACTATTGGAATGATATTAAAAATTCTTTCAATAGTGCTATTTTATCATTGAGTGATATGGACTGTATATTTTCTATTACTAAACAACTAAAGATGATTGGTATAATGGTGTAGAATATGACAGCGTTGTTACTTACCAAAAAAAAAATAGGTTAGACCAAACTTTTTATCATTTTGTTCGTACTTCCCCAAGCGATAGATGAGCATTTTCTGTTTATTTCTAAGGTGGGAAATCACCAAATAACTCCACTAACTTGTTTGGAACGAGAGGGAATGTCAGACCTATACTGACTAAAACATACCTGTGTTCCTTCAGTTGCCTTTTGCGTTCCAGGATCACAGAACTCTTTCAAACTTTCCCGCAGCCGTAACAGGCGTGGACACTAGTAGGTCCATCTTACAATGATAGATGACCATGGATTCTTATCTACAACAAGTATTGTAATAACCAACGTAATAATATTATAGCAACTATTGATTAATGACCCAATATCTAGGTTGTGGAGGACTGATAGGCAGTCCCTCCATGTAAAATTTCCGGTCTTCAGCCGCGTCCGCTTAGACTGATAGCCGACCCTAGCATAATTAAGACAAGGCTAGATCGATTTAATTTTAATTCTCATCTCTAATCTGATTCTTAATAAACAATATTTACAAACAAATAAATGATTTATGATTTATTTATTATTATTATTTATTTATCGTTTATTTCATTGATTAACCCATAGTAATATTATCGGTGGAGCATAATGTAGAAGTGTGCCCACTTGGGCAGAGCACCGCCGTTTCCTCGTGGGGGTGATCGGCGGCAGCGATCTCTCGCGCCGGGCCTTGGTACAGGCCATGGTCCGGAGCGAGGAGGAGTGACAGGCGGTTGCCTCCTTCTGTGAAGCAGTAATGCTAGCAAAGAAAGCGGCCGATCGCGTGAGGCAACGGACCTCACGCCCCAACCGCCGCCGGGATTCAGATCCCGTTTTCAGGCCACCGTAGGCTCGGGCTTGCGAACGGCAAGCAATGGGTGGCTCGCCGTCCGATCGTCCGGTAACCGTTCGGACCGAGCTCAAGTCGTCGACGGCGCGTAGTGTTCCACGCGCGCCTCAAGGAGACGTCAGCAACCGTAGGGGCCCAGCAGGGTCGAAGCCTACTGGTGCCATGGGTGATGCAAAAGAGATCCCCGGGACCCTGGAAAAATGGCAAAGAAGGAACAGGGTGGGTTTTTAGTCGGTAAAAGTCTTACACTATCTCCCGCTCCGCTCTAGAGCAGGGGACATCCCCTGTGGATTAGATGATTTTCACACCCGAAAAAAAAAACCCATAGTAATATAGAATTAAATAAAATTGTTATGGCATAATAAAATAAATTAAATGAAATACATTAGAAAATTATTGATAAATCATTGAATTACATTTATAAATTAATAAATAAAACTAACGTAAATTATTATTATAAAAATATGTACCATCATAATCATCTTCCTACCCTTGTCCCGTGTTACTTGGGGTTGGGGTCCTGTCACCCGTCACGCTATTACAACTCTTCTTTCACATCACTCCTCACACAATCCATTCATGTTTTCTTTAGTCTCCTCCCTCTGCATCTATCCACATGTATACTCATATCTCTTTTAGTAAAATACATTTTACCCCTATCTTCACATGACCATACCAAGACACAAGATTCCCTTTCAACTTTTCAGTTACTATGTACGTACGTATGTACCATAAATCAATTTTAGAGAGCCTTGTCAGCAAATTATTTCCACATAAAACTTTTTGTTGATGAAACATTTCATCAAATTCAAACGTCCATGTTTCAATTACAGTAATTGAATCCAAACAACACGCTCAGAACTTCACATTAATAGCTCTACACCTATCCGGTTTAGTGAAGGCTTCACAGATAAACAGTACAGAGAGGCAGCCATTCGTGTTACATTTAATTTACTAAGTAGCCTCTAAACGTGGCCGGACGGTCATCATAGTCCGATCTAACCGTTGAATAAGTAAACGTAATAAAATAAATCCACTAAGCCAGCATAACGCCCAGGATTTAACATGGCTTACTAACGCTTTCAAAGCTGTGAAAGACCCACCCCATATGCCTACGATCACCCTCTGCGAAGTGAAACGTTGCGACTTCTGAGTTTTGACATCACCCTACTTGAAAATACTAATTTATTTCTTTTGTTATTCTTTACATTGGTACGTTTTTCTTTTGTTTCCAAAGATATACGATCTTTTTACCTTAATGCCTTTTACATAATCGATTCCATTTCTAATAGCATTTGATTAAACTGCAGCATAATGTGTCAACGTTTAATATTAAAATTATGCACCGACGTAAACTAAGCTACGCGTGATAAAACCATAATTAATTATGATAATATTATTAAATTATACAGCGTTAAATGATTTCGAATAGGAATAATGTGATTTTTTAATAATACTTAATGTGTTTGCATCGAGTTATTAAATTTTAATTACATCGGTTTGTTTCGATACGACTGTTAATTACTTTTGTGGTATTTATCTTTATCGGGGTGTTTGACCTAATAATGAGGATATCTTGATATTGGTTACTTAAAATATAGGTATAATATTGTTTGACGTTTATACTATATGAACTGTATCAACACAACAATTAACGTAAGCCAACTAACCTCCTTTACATTAAGTGATAACAGATTACCAGCCGACAGCGATGTGGAAGAGTTTTTTTAATTGTAATTATAGTATTTTTAAATGTTAGTAAAGGAGTGATAACCATTTTAGGTATATATTTAGCGTTGCTCTTGATCATCAATAATTATATTGAAATAAAGTCAATTTACTGAACAAATTGATAGGTAGTCGTTTAATATGAATGGAGTGTTCCAAATTGCTGTATCGTTTTACGTTAAATAACTCATCTCGTTATAATGTTCTTTAGACACGAAAAACATCTATTACATAATGTTTTTGTGTTTGCCTGTTGCTTCTTGTTTTTTGTTCACTGAACTTTGTAAATTAAAAGGAATATTTAAAGAATGAAGTCATACCTGAATAAAAAGCTCAACTGAGAAATTCAAAAATCTTTTTTTTTTAAGTCTTTTTCAACTGTTGCTGGAGTTCCTTCATAACTTATAATTTGTTTTTGTACTTTTTTGTTGAACATTGCGCTACAATATAAAATGAATTGAAGGAAAGGGTAAGTATTACCATTTTTAATTGCAATAGGAAGGGTAAAGCTTAGTACTTACACATATTTTTAAAATAGTACCTAGATATTTAAAAGTATAAGCACTGCTCGAAATACACTTGCACTGACTTACTTATACATTATTGAGAGTTTAGAAAAATTACTGAAAGTAGATTTCATCCATATATTTACTTCGGCTTTCGGCATAAAATGAAAAAGGATGAAGATTGTACGTATATAATAAAAAATATAATATATTTACTTCATAGTTTGTATTAATGGGAAATCATCAAACAACTTCTCCCGCTCTGGGTGCAATGAGAGGGAGTGTCAGACTCATACTGACTAAAATCAACCTGAGATCTTTCAGCTGCGATCCAGGACCACAGTAATATTTTTGAATAATCCTGCAATCCAAGTAGGATTGTTCAAAAATATTACTGTGTTAATAACTTGCTTTTCCAAATGTTCAGATGGCAGACAAGATGTTCCCAAATCCAAATATCCAATGTAGATACGAGTACCTAAGTGTAACACCCAATATAAGTTTCTAGTGTCTTAAGATTACGGTGCTGGCTTTACGGATATTAATATTAATGAGTGGGGAAAGCGGGATACGTTGTATAAAGCTGTTATGCATTCGTCTCCGGTTGCACCGCGCACCGCGCACGAGGCCGCGGGGCCCACGATATGTGAACTAATGATCCGTGAACCACGACCCCATGCATGTATATTATTACAAGCCCACCATAAAACTCCACACCACAATGCAACACTACTCTGTATCGGCTAAAACCGCAGTTAAATTCATAAAATATTGAACCTTTCATTCTAAAATAGGTAGGTACGCCAAAATGCTTTTGTCATAGTACCCAAAAATGTAAAAGCAAAACGTGGTGATAGTAATGTTTACGGACGATTTATGTCCAGTTGCTGGCGCGCTGTGCTGCTGCCATCTTTGTTCAATCTTTTTGTGCCTCGAGAAGGATATTTTCAGCAACATTTTAAAGTTTTTGTTTATATGTGAGTTTTTCAAGTGACTTCGGCGGAGCCAAATAGAACCGGGTTTTTCTTAGCCTTTTTTGGCGCATGTGTCGAAAATAAAAGAACTATTTTGACAAATGAGTTATATATCGATTGACCTAACTGCGTACTATCGAATCTATGCTCTGTGGACTAGTTTGAGATTTTTTTAGGACATCGATTGTGACTGAGAGCTTTTAGTTTTTGAAGAAATAGTGACACAAATTCGTTGTTACATTATAGTTGATTAAAGTATGAAAAAATATAATGAGAAATTTACAGATCATTGACCAGCGATGATCGATTAACACTTAAGAAAGTTTAAGTGTGGATAAAGTTTGTCCACCTAGTTTTAGAAGCGTTAAGTAAAACTCGTAAGGCGCGGAAAGACTCTCGGCCCGGATAAGTCATCCATCAAATAGTTCCCGTCTTGTTAAAATAACAAGGTCTTATTAAACCTCACTGGGAGTTCAACAACGCCGGGGAAAAAATATAAGAACTTTTTTATTCAGCTGGTAAATATCGTTATATTCAGCGTAGTTTCTACTCGTATAATATTGTGGGCTGTAGGTATTCTATGTCGGTCAATGATGGATGGAACGTTTGGACACGTGTAAAAATTGGCTACACGGTTGACAATTGTAACTTAGTTATCCACGTGCTCATATCATGGATATGTAGGTTCTACTATAGCATCTTAATTGTATTCTTGGAAAAACATCTGCCATCTGGACATGAACTGCAGTGGCAAATGAAGCTGTAACATTGGACTTTAATTATTATAGTAAGTATAGGCCAACTACTATTTTTTTAATGACATCTCTCGTCATGTCAGACTTTTACTGACTAAAACACACTCCTATGTTTCTTCTTTGCCTTGTGTTTCAGGGCCCCAGGTTTTCTTTCAGAAGCGAACCCATGGCCCCAGTAGGTTTCAACCCTTCTGGGCCCCTACGGCTTTGCTGACATCTCCTTGAGGCGCGCGTGGAACACGCTCCGTTGACGACTCGAGCTCGGTCCGGATGGTTACCGGATAGCTACCAATTGCTCGCCGTCCGCAAGGCCACGCAGGCCAATTACTAGTGCCAATTAAGAAAGATTTTAGTTTCAGAGCATTTTTGATGATTTAGTCAAAATTTTCAGGTATGATCAAGCTATCTATAGCCTGATTATACCTGGAAACAGATATCTGTGTTAGACTCTAAAAGGAGGTCTCAAACATCATTAATTCATTTCGATAAGCTACAGGGTTTCTTTACTCTGTATTAATACCATCGAACCACAGAGATTTGTAGGTACCCGAATCTCTTACGAATTGTACAAGACATAATATTGGAGCTCTATCGTATTTATCAAGATAAATAAAGCATCTATTTTGTCACTGGGCCCATAAAATATTAACAGATCTATTCCGAAGACAGATTTATTGGTCCCCTACGGACATCATTATACGTTTGGGAGTATAATTAATTGCAAGTCTATTGACATGTTTATGTATCTCTATCTATATGACAAGTAAAAGATAATGTATTATATAATTCCACATAATAATAATGGCATGATCGATTATCATGATTATGTTCGTATTTAGGAAAGGTTCTGGAATGGCGACCAAGTACCGGAAGATTCAATCCGGGTCGGCTTCCCACAAGGTGGACCAACGAACTGATAATAGGAAAAACATAGGTCCCGTCAATGTGACGATTCTCCAACGAACCCTGTATGTATCAGTGAACTTCTTAAATAATATTCTCGAATAAAATATTGATAATGATGATATATTTGTTGACTAGCTGCCCCCGCGGTTTCACCCACTCTTTTGGTTTCTGTTCCTATTGGTCGTAGCCTTCCTCGATAAGTAGGCTATCAAACATTAAAAGATTATTTCAAAGCGTGTTCAAAACCAAAAACAAACCATCTCTTCAGCTTATAATATTAGTATAGTAGATGATATATCGATAAAAAAAAATATATAACCAACTGTATTGTAAATTATTGTTTTTCTTCATTCCCGTTTTTTGTAGTACATTGACTCTACCTTTACAAAAGCTAAACACTTTCAACTTCTACCTAATTCACACTAAAAAGAAACAAAATATAACACGAGTCTATCTTTCAATAGATGCTTGTACCTATTATTCAGGTAAGCAAAGCTCTGAAAGTGCCACACGTGAATCAAAGTGGCTTAGAAACGGGAAACAAACTGTTACGTTGGAATGGAACATTGGATCTGTAGGCGCAACGAGGAAACATTGACTTTCCAGCAGTCGCCAGAATAATTGACACTGGACAAAGCGTCTCAGTTTACGTCGCTCTTTTATTTTGTTTATTTTTCTCACCTTGGCTTTGTTCGTAAATGTTTTTATGCACAACAATAATGTATTTAGAAGGGGTAGATTAGGTTTTATCGGATTTCAAGAAAGTGTTTGTAATGTATTGAGGCTGCTAGATTGTCTTTAAGATTGCAATTCCCTATACTTATTATGAGTGAGCAGTGCCTGCCTAGTCGTCACTGCCTCGACTTACGAGTTGCAGTCCATGAATTCAAACCCAGGCAGGCGCTTTACTTTGTGTATATTTCATCACCGCTGTTCCCAAAATAGTGAAAAAAAACATCGTGAGAAAACTAAAAGAAAACAAAAAGCCTCTAAACTCTCTTCTCGCCTAAAGAGGAGCCTCAGTTCCAGCAGTGGGAACATTAAAAGACTGATTATGCTATGCCATAATGTCCTATGTCCCTTATATGGGGCAGAGGGTGCACAATAGTCTTTCATCGCGAACTACTTGTCCTCGGTCTTGAGGTTTACATTTATCCTTGCTCCACGTCGTTTCTGTCAACATGATGCGACACCAGGTTTAATAGAGATGGCCAAGCTTTTTTAACTATAGAGGTTCTAAGCACAGTATGTAATCACTACGGCGACCCTCGGGTAAGGTCTATGTCCAGTAGTGGACGGCTTTCAGCTGATATGATGATGAACATGAACCTCACGGACATTCGGACGGATGCTCAGTGTTCCATTAATCATAAACTTTTCATAAAAAAACATCTTCAATGTATAAAACGATATTTGGAAGTCGTTGTTTCTATAATAGTTTTTTCACTTCGTTATTTAACAGCGACTTCCGAAATTAAAGTAATTTTGCAGTTTTCAGTGTTTTTTTTTTACTTTGGAGACGGTTATATTTTTTACAAAAACCTTTTTACACTGTTAAGTCATGGTACCACCACTAAAAGTACTCCTCAGACAAATTTATACCTTATAGCCAGAGTGCATCTCATGACAATTGTAAAAACCCCAAACACGGTTAGGTTACATTAATTAATTATAGAGTTCCGGTACCTACCTTCCGTCTTCATCATCAGATCAGTTCAATATCCCCTTCCCCCTTTTCTTTCAGTCAGTCATCCACTACTTCTTACAACAGTTCAGCTGTGATCCTTTGAGGATTTCTGTTCCATATTTTTGAAGTTCTTGATCAAATCATAACAATATTTCTATGGGACCAACTTGGAAAAAATAATTTTCAAAATGGGTCCACAATTGACCGAGAAATCGGTGAACATACATAAAAAAAAAACATGCGAACATAGAACCTCCTTCTTTATGAAGTCGGCTCAAAATATGAACGTAAACGAGGACCATCTGAACTGCAAACATAATTCGATAAAGACGAAGCTGATGTTTGACACGATGTCCATTGTGTATAGCCGAGGAGGGTCAGTGATTAATATGAGAACATTGGTTATTAAAACCGGTAGCAACCCCTATTAAACGGAAATCTATTCCGTCCATTTAGAACGTCAAAGAGCTACATCTGATTGAATTACCCTTTTCTCGTACATCTCAGGTACGAGCGCGTTAAAACTAAAATAAGCTAAAAAATGTTGGCATTCGGAATATTTTTAGTACTTAGGCTAGATTTGTTCTCGATGGCTATTTTCTACTTATCTAAGTATCTAAAGTTTACAGAACACCTTTGAATTTACTTAACCAACTATAATATATCTTCTTCTTGGTCGTTACACTCCTTCTACTCCTTCTAGAGTGGTCATGGTCGTCATAAGGGTAGCTCTCCGGAAGCTGTCAGGGTACACCGCACTACTTCCCGCCACTTTTGCCTTCTGGCAGTCATCCGGGCGCACTCGTTCAGTGGGTCGCCAACAGCCGCTTTGATCTAGTCTGTCCAACACATCGGTGATCTGCTACGCGGCCTCGTCTTGTGCACTCGTTTCCTCGGCGTTCAATAGAGTCACTTCCACGTCGACATAGTATGGCCAAAGTATATAAATATACGTCCGCGCACCAGCGTAGACAAGCGCTCCTTGACGCCCAGTTCCTCGAGAATGGAAGCGTTCGTTCCAAACGTGGTCCAATAATTATATAGGTATACACAAAAACAAAAAAAACGGTCAAGAGCGAGTCGTACTAGCGCACTAAGGGTTCCGTAGTTCCGTACAAACTTAGCTATGTAGGTTAGGTTATGTTCCCGAATCTAGTCTCGAATATTTTGAAAAAAGACAAATTTAAGGTGTTATTAACGCGTTATATAGCGTAACGAAGGGTAAAATCTACAAGTCCGTGATAAGACCTGTCATACTGTATGGATCAGAATGTTGGGCTGTGAAAAAGACGGATGAAAAAAGATTGCACGTAGCGGAGATGAGAATGTTAAGATGGATGTGTGGTGTGACGAGAATGGATAAAGTGAGAAATGAGTATATTAGGGGAAGTTTGAAAGTGGCACCAGTGACTGAAAAATTGAAAGGGAATCGTTTGTCTTGGTATGGTCATGTGAAGAGGAGGGATGAAACGCATGTTACTAAAAGAGTTATGAGTTTACATGTGGATGGATGGAGAGGGAGAGGGAGACCAAAGAAAAGATGGATGGATTGTGTGAAGAGTGATTTGAAAGAAAAGGAAGTTAGTGATAGCATGACGAATGACAGGGCAGAATGGAAGAAAAAAACATGTTGCGCCGACCCCAAATAACACGGGACAAGGGCAGGAAGATGATGATTAACACTAGAAGCACGGAATATCAATACCAATTTTGGTCATTTTATTTTTGCTATAGTAATCTGGCAAGATGGCAACATTGTGCTCACATATTAGAAGCGACAAAAAATATGTAACCAAGATATATGTAACTCATAACATGATTTAAAAGAGTGTCCACGCTTTGGACCGTGCAACTTAGCTTCATTTTTTTTTTAATTTTGACATTTCAGAAGTGCCTGTTATTGGTCTATTTAAAATAAATTTTCTGATTTCTGACACAAATCTTGTGAAAACGTAATAAAAATTCGTCACGCGTAGAATATTTGGGCGATGCACGCTGTTCAACGGTTTGGCTACAATTGCAGCTAACTAGCCGATGTGGTCTACCTATTTATAGGTTTTGCACGTGTGAAACACATATGGTTCTTTACTTAAGTTCATTACTGTACATCAATACTTCCAAAGCATAAAACATATTTTTTGAGTAGTATTGTATTTTTTTTAAATAAAGATTGTTATTTCTTATTACATCCAGTGTCTGATACTGAATCATAAACTGTTTATTGATTACATAATGTAAATACATAGGTTAAAAGGCTTTTCACAAAATACCTACACAATTAACAATTACAAAAACAATTCTCCTGAAAACGAGGAGGTGTCAACATATTATTCTATTCCACGTAGATCTACAAATATAATGCACCGGCCTCGGCTTAGAACGGTAACCAAGTAAGTAATAGGTAGCTCGCCGTCCGGCCATCTGGTAAGGGTCAAGTCCGAGACGATGGCACATTGTACTAATAATAATAATGGTTTATTGTTAAGGAAAAGTACACTTTTACGTAACTACTTCACTCTTCTCCACACTAGGGTTCCCTGTGTCGTGGAGACCAGTCTCTTTCACCACGGTACAAGAAGAAATCAAAATTAAAAAAAAAATACAGTTACGTAACTTTGGACAATGCAAACTATTGGCATGATTTACTTTTTTCTTTTCGCCAGAATTAAAACCTAGGTTATATGTTAGAAGACAATACGAGGAATCAATAGCAAAAAGAACCAGGTCTTTAAATTGTAGCCGAAGAAAGATACGTGTAGTACGATTGCTTGTATAGTTTGGTCAGGCGTTACTTTTTTTGTTTTATTATAATGGATTGGAAATATAATACGTAATATTGTGTGGTTCCCATTGATAAAATAGATTAAATTGGTTATTACTGTTATATTTTTTTCACACTCGCAGTTTTTCATCACTAAAACTAGTAAAGAATAAGTGATATATGAATCGAAAAGATACGCGTTAGTGTTGTGATATTGATTGACACTATGTAATGCGTACTCACCATAAAAACCGAAACTAAAACTATATTTATCAATGGGAAACTTAAAATATCAGACATACAGTATTTTTATTTAAGAAAAAAACGTGAAAATTAAACGTTTCAACGATAATTCGGATAGACTTTCAAAAATTAACTTACATTCAACTTTCACCCTCATTAGATATTGCTGTTTTGCTTTAAATTTTATGTATTATCTACGCTCGTCCTCTAGGAAATAACTACATCTCTCGGACAAAATTGATCAAACCATTCGATCCGATTTTAATCGTCCATCTTAAATGTGGCCTTGGATGACCCAGCGTGGGTACAAGCCATCCCTTTTGGTGGGCTCGGCATCCGCAAAATTTCTAGTATAAGTCTATCGGCGTTCCTGTTTTCGGTCCACAGCACTCAACAGTTAACCGAAAGAATCTTAACTCCATCACTGGTTGACTGTAAGGTGCCGTGCTTGACCGTCGCTGTGAACGCCGGGAAAGTAGCTTGCCCGGACAAGGCGTTGCCCGAGAATTCATCTTCCCAGAGTCAATGGGATGAGCCGCTCTGCAGGTTGGTACGGAATAATCTTATTAAAGCGTCCACCAATACTGCTGACCGCGCCCGCCTGCTGGCTGTGGGTGAATGGAAGTCGGGCCTCTATTTACAGGCTCATACATAGGTACTATGCTGAGTGACACCACCTTCCGGATTACTACTTGCCTGCGTCTGGGTGCTCTTAGTGGAGCTCCACATCGATGTCAGTGCGGCGAAGCAATCGACCGCCTCGGACACCATGGCCTATCATGCAATAGAAGCGCTGGTCTTATAGCACGACATGCCAGTATTAATGACATCATCCGACGAGCTCTTGTACTGCGATATTACAGAAAATAAAAAAAAAAACACAAAGAAACCAATAAATACCTAATTTCTAAAAAAGAATAACGTACCTTAAATATAAAGTTTATTTGAACTTATAATTCCAAGTTAATCCATAGATACAACACTTCAAAGCAACCCATATACCTATTATAACGACCTATTATAATGATCAAAACCACTGTCAAAGGCCTGATAAATGTTATTGTTTGTTACATAGAATAAAGATTATATAATATATGATTCATTGATATCAAAGAAATGTAACAGAACAAAAATCGAAATAACAATATATTCCCCTAAACAACAGGCCAGACAGACGCGAAACAGACCAGACATGACTATTTTATTATTAGTAGACAGGAGTACGAAGTTTTTATGGCCCCCACGGGGGGTTGCCTTTTCTTCGGACACCAAAATCGTTGTAGCTGCCCACTCAGGTGCTCAGTTTCTGGAAACCATAATTTTCGAAGAATTACAAAGTTTTACTAGTCTTCAAATTCTCCACACGCTACGAATCGTAACAAGACAAAAAATAAAAACCGGGCAAGTGCAAGTCGGACTCGCGCACAAAGGTACCATCATTTATACCACTTTTTTTTACACAATTTATTTTATTCTGTTTTTAGTATATATTGTTATACACAACACCAGAAATCTGGGGCGCCGCTTTAAGAAAACCTCATGGGTGCTCATGCTCATTTGGTGGACTCGAAAAAGTGGCGAAGTGTGAGAAGAGAAATGCACGCTGATCGACCGACAAATAAATAAATGTCCTACTTTCATACTGCGTACTTAATTACTAATTCTGTTTGATAAAAATATAAAATTAAACCATTATAAAAATTAAACTAGTTTTTCTTATCAAGAAATATTATAATTTATACGTAACGCGTAACCTAAAAGGCGATTACTGATGAGATGAGCTGTTTCTTGATGTCTATTCTCAGGGGTGCTCGGCACCCACTGTTTATTTCTCATGGGTGCTCAAGCCCCCGAGCACCCACGGAGTTGGCGCCCCTGACAGAAATACATCATTTGTGAAAATTTCAACTAACTAGCTATTTTGGTTCATGAGATACAGCCTGGTGACACTGGTGACTGGAGACAGACGAACAGCGGAGTCTTTGCAATAGGGTCCCGTTTTTACCCTTTGGTTACGTAACCCTAAAAAACTAGCAGACTATATGGTAAATTTATATCAAGTTTCATCTCACAATAACAACATTAATTGTGGTTTCAAACAAGCCTTGAAACTGGGCTTCTACATAACCTATTGGGAATTCGGGACAACACATGATGAAAACAACGAACATATCTACCTACATCAAGGTAATGTCTCCCCAAAGACTTCTACAATTAATGGTGCCGAGAATATTGTCAAAATCATCAAGCTTGATGAACTAATTAGTGGTTAAGGAATTATTAACTGGGAATTAATTATTTACAGGTTAAGCTACATCTGTATTAGACGGTACCAATATCTACATATTAGGGAAGTTAGGTTCTACCTATACCATGTCCGTCCGACCGTCCGGTCCGGACCAAGCCCAAGTCGTCGACAGCGCGTACTTAGTGTTCCACGCGCGCCTCAAGGAGATGTCAGCAAACCGTAGGGGCCCAGCAGGGTCGAATCCTACTGGGGCCATGGGTTCGCTTCTGAAAGGAAATCCCAGCCCTGGTATGAAAGGCAAAGAAGGAACAGAAGTGGTTTAGTCAGTAAAAGTCTGTCACACCCTTTCGCCCGCCTAATAGCGGGAGATGTCATTGGATGATTTACCCAACGTTTTAAAAAAAAAACCTATACCATGCTTTATGAAATTATAGAGATGATTAATTTACAGCTTTAATATTATATTTTAAACTAATTTCTACCAGTGGCTTCGCCCGCGTGAAAATAGAAAAACCGACCAAATGCGAGTTAGACTTGCATACCGAGGATTCCGTAAAAATTGACCTATTTAAATAGTTCGATTCCCGAATCGGGTTTCGAAGATTTTTCCGAATCGAACAAAAAGTAATTGTTTTGTGATATAACTACAACAAAAAGGTTTTCAGACTTTTTCGTTTACTTGTGCTATGAGACCTTACTTCTTGCCAAATTCTAGGATTCTAGGTCAACGAAAAGTAGCCTATAGGTATTGATTTCCTAGCGAGTATCAAATACAAGCCATAAATGGAGCATAAACGGCTTTATCTAAAGATTCCGTTGATTTAGAAGTTTGATTTTTTCACTGCTCAGTAGGGTTCCTGAGACCTTCACGCGTTCCTGAGAAAAATGGTCTTGACAGACAGGCAGACGAACAACAAAGGGATCCAATAAGGGTTCCGTTTTTGCCGATTGAGGTACTGATACAATTTTTTTTCTAAAGGATAAATTATCAATATTCTGTGTTCTGTTTAAACATGGTCTTCCCGTTTATTCCGTGGTATGTGATAGTGTGTACGAACTTTCGCTTTTATAACATATTATATTTAATTTTATATTTTTAATATTATAATTCTAATGAGACTCAATAACCAATACACATAACTGTCATAGTAGTTATTATCGTGAAATTTTAAAAATGACGACTGCATCTTTAATCTTTTCACTGTTCACGTAGGTACCTAATTATCAGCCATATAAATAGATTCTTGAATTTATAACAATACCTTTAATTTCGCCTTTAAGTACATACTTATTTAAGCATGACTACGTTACCCAATGCTGAATAATAGAAAGGAACCGACAAAGGACCGAGCCGCACTTACATTACATCTATAATTATTTTACGTTACGACAACTCAAGTTCAATTATTCTCAAGAAACCCAATAACCTAAAAATTGGAATTCACGTAACTATCAGACGGAGGAACGCTCTGGGACCTCTTCAATTTAATGTGCGGCCCTTCTAAGCCTATCACAATTTATTATGTATTATAAGGATACAAATTCTTAGGAAAATGGCTAGTTTCCGTGAAATAGTGCAAGAATGGGTCAGTGAGGGACAGCCCGCCGGCCGCCCCTGCCACCGCCTCGGGAGGAGGATCCTGTGCAACTAGCATGTAGTTTCATCTCGCTGCTAATTAATTGGATTACGTAGCCTCTCTCATTATACGAGATGGGGCTATTTAGTGAATGGATTTTGTACGCTTGACAGGGTAAATTCAGTTTAAACTCCGGTTAATAAATATAATTAAAGTTGAAAACGAAACATGTGTGTGCTTTTCCGATAAATAAATTTATCGCAACATACATGATAATGACTTGTTCGGTACCCTACACAATGAACGTGAATTACTTACGGCGAAATGGTATCGAATCAACCTCATTTTTTAAATGAAATTGTCTTCTTTATTATTTCATCATAAACACCTTCGGAAATATTAGTGCGACGTGGAGGAGACCTTCCAAATGATCGCAATATTGAGTCCATTATTTCATTCAGTGTAATGGTGTGGCAGTGAAATAGGGCAAAGGACGAATAAACGGGACCCTGGAAATGAAGACGCCGTTTGTTCATAACCAGCTCGTTAATTCCATTATTACAAGTCAGAGGAGCGAGCAGCCGGTAACAGATGTGCCACTCTGAACTCGTGAATCTGCAGCGTCTCACACTTTTCACGGATTTCAACATCATTAATTTTTTTGTGAGCGAGCTCAATTAAAAATAATTGTTAGAACAGATAGAAATAAAAAGTTATTCCTTCAGATTCAGTTTCGCTAAGAAATCTCGGATTTTCGTGTAAAGTGTGCGAGGCTCCGGCTTTGTACCTGTCCTTTGTACTCAGACTGCGACGCGCGGTCCGTAAGACCCTCGCCAGTGTCCGCTTACTTAAAGGTAGATCAAGTCTCTAAAACGTGAATACTTGAGAGAAATACGTAGAGGAAACGTCTTGCTTTCAACAATACCGGGTTTATTATTTTCCTTTTTCTCTACTTCCATGGAAAAACTTGCAGTGTGGTGAGAAAATAGTTGCCATAGCGTGTTGTCAAGTTATAAAACCTTTATACGCCTATGCTAAACGATTCGCAAGTTATGGCTCAATAATAAACAGATGACGCATGTGTTACCCCCTTTTAACTATCGTGAGGAAACTTGCCCGTTGTAAAATTGGCCGCAACGTGATTGAGCATTTTGGTTCGAGGTAATAGCGGACTTTATATGTTAATAGGTGCCTGTCTCTATCACATGTTAATAGAGCACCCGTTTTAAAGTTTCTGTATTGGTTATTCAATAATAATTAGTTAGTATCGTCAATCAACTTTGGGAGTGATAGCAAAAGGTTAGGTATAGGTATAGCGTTAATTAACAAAACTTCGTGAATACAATTTCAATAATTAATTTACAGTGTAACAACCCCCACTGATTTGATTTACAGTGTGGGCCGACCACTTTTTTGTGTTCCAAACTATTTAACAGAATTACTTGGCGGGACAAGATGAATGATGACAGACGTCCGATAAACATCAGCAGTAATTGTTTGACAGAAGCGATATTCGACCCCACCGGTAATTGCGAGGGTTGATTAATTTTGTATCGTTAGCTTTGTGATAATTACTTCAGAATAGTTAAGACGGTTGTAAATTTTATTCCGCTTTGTTTCACTGTAGATCGCCTTTCAGGTATATTATGAGCTCTAAGAATTTCCGATAATTAACACTGATTAGTCAATTTATTGAGGACTACTCCGCTCCCGTGGATCATCGCGTGATGTTATACCTACCTATAGCCTACAGACTTTTTCGATTAATGAGCTATGTAACATTAAATTTTATTTTTTCAATTAGAATCCCGAGTTTTGGAAGTTGACGCGTTCAAACAAAAAAATATATCTTCAGCTTTATAATATTAGTAAGTATAGAATTTAATGATGATTCTTTATATATTTTAGTTTCGATTAGATGAAAGAATAAACAGTTTATTTACTAAACGACAAGTCGTGCTCACTTAGTCCAACAATAATCTTCACCGTGACATTTTATAATATCTTCAAATTAGTATAAGAATAAAATGGGTTAGTCTATTTCTGGACAGGCTTTTGAACTCACAAAGTTATAACAATCCAACTTCGAAATACACAATTCAAATCACTTCTATTTTTGGTATATATTTGGCGAAATAATTACCCGTCGAGGTAATCTTCGCTAAGTTTAGTATCACTATAATATCGCAATCACACGTGGCCTCACGTATAAGAACAGCTTTATGGTGTTATAGCTTCAAGTTCTCGTTATCCCAAAAGGGAACGAACCGTGAAAGATATAATTCAATTTCCTCAAAATAGAAGTAAGAGCTATCCACATAATTCAATTACATAGTTTGCTATATTACATTAGACACATTTAAAATTACTTGATACCAAAACTGACGAAGTTACTCTTTGAATGATTGATTGATTGACGTAATCCTATGAGGGAAACTCAAATAATTCGGTATTTTTGGAAATGTTCTTAGAAATTATATAAAAATAGCTTTATCTGCAAACTGAACATTTAAAATTAACCATTCTTTTCTTTTTATTATCAGACAACGACGGCAAAACAGATAATAAGAATAAATTAATAAAAAACTGGGCAAGTGCGAGTCGGACTCGCGCACTGAGGGTTCCGTACATTATCATTTTCTTATTTTAAAAGTTAAAGGGACACACATTTTACCACTTTGTCTCTCGCGCAAACTATTCAGTTTAGAAAAAAATGATATTAGAAACCTCAATATCATTTTTGAAGACCTAGTCATAAATACCTCACACGTATGGGTCTGATGAAAAAAAAAATTTTGAGTTTCAGTTTCAAGTATGGAGAACCCCCAAAATTTATTGTCTTTTTTCCATTTTTGTGTAAAAATCTTAATGCGGTTCACAGAATACATATACTTACTAAGTTTCAACACTATAGTTCTTATAGTTTCGGAAAAAAAGTGGCTGTGACATTTGGATGGACAGACAGACATGACGAATCCATAAGGGTTCCGTTTTTTGCCATTTGGCTACGAAACCTGAAAACAACATTTGGTCCAAAATATTTGTTAGTAACTCTTATGATATCTAAATTAGTTCATAGGTTTAAAAATTTTTTAAATAATAATATAGGTACCTACAATCTACATAACACTTAATGCTTAGAAAGCGTTAAAATTCGAGTCACAATCTTTCAGTTAATAATAAGATAAGATTGCGACTTTTTTTTCTGGCATTCCCCGCCATTGGGGGGAGCGCGAGATAGTATCCGACTTTTACTGACTAAAAACCCACTCCTGTACCTTCTTTGCCATTGTTCCAGGGCTCCAGGCGACTGTGATGCGAATTCGAAAGTTCATTGATAATATGGGTATTACCCTTCTTTTTTTTGTGGTACGAAATCATCAATTCTCTTTTCCCTAGGATGGAGCGAGAGGATGTATCAGACTTTTACTTGACCTACTCAAAGTCTGCCTCTCGCTCCACTCAGAACGTTACAAATTATTTGATTATTTATCAAAAAAGTTTATTTCTTTAACTTATCAATCATCATCATCATCATTATCATTATTTCAGCCGAAAGACGTTCACTGCTGGATATAGGCTTCCACCAAGTGTCGCTATAATGAACGGTCCTGTGCGTCTCGCATCCATCGGACTCTCGCAACCGTTACCAAGTCATCGGTCCATCCGTTCTGGCGAGCAATGTGCCTTGCCCACAGTTCAACGTCGGAATATTTTTCCTAATCGCAAAAAAAAAAAATATTGTGACGTTTCTATAAATTACCAGTTTACAGATTTTTTCCTATACCCTGTGCTGTAAGTAAGACCTTGCTTTATGCCAAATTTCAGGATTCTAGGTCAACAGGAAGTACCCTATAAATTTTGATTACCTTGAGAGTGTCGAAATATATGTTTTATGCGACATAAACGGCCGTATCTTTTTTTGTCCTTAACTCAAAAGTTTGCTTTTTCACAACTTCAAAGGACCGCAGACATGAGTATATGGTTTTTCAACTCGATACCTCCATGCGTTCCCAAGATAAAGTGTCTTGACAGACAGACAGTTCCGTTTTTTCCTTTCGAGGCACGGAACCTTAAAAATAGTGTAACTGTTTTTTTGTGGTGGAAAATCGTCAAATAACTTTTCCAACTCTGAATGGTGCGAATGTCAGACTTTTATTGACTTAGAACTTACCTGAGGTCCTTCAATTGCCCTTTGCGTTCCAGGGCCACGTTAGCTCTTTCGAACATTCCTACAGCCCACCTAGCGTAGGTACGTCTCAACTAGAAAATTGATTGTGAGTAAGAGTAGGTAAATATATTATTCCACCGACATACTCGTAATTATTATCTATATATATAAAAGGAGAAACTGATTGACTGACGTATCAACGCACAACCGAAACTACTGAAACTTAGGAACGTGAAATTTTGCACAAGGTTTCCTTTTATGACGTAGGCGAGCACTAAGAAAGGATTTTCACAAATTCGACACCAAAGAGCATGAAACGGGGGTCCAAAATTTTGTATGTAGAAACCTAAGTTAACGCGGGCGAAGCCGCTGGCAGAAGCTAGTCATAAAATAAATATACATTGTGTACCTACTTGAGCATAGGTTATATTTGGCTACATTAATACTGAAATAAGTAGACTTCGACATTCAAATAACAAATAATATATTTATCCTACAATGACTAGAAATAACATGAAGAAACGTCGCCCACGTTGAGCTTAGGAAAGTGTCTATAATAAAGCGACGACGCGGCGCCGTCGACTCATACGGCCTTGATTTCTCCAACTGCCTTTTTTTTGGAGGGAGGGTAGTTAAATCATTCAATAATTTTCCCGGTCTAGGTATAGTGTTCTACATTTAATGACTGAAACCCCACCAGTGTCCCTTCGCTAAGGCCAAGGGAAATTTCTGAAAAGGAAACCCTTGGTCCTAGAATGCAAAGAATAACTAAAGGTACAAAAGTCTGGCACGCCCTCTCGCTCCACCTTAGTACACAGAAAAAAAAGAGAACGAGTAAAGACAGTCAAAATCTTTCATTTTAACCGACTTCAAAAGGGAGGAGGTTATATGTTCGGTTTTATGTATATTTTTTATATATGTTCTTCGATTTCTCTGTCAATTGTGGACCCCTACCCTTTTTTATTGAAAAATATTACTACCGAATTGGTCTCATAAAAATATTGTTATGATCTGATGACGAACATTGAAGATATGGAACGGAACTCACATTTTTTTATGTTCGTCTAAATATGTCGTATTTCCAGATTTTTTAATTTAAAGATCTCGTTTGTTTCAATTCAAATAAAGGAGGAATGAGTAGATCAAACTCAAGTATCAAGTAATTCAACCTGTTTATTGGGTAAACAAATTGTCGAGCCTCGTGGCTCTCAACTAGACATAAATCCTCACAGATGAGGGTCCTTTGCTACAACAATATCTGCATGAGCCAATTAATTTCGATCTAAGGACCAGCCCTTAATCTGATGGTCACTCGCGCCAAACTTTCTAATTGAATTTCAGTTTAGGAATACTCGCCAAATTCTCATGTTAATTAAAAGTCAAATGATGCCAAAACTCCGAAAGGGAACTTTTGTAGACTAACATATGACAACATATTGTCCCTACATACGTTTTATATTAATGTTATTAATATATACGAAATTAAAAAGCTTCATGTTTATTTCATTTTTTCCTGAAACTCATTGTTTACTCGTAATGAAATTGTTTATTAATTTTGCTTCCGCACTTCATTGTAACTTTCTCATCACACATGATAGAAATCAGGCACTGAATGAATATAGAAAATACTTTTGAACACCGCATAAAAATTGTCTTAAATATTATGTTTACAAATTATATCTATGTAAAGGGCATAGATCGACTTCCTAATGAATAATCAAAGTAAGATCATCAGTCTAAATGACGCTTAGTAAGGGATGATGAACATAAAAACTGGCCACATTTTTGCCGAAAATATCAAAGTTTGGTTTTGCCAGCCAGTGTTATGAAATAGAATAGAAATATTAGAATGGAATAGAAATACTTTTATTCGAGACAGACACAGCACAACGGTTATAAACACAAAGTAAAAAAGTACAAAAATACAAAGTGGGCGCCAATCTATTCAGGCACATTATTTGGAAAATTCTTCAATAGGCACAAAGCAAATAGAGTTTGTAAGCGATTCTGCCTTGTGATTGCAATAAATACAAAACTCAGTATCCGGACAAATTAGACGCCATACACTTTTTGGTTGGTCACGTCTATCGTTTATGCGAAATCGATTCGAACGTTTTATGCGACGTTTCCGACGAATTTAATAGCTTAAGAGATGACTGGACGAAGAGCAATAAACGGGAATAAGTATTCTTACACATTGACCGATAAAACTTTATTCCCTAACTACTCGTAGATGGCGGGTCAGTGTTAACTCGAAGTCATTAAGTAACTCCCTAGCTCGAACACACGGATATAATGACGTCAATTTTCATAGCCAAATTGGATTTTGAATTGTGTTTCACCACCTAACACCGCACTTACGACAATTACCTGCAAACAACCTGGAACAAAGTTTATGTCCTTAAATATCGGTTACGATCTAACGATGTGAATAAGGTGTATTGAAATACCTACAACTAGCGATGCCGGGGCTAAAAAAAGGGCTACTTAAGAGTTATCGTGGCCTTGGAACGCAAAGGGCTACTTAAGAGTTGTCGCGACATTGAAACGCATAAGACAACTTAAGAGTTGTCGTGGCCTTGGAACGCAAAGGGCTACTTATGAGTTATCGTGGCCATGGAACGCAAACGGCTACTTAAGAGTTGTCGCGACATTGAAACGCATAAGACAACTTAAGAGTTGTCGTGGCCTTGGAACGCAAAGGGCTACTTAAGAGTTGTCGCGACATAGAAACTCAAAGGGCTACTTATGAGTTATCGTGGCCATGGAACGCAAACGGCTACTTAAGAGTTGTCGCGACATTGAAACGCATAAGACAACTTAAGAGTTGTCGTGGCCTTGGAACGCAAAGGGCTACTTAAGAGTTGTCGCGACATAGAAACTCAAAGGGCTACTTATGAGTTGTCGTGGCCTTGGAACGCAAAGGGCTACTTAAGAGTTGTCGTGACATTGAAACTCAAAGGGCTACTTATGAGTTATCATGGCCATGGAACGCAAAGGGCTACTTAAGAGTTGTCGCGACATTGAAACGCATAAGACAACTTAAGAGTTGTCGTGGCCTTGGAACGCAAAGAGCTACTTAAGAGTTGTCGTGACATTGGAACGCAAAGGGCTACTTAAAGAACACAGGTGGGTTTAGTCGGTAAAAGTCTGACTCTCTCGCTTTCTTCTCTGATTGGAGCGAGAGAGGGTCAGACAAGGTAGAACTTTTTCGATGATATCCGACCTCAAAAAAAAAAATAGAACACCTACAATAGTTTTAAATTAACGTTGGCCGTCACTTTAATGGCATTGTTCGGCAAATAAGCCATATAAGGCCGCGATATTTCAATCCAATAAGGCGGATAGTTTCATAAATAATTCAATAAGTTGTAACAGGTAAGTGGCACTCGCGCGTTACGGTCGCCCAGAGAGCCAGAGAGAAATGTACTCTTACTCTGCACGCTGAAATCACGCAAGAAATTTTATTTCGTGAAATTAATTTTTAATTCCTCCATTACTTTCTGAGAAATCACTGTCATGGACGACACTAAAATAACTTGACGTTATTACTTTGTAACGTTATTTTATTTCTACTGGAGCAATCAGAATTATTGCTCCGAAATACTTATAATGATATGTCTTTGTCATCACGATTTTTGCTTTATATGAAAGGTTTTCTTTGAACGAATACCACCATCATACCTTTATCTGTGCAGATAGGCCCTGGTAGATATTTAAATAAATTCCCCGAATTATATTCTTACACCATTGTCAGTTTCACAGAAACCCTTTTCATTATAACTGGCTGATAGAGCTTATCAAGACTTCTTTGAGTGTAAAATGTAAAAGACACTCGTACACGAGATTTGTTATAGAAGAAATGTTTTAGTAGTGTCGGGCCCATGCAAAGATTTTGTCAATCTGATGGATTATTAACGTGGGGCGAGACAGCCTGAGCCCGCACGTCACACGTTACACATTATAGCTTGGAGGGGCCCGCCGCCTCCCGGGAGAGTTCGGGAATAGATAAGTTGATAATTTATGCATTAGATATTACACCTAGTAGCTTCACGCAATAATTTTCAATGAACGCTTGAAATTATCGCACTTCTTGTAAGTCGGCAAACAAAGTAAAACTGCGAACAACTTGAATTAATTTGTTGGAGAGTTTCTTACAACATTAAAATACATCAATCTTACCGAAATGTAATACAAAGAATGTATTTTACAGAAGAAAAATAAGTCTGTTCTGATTTTTTACAATTTTGATTAAAGTGTAGTGATTACTCAAGCATTTCGAAAGAAATTTTTATATTTTCAATTATTATTTTAGTAGTAAATAAAATGACATTATATCTCATTGTTCTGTTTAAAGAATTAATTATATTTAATGAGGGAAGCCATGAGGTGGTGGTGGCGACCGCGCGTACCGGAAGACGCAGCGTTCGAAAGCCTTTCACAAGTTGGACCGATGATCACGGTGAGGGTCTCGGGAATCCGACGGATGCGAGACGCGCAGTACTGGTCCTTGTGGCGACACTTGGAAGAGGCCTATCTCCAACAGTGGACGTCTTTTGGCTGAAATGATGATAATGAATGGGATAAGAGGAAAATGAGACACACATTTAAGTGTCTGGGTGTAATCTATATATATAAAAGGAGAAACTGACTGACTGACATATCAACGCACAGACGAAACTACTAAGACTAGGAGCGTGAAATTTTGCACAAGGTTTCCTTTTATGAGGTAAGCGAGCACTAAGATAGGGTTTTTCAAAATTTATTCCCTAAGGGGTTGAAATGGGGGTCCAAAGTTTGAATGGAAAAACCTAATTTCACGCTATTTTTATCAGTTCTCTAGTACTCATAACACAAGCTCTGCTTAGCTTGGGACTAGACGGCAATGTGTGATAGTTGTGGAATATTATTATTATTTATGCGTTAAACTACCTTTCTCCTGACTTGCAAGTAATAAACAATAAGATTTTTTTATTATGTATGGTCTCGCGTTTGACCACTATCTCACCTGATGGTAAGCGATGATGTGATCGGCGATGGAGCACGCTTGTTAGAAGTAACCTATTCACTCTTGACTTATGGATCTGTAGGTTGTACCTAGCTATCAGGAAACAAAGATTCCGTCAGGGAATTCCACTCCTTAGCTGTACGCACAACAATTTTAGATAACAATCTTTTGACATAGCAATACATAGTAAGTAAGCAATCTGTACCAAAATAAATTTAACTACAGAGAGCCCTGGTTTCGCTCATCTCATATTTAATTTCTGCAAATATAGTACGAAGTAGACTTACACAGCTTCAATAATTACACAATTTAATTAAACGGGTGTTTGAATGAAAATGCACTTAAAAAAGGTTCAATAATTGACAGCAAGGTTAGCACAATAATTAAGCGATTGGCTGCCGCGCTGGGTGATGCGAGTTTTATTCCCGCACAGAACAAACATTTGCATGGCCTACAGAATAGATAGTTGTCCCGGGTCTGGGTGCCTTTATTTGTTATTATTTTATTTCGGGATAAAAAACAGGAGTAAGTACATACTATGTTTAACCGACTTCAAAAAGGAGGAGGTTCTATGTTCGGTTGAATGTATGTTTTTTTTATGTATGTTCACCGATTTCTCCGTCTATTGTGGACTGATTTTGAAATATATTTTTTTATTGAAAGATCTGCGAGGCTTCCGAGTTGGTCCCATAGAAATATTGTTATGGTCTGATCATGAACTTCGAAGATATGGAACAGAACTCCTCATAGGATCACAGCAGAACCGTCGTAACAAGTCAAATTGCTTTGTTTATACGTGTAGTCGATGACTGACTGAAAGTAGAGGGAGAATATATCGAACTGATCTGATGATGAAGCCTGAAGTTAGACACCGGAACTCTGTAAATGTAATCTCGGTTAGATTATTAGAATTATCATGAGATACACTCTGGCCATAAGATATTTAAGTTTGGCTGAGGGGTACTTTTTAGTGGTGGTACCATAACTAAAAAGTGTAATTTATTTTTTTTTACAAAATTTCTATAATAGTTTTGTCTATTCGTTATTTAACACCGACTTCCGAAATTAAAGTTATTTTGCACTAGCTGACCCGGTGAACTTCGTACCGCCTAATATTAAGGATAACGTCATCTACTGTTATTACCAGAACAGCATAATCCATTTTATAATGATATTTTATGTAAAGATGGCGTTGTATTTGGTTTTTTTTTTTCGTAATTTTTTCCATTTTTCTCACCGTTTAAAACTTCCCTGGACTATCACGAATATTTAAAGACCAAAATTAGCCAAATTGGTCCAGCCGTTCTCGAGTTTTAACGAGACTGACGAACAGCTATTCATTTTTATAATATATATAAAATATAGGAATAGAATAGAATTAGAATATATATATAAAGCTACGTGAGACAAAAATAAAAAATAGATTATATAAATAAATTTATGAAATAGAAAAAGAGAACAAAAAATGTATATGTTTGTGGTCGGGCAACGATTTTTAACAAAAAAAAATTGAGTAGCGATACTCAACTCCTCAATGTGATTCGACTAAGTTCGGATTACCCACGTGCCGATACGTAATTTAGTGGAAAAGGTTTGCGACCCCGCTAGTTTGTATTACCCCGACAGTGATATAGGGTATTAAGTTCCCTTCCCTGTCTCCCTTAACGCGTAAACAAGACAGAACCTTTCTGCGTATCGCCCTCACAAAGGTTAATAATTTAGGAGACTAAGCGAGAGAAGCTTTCCGTCTATTTTCTACTTAAACTAAAATTGTTTTGTTTCCATCACCAGTGCAATCCCCATGAATTATGTATGGACCCTGAAAATAACAGCGGCTTTCAAATGCTCTGTTTACAGAATATTTAACAAGATGCTGAACAAACAATTTATACGGACTCTTACCTTTTAATTAATGTCTAGGCCGTTACTTTTTAATTACAAAACAAAAGACTAAATCAATGATTCGAATTGTGTGACTCAGTTTTGTGACTGTAATGAACAGAATTTGATAGGCAAGTAATAAGTAAATCTTCTTTATCTAATCTAATACAAATTAAACAAAGTCAATCTCGACTTCAGTCTGTCAGCCTGTTCGCGATAAACTCAAAAACTACTGAACGGGATTTAATGAACTTTACATGCAAAATAGAGTAGACCAAATCAAAGAATTTCACAGATTTGTAAAACATGAGTGAAACTGAGGCAGATCGGTAATTACTTTATAAAGTAAATAAACAACACATGCCAAATTCGTATTAATTGGAATCTCTATTTTACAATTTCCATTGTGCTTGGAAACCTATATTTTCATTATCATACTACCGAAATATAGTCTGTCAGTACTTTCGTAGATAATAACGAAGTGTAAGCCGATTTGCAAATTCGATAAGTTAGGTGAAAGCGCGTGGACACGTCCCAAATAAAGCCCGGTTTGATCCTATTAACGCACGGCTAACGGGCAGGATCTTGTGACAGCGCTCCTCACTGATCCTTGTATAGACCCACGAAAGGATTTGCTTCATTCCCTCCCAACAAATCTCTTTTTTTAACGAGTTTAAATACACGACCAACTTCGTTTCCATAGGCGTGTAATCTCTATTCGCATTTGTTTATTTTTATCAATGGCACGTGTACTCGAATACCCGATCGGATCAAAATGAGGTTATTTATTGTCCTTTGCGACTTGATCGCGCCAAGTTCGCGTGTTTTACTTATTGTAAATTTATTGTCTTTCAATTGTACGAGTCTGTACACTCGATTACACATCGACTTTAGATATTCAAACGTGTAGCGTTACAAATTAACTTTCAGGTAGAGTAGAGACTTTATTGAAATATTTAAATGCCATTATAGCGAAGGTATGTTGATAAAATAACAATAAACTGGAGGTCCATTACTATTAGGGTTGGCACACGTCCTCACACACAATTGTATTGTCATCGTTATTCCGTCTACGTCCGCATCCCGAGGTTCAACAAAGAATTTATTAAATAGCTCAATCGTTAGCTGTTTTGAAATTCTGTCTCAATGAAATCGCTCTTTTTTCACTTTTATCTCAGTTTTTTCCTGCTGCATCAAGGTTGTTAAGAGAATATTATATTTCGTTGAATTTGCTTTTTATCTTGAAATATAAAATGTCCACTATTTTGCGAATGAATACTGTAAGTAGCCCTATAAGTTATCACAGGAGGTTATATGAATAAACTGGCTGGCAGATAATGAATCACGTTCAATTAGTGTTTTAATGAAGTGCTCTTTACAGAGGAACATCGAGCTTTATAATTTGTACTAAAGCGACCACCTAAATGAAAAGCTTATGCTTAAATATTTTTAAAAGAATTCAATTCATTTACGGTAGGTATTCAAAGAGTTTTGAAAGCTTTATGCTAGGTAATAAAAGCTAAGTAGAGCAATTTTTTGAAGTTTTTTTTATCTAAAATGCTGCTATCTACGTAATATTCGAAGGCATTAAAGGTTGATATTCACTGTTTTTAAATAATAGCCCAATTCGCTCAAACTCTTAATAGTTGGCAATAAACAAGGCTGACTAGAGTAATCCTTACATTTATAATGTGATCTTTTTTTTTTAAATAATCACCTCAAGTTACCAATTTCACATTTATCTTCTGATAACACGCAATTTGGAAACATTGATTGTATTTGTTATCTCTCATTTGAGTTCTATCATAATATTGGTACAAAAAACATAACAAAAATTTACGGACATAACAACGTTGGCCAACAAAAATCCTAATCGATTTTTTTTGTTGGTTGTCATGCATTTGTTTATTCTGTTTTTGAACATTACATAATTAGGTACTCTTTCATTTTACTTTCAATTTGTGCAAATGTATACAATAGTGATGAGTCTGATAAGCAGCTGAGAATTGAAATTCACTGTTTATTTATTCAAACCGTGAAGAGACTTGATATACAGAATTAGTTACACTTAAATTCAAATCAAATTTCAATGTGTTAATTTTGCTTGTTCGTTAGGCGTAAACGTAAATAAACTTTGGCTATTAACACGTCAAAATTGCTGTTTAACGAGAGGGGGAAGGGCAATGAATGGAGATTAAACAAGACGATACGGAAACCAAGCCAACCTTCTCGATTACTTTATGGAATTAGTTCCAAGAATTTTGGGTTTTACTATCAGAAATTGGAAACAGATCTCGCCCAACAGAATTGTTCGCTGAGCAAAACTAAACAAAATAACTTTAACTCAACACTGTTTTTCCTCACGATAATATAATCTAATCAGCAGTAATTCAATCCGTAGAGATTGAAATCCTTTATTTTGTAAATGTTATAGACCAATTAACAAATAAGGGCATTTTAGGGATCCGAACCTCAAAAGGAAAAAACGAAATCCTTATAGGATCACTTTGTTGTCCGTCTGTCTGTCTGTCTGTCTGTCAAGAACCTTTATCTCAAGAAAGCGTGGAGGTGTCGAGTTGAAATTAATACCAAAAATCAAAATACGGCCTATCTTGATTTTTTCACAGCTTTAAGGGACCACAAACTTGAGTATATGGTTTTTGAGTTATGGTGTGTGTCTTGAGTGTATGGCTTAAAAGATAACGTTGATATAGACAGGGAGCGCAGTTCGCTGGCTGTCCGTTGCAACATGCTGACCCGCAGGTTTGCACGCTGTACCTACTGACTCTGTTAAAATAACGTTTTTTAAGGCTTTCTGCCAGTCAGTGCAGTAATGTTATACACGTGCAGCCTGTGGACCAAATACACCTAGCGGGCATACAGCGACCTGCGTGTACAATTACGCATTCAGGGTGCTTTTGGGGTTGCCGTGGCGATGTAGCGCGTCGGGGATGTTTGCCGACGCATGTGTTGACGGGTGTGCCGCGATCATGTGGAAGCGATGCGCTTCCATGTTGGCGCGCCTGCGTTCCTCTTCCAATGGCATCCTGAATGTGTTTTACGACAGGTGGGACTCCCCCCTTTTACAAAGGTGGATAAGTGTCCAGACAAATAAACTAATGAACCATTGAACTGTTCGTACAATGGTTCATAGGTTATTTATTATTATTATTATTTTATTTAATACTAACATTAGGCTAAGTTGTACCACTACTAACACATATGGATGTTTATCTGAAACAAATATTGTGAATTTGGATTTGAATTTATGTCGCACAAAACGGTATTTCGACACTCTAAAGGGAATCAAAACTTATAGGGTACTTTCCGTTAACCTAGAATCCTGAAATTTGGCATGAAGCAACGTCTCATAGCACAAGTATAGGAAAAAATCTAAAAAACTGTAAAATTGTAGTTACGTCAAAATAATACGTTTTTGCGATTCGGAAAAATCTTCGTAACCCAATTTGAAATGTTTTCATAGGTAAGTTTGTACGGAACCCTCAGTGCGTGAGTCCGACTCGCACTTGCCTGGTTGTTCATAGTGCCCAGGCATTATTAATAATAATCTTAATATTACTGTATTAAATTAAAATTATAAATTAATAAACTAAATACACATTAATGTCTATGATTTGCATGCAGTTAGCTAATTTAATATTTATAACCCAGCAATGCACTTGTATACATAATATATGTGAATCAATTTTAAATGTAAGATCTCAATATACCACATTATTATTATTTATTTATATCTAACTAATACTGTCCCACTGCTGGGCAAAGGCCTCCCTCCATTCCTTCCGTTGTTCCCGGCTCTGAACAACTTCTTGCTAATTCCTATGAAAAGACCTCTAAGTAGTCCCGCCATTTCTTTCTTGGTCCATATAATGTACCTAGGTGATTCTTTGAAACCGAGAGAACGTCTCATTCTTCTGACCTAACTTTCGTACCGATCTATTTGGTGTCGTAAGCCACTAGGTGCAAATGAGTGCCTTTGATACATTTAGTGATCAGGGAAAGCTAATATGCAAATAAAAATATCAAATTGTAAAGAAAAAACTAGGCCAGACGAATGGGACACCGTCTCGGTTTCAAAGAATCAATCAACCACCTACTGTAAACTTAGAAATAAATATTTATTTCTATGAATAATGAGAAGCTGCTTAAATAATTATAATTTAAACTTGTTTATTTAGGTATCACATTGCCTAGAAATTATAAATGCCTAGACATTATATATGTGGATGGATGGAAGGGAGAGAGAGACCTAAGAAAACATGGATGGATTGTGTGAAGAGTGATATGAAAGAAAAGTGAGTTAGTGATAGCATGATGAGTGACAGAATTGAAGACGAAAACGTGTTGCGCCAACCCTAAATAACACGAGACATGGGCAGGAAGATGATGATTGCCTAGATATAATGAATATTATCACCATTTTTTGAGCAATATGATAATTACCAGGAAGGTACATTACATGGGGTGCTGGGAGAACCAATGCATGACACACTGTAAGTCCGATAAATAAAGACAGCTTTATTTATCGGACTTACAGTGTGTCATGTGCACAGAGAAAAAACTATGCAACTGAAAGTGCCATCAATGCGAAGATAATTGTAACAAATGATTATTACATTTATTTTGTCTTAATCCTCAATTGACAGATTGGCCTGCTAGTCTAGTGGTTAGTGGCCCTAACTGCTTTGCCGGTGGTCGGGGGTTCTAAGCATAAACTCTGCTCAGTTTAGGACAAGATGGCGTTGTTTAAAAGTAGAGGAATATTTATTTAAAAAAAATGTTTCTATTATCCTTTAAATTTGAGCCTAATTCTATCTCCTGACTATGCATAACGACTTTCAAAGATCTACAAATGACATCCAAGAGCCACAGCCTAACGTGCTTTCCAAGGCATGGAGGAACCACAATATATGTTACGATGGTCACCCATCCACAGATTGATCTCATCCATCATTGTTTTACCTTGGTCATTACTAAATCTGTTATTACTATTAGTTATTATTCTTGAAGATATTCCCTAATGTAATAAGCACATACCTTTCCATTTTAATAAATTACTGAGAAAAGTTGAAAAACTCTTTTTCGCTCAACTTTTTTCCGTTTTCTTCGATGCTTGTGAAATGTTTCAGTCTCTTTTAGTACTTTACCAGCGTCATTTTTAATTTCTTTTGTAGCAGTCTTTTTAGCCCTGTGATGAAAAGTCTGTCGATATTTGAAGTTAATGATACTTATAAATTAATGAACACGTGTAAGATTCAAGTACACACTTAAATCCTTAATTAATTATTAATTTACCTTGTTCGATTGAATCAATAACCTTCCCCTTAAGACATTCTTGCCTTTGTAAGCATTTATCGAAGTGGCCAGCAAACATATTGCAATGTTCACAATAGAAGTCACAAACAATGGTGCAGGAGCAATCCACTTCAAATTATTAGTGTGCCCACCCGGCGTGGCGGCAGTAAATACCAATGTACATATGCAGGCTACACCTTAAGGCAATGAATCTCTTAGAGCAAAAATCTTTTATTTATATAAAAGAAAATACTAGAGGGTGCAGTCTGCACAATAATTGAATTTGGTCCCCTAACAAATCCATGCAGCGGGCTTAAATAAATAATGAGCCAACAGATTTGAAGACATTTCATATGATTACCAGCTGTCTCGGCAAACTTTGTTTTGCCATATAAATTATCGAAGAAAAAAAGGGTAAAAAATAGCCTGCGACCTATTCTAAGACCTAAGTACCAAAACACAATAAATTTCATTAAAATCTGTAAAACCGTTTCGGAGGAGTTCGATAACAAACTCTGTGACACAAGATTTTTATATATTAGACTAGCGGTGCTTTTCGTCAGAAAAAAATGGAGAACCCGATTGCAGAACCCGGATCCAATTGTATTTTCAAACCTTCAGGGGACCCACTCAAACAAACACACAAAATTTTATCCAAATCTGTCAAACCATTTAGGAAGAGTTGGTAGGTGACAAACAAACAGAAGACATAAAACAAAGCGACGTAGAAGACATGAAACATACAGAAGAATTATACTATATAATTATAAAGATTACACTATACAGTAGTGTATTACGTCATTCCGTTGTCTCTAGTAGCTTAGCAGAACTTACAAGTCGGGATAATATACATAATACGTCATTGAATCCCTTGACTCCGGCCGGGTCCAGGCGAGACCGCATAATTTATCTATTGTGTCTGGCAAGCGCCGAGCCGACCGTTCAAACTGACGATTACAATTACAGACTCATTCATAAGATCCTTTCTGATAGATTAGCATGATATTAAAGAGGTATTTAGTGATACCGACACCCAATTGATGGAGCCACCGCTAAATGCCCACACTGCGGGGTAAACGGAGAATGTATTAGTGTCATAATGGAGGTGAAACGCCTTTTGTTCGCATAAAAAGAAACGGGAGCTCAACAATGTCAAGTATTCCTTACATTGTAACGTGGCAAAGAAAAAATATGTAGGTAATAAAGGAGCTAATTATATAGGAGGTTGCGGTGGCACCTCATTTCTTATGCATTCAGCGCGCCTTAATGCCTTCATTACCAGTTTAAAGTATTAAGCAAACTTTGAAGCTGGGAGACGTCTCACTGAGATTTGACTAAGTGGACGAGAGTTTTCCATGGAATTGCTCACCGGAAATATTGAACACAAACAATATCCTTTTTTAATTAATTTATTGAAATGAAAATGTTATAAAAAAAAAACCATTTGTACAATAAACATAATACGTTAAAGTTATTGGAGGAGAGCTTTTTGTTTTTATCCAATCATCATTTTTTATCATCCAATGTTATCTCCCCCTCTAAGGTGGAGCAGGAGAGTGTGTGTGTGTGTGTGTGTGACTGACTAAAACCACACCTGAGTCCTTCAATTAGCTTTTGCGTTCTAGGACCACAGGTTTCCTTTTCATAAATTCCCCGTCACCCTAGCGGGCATCGGCCCTGCATGCCCCGTCATTGCTCGTCGTGTCACCCGTGCCTTTGGTGACCGGGGATCACCCTGCGATTCCCGATGCACGGGGCGTTTCCTGTTTTTTTTTCGGATTGGAAAACCATCTAATGACATCCCGCGCTCTTGGGCGGAGCGAGAGATAATGTCAGACTTCTACTGACTAAAACCCACTCCTGTTCCTTCTTTACCATTTTTCTAGGGCCGCGGGGGTCACTTTCGCATCACCCATGGCCCCAGTGAGCTACGACCCTGCTGGGCCCCTTCGGTTGCTGACATCTCCTTGAGACGCGCGTGGAACACTACGCGCCGTCGACGACTTGGGCTCGGTCCGGACGGTTACCGGACGATCGGACAGCGAGCTAGGGCGTCTCCTGTCGACCCATGGCCCCAGCAGGCTTCGAGAGCTTTGTTCTGTTTCAAAGAGCGTCTGAATTTCTTCATGAAGTCTCTTGTAAAAATATTTTCGTTACCATTATCTAGGAAAATAAAGCAAACGAAAAATCTCATGACGTCTTTAGTAGACCATCTATAAAATAAATTCATACTCAGGTAATAATGATGGTAGAAGACATTGCCAACATAGCGCCCTGCCTAGACCGCGTGTGGTGGCAGGCAGGTAATTTGTGTGTTAAGTTTAATAGGACCTTAAGACACGCGGAGTCATGGTTCACAAGTCACAAAGGGGGAGTTTTTCTCTCCCTTCGAATAGCAATTGGGAAGTGTTAATGGCCCGGTATTAGTACCATGCTTATGAGTTTCATTAGTACTGAAGCCGCGAAAGATTCATGTAAGAACGTGCCTTTATTATGAGAAACGTGATTGTTTTGAAAATTGCTTCATACCTAGATTTTACGTGCGTTAGTGTTACACTTCGCGAGCTTATATTTAGTACTAAAATAACCTTTTCGGAACAATGTTAGCTTGATAGACTTGAGTATAATAGAGAAAAATTTATAGTTAATTTGGTTGTTCAACACGGTTTCGCGGAAAATGGACTCATCTGATTACAGTGAAAATGACAGGCCTTTCAGAGTGTCGAACCCAAAAGTATACCGATTACAAGATAGGAACGTCTCGAGTCGAGATAACTAGAATTAGGTTTACCCTTTGAAGCTACTGACAGTCCTGTGTGAAACCCAGCACATGATCATCTTGCTTGAATAACTGTATGCTGATTTCCGTACAAGTGGACACGAGAAGCTCTACAAAGGCTATATTACTGTGTATTATAAATGTCTATTCAATGTTAATATAGACTATTAACGCCCATTGCACTTCAGCATAATACACTCTCTAATGTAATTGATAGAAAAGCCAGAATATTGACATACTAAAGCCAAATTGGGTTTTAACTTTTAGTTTTTCTATTGGACTCCATTCGCGTAGCTCGATTGATTAGTTTCAGTTTATTTTTGACGTTGCGTTTAGCAAAAAGGTAAACATTTAGCAATGATCCCGAACATTTTTCACGCTAAATGTATTATTGACTGACTTTTTTTTCGTTTTACTATCTGATAACTCGGAATGTTTTTAAACCGACTTCAAAAAAAGGAGGAGGTTATCAATTCGGTTGTATTTTTTTTATGTTTGTTTACTTAGAGCTCGGTCGTTTATTTTTAGATTGAAATTGTCATGAGAAACTGATCTGATGATGGAGCTGGAAGGTGGAAACGCAAACTTCATAATAAAACAATGTATCCTAGCAGTGTTTGGGTTAATTGGATTTGTCATGAGAAATAGGTGCTCCGGCTGTAAGTGTATCGCAACTAAAAAGTGTGAAATAAAAATCTTACAACTCTTAAACTCAAACTTACAAATAAAAATAAAAAAACCGACTTCACTAAAAAAAACACTAAAACAATGAAAATAACTTTAATATCGGAAGTCGGTGTTAAATAAGAAACAAACAATACCGAGAAAAGATTTTTTTAATCATTGAGTTGAATGAGTCAAGCTGTAGTGTTTTGTACGGTAATTAGATGAACTAGTATTTGTAGAATTTCACATGTTTTTACTATGAGTTACAGAAAATATCACATTCCATTCTTTCAGTAGAAGGCAAGTAATAAAAACAGTATCTAAAACTTGTATGAATAATTCAAACGCATGGCGTGTTTGTCGCTACTTAGTCGGTAATGTATAAATTCTAGCCTGAAATGTTTTCAAAACTTTAAGGAAGCATGATTTACTTTCCAATAACAGACACTTTGCGATGACATAGAGCGGCCAAAGCTTGGCGACTAAAGTGCTGACTTGTGACCTAAAGCTCGGGAGTTCTAATCTTAACTGTCCAAATATTGGGGAGAAACGAAAATTTAATATTATCGATGAGTTTGGATTTCCGAACTAGTAGATATCTATACTAATATTTTATGAAGAGAAAAGGTTTGTATTTTTGTTTAAAAAAATATTTAACAAGTGGAATTTTATTTTACGATGCATGACTTTTAAATTTTGTCGTTTGAAGAGAAAACACAACTAGAACCTTATAATACTTTTTATTGTTTTATAAAGTATTCACCACGTAGCTTAATACGCTTTTCCATTCGCTCAAACTAGCTATTATAACATTTATTCCACTCGTAAAGTGGGGGTGTTCAAAATGGCTGACTTGAAAGCGTCGACTGCTTCTTCACGGGACTGGAACCTTTGACCACGAAGACTTTTCTTAATTTTAGGAAATCGTTAGGGCTTAGGTCAGGACTGTATGGAGGATGGTCAAGAATTTCTACTTTTTCCTGCTTCAAATACTCAATCGTTTGACGAGCGCTGTGTGAGCTTGCGTTGTCGTGGTGCAGGATGTTGCGTCTTTTTGAGTTAGATTTTCGAAGTTCGACTTGTGGTAAACAAACTGTGGTATACCACTTTACGTTAACGATCTTTAAGTGAAATAGTCTCAACATGGCCGGTTTTTCTAACAAACGTGGCCACCATCTTCTTTGAAGTGCTTCGAGAACGAATAACTTTAGTCGGCTTTGGCTCGTCTTGAAAGACCCAGATTGTTGTTTGGAATCAGGATCGTAGGCATAGATCTAAGATTCTTCACCATTGATGATGTCGTAGACGTGATTTGACTCTCCTAGGTTGAACCTTTGTAGAGTTTTCTTACACCATCCGACGCGGGCCGCCTTGTGATCTTCAAAAAGCAGATGCGGTATCCAACGGCAAACTAGCTTTCTCACCAAGCGCTTCATGCAAGTTCTTCTGAATGGCTGTCCCTGAGATGCCTAATAGAGCCTCTATCTCTAAATACGTCACATGACGATCTTCGAGAATTAGTTGTCTCACAGCAATGATGTATCTTCAGTGAAGGCGGATTTTGGGCGTCCTTCGCGAGATTTGTCATTAACACTAGTATGTCCACGCTGGAATTCTAAATACCAGCGTTCGATAGTCCGCAGATATGAGGCTTCATACTGAACACAGATGTTAGCTCTTCAAAACACTGAAGCCGTGACAGGCCTCTTCTAAAGTTGTAGAAAATTATTGCATGAACATTTACCTTAGAAAGATTCATTTTCGTACGTAACCTGACAGATTCCAATCGACGCTCGCGCTGACTAAACAATAGCATTAATCCTAATACTTTCAACTGTTTTGAGATTCAAATTTTAAACACATTCTAATATATAACAGTTCCAAATTCAAAATTGCCGGGAAATATGGAAACGACAGAACTTAAAAGGCATGCCTAGTATCATTGAGTGACATAGACTAAGTATATTATATTTTCTACTTTCAATTTGGTTTGAAAAAGTTAGGAATAATTAAGAGTTTGAAGTCGACTCAACGCATTTGAAAAGTGGAATTGAGACAGGCTACGCCTGAAGAAGTAGTCATCATCATTATCATTTCAGCTACAAGACGTCCACTACTGGACATAGCCCCCTCCCCTTCCCCCAAGTGTCGACATAACGACCGGTCCTGTACGTTTCGCACCGGCGAGTCTCACGAGATCACTGCACCAGCTTGTGGGAGATCTTCCATCATCATGCACGATATCCACTTCAGAACCTTTCGGTCCAGTCGAACATCTGTTCTACGAGCAATGTGCCATGCCGGTTATAGTGCAACCACACTTTAGCAGGTGGTAAATCACCTATGTTCCTTCTTTGCCTTGCGTTCCAGGACCCCGAGTTTCCATGGTCCCAAAAAGCTTCGAGGTCCTGCTAGGGCCCTACGGTTTTGCTGACATCTCTTTGAGTCGCACGTGGAATACTATGCGCGTTGATGACTCTGGCCCGATTCAGACGGTGACGGTAGATTTGCGACTGGCAGTAGGTGCAGCCAGCCACGGAATCACTCCCGGCTGTGGATGCAGGCAACGGATGCGCTTCATGCGTATGCTACTTGCATTCGCAGCCTGCTTCTGCAGCCTGCATCCGCAGCCTGCAGCCAAGGTTCGAATGACACCTTAAGATAACTATATAAATTTTACACACAGGAAACGCATCAATATTTCGCGAAAACAAACACGATACGTAACTACCGCGCAATCGATACCACAAACGATTTTAATTCGTATAAATTGGGCAAAGCTGCTTTATAATAGATTTAGCCGGCTTTGCGACAACTGTATATTGGAATTGCGGCTATGCAAAACTGATACAGTTGCCAATTAGTCAGCTTTTGTAGCCACAAACGAACTAATTCCAAGCGTTGTCGTATGTAATCAAAAAAAATGTTCTCGCTAGTTTGATTTTCGGGTCGTGGTAGTATTTCCTTTTTTCTTTTCGTAGCATGCAGACGGACGACCGCCGCCATAGCAGACGCCACGCCTGAGGAAAAGGCATAAATCTATCAGGACTGAAACATAGTGAATTAGCCACATAAATTCTGTCAAGGAGAGTTCTTTCTTGACCTCATAAAAAGGTTCACCCGTGATGCATAGGTACATAAATAGTACCTAGCTTAGCAACCACTTCTATTCTCTTTTGTAATATGAAAGATTAAACAAGTTACATTTATACAAAAAGTGTCTACCAGAGAACTTGGTTTTCAGCGCGCTCGCGTAATTTATGTATGACGGCGCAAATGCCAATTTATTGCTGAGTAATGGCACCGTTTGGAGATCTGCAAATGGGCTAGTCGTGTAAGAAGAGAAATGGTTCGAAATGTACGCTGCTAAATGTATTTATAATTTATTTATCGGGCATACTACAAATCCGAATTGTTATCGCAAGAGTTGGTCCTTTTCATAACGTAGAGTCCTTGGAGTGAGTAATGAAGAGGGGTAATAATGGCGCTTTGTTTACTCTACGGTATTATTGAATTAGGGCCTTTGGTGGTTAGGTAGACAAAAGATAAAATCATGTGTTTGAAATTAGTTATCAATCTGTAACATTTTCCTACGTAAGCCTACTATCAATATCAGTTCAAAATGGGCAATAATTAGAACATAAAACCGGTTATCGACTTCAATATCCGTGTGTTATCTACAAAATTCTAACTAACTTAAACCATTTAGCGTAGTTAGGTTCATAGATAGCAATACTGATAATTTGAGTAAATCACCAAACTGTAGCCAAATTGGGGATGCCATGGAACGATGCACGATGTGCGACAAATGGCGTTAGTTCGATGCATTCATAACAACTCGCGGCGCGTTTACCCGTTGACAGAACTACTTGGCACATTTTTTTTAGGTGGGAAATCGTCCATGCCTTTTTCCACTCTAGGGCAGGGCGCGAGGGCGTGTCAGAATTTTACTGACTAAAACCCACTCCTATGTTCCTCCTTTGCCTTGCGTTCCGGGAATCCGGTTTTCCTTTCAGAAGCGAACCCATGGCCGCAGTAGGCTTCAGCCCTTAGTACTTATGTTTCGTTTACAACTTACACAGTTTTTATTCTAGTACAAGTTAGTGCCCGCGACTTCGTCCACGTTAGACTCGCAAAACAGCACAATGCCATTTGGTCACAATTTCAAGAGGTTTTTTTTTGCGGGGTAAATAAATAATTATTTTTCAAAAATAAAATCAGCCTAAGTTCGCAAGCTGCACTACCCGTGTACATTGCTCGCAGAACAGATTATAACGTAAAGGCTAGCGGTCCCGACAGATGTTGTCCTGTCTGAAAACTAACCTATCGTCAGAAAGAAAATTGAGAACCCGATTGCTGCACCACCTTTCAGTTCAGTTCAATTGTTTTTTCAAACCATCCAGGAACATACCTGCACACACACCTCTTCACAGGGCACGGGGCTTCTCACAGTACCTCAATCGATTTAAAAAGAATGACTCAACTGCATGTATTTGCGACCCAGTCGCGGAGGAGTCAATATTGCTCTTAATAATAGTGTCCAGTATTTCAACTTAGAAGCCACTCCAGTATTTCAACCTGGAAAATGGAATAGGTATTAAAATATGTATCTATTAATGACATGAGTAAACTAATGTTTAAGTAAAGAAATAAAAAGTAACTTTTTAGATTTTTGTTTCAATATAATAATAATTGTAATAGATAGAAATAAAACGTAGACTGAGAAACTACGTCGACGGCGCGTACAGTTCCACGCGCGCCTCTGGGAGATGTCAGCAAATCGTAGGGGCCCAGCAGGGTCGAATCCTACTGGGGCCACGGGTAGTGTGAAAGTGAAACCCGGGGCCCTGGGACGAAGGCAAAGAGTGGGTTTTTAGTCAGTAAAACTCTGATACTATCTCCCGCTCCGCTCAAGAGCGGTATTTGTCATAAGATGATTTTCCCACCCAATAAAAAAAACTGTTAATATAGAGACCTATATTGTACTTAGTGTTAAAGTGTAAGTTAAGTTAGTAATGTTATAAGTAAAAAAGAAACAACAAAAAAAGAACCGAAAAAAACAATAACAGAAAAAAAAATGGATAAAAGGTAAAAAAGAAAACAAAAGTAATAAAACCTAAAACATAAAAAAACTAACTTATTATTTATTTATTAGTACCGTGATGGTTCTTATGGCCTTCTCACACCCTCAACCAAAGCCAGGAAATTATACTAAAAAAAAAAGCGATAATCCGTGCCTTGCCAAATAATGGCTCTGACCTGTGTCAGAAGATTAAAAGTGATGCACACATATACAATAAAAAACCATCCAGGGACCCAATTAAATTTATATACAAAATTTCATTTTAATCCGTCAAGTCGTTTAGAAGAGTTGGTAAGTGACAAACACGTACAGAAGAATTATATATAAATATATAGTCATATTAGTAATTAGTACTAAAATAAATGGGGCTCTTTCCGTACCCGTTACTGATCATATTTTTGTAGTCAATAATGAAATAAAAACGAAATCCCAAAATTGTCCTCGAAAATTAGTAAATTCATACCTAATAGAATCATAACAATTGCTACTAGAAAATACTTCGCTCAGTGTTTTTCCATTTTGATCGTCATTTATTCATTAATAATCAATAACCTATACAATATTTCCACAAATTGAGTGGCATTTTGGGATATAAACAAACGCTAATAACTTCACTGTTCATGAATATTATTTATTAGACTTTACTTAAATAATAACAAGACCTTTTCTAATAATCCCTTTAAGTATTTGTACTAAATAAAAAAAATTTGGTGTTTATATATAGGGTGACTGGCAATTAGTGTACGATACTTAAACACGTGATTGTGCTCATGATAACAAACAATTTTTACTATGGGAGCAAAGCCGAAATCGCGAAAAAAAATATCAGCTGCCCAGTATCAGATTTCAGGTTTGTTCCCATAGTAAAAGTTGTTGGTTATCATGAGCAAAATCACGTGTTTAAGTATCGTATACTAATTACCAGTCACCCTATATAAAGATTTTCATAGATATAGCATTTAAACTTTCCTCATGAGTAACTCTAAGTACCTATATATATATATTTGCTATCGCTGAAAATCGCATATAAATCCATTAAATAGTCAAACAGATGCGGTGGATGACATCTAATATATAAAAATCTCATGTCACAGTGTTTGTTATCGAACTCCTTCAAATGAGCTTGACTGATTTTTATGATTTTTTTAGGCTAATTTTACCCTCTTTCCCTCCATTTTTTTCTTTGATAATTTATGTGGCAGACCAACGTTTGCCAGGTCAACCAATAGTTTTATAATATTTATGTATATGTAAACTAGGTACATATAAAGATGAGTTATTATCAAAAAGATATGAGATTTAATAAATAACAATACATTCACGATAAAATGTGTTTACTTTACCAAAAGCACGGAGAAAAATACGGAAGAAATACCTACACCACCTTTAAATTTATTTACTCACTCGGACCCAGATTACAGACAATATTTACCTTGAATATAGTCAAAGTTAAGAAGCAATTTATCTGCCAAAATGAAGTTTCTAATTTTAATAGAGGGTTCTTGATGCCTCACGAGATTCGGCCCTTTGAGTCAGTGGTCGATTGCAAATTGCTTTTTCGGAATTTATTTCACTCTATCATAGACAAACTGTACAAAATTAAATAGCAAATAACAACAAATTCGGCAAGAAAGTACGGAAAGATTAAATAAATACCAAGGTAATAGATCAACATTAACAATTTAGAAGATCCAGTTGAAATTATGAGTAGGTGGGAAATGAATCTTCTACTGAAGGTGAAAGCTTTATCAGGCAAGCGATATCTAACGTCGACCACGACATCACTTACCACCAGGTGAGATAGTAGTCAATAAATTGCAAGTCTATCAATAATAATTAAAATGAACTGCTATAGTGCTACGCTATTAGTACTTATATTTTTTAAATATTTAATTTGTTTCAGTATGTTGTCTTTTAATTATCTCACAGATGGTGAGATAATTAAAACAATACTGAGAAGGTGATGATGAAAAATTAGATTATCCAAAATGGGTATAAAGCTGTCTTTGTCTCGGGCGGCTTGAATCCCGCACTTCATTTACGTTTCTATATTAATTCCCTCGCAATGCTTGGGAGTTTATGATATGAATCCCTTACTGGCGTTCGAGATTAAAACTTAGCAACCTTCGTTTCGTTTCAAATTCAACATGCCGCAAAACACAAAGACAGCTGTCTATGTGTTATTCACAAGCAAACATCTAACTCTAGTTCTAATGAAAAATGCGGTAGGTACATTAAAACGAACTTCATGAAATTTATCAATTGAGTAGTTTTCTCCCTCCACAAAGTAGTGTGGTTGTCGATGGCGTGTGTTCTTAAGTATTACAATGGCCGAACAATGAATCGCATTTAATCTAACTTTCTTTCCCTTGGTCAGCAAACGGGAAGATAGCCACGCCCACACAAAGAAAACATGCCGGCACTAATTAATTAATGGGTATTTCTTTATTACGATTGTGATAAATTTCCCTCAAACTTGTTCGAGATAACGTGATAAAATGTCCTGCCTTTGTATCCAGACTTAGTCAGTTCGTTTGATATTTTGGAAGAGGAACTCGCTCGCAATCCTGCTATAAAACTTTATTCAGTTTAACGTGAAAACGTGCAATTTTATTGTCAAACGTGCAACACAAGTTTGTACAAAGAAACAGACAAAACCGTACAACAGCTATTTCAAGATATTGAGTGAACATCCGATCAAATAATAAGTAATCCTTCAAATGGACAAGTTGTAAATATCTATATCCTTTATTTACCACACGAATATAAGAAAAGGCATTCCGTAGAACGCCGGGAGATCAATGCAAGGCAAACAGAACTAGGGAAAAATCCAAGTTTGTAAGATAAAAGACAAATAAACTGTAGTAGGTACAAGCGTAACTCGGATAGAGACGGTCGGTGTAAAGCCGCAAATATTTGTTTCTTTGAGAACCCTTGCTCTTTATACAAAAATAGGCTCGGAATTCCACATATTCCTTTAACTATAATATACATGACAATGTATTATCCAAGTTTTCATTGTTCTAAGCTGTAGGTACCGAGCACATCTTTGTTTATAAACACTCGCGATATCATACAGAAAAGCTATGTTTCATATGCGGGCTTACTAACTAAGTACAAGGCATCTTTGTAAGCTGATAATATAATACAAAAGGCCAATTACTTACCCTTGTAATTATTCACTCTTAAGACCAACATTTTGAGAGAACAGCTCGCTTTGCAACGGTGATATTATTTTGGACCGGATTGAGCCAGCAAATGTTGCCAGACTTAAGACTTTGCATGAATACACGCCACATTTCATGTTAATAAGTAGGCATATAATGTTAAGTACATATTCAATATTTCCCATTCTTTGCCAAGAAGTTGATATTTATCTGGTCTGCCAGCAGTCTTTGTAGCAGACTAAGTTGCTGTGTATTGACTTTTCTCCTAGATATTATTAGTACTAACAGTTGACTGCCAAACCGAAGTTTGTTTTGCCAGAGGAAAACATAGAATAAAGCAGATACAATAGAAAATCGATAGGCAGGCAGACAGGCACAGGCTTCTAGCTAGGCTAGGCTGGGCTAAGTTCAAACCTAGCTGTACGTACATAAGTATATAGTTACGTTATTGCGGACGGCTAACATTCTTACGTATGATAAATCTAAATCCCCTACTGCGTCTGTCTATCTTTATGTTCACGTTAAACTCAATTATAAAGATCGGTTTTTCAGATGGTTGTCATCAATAGACAGATTGGCCTAGGGTAGATTTACAAATATAATACATAATATGAGTATAGTATAGTAGAGAAAAACTGAGATTTTCAAAGACTTCTATCACTCATGCAAAGCTGGGGCAGTTCCTTAGCATATAATAAAAAACTGGGCAAGTGCGAGTCGGACTCGCGGACTGAGGGTTCCGTACAAACTTGAAAGGTAAATTGCGGTTTACGATTTATGACGTATTAAAAATAACTAATTTGAAAAAAAATATATTAGAAACCTCAATATCATTTTTGAAGACCTATCCATAGATGTTTGGTGAAGTTTACGGTTTGATGAAAAAAAATTTTTGAGTTTTATTTCTAAGTATGGGCAACCCCCAAAAATTTTTTTTCTTCTGCGGTCACAGAATCTTAATGCAGTTCACAGAATACATCTACTTACCAAGTTTCACCAGTATAGTTCTTATAGTTTCGGAAAAAAGTGGCTGTGACATACGGACGGACAGACAGACAAACATGACGAATCTATAAGTGATCCGTTTTTTGCCATTTGACTACGGAACCCTAAAAAGTAACATGATTACCAAAATAAATTGTATCTAATTCTTCTTTTTTTAGTACTTTAGGGCTTTTATTTTGTAAGTTAGTTTTAATTAGGTTAAGCATATTTTGTTTAATTAATTATTTAAATGAATAAATTCTTCTTAGTCACCATCAACATGATTGTGGTAAGAAATTAAACATTACACAAACAAAAAATAATCCACAGTTGGAAATAAGTTCATTTTCCCACGGCTATTTTTCCATCGTTTGCAGTAAGTGTTACGTTAAGCTTTTAGAGTACCATCGATCACTGAGTGGAGGGCATTGGCGATCCTGCTGTTGCAGCTGTGAAATGTATTGCGAAAAATAGATACAGTTTTTTTCTAGAGGATCTACAACATTTTAAATTTTATTTGCCTTTAACTTTGACACCAGTCGACAGTGAAATCTTTTCGTTTTGTGGTTTATTTTATTTTCTGCCATAAACAATGGTTTATTTTAACCTAGTTTCGTAGTCCAAGCGCGATTGCAAATCTCCTTTTCAAGGAGACTTCTCACCAACTGATCGACATTTTGCGTGACCAAAGGGCTGGCTCGATCATTGCCCAAAGAATACCTAAGCATTACCATTAAATGTAACATTGCTGCTAGTTGTATAATTATATAATTTGTGAATATGTTTATTTTTAATTATAAATAGCCTCTTTTTTATAGTGTGAATGTAAGAACCCTACACTTCACAGACTAATAGATTATGTCGATCCAGTTTTTAAAATTATTTTTTTATTGTACCTCGTCTTCTTTTTGATACTTTATTGTTTGATCTACACTATCTTCTCATTCCTATTAACATGAAAAGCCGAAACAACCAATAGGAACCATGCCCTAGTCTCTGCCTGTCTTAGTAAAGTGAAGGTGTATTTCTTCACTTGGACAAGCAAATTTAAAAAAAAAGGAAAATTGATTTTATTTTCCAATTGAAAGCCTTTTATTATCAGTATTTATTTTACTTAATAACCTTAAAATAAAAGAAAATTGACACGTTAAAAATTTCAAGCGGATACGATAATTTACATTATTTTTCAAAGTGCGTAGTTATAAATAAGTTTGTGTTTCAGTTGTAGGTAAACGCTTGTAGAAGACCAACCTATAACAGAACACAGCTTGAACGATCTCTGTTCTTTCAATAAGATTTTAAGGTGTAAATATTTTGGTGTTATTACTGACTGTAAATATTTAAAATAGTACATTTTTAATGAAATAAAAGAAAATTTGTTATTGCGACCGAGGAGGAATTTGCCCGAGCCGCAGGTGAGGGTGTTATGGAGCTGCAGTTACAAAATTCAACGAACTTGTTTCGGTGTATCATACGACGGTTTTCGATAAAAACGTCGTATGGCACATAGAAGAAGTCGACACTTACGAAGAAATAAATAAACGAAGGCTGCCTGATGACTCACGGGGGCTGCACGGTGCCCAACCTGATACGATAAATACAATAGGTAAATTGTGGTGGAATTGAGCTTATGAACTTTTCCGCACTAGTGTGGAAAACAGTAATTTGCGTGCCTAAAACCGGTAGGGATAGCAGCGGGTTTTCGAGTAAGTGTATTGAAAAAGAATTTTGGGTCACGCTAACGTCATCGCCTTCCGTTTAAGGCCAGCATCATCGGGCATGCTGACGAGATCAGTCCGAAACCATTACTATTTGTATTTTAGAGTATTATGTTCCCAATGCTGTCATAATTCCTAATGAGTTTCACGACACTGGTATAGAATTCAAATTGAAATGCCAATGCTGCGCCATCAATAAATGCAGCCATTCAAGCCGCATTATAGATCCATTTCGAAACAATTTAATTTGGCACAAAAAAAGAGTTGTATTATTAGAAATGTTTTTCGTTTCTTATTCAGGTTGGGTTAAATAGTTAGTACTGAATTACGCCTATGGACCGGACCTCTCATCAGTTGGACCTTAGAACAGGGATGGACGAATCTATGTAGTACCTAGAAAACCTACAGAGATAGTAGTACCTACAGAGATATAATAACATAAAAGCTTCAGCACAAGAAATGGAATAATATTTATATTCCACAAATGTCACACGATACGATCTAGCCCCAAACTAAGCAGAGCTTATCACAAGCTTTGAGTACTACACAACTGATAAACGTATTATATATTTCTAAATAAATACATATTATAGATAAATTACACCCAGACACAGAATAAAAGATCGTGGTCTTCACACAAACATTTGTCCTGGGTGGAAATCGAACCCACGAACTCCGACAAAACAGTCAGGGTCACTTACCACCACACCAATAGGCTTGTAAATGGAATGTGAAGAAACGGCAAAGCATCATATGAAAATGTCATTGGTTAAATTTGTATTGTACATCGGGCTGTTATCCGCAACTCCACGATTAAAGCGCGTATTTTGCGTACGGGTGGGATTAATGAGACATTCGATCCACCCCAGCTCCTCAAGGAAGGCCAGCAGCCCCTTGGTTTTACTGACCATTTGACGGAGGGTACCTGGGTTTCCAAAGTACTTTGCCCTGTATCCAGCGACTACAGGGCAGCTTAGAAACAGAAGAGCTGCTGTCTCGTCCTCCTCCATGCAGGCTCTGCAGAGTGTACTGTCTGTAACTCATCATTGGGTAAACCAGACAGTTCAAAAGAACTGATGTAGATCGTTCCAACGTACCCGGAGGTAGTGGCTTGCTGTCGTATAAGGACCAGGTCGATGCACGCTTTAAAGAGCTGTCAGCAAAATGACGGGACCTGTTAGGGCCGACCTGCCAGGACTGCGAAATTGAATGAAAAAGTTTCCTAGGTCCGGGAACGCAAATGGCAACTAAAGGTCCTCAGACCTCAACCTCAGTCAGTAAAACCCTGATACTCTTTCGCTCTACTTAGAGCAGGGATGATAACATTGGGTAAATCAGAGCATTCAAAAAAACTGATGAAGAACATTCTAGTGTACCCGAAAGTAGTGGCTTGCTGCTACAGGTAACGAGTATAAAAAAAACCTTTCGTAGTACCTCATTGTGATGGAATATTTGGTTTCATAACAAATCCTATAGTGTTTTCAGTGACCCGAAACGACGAAGAGGACATTACTAGTAACTGTCCAAACTTTCATACAAAACAAGCTGAATGTCATCAACCTCATATAAATTGAACATCTGTGACAATTTTGACTGTAGCTACGACAGCAGATACATGCTGAATGCATATTGTGCGGGCACGTACATTTATTTATCAGTAATGCCTCCTTTAATCACTATCGTCGAAGCGATTTCGTGCTCTATCATTTCAAAAATATTTTTTTACCCTAAAGGAACTCTATCCCACAATGAAAATCGGATTCCTGAAACCTGTATTCAAAATTTCTATGACAAAGTTAAGTCAACTGACATGAACAAAAAAGACACCGTCAAACCCGCAAACTATCTAGACTGACGAAGTTTTTTTGTTCGAATGACCGCAGCATACATACTTGCTCCTTGTCGGGACTGCAAAAATGGGACGTTTATTTAAAACGCTGTAAAAATAGCATACTGTGATTACTGTCCTTTTAAGTTTTGCAAACTATACAGCATTATTTGTAAAACACTAATAAAACTTTTTAAGAGGCGAATGTACTCACGATGATAAACAACTTTAACTGCGAGACCAACCCAGAAATATCGAAAAAAATTCTGATGTTTTACAAAAATACAATATTTGGTGATGAGGATTCTCGATTGCTTGTTCGCCGTATTTCTTCTTAAAAAAAAAAAACAAATAGAGTGCACTCTCAATGATTGTCGTATAATCAATACAAATCAAGTGACAAAATTATTTCGAATTTACCCAGGCATTGGTTACATCACAAAAAACCTAAATGAACATGTGAGGCAGTGTCGACGAAACTACGTGCTTGCAACTCTTGTCAGTGACGGATGCGACTGCACCGAGATCGTTATAGCTCCGACATTACATCTATAGTCTGCGCTTTTAACGAGCTTTGACGCTCCCGAACATTTGCTTTTATTTCAAAAAAAAAAAACTACTGCAGATGAATTGCTTCCCAGCAACTTTACCTCAAAGATGTAATTTATAATTTAACGCTCAGCTTCAACGTTAGTTATAGAAGCATATTAATTGAGCTTTACTTCCTAAAATACGATCTTCGAAGTTAAGCGACGTGCTTTACTACCCCTGTTGGATGAGTAAATTAAAATTTTAACTCGATTAAATATGGGGTTCGCAACATTTTGTTCTCTACTAAGCTTTTTGCACCTATTTCTGATTTCTGTTTAAGTATTGATATAAAAAAAACTCCACGGATCGTTATGGGTGTTTATTGTTCTTATGTGCGCCGGGACAGCGTAACAGCTTGACACGGCTATTGTTATGTACAAGATCATAATATTAGCTATCGCTACTTAACCACAAACAGAATGCTGGGAAATTGCACTGTACTTGACACACCGCATACTTTAACTCATAGAAGGTTAAAGAGATTTTTTCCTACAATCACTGAGAGACATCATCCAATGACTGACTTCACCGATGGATGCGAGACGCACAGGATCGTTCGTTGTGGCGACATTTGGGGGAGGCCTAAAATGATGATGATGAATCACTGAGAGCGTGGAATGCGTAAACAAAAATAACCACGTTTTATTTACATACATATTGATGTGGCAATCCCTGAAAATTAAAATGTTTTGCTTGGAACCACACTATACATCTGCCTGCCGTCTTCAACAACCCATTTCAATTCAATTAAAAATACTCGTATTTATTTCACAAAATCCTACACATGGGCAGTTATAAATCGTCAGAAGCTAGCACATCTCAAAAAAGTGATTCATAAAACAAAACATAACCATTACACTACACTAAAATGAATAGAAATCGGAAACATTAAACTAAAAGTATTTCAAACAAAAACTAAGTTGAACTGCAGCAGAACATCGCAATTATGCTTGGAGAGAGGCGCTACCCACTGCAATTAGATATGGCACGGCTTTTTGAACAAAAGATGTAGCTGAACAAACGCCTCCACGCCAGCTCACGGCTACGCATTCATGACAATATAAGCTGAAACAATAATGCTGAAGGAACATTATTTTCGAACAAACTTTTTTTGTTACATCATCAAATTCACGCACACTGTCTATCTGATAATTTTTAATACACTTAGGTACTTGAAAACCCGCTCTTATCTCATATCGCTTTTAGGCACGCAATTGAAAATTTTTCGTACTAGTGCGGAAAAGTCTGCGTGCTCTCCCACCACAATTTTATTACATTTATCGTATCAGTTTAGGCGTGCGTCGACCCCCACGAACCGCACGTCAACCACCACGAGTCGCGCGTCAGCCCCCATTTATTTAGGTATGTCTTCGTAAGTGTATTATAAAACATCATTTGATACACGTGGAAATTTGTTACTGCAGCGTTCAACTCCATAACACCCTCGCCAAGGCTCTGGTGAATGCCACCCCGGTCGCAATAACAAACTTTCTTCACTTATATCAAAATGCTACTATTAACACATATTGAAATATTTTCAGCAATATGTGTAATGTGTATGAGAACATCATAACATCTAGAACTCTAAAAGTAGTACCAGTTATGAAAAAATATGGATACAGGTTGTCATGGTATCGGTATGTGAAGCGGAAGAATGAGGAAAATATTGTGAGGAAAATGTTGACTAAGTATGAATCAAACAAATCTCGGAGTATATAATAACGTTACATAAATATTTATTTTCCTTTTCACAAAGGTGCCTTACGAACTAACACAATCTAAGTAGGTACATAATCATTCCTCTGCTGCTGCTACTGATATCTGCTCTAGTAAATCCTCCAATCACACAAATTACCAGGCCCACCAAACAGTGTGAGAAGACTAAAGAGACGGTGGGTGGGCTGTGTGAAATATCCCTAGAACAGAGGTGACTACTGAAATTACTACTAGAAGTATAGAAGAAGAGTTACTACGTCAACCCTAAATAAACTACTAACAGTAGGTAAGCAGTAAAAGTCTTTAAATCTCTCATGTACAAATAAACACAGGTCTCCCTTTGTAAAATAAACAGGGATTCATTACTGGTCAAAAATCCACAGGACAGAATAGTACGTTTTGATACAAGTGTAGATTTGCACGTGTATCAAACGACTTTTTTCAATACCCTTACGAAGAAATGAATAAACGGGGGCTGACCGGCAACTCGCGGGGGTCGACGCGCGCCCGGCCTGATATGATAAATGTAATAAAACTGTGGCGGGGAGAGCACGCGCACTTTTCTGTACTAGTGCGGAAAACAGTCTATTGCGTGCCTAAAAGCGGTGGGATAAGAGCGGGTTTTCGAGTAAGTGTATTGAAAATTAATTTTCGTTTTTTCAAAAACGTCAACAGCCTTTAATAAAATCGGAAGCAGACGTTCTTTGACGAGGCGGCCGAATATTTCTTAAGGCAAGCGTTAGTTGACCGAACCTCATCGCCGTAGGCTAGTATCTTGTATGTAAGACGTTAAAGCGAATGTTTAAAAATTTAAAGTGGAGTTCCCGTCGACATACATCGCGAGGCTTCCCGATAAACATCCCCGGGCGTCGGGTCGCCGGTCGGCGCTTTGTTTACGGGGTACGCGCCACTACGTGATCTATTATACTCGACCAGCACACTACACGCCTCTTCTAACTGAAAATAACTGAGTCGACGTACGTCACTTTGTTTAAAGGATGCTTTATTTTTATTATAATAATTTCGTTGTTAAAACCAGATAATAATAAGGGATAAGTAAGTATTTAAAAGTTGTGAAAATTTACCTATACTCCATCTGTTTAGGTAATTAGCTAAAAGTAAACAATCTCTAAAAATCTTGACATGTCTTTTATCTAAAAGTCGTCTAAAAATTTTATCTAAAAATGTTTTCAATTTGTTATTTACCTATACCGATGGTTAGTAATTAACTAAATTTAAATAATCTTTGAGTCTTATATACGATTTTTTTAAATAAAAAGACATATCCAGATTGTTTACGTTTAGTTAACTACCTAAACAAATAGAGTCATCATCATCATTTCAGCCGAAAGACGTCCACTGTTGGACATAGGCCTCCCCCAAGCGTCGCCACAACGACCGATCCTGTGCGTCTCGCATCCACCGCACTCCGGCGACTCTCACCAGGTCGTCAGTCCACCTTGTGGGAGGCCTTCCAACGCTGCGTTTTCCGATGCGCGGTCGCCATTCTAGAACCTTTCGGTCCCATCGACCATCCGTTCTACGAGCAATGTGCCCTGCCCAATGCTACTTTATTTTGGCGATTCTTCGGGCTATGTCGGCGACCTTGGTTCTCCTGCGGATATCTTCATTCTTTATGCGATCACGTAAGGAAACTCCGAGCATAGCCCTTTCCATTGCCCTTTGGATGACTGTAAACCTTCTGATGAGGCCCATTATAAGCGACCAGGTTTCAATGCCATATGTCATCACTGGCAACACGCAAACAAATGGAATATAGGCACTTATATTAGAAATCACCTGCATCGTTCATTAAAATGAAAGAAATAGATACTAAAATAGATGAATTAATGATTTATGAAACCCTTGAGAAAAAATAACGTGTGTAGGAAGTATGTAGGTATACAGAAATATCCTGAAAACTTCCTCCCCTCTTCCTTCCTTCCTTCTTTTCCTTTCCTCTATCAATCTATTTATGGACAAGAATCCACCCACACCCACGATACCAGTTCCTGCGTCTCATTTATCCACTAACTCAATAAAAAATCTAATTAAAGAGCGAAAGTTAACGGGCAGAAAATTTTAAGAACATACGACGTCTGGTCGGCTAGCAATATTGCACTGCTGTTACCTTTTTGCAGGCTAAGTGCAGCATAATTTCCTTAATTAAGCCCCAACGTATCAAGCAATTTAAAAACTAAGAAATGTGGGAGGGCTTTAATTAAAGTCGTGATCAAAAGGTCAACTCGCAGGAAGTGCGCAAAAATTCAATCTGAACTTATTATTCGGTTGTAATCTGTAACGGTCCGTCAGTTATTGACGTGGGCACAGAACAATTATTCTTGTAATGCTGGATTCTTTTGTTCTTTACTAGAGAATTGGTAGAACCGGAAAAGTATTTAATTTCGCGGTCGTATTTCCTACCAATTTTATCCCTTGTTTAAAAATATACCTTTGATTAGAATTTTCCTGGTACTTCCTTACTTATCAAAAAGTAAGGTCTAGCGCGCATTGCCTTACAGTGAAACGGGGTTTCACGGGACCGCGCACTGCGGTGAAAAAAATGCCCGTTTCGTCATTCGAACTCCGGCTGTGGTGCTCACATATCATCGTTATCTATGGACTACCATACAAGAGTAACTATCTGCATATATTTATTATTACGTAAAAAGGGTACCCAAAAGGTATTAGGTAGGTAGCACATTCTTTCATGCGGCACGTAAAGTCTAAGAAGTGCGTTTTCACCGCAATGCGCGGCGCTTCCTAGATCTCTATGCGATACAAAAACATGTGCGGTAGATTCATCACAAATTGGCAGCGAGAGGCCAACGATGACTTTACTGCAAGCGTTTATTTCACCGCAATGCGCGCACTTCTATGACACACTATAAACTTAACTGATTATTACATTAAAAAACGCAAGGCAATGCGCGCTAGGCCTAAACGTCCCTACTTCATTTACTATTTGACAGCCAATCGCAACAGGATACCTACACTAAACAAACAGAATTTTATTTAAGATTGAGTTATAGATGAGATGTATTTAGAAGTAAACCTAATTTTTATTTAAGATTGAGTTATAGATGAGATGTATTTAGAAGTAAACCTAATTTCGATTGTTGCTGAAACATATTATATTTAAGTTTGATAAAACATCTCAACCAAGACCGTTATTGCGAAAAAACGATTCAAAGTCAAAGCGTTTATTGCGAACTAAGCAAATATCTGAAATTCACTATAAAAATATTTTGCTGTATAGAAAATACAAAAATGTCTACTATGGTATCAAAATTATCTTCTATCTATTTATCTTCTATTTATTTATTTTATTTAACAATTTATGTACACACAATAATAAATAGAAGAAAAAAAGAAGGAAACAGAAGAATAGTACAAAGGTGATGCTTATTTCTAAAGAAATCTCTTCCAGCATACCTGCGAAAGGAGAGTTGGAGAAAAAAGAGATGTAGAGACTGTGTGTAGAAGTAAAAAGAAAATTGGTACATACAAAATACATATAACATCCAAATAATAAAATAAAATAAAGATATACTATTATAATTATATACATACACATAATAAAATAAATATCACAAAAATACATACTAAATAATATAATAAAATAATACATATTAATATGCAACTATGACGAGATAGAAAGATAGTGTTCTTTCACTCTTCTTTTAAAAACTGCAATAGTTTGGCAGCCCCTAATGTCAGGCGGTAGTGAATTCCACAACCGTACCGCGTGCGCGGTGAAGGAGTAGGAATAGAAATCGGTGGAGTGGGGAGGGGATTTTAGGAGATTCTTTAGATGCGATCTGCAAGGTGCATCAGAAGGACGTGAACAGGAGAAGCGTTGTGAATAAGACTCATCCCAAGACAGTTTTAACGAGCCCTATTCGATGGGTACAATACAGTAACACTGGCTGAAAAACGAATAGTCTATGAGTACATTGCCTGAAGAAAAACTCAAGGCATAAAATGGATCTTTTGTTGTCTGTAAAATAACAAAATAAATAAAAGTATTTATATAATTACTAACTGTTCCGCAAATGTTGTTCTGCCTTATTAATTATCAAGGAAAAAATGGGGATGGGGGTAGGAGAGTACAAAATAGCCTTCGACCTATTCTTAGACCTACCAAATATACTAAAATAACCGGTCAAGCCGTTACGGAAGAGATCGTGAAACACTGTGACACTATTTTTTATACATTAGATGGATTTTACTCGCGGCTTAGCCCGCGTACATAAAATATAGCTTAAGTCACTACGGAATAAAGCAGCTTTCTAACGGTGAAAGAATTTTAGCAATCGGACCAGCACTTTCAGAGCGAATCTACAACCTACAAATAAAAACAAAATAAAAAAATTAACTAGGTATATAAAATTTTAGTATAGATAGAGACTAGTGGTCCCAATAGCCGTTGTCATGCCTGAAAGCTGGCTTTACGTCAAAAAAAAGGAGAACTCGATTGCAGCGCCACCTACCGGGTTGTATTTTAAACCGTCCAGGAACCCCCTCAAATACACACACAAAGTTTCATCCAAATCGGTCAAGCCGTTTAATGATAAGAGTTAGGTGACAAACACACGTACAATGTGTTTCAAAGAACAATAGAAACGTCAATGACCTCTATCTGTCAAATATTGATTAAAAAGTACCGTTTGCTTGCGTATCGATAACGTTTTTTTTTTTTAACCGAGTCTTAGTAAATCAAATAAAGGGTGAACTAAATAATAAAAATCATAATATTAATCCATGTTTTTTTTATAGGAGAAAGCAGTGATGATGATAACGACGACAACGATAATTACTAACGTTAGTGATGAAGGTTCTGATTTAATTTTATCATAAATTCGGGTAATAATGCCTATTTTAATTAGTGAAATAAATACTAAAAACCTATATCAATACATCATGTATTATTTTATATGATTTTATAGGAGTAAGCAGCAGTGATGATGATAAGTAATGACGATGCCAACTCAACTGACGCTTATTGGAAATACAATAAACAGTAGAATTATAAATATTTATAGGAAGATTACATCTGTCTAGCCATAAATTTAAAAAAAAAATTGAACTTACATAATTTTATCACAGACATAATAGATAAGAAAAAACTGATATATTTTCGGCGGGCCTCCGTTCGAAAAAAGCGGTACATGGAACGCGCTCGATTTCTGTGCTTTCAACACTGATCAAAGTGAAGTGAAGTTAGCTGCAAGCGTGCGACCGATCCGATCGTCTAGGCGTCTGTGACTTTTCTCGGGAATATGTAATCTGTGCAATTTGCAATCTGTGTTTCTGTTCTGTCAAAATCTCTAAATCTACGCCGGTACTGTTTTGTTTACCAATGGCTTTAATTAACACTGACACAGTTTTGCATTAAAAAATAGTGTAAACGTGTTAATTAATGTAACATTTTTACTGCATTCTTTGAAGGTTAAAGTTGTGTTGTAGTTTGACCAGCTGGTTTGTAAAACAATATTTACATTTTGTTGTTTTGGATACTGTTGTTTAGTGGTTGTTAACAATAAAATAGTTTTGGTTCTGTTAAATAGATACCCAATTGAGTGTAATTAAGTTGTCCGTTCCTTTGGTGGGTGATAATCCGTGATAACTTGTCTGTGATCGTGTTGTAGCAGGACGTTATCTAGATAGATAGGTACCAGCTATTGTTTGTGTTTTGAGCGGTGACTTTTGAAACCTGTCATGTATTTTTATATTATAAAAGATTTATTGGCAGAAGGTTTAAAAATAAAGAATGGTGTCCCAACATGACACTGGCAGAATAGTCGAAACCGGTGCAATTGCCACAAAAAAAAATTTGTGGAACCCGAACTCCCAAAACATCAGCATAAGAATAATCAGCCTTTTTAATGTTTCCACTGCTGGGATTCAGGTCTCCTCTTTAGGTGAGGGAATGGGCCGTAATCCACCACGCGGGCCCAGTGTTGGTTGGTGAATGTCACGTCTTCGAATTTTTTGGTTCTAGGACATGCCGGTTTCCTCACGATGTTTTCCTTCTCCGTTTTGAGAGCAGTGGTGATGAAATAAATTACACAAAGTAATGCGCCCACAACATTGTACCTACCTTACTTTTACGATTAAACATAGGTACCTACTTTTTATTTAAGTAGTTACCTACCTATTTCAACAGCAGTGGTGGGCCAGTGGTATCGGCACCGACTTACGAGTTGTAGATCGCGGGTTCAAACCCAGCCAAGTGTATTACTTTGGACATTAAATTATTTTATCATCACTGCTCTCAAAACTGTGAAGGAAAACATCGTGAGGTTCTAAGACATGCTAGTTTGCATGTCCTAGAACCAAAACTTCGGAGACATGTGACATTCACCAATCCGCACTGGGGCCGCGTGGTGGATTCATCACCATCATCATCATTATCATTTCAGCCGAAGGACGTCCACTGTTGGACATAGGCCTCCCTCAAGTGTCGCCACAACAAATGGTCCTGTGCTTCTGGCATCCATCGCATTCCCGCGACTCTTACCAGGTCATCGGTCCACCTTGTGGGATGCCTTCCAACGCTGTATCTTCCGGTGAGCGGTCGCCACTCTAGAAACTTTCGGCTCTATCGAACATCCGTTCTACGCTGCCCACTGCCACTTAAGTTTGGTGATTCGTCGAGCTATGTCGGCGACCTTGGTTCTCCTGCGGATATCTTCAATCTTGATGCGATCCCGCAAAGAAACTCCGAGCGAGAAAGATAACCCTTTCCATTGCTCTTTAGGTGACTGTAAGCCTTCTGATGAGGCGCGGTGGGTTGGGTACGGCCATTTCTACTCCTAGAGAGGAGACCTGAGTCCCAGCAGTAGAAATATAAGGCTGATCAGGTTTTATACTACACTGACCTAAAATTACCTAGGTATGTTGTATTTTGATAAAACTAAACGAATGAAGCTGATTAAATATCCACTCATTCCGCCAGTCATGTTAAAATATATTCATGTAATAATGGCCATTTTGGCTCGAGGCATGGACTTATGGGCCACAATCCTAGGTCTCGAGCTACTACTGAAAAATTACTGATAGAAAAACACAACATACTAAATTTTACCCGCCCGTGGAATCGCACGTCGTGCTCAGAAGCAGAACTTCGCGGAACAAAATTATTATATTGATTGAAATCTTTCGCTCCGTCAATCGTCACACACAGTTTATGGAAGACCAACGTCAAGCTGGCAGTTTTGCTAAAATTAAGTAGTCTTTTTTTCTTTAGTTAGGTATAAGTTGGCGGGTTCACCTCTGCCTAACACTTCCGAAAAACGAGCGTGATGTTTGTAATGTTTGTAAAATTAATAAGACGACCCTCTGATAGAAATCTAAAAATCTAATAGTTTTTGTAAAAGGTCCGATCTAAAAAAAGCAAGATTAGAAAATATACTAGAACCATAAAATTCCATGCTTTTTCCCAATTATGTTGGGGTCGACGTCCAGTTTAACAGGATGCTTCTGAATACCAGTACCTACTTATTTTACATGGAGTGACTGCCTAATAGACCTCCACGACCCAATAACTGGGCGAAACGATGAAACCTGACTAAAACCTAAAATGCTACCTATATTATCATTTTGACCAGTTCATTTATTTTTCAGCATTCAAAATGGAAGTTGACGATACTGCGTCCACCCCCGGAGAGGAAATTGAGAAAATTTTAATCAATATGTTAAAAAAATGTGAATTGGAGGCCAAAACAAACAGGTTACAAATACCTTTAGAAGACTTTGAAGACAGAGTTTCGAATTATACAGGAATCCCGACATTGACGCTTCAACAAATAATGAACAAAAATACTTCTGCAATATATCCTAAAATGAATAACATTGATTTTAACACACATTTATTAATTTTAAAAGGTCTTTGCAACTTTTATGAGCACAAAACAGTACCCTCATTTAGGCTCTTGTTTAAGAAAGTTAACGAATATTTGGCCAACTTGAGTGGCGAGCCAGTTCGAAATCCTAAGCAATTTGCACAAGATACGAAAGTACTAGGTATTGATTATCAAACAATTTTCAATGACACAAAACTACTTATGGAAGACCCGAATATAACTTTTCAAAGACATTCATACCTTAAGAAAATTACGCAGTTACGTCAGCAACAAAAGTACGTTTTTTATTATATCAGTGAAAGAATTATAGATAAGAATTACAATTTTATTAACCCTTGGACACCAAATAGCCAGGCAACCGATATTTGTAATAATAACGAATGCATTTTATTTCATGCGGTTTCTAAAACAGGTCTTGCAAATGGTTTATTTTGCTACTCTGCTTCTGAAGATGATTTTTACAAGTGGGTTGCAGATATTTTACTAGATTCTTTGCATCCCGGGAGCGTGGTTGTATTAGATAATAGCCCACTTCATGGAAAACCAAAATCAAAATCCATTACCATGTTTGACACTAAAAGTGATATGAAACAATGGCTACGTATCCACAATGTACCATTTAGTGACGCCATGAAAAAATCACAATTATATCAGCTCGTCAAAAAACACGCTGATATAGAAGAAATACTACGTATAGATCAAGTTATAAAAGCGAATGGGCATCAAGTATTACGGCTACCGACACATTTTGAAGATTTGTCACCTATAGAACATATTTGGCAAGATATTAAAAGTAACTTACAAGAGCCTAAAGATGATCTGCATGATGATATTTTATCAATATTTGCCAATATTCCCATAGAGTCTTATGAATTTTATGAAAATGATGTTATAGAAAGAGAAAATGCTTTGCTCTTATTAGATGTACAAATGGACAACGTTTTGGATAACTTTTTATCGGATTTTAAAGATATTGCAAGCCCTGTCGACAGCTTGGCTATCGATTAAAGTATTTCGTAAAATACCACATTTTATTTAATAAATAGTTCAAATCAATCGTTGTTTCAATTCAGCCTGAACAATACCCTATATCGAATACATTCAAATGACCTATTCAAGCGTGATTGAACAATTGAAATGTTAGTAAGTAGTAAAAATGGTAAAAAAACTTGTAAAAGCCTATTACTGTTAAATGCGTACGTGACCGATTTATCGAAAAAGGGTTACTAATACACTGGTGCGTAGGAGGTCGACTATTGACTACCGAGTTAGTGCTAAACGACCTAACACACCTAACGATTAACGCGATAGACGATTAAATAAACGAGCCATGTTCTCATTTCAAAATGAACTCTTTCATAGAAAGTATTTGCCTACTTACAATTCTGCGAAATGGAGTTGCCCGATATTTGCATCGGACTACTATAAAAAATATTTGAAGATAAAAATTATAAATAGGTATATCTTCTTGTAATTCGAATCTTTTGCATAAAATAATCAGAAAGGTGCAATTCTGCGCCTAAAGAAACAATTTATATTATCACTTTATTAAGGTTTGTTTAAGGCCTAAAAATAAGCTATATCAAAACAGTTAAGTCACAAGAAGTATGAAAAGTAACAGTTGGGTTTTCGTTATAATTATTACATTTTGAGTTCTCTTAATTATAAACAGAACGGTTGGTGCATTGGTCGAACGATTAGCTGCTGGGTTCGATTTCCGCACGGAATCAATATATATACCTATTTCCTACAGTTAGTTGTTCCAAGTCTGGAGGTTGTATAAGTCCCCTTTTTGAGAAGTGGCCGGAGCAGCCACACGGCTTCCTCACGGAAGATGAGAAGGCCGTGTTGCTGCTCCGGCATGATGCAAGTCCTCACCGGACATTGCAAGTTCGGGAGGTTCCCGCATCAGATTCAGGCACAAACGCCCGGGGGTTACCATTGTGTGGACCGGCCGGAGGATAAGATGGAGGTGTCCCCGCTTGGGCAGAGTACCGCCGTGTCCTCGTGGAGGCAACCGGCGGCAGCGACCTTTCGCGCCGGGCCTTGGTTCAGGCTATGTTCCGGAGCGAGGAGGAACGGCAGGTGGTCGCCTCCTTCTGCGAAGCAGTAATGCTAGCGAAAGAGGAGGCCGCACGAGTGAGGAAACGAACGTCTTCACTCCCGAGCCGCCACGAAGGTCTGGAAGTTGTGTACCTATATCAATTTTACATATTTATGAATGGATCCAATAGTGTGATACGACGTTTTAAATAAAATAATGTATCGACATTTATCATAGCATAGTATTTCTTAGCTAACCTACCTAAACCAATAAAGTTTAACATATCGACGGCTTATAGTGAATACCTCATAACTGTGAAATACTTAACTTTTCAGGAGGCACAAAAAACCAAACTAGACCTTTATTAACATGTAATTATAATGAGCTTCTACGTGTTTTATTCAAATATTTAAAACTATTTCTTCTATTCCAAACGCTTGTTTCTCATCTCATCTCATGTTTATCTTTTTTGTCCACAAGTTTTGACGCGCCATTGCGAAGTTATCACACACACCAAACTGACTCGATCAAAGTGTGCATTCAACATTGTAGATGGCGCTACGAGTATCAAATTAAAATTTTGCGTGATTATGCGTTACAAGCTTTTCTTTTCAGAAATATAATAAGACAAAAATTACCTAAACTTGCATGGGTACTCGAGGTTCTTACTCTAAGTCATCGATATGTACCTATATGCTATAAACATAGCAACATACCTAATCTCAATGATAATTAATACATTTTATTTCAAATATGTCCATATCTATATTTTTTCCATTGTGCTCGCCTACCGCAGTACTTAGTATTTTTCAACCCAAAGGTTGTGTAGCAAAGAAAGCATTATTGAATTTGGTTTGAAGCAAAACTTGATTTAAGTGCGCCTCCAACTAGACACTGTAGGTACATAAATTTAATTTATACATAAATAAATAGTTAATTCAAAATCATAAAAACTTAAACAGAGAGTTTACCTCTTAGGTCCATATGCAAATGATTGTGGTTAAGAATGTCCAGTAAGGCCTGCACCCTTTCGGACGTAAATAATGGAGCAGGACCGACAGTTTGCCGACGTGTGGTTAATTGTTTCAGATTGTGTTTAATTTTCATTTGCTGTCGGCGTTGTCAGCGGTAACACGACAACTGGCGCGATTTCGAATCGCCCGAGGAGATTTAATCGATTCGAAAGGGATTCATTGTTATAGTCCAACAATTTATATTCAAAAAGCTATGTCGTTAATTAAAAAGCAAATTTAAACAAGATAATTATAATTATCATTCAACGTACCTACTTGTAATTGTGTTCAACTGAGGATTAATTTCACATGTATGTAACCTAGAACCACTGCTCTTGGCTGGCCGAGTGGTAAAGGCCCCGACTTCCCATGAGTTGTCGGTCGCAAGTTCGAATTCGAAGCCTGGCGCATTATTTTGTGTAATTTATTTCATCACCACTGCTCTCAAAATAGTAAATCATCGTGAGGAAAACCGTATGTCCTAGAACCAGAACAAAATCGAAAATGTGTGACATCCACCACTCCGCACTGGGTCTGCGTGGAGGATTGCGGCCCATTCCCTCTTCTGGAGAGAGGAAGCCTGAGTCCCAGCAGTGAGAGCATTATAAGGATGGTTATAGGTACTATACTAATAGTGCTTGACTGCGATCCCACCTGATGGTAAGCAGTAAAGCAATCATTGATGGTGCAGCGCGCTAATCTATTAAGAGTCTATTTAGAGTACCTAACCTTGAAGACACTTAAATTATAATCGGATGGGAAGACCGCATTTCCTGTCGAGCACCTGCTTAGGTATGTCAGGTTGGGTACAGATCTAAGAGCTAAGTTAGTTTAGCTTAGCTCGAATAGATAAGATAATTTCTCATACTTACGAAACTTAGTTTATACATTTGCTGTTGAAGTAAGAAGCCACAAGAAGTATAAAAAATTACCTTTCTCAGTTGTGCGAGTAAATGTGCCGGTTGCAGCTGGACGACGGGTTTTCTATGTAGCAGTACCTATAGATTTTTGTGAAAACCATTACGGACGCGGCTGCGGCCGCACGTGCTGCCGAGCTTCGGCTGCGAGTGCTGGTGCGACTTGCTGCCGCGGTCGATCGCAGACCAGTAGTGCTGCGGCCGCAAGTCCATGCGCACGTAGTTATGTCACTCCGACCTGTTTAATTGTTACTCGGAGCCGATAGCGTACATATTGGATTGAATCGTAGATTTGCGACTGGCAGCACGAGCAGCCAGCCTCGGAATTACTCCCGGCTGCGAATGCAGGTAACGGCTGCGTGTCATGCATGTGTTACCTGCATACGCAGCCTGCAACCACAATATGCAGCCAAGGTTCGAAAGACACCTTAAAGCTCAAATAACTTAGCTCTTAGTCTGTACATTTTTTTCTAGTGTTGAAAGGCCCGCCAATGTACACATACATCCGCAACCCTGGCAGGCATCAGCTCTAGATGACCCTGTTAATGTTGCAGATAGTTCTTCGAGGATAGCTCCGGAATCGATAAGAGAAGACCTAACCTGTTCTATTTTTTATTGACTGTACCCTATAAATTGTGTACAATAAAGAATATATACCTATATACTTAAGAAGAAAGAAAACTTCATCTAATTACGTAGGTATAGGTATCTACAAATTAAAAAGCTAATACTAAACAAATATTATTGTGGTATCAACGAATATTTAAATGATAAATCCTTAAAACAAATAACTATGAAATAAGCAAAAAGTTTAATCACTATTATTAATAATTATTTTATGAAAATATAATTAAATTAACTTAGATTATAAGATACTTATATGATAAATCCTCATCTCCGCATATCCTTCTTTTGCTGTGTGTCTTTTGTGTGTTGTGTATATTACAGGGTCCACGATTGTTTCTTTTGGCAAATGTTTACGACCAAAGCTTACATTGTAGAATGCAATAAAGAATTTAGCATTGAGGTAGATACCTGTGGAACAACGTGCCGTCGACCCGAGTATAGTCCTTAATGGACGGCGATCTGCCCATTGCTCGCCGTCCGCAAGTCTGCGTCTACGGTGGATGGAAATCGCCTTTCGACTTCTGACGTACGCGCGCCCGGGGCATCTCCTTCGGCGACTGAGGCATATGAATTTCCTCTCTCGCGTTATTGGTTGTATGTTACCTACCTTAGCGTCTATCAACTAAAAATATTTTATAGCAGAGTCATTACGCAGTAAACAAAGTTACCAGTAAATTAATCCTCGACAATGAAACACTGAAAAATGACGACGCCGATATTTCAGTGCGAGACTATTATGCTCTATTAGCATGCAGTGCGTCCTACATTCTCCGTACGAACAATTAACGGATAATAAACTTTGTTATGTACTGCAATGCACTTATGCAGAACCACGTTTATGAAAAGTATAAGGGAACAGCCTGATAACGTTAGTCATAGATCGTCTATAAATTAGATTACAACGTAACTCGAGAGCTTAGTTGTTACTGAGCTTTTATTATTTTTTAGGGTTCCGTACCTCAAAAGGAAAAAACGGAACCCTTATAGGATCACTTTGTTGTCCGTCCGTCTATCTGTCTGTCTGCCTGTCAAGACCATTTCTCTCGGGAACGCGTAAAGGTATCGAGTTGAAATTAAAACCATATTATACTCAGGTCTGCGAACTCTTGAAGCTGTAAAAGAATCAAACTTGTAAGTTAACGAGAAAAAAGATACTTGGATTTATGTTGCAAAAAAACATAAGTAAGTAAGTACATATCGAAACTCTCGAGGAAATAAAATTCATAGGGTACTTCTCGTTGACCTAGAATCCTGAAATTTGGCATAAAGCAAGGTCTTATATCACAAGTATAGGAATAAATCTGAAAACTGTAAATTTGTTGTTACGTCACAATTATTATTATTATATAACTTTATTGCACACCCTAAGATAATACAGGACAAACATTTATACAAATAATCAATCAATATTTCAATCAATTTTTATCTTAATAAATTATTTTTTTTGAGATTCGTAAAAATCTGAATTGAACTATTTACATAGGTAAGTTTGTACGGAACCCTCAGAGTGCGAGTCCGACTCGTACTTGCCCAGTTCTTCATTCTTAAGAAAGATTTAAAATGTAACTCTACGATACTGTTTTATACAGTACGATATTTGTCGTAAATAATAATACAATAATTATGATTAAGGAAAAGGGAGAAAGTCCTCATACATACTTGGATACAAAATAATTTATTTCCTTGCACAAGCTGATATTTGAAGTACCCTTTTGAGCAGTAATTGTCTGTATGTAAGCACTTATAAAATATTGTTCGCATCACCTTCAATAGGAAGTGCCCAAGAGTCTGTTAGCGTTTGGCACGTTAGTTGGTAATTCTGATTCTTTGGTCGAAAAAAGGCCAACCCTCTAGAAACGTGACGAGTCGACCAACCTTATCCATCAAACCCAATATCGTCAGCATCAGTGCAGGATCTTGTATTTCCTGTTTACTTGGAAACGGTCTGCCGTACGGGTTAGTAGGAGATAAAGTATATTGTAATAGTAAATTGCCGTTTTTTAAAACGGGTTGCCTTGAAGTGTTTTTATTAGCTTCCATGGTTATAAGAACTGCGATATTACAGAAAATACAAAACGCAAAGAATCCAATAAATACCTAATTTCTGAAAAAGAATAACGTAAAATTTAATTGGGCACGCCACAATTATGGTGGTAAATCCCCTCTTTGAGGCGTGGTTGGAAAGACCTCACTGCGTCCTCACCTTCCGCATGACGCAGGTTCTCACCGAAGACGGTAAGTTCGGGAAGTTCCTGCACCGGATTCTGCGGAAGCGACGCCTGGGTGTCGCCACAGTGTGACCTACTATTTGTTGCGAGCGGGAATCCATCCAGTGACACGTAGCGCATCACACACTTGCTGACCCGCTGCGCCAAGCGTGCCGTCATAACATCATTGAGCCGCAAGATAACAAGGCCAAACCATTGAAATTCTATTTAGAAGGTCATCATTATCATCATCATTTCAGCCGAAAGACGTCCACTGTTGGACATAGGCCTCCCCCAAGCGTCGCCACAATGACCGATCCTGTGCCTCTCGCATCCACCGCACTCCCGCGACCCTCACCAGGTCGTCGGTCCACCTTGTGGGAGGCCTTCCAACACTGCGTCTTCCGGTGCGCGGTCGCCGAAACTACTGGGACTAGGAGCGTGAAATTTTGCACAAGGTTTACTTTTATGTAGTAGGTGAGCACTAACAAAGGATTTTTCTAAATTCAGCCCCTAAGGGGATGAATACTGGGGCCATGGCTCAAAGAGATCCCCGAGGCCCTGGAAAAATGGCAAAGAAGGAACAGGAGTTGGTTTTTAGTCAGTAAAAGTCTGACACTGTCTCCCGCTCCGCCCAAGAGCGGGGGATTAAGTAGTTGATTTTTCCATCCGAAAAAATAAAAAAAGGGGATGAAACGGGTGTCTAAAGTTTGTATGGAGAAACTTATTGCCACGCGGGCGAAGCCGCTGGCAGAAGCTAGTATTGGTATAATCTAGATACCTCAACTCAAAAATTTCGGTTATACATATTTTATGTTATTTATTTTAAAAACCTTTTAACTCGGTATTTCGAGCCTCACCTCATCGGGGATATAGCTCAGTGGTAGAGCAATCGACTGCAGATCGATAGGTCCCCGGTTCAAATCCGGGTGTCCCCTTCGAGTATAATCTCTTTTTTGTGGATTTTTTACCAATATTTTCATTAAATTATTGACGTAGCCCTCCAATATTTTTTACCAAATTTTCTCCCAATTCTGTTTATTCATAATTTATTTTGAAATTATCTTGAGTCCAACTTTTTCAAGAGCGATAAAGGTGGTCTTTTTTATCATGAGTTATGCATAGCACCGTATTAAATTCCAGGGTCAGCGTGGTAGGGTTACCCTGAGTACAAAGAGCAACTGAAGGAACATAGGTGAATTTTAGTCTGACACGCCCTTTGGCTTCACCCAGAGTGTGAGAAGTTATTTGACGATTTCCCACCTCAAAAAGAGGATCCTCTAAATTACGCCACGTAGACGATGTTCCACGCTGCGCTGCGTAACCAATGTTCTACGCCGTGTAGCCACCACTCTACGCCACGTAGCTGCTGTCGCGTGCTGCGTAGCCGCTGTGCTACAGTTGCATCATCACTACCTATAAAATACCTATGTAGGTAGATTCTGATGTGAAATCACTGCTACTAAAAATAACTGATTATTCAAATTCAAAAGGGTTTTTGTTTCACACAGGCCAGGCCACTTATAAAACGTCAGAAACTATTTCACGGTTCCAATTGGTCGTTTCCTATAGAAAAGAACCGGCAAGAAACACCAAGGTTTACTCTTTTAACAAAAATGGTTGATCTTACAATATTTTAATATATATGTAAGGACAGTGTAGACCAGTCAATACTGCACCCAAAAGCACAATAAAAATAATCATAATAAAGAAGTGGGTAGAAATAGAAACTAGGAAATCTAAGAATCCGCCGAGTCTTATTAATTACACAGCAATATCGAAAGTATCAACCTAGCGTAAACAAACGTTTCACAATGTTTTGATTTCTCTTTCTGCCTACGCTGCCACAGTGACACATGTACCTACGTCATTTGAATATTATTTTATAGAAATACCATTTAAGTCGAATTTTCGAGTTATTTGTCATCGGGGATATAGCTCAGTGGCAGAGCAATCGACTGCAGATCGATAGGCCCCCGGTTCAAATCCGGGTGTCCCCTACAAACAAGTCTAAGGGGCTTTGTTTTTATTAATTTTTGACCATAATATTTTTAAGAAATGCTGGCTGAAACTACTCATATTTAAAACGTTTATGGCAGAGTTATAGAATTCCTAATTTTAAGTACTGCATGATAAATAAATCAAGCTAAAATAAGTTGCTATCGTTCGATCATAAATGACAGTCAATAAACCCTTGATGACTTATTGAATTCATTTAATAACAGACACGAAATAAAAACTCAGGCAGACTGGTGAAGTTTTGACTAGTGATTTTTATTTGATTCCACAAAAGCGCAGTTTAGACTAGCAGAAATAAAAATATTGCGATAAAACTACTAACATTACAACACGCTACCAAGAAATAGTAATAAATGTTTGTACCTTACCAAAGGTGACTTTGTTCGAAGTAGTTCTTTTTTTTTCATAATAAACTTTCTGTGAACAAACGCGGTTTTTTTTTTGTTGTTTTCAGGCAATTTCCCGACTTCAAGTTATGTTCGCCTAATCATATTGTGATTAGAATTATATAGACCAATGTTTTTCATGATACCTTAAACAATTAGGCATTTATAATTGGTTTTGCTTTTAACACGAACACATATATAATAAGTCTTCTAATGTTCCCACTATTAGAAATCAGGGCTTCTCTAAAAAGGTAACGTGCTGTAATCAACCAAGCGAGCCCAATGCGGATTAGTTGATCTTTAATATGGATAAAGGTAACTGTTTCCGTTCTAGGGTGGAGCGAGAGTATCAGACTTTTACTGACTAAAAGTCACCTGTGTCCTTCAGCAGCCCGTTGCGTTCTAGGGCCGCAGTCTCTCTTTCAAACGTTCCCGCAATTACTGTTTTATCTAAGTAGGTATATAGGTACCTATTCAGTCTTAAAGAAACGAAAATATTATTTTAAAAACCAATATGAGGTCATAGGTATATCTAAGTAGCTAGTTACATGTCCTTGGGTGCTAAAACTCGCATTTAGTTGCAAATAAAACAAGCTACATATATGTGTGACTGAGTTGTATAGGTACTATCGCCATAACAAAAGTTTTACCTACCGAACAAAAAGTTTTTCCGAGACATTCATAAACGCAAAGTTTATGAGCTATGGAAGTCATGCAATAGTTTAGTTCGGGAGGACGTCACGCGAGCGGCTCGCGGACGGTACCATCAACCGACAAACTAAAATACCTTCCATTTGTCTCCTATACCTAAACAGCTTTCTCTGACTTTGTATTTACATTAAATTCCCATTTATATGGATATGTTCACACTTACAATCTGAATAACTTAGAATTCTTTTAGAATTTCGGTTTCTAAAAAATTCGATGAAAATCAATTTTCCAAGCTCGCAGATCAGTCACCGCGCCTCGGGACTGAATGTTTACCTCTTATTACACAACCCCTTTAACTGGCTTGTAAATATGTACAAAGAAAGATTTGATCCCAGCCCCTCGAAGCAACATTTTATAATCTCTTTATCCAATAAGCCTCGAAGCCAATTTCGAATAAAGAGTGAGCAGTTAAAGCCCTAGGTAAAAACACGTCCTCGTCGCCACAACGTTAAGCCACGTACTTTTCATGTAAATTTTAAGCTGTCGGTTTTTGCGAGGATTTCTAACAAATCCGAATTGCTGAGACAATTTTCGAGTTAACTGCGGTCAGTCACGCACTTACTGTCGGTACTTATTTATTAAATATTAGCTGGATTTACCTCATGAGTGTCGGATTCTGCGAACACGAATTCAATACCTTTTATAACTTAGTTGCTACTTAGGTAGGTATCTATTATTTTACACAAAAGGATTTTGTATGTACCTGGCAAGTATCGTCAGCCCCGTCAATTTTGCTGACATCTGGTTCATACGCGCATGGAATACGACGTGCCATCGACCCGATGCACGATGGATGGCTCGCCAGTCGCCGTACGCAAAACTGCATCTACGGTAGCTAGGCGTCGCCACTCCTGACGCCCAAAGCGTCTCCAGTGCAGTGGGGACCGATGCTTGAGGATTGTCTCCTCCTAAAGCTTTCCACCGCCTCCTTGGCTCTCATTACTGCTTAGCCGAAGGAGTCGACTGTTTCCCATTCCCTCTCACTCTCGGTCACTCAACGATATGACGCACCACCGATCACCCGATGACGCGACGTGCCGATGCTCTGCTCACACAGAGCAAACCTCAACCATGTCCTCAGGGCGTCCCGCAAAATGGTTACACTTGCGCGTTTCTTTCACCGTATTGGAAATAGGAACCTTTTGAAAAAACCGTATCTGGTTAGGATCTGCCTCAGGCAGGAAGTAAGGACGCCTTTGCACCTTTATAACCACTCCTCAAAGAGGGTCCCCTCTCCTTATTGCAGCAATTGTGTTGCGCCCATGTGTGCCCAACCAAAATACCTTCCTACCTAATTAATTCATTGATTAGGTAGATACCCTACCTTTCTTTTGTTTTCGAAAAAACCATCAAAAGGCGACTGGGTTTTGGCTATTACTCTGGGGAGTGTAGGATCGTTACCTCACTAAAACCACACCCATGATGACAATCAGCACACATATTATAGGCCCCATAACTTCTTAAAAAGACCATTTCGGAACCGCCTATGTGCAACACCTTTTAGGTTACGTCTCTGAGGAGACTAAGACTAGGTAGTTATGTACATAAATAGTTTCAGCGATTAATCTTAGGTACCTAGTCACTTAGGTATTATTAAAATTAAACTAAAATCATTATCACTCCTACAGTCCTACTCTCAATAATGAATTGCAAGCATTAATATTCAACTTTACTAATATAATACTTTGCGCGAAAATCCTCGGCGCTAAACATTTCATATAAAGAGATTGTTCAACAGAAAAAGTTGGCAAATTTGTCTCGCCCGGGGCACACATTATCTCTGCTCACATTACGTTATGAATGGATGTGATTTAACTGAAGCCGTGTGACTGTTCAGGGAAGAATACCTGGTTTTGTAAACTTCTTCTACTATAAAATTTAAAGAAAAATCATTAAATTTTTTGGCATTTCTTCTTGTCTAATCACTCTAGTGTAGGTATTATATTTTTTTAGTATATAGGAAAATAAGAGAGGTATCAAGAGACAGAATGAATTCTATTTTATTTAAATTTATTACAAGCAAATTTCGGGCAAACTTGGACAGTCAAAACAGTTGCTTGAAAAAAGACATCGTTGCTCTTCATTAGTGCAAACTTAACTTGAAAAATTAAATCATGTTAGTAATAAATACTTTATTATTTTAGGAAAGTATTTGGTACAATTCTAATAAAACATACCTATTGATAAAATAGCAGAGTAATAAAACAAAATGTTTATGTTACCGAGTAAATTGAAACCAATGCGTATCGCCGCACACTTTATTAATCTCACTTCAAGAAATAAAATATTTTAGGACTCGATCATGCTGCTGCCTGGCGATAACAGTCCAAAAACATGGCTTTTTGTAACGGTAAATAATTTTACAACTTCGCTTTTGATTCTTTTTAAAATTTTTCTTGATGATCTTGCTCTGGGTCCTAGAATCATTCTCAATTTTTACTTGCAGATATTGGTGTCCACGATCATTGCATTTAGTGAATCTTCAGGTGGCAAAACTCGTGAGTACCTCATTTTTATGCGCGTTCAAAATTACATACCTAGTTGCAGATCGTATTCAGCTTTTGATACAACCCCGTTGTATATTTTTAGTTGATATTAAGCTTGGCTTTGACTTAACACAATGGGGTATTGGAGCTCCGTCGCTTCGGATTAGAGACTTCCAAGGTACACTTTTCCCATGGCTATGACAGTTAATAAAAACATGTTTGATTATTGCACTAGCTCTTTTATTTTAGATTCTCATGAATATAATCCAAGGGCAATGGAAGGCGAAAGCAGTAATGATGAGAGTGGCGGTGAGAAAAAAATTGTAAAACCCACGAGTGAAGAAAATCTACCCAAAAAAGAAGAAAGCAAGGAACGGGTGAAACCAGAAAAGTCTGAAGACGATGATGGGGATGATGACGACGATAAAAATTGTAATTACACCTATTAATTACTTTTTACGTCCATGCCGGAGATATCGGATGTGTGCCTATTACCAATGGTCAAAAACAAATTATTACCCTCCTTCTGAGGCTGTCGAGTAAACATTAAAAAAAATATTTTTTAGATATCGGTACAGACGCATCTAGTAAGGCTAAATTATAAAACATGCATCAGAGAACCAATCAGTTTAATATCATATCTTTGTCACCATAAACTAGTCTTAGGGTTTAGCTAAGTAATAGCAATAGCAGTCATAACTACGACGATACCCAATTTTATAATATTATGTTAGCAAGGCGAGTTTCCATTCCTAAACTGTTCTTAGTAGCATATTAATGTAGTTGTAACCTTAAAAAAGAGCAGTAAGTACGTACTGATTTAATTTTAGCTGGTTCCGGTGATGACAATACATTAAGGGTAACCAGAGGGCCAAAAACTGGCGAATTTGAGCCTGAAGAAGGTACGTAGTTCTTTTAAGATTTTAATAATTGTAAATCATATCCATATTTGGCTTTTTCAAACTAAACGGTTTTATATCATATAAGCTCCTCAGGTAATATTGACTAGAGAGTCCTAAAGTACCTTCAGGACTCTAAATGGAAGGTGATAATGTGGTGCGTCCAACAGTACCACAGTGTCTCAAGACAAGCCTTAAGACCAGTGCGTGTTGCCACGGCTGACATATAGCACTGAAACACTGGTCGCTTACAATGAGCCTTATCAGAAGGCTTACAGTCACCCAAAGGGTAATGTAAAGTGCTATGTTTCCTTGCGTGATCGCATCAGGAATGAAGATATCCGACATAGCCCGGAGAATTGCCAAACTAAAGTGGCAGAGGGCAGGGCGCATTGCTCGTAGAATGGATGGTCGATGGGGCCGAAAGGTTCTACAGTGGCGACCGCGCACCGGAAAACGCAGCGTTGGCCTCCCACAAGGTGGACCGACGATCTGGCGAGAGTCGTGGGAATGCGGTGGATGCGAGACGCACGGGATCAGTCGTTGTGGCGACGCTTGGGGGAGGCCTATGTCTCGAAGTGGGGGAACACCCAAATACTCCGAAGTATTTTATTCCGAATTTCGATGTTCCGATTTTCAAAAGTCCGAATTTCATAATACTTAAGAATTATAATGTCTATTATTAAAAATCACGAAATTTATTTTACCGAAAGTCGTAAATGCGATTTGTTAGTTTTCCGATTTTCATACGTTCGAAGAATCAAATGCTCGAAGGGTTCTCGGTCTGAAAAACGATATTCCGATTTTCAATACTTCGAATAAACTAAAAGTCAACATGTTGTGCTACAAAATTTAGTGACAGAAACGAATCGCTGCAAAACCGACTTCACGCAGTCTTATCTGCCCTACCCCTAGAGTGTAATTTAAAAGTGCGTAGGCGTGGAGGGGTGGGGCGCCCCGCGAGCTGACGTGAAGCTGCGGTGGTGAGCGTTAAAACCATCTGCGACAATAAGCTCGCGTAAGGCCGCCCTAACCCCACAGCGCCGGAGCCGTGACAGAAACAATGCTTGCTGCATGTTGCATGCCTGCTTGCATGCTGCAAATCCCCTGTATTATTGATGAACCACTTAGGTTAGGTTAGGTTAGAACTATGACTAATAAAGCGCAAAGGCGAGCAAGCTAAGCGAGCATGCCGCGGCAACGGCGGCCGAGTGCCAGATTCCCTCTTTTGTTGGTGAATCATTTGAGTTATTTTAGGTAAGAATTGTGACCAGGGAAACAAAATATTTTGATTGCACAGTATATGGTAAAACAAGCAGTATAATATCTAATTAATTACTTCATAGGATATATATTATACACAAGGATAATAACTGTAAACAATCTATGCAATTATGAGTAGGAAAACCGCATCTATCATTAGTTTTTTAATTCTACCCCTCCATACTATACATGATATTACACTTCTCTCTGACAAGCAATTATGTGTTTATTTTTCTTGCTATACAATTTTACAAGGCGTTTTTATTTCGGAATTATATTAATCGGTATTTTAATAATCGGAATTCGTATTTTTAATGTTTCGAATTATCGACGTCGGACTTTTTGCTATTCGACCTATTGAAACTCGGTATTTTGAGAATAGTAAATACAAACGTTAGGAAAATTTAAATTTAGGGATTGAATGAAGAATGATAAGTCGGAGTTGTTATATTCGGAATTTTGAACCATTCGGAATTATGAAAATCGGTATTTTGTATTTGTATTTGTATATTCGTATTTGTGACTGTCGGAATAGTTTTTCGTATTTATGTAGTGTGGGCTAGCAGTGGACGTCTTTCGGCTGAAATGATGATAATGGTGAATGTAGTGCACTGCCTGGGTGTATTATAAGAGGAAGATGGGAGTTAGTGGGTTTGAAAACCGATCCACTGTTACCCTAGGTGTCACCACTGTATGACCGCCCGAAGGACACGGTGTAGCATACGGTAGATGTTTGCCCCGCTTGGGCAGAGCACCGCCATGTCCTCGTGGGGGAGATCGCCGGCAACGATTTCTCGCGCTAAGCCTTGGTACAGGCCATGGTTCGAAGCGAGGAGGAATGGCAGGCGCTCGCGTCACGAGGCCGCACGTGCACACGCGAGGGAGCGGCCCTCACGCGCTCAGCCGCCTGGATCCCGATCCGGATTTCCCGCCACCGCAGGCGCGGGCTTGCAGACAACGAGCAATGGATAGCTCGCTGTCCAACCGTCCGGTAACCGTCCAGACCGAGCCCAAGTCGTCGACGGCGCGTACTGTTCCACGCGCGCTTCAAGGAGATGTCAGCAAACCGTAGGGGCCCAGCAGGGTTGAAGTCTCCTGGGGCCAAGGGTCTACTTCTGAAAGGAAGACTCGGCCCTGGTACGAAAGGCAACGAAGGAACAGAAGTGGGTTTCTAATCAGTAAAAGTCTGACACTATCTTTCGCTCCGCCCAAGGGCGGGGGATATCATTGGATGATTTACCCACAGATCCAAGACTGACGCATTCAGATGCATCAGTCTTGGTTACATATTTTCACCCTCTCCTACCAGAAAGAATCTACCTCACAAGTAGACTCCAGAATAACATAGAGCCTGTGAGGAAGGTATACTTTGGTTTTATATAGTAAATTTCTGTGCTATACTCAATTAATGGCTTGTAGACCGTCTCCAAGGATGTTCTCAACACCTGGCACAATAGATGGATCGGCTTACTCACTTCATTACTTTTGTCATATACTTATGCTTTTGCTTGTGATGTGCTTAAAGTAACTGTCGTTCGCTTGCATCTTAACTTGTGTGTATTACATGTTCAGCGCTGTAGTGGCACAGTGGTAAAGACTCCGACTTTCGAGTTATATATCATTTTAAATTGATTTTCATCACCATTGCTTTCAAAACGGTGAAGGAAAATATCGTGAGGAAACCAGCATGTCCTAGAACAAAAAATTCGGAAACATGTGATATCCACCAACCCAGTCCCAGCTATGGGAACATTATAATGGTGATGATGATGATGCTACATGTTTATGTAAACTTCTAAATGAGTCAGTTTAACTGTTAAAATTTTGACCTTTTCTTTGTGATACCGGGTAAAAAATAGTATATGTTTTTATATTTTTGAACACTCTAATATCTCACGGTGGAGCACACGGTGGAGGTGTGCCCCGCTTGGGCAGAGCAACGCGGTGTCCTCTTGGGGGATCGCCGCCGCCGATCTCTCCCGCCGGGCCTTGGTACAGGCCATGGTGCGGAGCGAGGAGGAGTGGCAGGCGGTCGCCTCCTTCTGCGTTGCAGTAATGCTCCTTCTGCGAAACAGTAATACTAGCAAAGGAAGCGGCCAATCGCGTGAGGCAACGGTCCTCACGCCGCAACCGCCGCCGGAATTCCGATCCTGATTTCCGGCCACCGATGGTGCGGGCTTGCGGACGGCGAGCAATGGGTAGCTCCGTCTCCGTCCACAAGAGAAGTGGGTTTGTCATCAGTAAAAGTCTGACACTATCTTTCGCTCCGCCCAAGAGCAGGATTTGTCATTAGATGATTTTCCCACCGAAAAAAAAACTCCAATATCTCAACCCCCTATATGATAGCTATAACTATGCCCGTAGTGTACTGGTATTCATATCTAAGTCGGTATACGACACATTTCGATTAGAAGTCCTCTTTTAAGAAGGTCTGTAGCTGATGGGTTGGAACTCGTACCACGAACGACGTGACTTTTTTTACATCCTCCCTGTATTATTCTGGATTTACATAACATCTTCAATATTTGAAAATCATATTTTTTCTACCAATTGTCCTAAGCTACTTGGGTTCAGTACATTACGGGAATAAAACAGTTATGGCTCTCATATATTTCATAATTCCTATATTAATATTTTATAATTTTTCGTTAGCCGTAACACACTGAAGGATTGCATAATCATTAGTATTATTCGTGCCTGTTCATTGGTGAATTGCTACAAATAACCACATCGACTTTTTGATTCCAGAAAATCCAAAAGTACATGCTAAATACGGAAAGAACTCTGAATCTGAGCATAACTCAGAAGGTAAGATGCATATTTCCTCCTGTGTTATAGTTAAGATTTAAACTAGATGTAATTTCACGTAGGGAGGTACCCTCAGGTCTGACTCAAAGTATGTTCAGATCAAATCGTAGTGATCTGAAAGCTTTTCATCCCAGCGGAAATGGTCTTGGCCTTGGAACGCAAAGGGCAACTGAAGTGTTAGGCAGTAAACACACTGACACGCCCTCTTGATTCACCCAGAAGTTTCCCCCCCTCAAAAAACAAACGGTATTTCCAAAAGCCACCTCTTAGAGTAAGGTTGTGTTCGACGTATTTCGTACTACAGGATTCGTATATCAGCTTAATATCAATAATAATGATATATGTTATATGCAAATATTATAAGGAAAAAGAATATTAAAGGCTACCTCACTGTTGAATTTCTTGCCGGTTCTTCTCCATAGGAAACGACTAGCTGGAACCGTGGACTAGCTTCTTACATTTTATAAGTATCTACTCGTGTAGGCTTATGTGACATAATATGTTTTGAATGAATTGAATTGTTTATAAAACTGACATCTAAATATGTAAAAAATTACTATTTATAAACCGAGAGTTAAAAAGAAGAAGTTATTAAATCCTTCGTATGCCCGGGCCATGGGCCAACTTATGGAAAAAAATCCCTTGGCCCTAGAACGGAAGGGCAACTGAAGGAACATAGGTGGGGTTTTAGTCAGTAAAAGTCTGACATGCCCTTCTGCTCCACCCTAGAGTGGGAAAAGTCATAACATAATTTCCCAACTTAAAAAAAGGCGTACGCCCGCTGGACTTTGAGAAAGAAAAATAATATCAAAAATTTAGATTTGGCTATTGCATTTATTGAAATACTATGCACATCTGCTAGCTCTTTTTGAAAAGATAGTGGTGGTAAAGATATATTCGTGTATCTCATTTATCCGGACAACCATCTAAGCACAAACAGAAATCGTTAACTGAGATTTAAACTTCTAGGCCCTTAGCTTATTTGTTCGTAACATAAGAACAGAACAAAATTTAAAAAATAACTTATAATTATAATTTAGGTAAAGAAATTAATGATAATTTTATTTTTATTTAATTAATTTAGAGTCTGGTCCACAAAACAGGAATTCTAAGAAAATTTATCAATTACCTGATCTAGAATTCTGATGACTCCAAAACGAGAAGAATACCACTTCATCCCCTAAGAAACTATATGGTTGAAATATAAAACTTGTTTTGGTAACATCGTGTTTCATTATGGTTAGATTTATTTTAGTTCACCTTATTCTAAGTACGATTTAGGCCATAGGTTGTACAAGCTAGGTGACCACGTCCCTTAATCGCAATGAAAGACACTTCTAAAACTTAAAAAAAACATGATAGAAGGCTTATGAGAGTTTATGCATGCAGTATAAAAATAAAGTAAAAATAATTTAATGGTTGCATAAAAAAAAACTACCTCTTACTGTTTTCCCTTAGTACGACTCGCGCAGCGTTACCGTCCATGCAACATATTTTCCCTCTTGTTTTTCTAACACCTCTGTCGTAGTATAGCAAATACTCTAAAATTTTCTTCTTGCAGAGGATGGTCGTCGCTACAAAAGACATATTGCGAGATTCGGTAATGTAGAGAAGAGTAAATAAGCTCCAGCAGCAGAGGATAAATTTATCAATAAAGTACCAGATGAACTAAAAGATATTTTTCTAAAAAGATTACCCTGTATCTCATTTCCATGTTCGATTATTATTTAAGATCAGTTTTTAGCAGTTAATGCTAGTCTTTGAGTTGACAGAACTAGCTATTATCTGATGATATAGCTATTACCAGTCTCGGATTTTTTTCTACCCTTACCTGACTAAAAGATACTAAAAAATAAACACTAAGAAACATATTCAGATATTAACGTGTCATTTAAAGCCGACCTGAAATTACTTACCTGATGGAATACTGAGCCAAAAAATTAGTTTTTCTAGTTATAACATATACTAACTATTCGCACAGAATTGACTTAGGTATTAAATCTCCTGCAAAATTCAAGTATTACTTTTACTTAGAGATTCAAGTCGTCGTCAGTTTCAACACTAACTACATTTAACTCAAATTAATGAATTATTCAAGGGCAAGACTCCCACTTCTTCCAATTTTAACTTTCATCCGGTTTATTTGATTAGGCTCAAGAATCTCATAGCGCGATTTTTCCTATATTGATTTTAGAAGGTGTTGTCGATAGAACCCCCCATAAATAATGTATGGCTCGAAACTCGCGACCTTTTATTGCTCTGATCCGGCGTCAGTGCCTCACTTTATATTTTTAGGTAAGACATTGCCAAATAGCTCTACCGATGTCAAATATTCAGTAATAGTGTCTTGCTTTGAAAGAATTTTACAGTTACTTTTTATGTTTAACAATTTATTTTTATGTATCGTTTAGGTACATTCTTATAAAGAGGGATCTTGCCATTATGTATGTAGATACATCTGATCAAGTAGAATCGACATCTACCTAGTACGAGATTCACACGTAGGTAAACAAATCGCCTCAGTGAGGTGACTATAATCCCGTCTGCTAACGACAGAATGTTGCATGCAATCTGGCGTCTGTCAGGGTGGGCAGAGGGTTGGTCGAGTTCACCGCAAGATATTGCAAGAGCCTGCAAAATTACACTATTAAGCCGAATATATTGCGCTCCACAACGGCTGGGTGGCGATTCTCTAACTTTATAATCGATTTATTTTACTAATAAATACCTAACATGTAACTACATTGTACGGATGCTTAAATCGTTTAAACCAAATAAATACGGGTAAACTTTATGGCAGTGTTTAGCGAGTTTAAATTCTAATTTTCCAATATAAATACCCCTTACCTTACTACGTAGGTTTATTTATAGTTAACATAACTACTTACATATCTTACTGATTAAATGTAGATAATTATCCTGAAAAAAGAAGTAGGTAGGTACCAGCTACAGTCATGACATATTATATTGTCGCATTTTCTAAAATTAACTTAAATTATTTCTTAACGTCTACCATTCATTCTATTCTATTCTGTTCTAAGAAATAAGTACGTATATATGTTTTATACTAGCTTCTGCCCGCGGCTTCGCCCGCTTAAAAGTAGGTTTCTCCATACAAACTTTAAAGCCCCGTTTCATCCCCTTAGGGGGTGAATTAAATTTTGGAAAATCCTCTCTTAGTGCTCGCCTACGTCATAAAAGGAAACTGTGCATTTTACGCTCCTAGTCCCAGAAGTTTCGGCTGTGCGTTGATATGTCAGTCAGTCAGTTTCACCTTTTATATATATATAGATTATTATGTATAAATATTATATTAGTTAGTTAGCTCATGACTATACATATTTATTTGTAGGTAGGTTATTAGTTTATGATAGAAACTTTCACATCATAATTATATTTATATTGTCAAAAAACATCCTTTAAAATAAAATTTACAGACGTTACGTCTTACAGGAAGACGTAACAGAAACTTGTTACGTCCTATATGGCACATATCCAGCGCGAAAATGCGATAACATCGTTCCAGCGACCGTCCTAAATGCATTAGTCTTTCTGTAAGACATCTCTAACGAGACACTTGGATAAACTAAACCACTCAATTGTCCTGAGGACGCGTTCTTGTAGAATTTTGCGGCTCAAATGTCCGAACGTAACTATATGAAAGTAACTTACATCATCCAGTACGTATATTTACCAAGTTATTTTTTACTTGGGCGTGGTGTTACTTGCTTAGATGTAGAGTAGAGTTACGTATGTACACTGGACCTACAGTCAGGGGCGCCGGCTTTTAGAAAACCTCATGGGTGCCCATGCTCATTTGATGACTCGAAAAATTGGAGAAGTTTGAGAAAAGAAATGCACACTGATCGGCCGACAAAAAAATAAAATAATGTCCTATTTATATACTGCGTACTTAATTATTAATTATGTTTGATAAAATATAAAATTAAACCATTATATAAAAATTAAACTAGTTTTTATTATCAAGAAATATTATATATAATTTATACGTAACCTAAAAGACGATTACAGATCTGTTTCTTGATGTCTATTCTCAGGGGTGCTCGGCACCCATTGTTTATTTCTCATGGGTGCTCGAACCCCCGAGCACCCATGGAGTCGGCGCCCCTGCCTACAGTCACTTTTCTGACAGGCTCATAGGTTTCTATCACCTCTGTAATAGGAAAATAATACCTGGCGGGATTTTCGGGAGGCCTTTGTCCAACTGTGGGACAATGTAGTTAACAGAAATACACACACACATGGTTAGTGCAGTGATTAAGTGATTGGCTACGCTACGTGTCGCGGCTTCGATTTCAGCACGGAACAAATGTTTGTATGGCCTACAGATAAATGTTCCACGTCTGGGTCTCTTGTATATGTGCATTAACATATTACACTGGATTAATTCCTCGTGCAGACGCAGTGACTTAAAAAAAAAAAAGATAATGAAATAAAGAACACTTCCACATAGGTAAGGATTAGGTGACGAAAGGTGACGTAGGTAAGTATGCAAGAAAGACTTAAAATATTTATTCTGATGACAGCAGACAGAACTGGATGAAATCATTTAGAAGTAACGTCAAAAGATGTTATTACATTAAAAGCCTAACTTAAAACAGTTCCAACTCCATTTTCAACTTGGCAGTGATGAGAAACGTGGGTTAGTTTAGGACCATAACCTTAGCTCTCACACCTCTACACTTCAACTTAATTTTCAGTTTGGGACCGTGATGCAACCCTCGGCAGTCGTCAGGTAGTAATCTTAGCCTGTAAAACGGTCGCAGCACATTAGGGATTTGAAATTCTAACTTGGGTAAAATTGCAATAGTGGAACCGCAATCTTCTTTAGCGAAGTTGGTCTTTCGAAGTTAGTCAGCATAAAAAGTTATAGGAAATCTACCTACTTACCTGTTATACAACATTATTTCTAGTAGGTTTATGCGAAACTTTAATAATTAGTTTGTTCAGAATCAGTAACTCAATCGATCTCAATAATTTTTACACCATGTTATATTTTTTTCCCAAAAATATTTTAATAAGGTTACAAGTTAGACATCACCGACACTAAATACAACACAAGGCACGGCAGGTCATAGTGGACATTAGGCGCCAGCGCACAGGTGCGGGAGCAAAATACGTATTTGTGCGGACAATCAGCTAACATAACAAGCTTATAACTTTGTAATTTTTCATGATACAGTTATGAAATTTTGTACATAGATTCTTTACACAAAACTGGGCAAGTGCGAGTTGGACTCGCATACTGAGGGTTCCGTACAAACTTAAAAGGTAAATTACGATTGATGCTTACGATTTATGACGTATTAAAAAAAAACTACTTACCAGATCTCGTTCAAACCAATTTTCGGTGGAAGTTTATAAGGTAATGTACATCATATATTTTTTTTAGTTTTATCATTCTCTTATTTTAGAAGCTACGGGGACACACATTTTACCACTTTGGAAGTGTCTCACGCGCAAACTATTCAGTATATAAAAAAATGATATTAAAAAGCTCAATATCATTTTTGAAGACCTATCCATAGATACCCCACACTTACGGGTTTGATGAAAAAAAATTTAGAGTTTCAGTTATAAGTATGGGGAACCCCCAAAATTGATTGTTTTTTTTCTATTTTTTTGAATACTTCTACTTACCAAGTTTCAACAGTATAGCTCTAATAGATTCGGAAAAAAATGGCTGTGACATATGGACGGACAGACACACACATGACAAATCTATCCCTTATAGATTTTTGCCATTTGGCTACCGAACCCTAAAAATACTAGAGACGGGTTCCGGGTTTCGCTTACACTAAAACTAATATTGTATATCTAGGAAATATTTTATTGAAATCAGAGTGCCTAGTGCAAGTTTTTAAATGCAATCGACACGTTTATGGCGTATGGCGCTCTGATTGGCTCACTCCAAGTTCTTAACCAATCAGAGTCAAACCCGGTAAATGTAATCGTTTCGATCGCGTTACCATAAAAAGAATTCGCACTCAGTGCACTGTATTGAAACAGTAGGTTTCTTGCTGGTAGGTAGGAAGATATTGCAGTTTTTTCGCGAGAGAAGCTTTTTATTTCGCAAAGTTGCGAGTCTATTCTCTTGGAACCTTGGAACAGATTAAAAGGTGCAACTTAAACAAATTCATCCGAAGTTAAATCCCGATCGTGGCTAATTACCTAATTTATTAACACAAAGGAGTCACTTGCGAATTCAGAATGTATAATTTAGCGATAATTACCTACATTATTGGGGAATCAAATACTGTAGCTATTTAGTATCTATAGAAGAAGGTGAAGTAACTTTTAATCGCATCCACTAGCTTTGACTTTATTAAAAATCGCTTAAATAAAGTATCTAGGTACTTATCTAAAACCAGCTTCACCAGCGTAATAAATCTTTTCTCTTTTTAACATTATATCATTATAAATAAGGACGGTGGAGTGACTTAAAATTGCACCCACAACCTTCGACCTTATTAGAAAAGCTAAAATAGAATATCGGCCGACCATTCCATTCCGTATTTAAAAAAGTACTTACTTAGTTGAAAATAAAACGTCATGACTATTATCTACCCACCGTCATAACTTCCTATACTATCTACTAATAGGTATTCAGAAATAATACTTTTTATTATTAGGTACAAAAGCTAAAAGCATCGATGTATTAATTAAGTAATTTAATGACGCCTCATATAAAGCCAGTCGACTCGACGGTCACGCGGTTGATTAACGCGGTTCCAATACTTCCAATCGGCTTAAACTTTTTCTTTTATTCCGCTAATCAACTCTTCTCAACAGATACTTCTTAATCCCAGTGGTCTAAACGGTAAACAGATAATCATATCTCAAAGTACTTATTAATTTAGACGCCTGAGCGCATACCTTGAGCTCTCAGCTCTGACTCTCAAAACTTATAATTGAATTTCCAATCCTTAATTGAATAGTAACAGTCGAAGTCCAGATGAATGAGGTCCTTGACGGAGGATGATAACGATTATAAGGTAGGTAAATAGTAGCTATCTGTATTGAACAATATTAATTATAGAAGTAAGCACCTACCTTCTGTAGGTAGTAGATGTGGTTGAATAATATTGCGTTATGCATATTTAGGTGCATGTGCCAATGAAAGAGTGGGTGTACCTACCTAGACAATATTATTGAATCATTAGGTACCTAGGTAGGTAAAGAAAGAAAGAAAAGAAAGAAAGCAAGCTTTGCACACAAGCACAACTTGCGCATGGAGAAGTAACGTCAGAGCGAAACTCGGCTGCCACGACAAATCGTGGCATGACGGACAAAGCTCGAACCTTGGCAGCACCGAATTAACTGATGGACACCCGGAGCAAACTGAAGGGAATAATCTGTTTCTGGAATGAGGTGAGCTGGTTGGAGTAAAGGCCGCCATGGCCCACGCACAATGCTCCGATAAGGACTAAGTGCGGAAACTAGACCACAAAGCTAAGATCTCATATTGGTATGGAAACATGTGACCTGGCAACTCGGTGAAGGAAAACATCGTGAGGAAACCGGCATGTCCTAGAACTAAAAATTCGAAGACACCAACCCGCACTGGGCCTGCGTGGTGCCATACCCTCTCCTAGAGAGGAGGCCTGAGTCCCAACAGTGGGAACATTATAAGGCCGATTACGCTATGCTATGCTAATTTAGGGCCATTTGCTGTCCATAAGGTTTTGTATCAGCTTCATGAAGACGTCACAAGATGGCGTTAGATCTCACATTGTCATGATTTTTTTTTAAGGCTACTTTGGTCCTGAACAGTAATTGGGAGATGTCGAATTCTTAGCGTAATGTTCACGACAATTAAGTCTTCTCGTTGTTGTGCACCTTGCTCCGGCATTTTTAATGAGCATGCCTCATGATCTCTTGTAATCGCTGTAGTGCCTAATTTTTGGATCGTAGATAAATATGCTTCTATTGCTGGACTACGATGATTTTTTCCTTCTTGTAGCATGGTAATAATTCGTGTAAATTTTTCAGGTATTGTAGGTATTGTATTTTGGGCTGGTGTCAGTAACTCCTCGACTAAAGCGCGTGTTTTGCGTACGGGTAGGAAAAATGTGTCATTCGATCCACCCCAGCTCCTCAAGAAAGGCCAGCAGCACCTTGGTGTTACTGACCATTTCACAGAGGGTACCTGGGTTTCAGAAGTACTTTGCCCTGTATCCAGCGACTAGTGGGCAGCTTAGAAGCAGATGTGCTGCTGTCTCATCCTCCTCTATACAGGCTCTGCAGAGTGGGCTGTCTGTAACTCCTATGACAGAGAGGTGCTTAATAAATGTCCCTTTTTCATACCATTCTTCAGGTATTAGCAACATGATGTTCTACAGGTGTAATTACTGCAGTGTCAACCGTGCCAATGATAAGGGGTCCCTGAGCTATATAGTCCCCGACGTGTGCAAAAATCTGCTACATATTAACTACAACTTTAAATTCTTTTACTGTTAAGAGATCAGTCGTGTATGGTCAAATTACATAGCTCGCTCCGCTCGTTCTAGCATTCTCTACATAAGATCACAATAAAAACTTAGCCTAGACTATAATGCCCTACTAATAAATTCGCACCAATCTCTGATAAAATGACAGAAAATCGCCTTTATTGGTATAATATGGACCGTAATAGACATCCAAAGACGCAATGAGCATCGCGTAGTTTAAATCTTTCTGTGCCTATCAAAACAAAAAAGAAGTAGAGGCTGCCCGACTTCGACCTGATGATCAAATAAAGAGAGGGACCTAAAACTAAACTGTTAAAATTGATAACCTAAGATAGAGTCACTTGGCGAAGAATGAAGATGAGACCCGACCCCAAATAATGGATCAGGAAAGGAAGAAGAAGACTAATCTGCACAATATATTTAGCGTATTATCAGCGTCTATGTTGAAAATATAATCATATAACCTTTGTTACTCAGTGTTATATTAACTTTCTACTAGTAAAAGAATTTTTGAAATCAGTCCTATAGTTTTTAAGTTTATTGATTAAAAATAAAAGTAAAATTCCTTCTTTGTTATAATATTACTACCACTTTTCTAACGACTTTATTCGCGAAAATGTTTTGTTTAATTTATAAAAACCAGAAAAACTTATAATGACAGTCTTATTACCTATTTTGATTAAAAACATGTGCCAAGTGTCAAGCGTTTAAGCTTAGCCCAAGGAATAAGATTTTTGGGGCAATTTAAAAAAAAAACAAATAATGAAACCCTTTTTATTTACTTGGGTTACTATTTATGCTAAGTTTGAAGTATATGAGACCAAGAAATAAAATTTTGCATACAGACGGATTTTCCTCTCTTCACCCCATTAATAGTTGATTTTTCAAAAACCCAACTTAGTGCTCGCCTACATCTTTTGAGGAAGCCTTGTGCACAATTTCACTCCTAGATCCAGCACTTTCGGCTGTGCGTTGGTATGTCAGTCAGTCAGTTTCTCCTTCTCCTATATACCTTGAGGTCTTTAACTAAAGAGTGAATAGGTTACTTCTATGCAAGCGCGCTCCATTATCGGCCACATCATCGCTTACCATCAGGTAAGAGTGGTCAAACGCATACCTATACATAATAAAAAAAACATCGGCTTATTATAGATATACATATAGGCTATTAGCAGGTATAGAAGTAGGTAACCTGTTATTTTTACGGCCCAGCGTATCTACCTTACAATGTACCTACCTACATTTTAAGGTAGATACCTACCTAGGTATAAATTGAACAATAAATTTAACCTTATACCTAGATACACTAGCTGGCTAGCTAGACTATCAAACCATCACAATAATCGATGCACTATCGGGAAAATTGAAGCCTGGTTTATTGCTTTGTATTCCATCAATATGCATAACAATAAAACTATTGACGCACTCCGCATTTATATTCTGCCAGTAGTATCTACTATTACTTTGTACCCACGTCCAACTACGATTAAAATCATCACTGGTGCATGACCGCATGTGTTGTGGTATGATAATTATATTATTGTATGGTCGCTTTCCATCAGGTGAGATAGCGGTCAAGCGCGAACCTATCAACAATAAAAAATCCTGACCTGAGACCGGGAGAGAGCTGTTTAGTCTTCGAACTGGTTGGCTTATTTATTTTTTTCCTTCCCATTTCAGCGCTCAAAGAAATCTGTGAAAATGGGTAGGTTGTCTATTTGTTTGTTCAGAAGGCTCTGAAACCCTAAAAAGTAAATATTTCAGTGGCTGGATAAATCATTGGTAGGTAGTACAGCCTCATGTCTGAGATATAACCGCATGCATATGACGTATCGCAATCAATCAACTGAACTGATCGCAGTCCACTGAAGGACATAGTCTATAGGCAGATAAACTGCGCAACAACACCCCCTTTCTGGACATATTAACTCAAATCTTTATTTAACTGTGTTCAACCCAAAAAAGGTGACGTCACGCACGGTTTACCTTTTACGGTTCCATTCACAGTGTGCTCGGTATATCATTAGCAGTTCAACAGGGAACAAAACTACAAGAATAAAACCACACCACAAAACATGTTTTACATGGTTCATGGAACTAAATCTTTATAATAATATACTTAATCTTCCTATCCCTTTTTCCTTTGCTGTATTTTATCAGTCAGTGTTCCTATATTCTTTTTAATTTGGTTATAAAACTGTTGGAAAAAATTTAGTCGATTTTTAAATTAACATCTCTACGTACGTCAATTGTCAAAACTGTCATATAACTTCATGTTGGTTGCTGCGAACTGTCAGTGTCAGATGTGATTTAACGTATTGTCATTCGTATTGCTTCAGAAAAACATAAAAATCTTCGTATATTTCTGCTTTTCCTGTCGCAATTAGAACATAAATAGGTGTAGCTAATGCGCATAACTTGTTTGCTAAATTAAAAATTACGGGCTGTCTTTGTTAACACTGAATGATCGCTGTCGAACATTATGACATCTGTTTGTTTTGATCCCGAGTTATTAAAATAATTAATTTGTATCAGTTAATTAACTGCACAGCAAAAATGGAAGGTGGTGACTGGAGGAACAGGATTATAAGCCAGCTTCAAGCTAGAAATAAATATGAAACTGCTGCGTTTCAGGATATAATTGCCTTTCGTAAGTAACTTAACCTATGGAGGTCTTTGTGTTGACATTTTAGTAATTTATCAAATAGACGAGATTTATCACTAAACTAATAATCCATTGTTCTTCACTGATAGTTTGTGCATTATTCCGTTTGTTATCATGGCCTTTAATTGCTTTAGTTGGCGGTATGTTTATAACCAACATTATTTGCTTGTATACCTAACGCAATGGAATGAAGTCTAGAATAAGATCTTTACGCCAAACAGTAAAAATAATCATGTTTTGTATTTCAGTAGTGCCACAGTATATTTGTAGAAATGCCTCCTAACAATGGTAACCTGTGTTAGCTTATGATTACATATCAGAGATAAAATATGATCAATGATAACACAGCCCATGATTATTTATTTCTAAATAAACAATCTAACACAATGTATGTAAATGCGTCATGTAGTAATGGAATGAATCAGGTTAATACCTGACCTACCTACATTTAATCAACAAAATATTAATGTTCTGTAAAAGGCATTCTATTCACCATTTTATGTATATGTCACTGGGTAATTGCAGAAATAGAATTTGTTAGTTTACAATAAATCTTGTTCTCAATGTTTTTTTCTCAGACACATGACATACAAAAGTATCAAAGTTTTTGGGTGGTCTTATATTTGAAATAATTTATTCACAAAACTATTGAGAATTTCATTTATATATTACTTACAAGATTTATAGTAACTTTACGCAGTTTCCAATAACCTGTTGACATATTCATGACTTGAAGAGTTGCTCGAAAGTATAATAAGCCAGGAATTTTGTCATGATTTTCACTCAAATAGATTCATAATAAACCGCACAGAACTCAAGTGGTGGATTACAGCATATCCAGGCTCCTAGAGAAGAGGCCTGAGCCCCAATAAAGGAAACATTATAAGTCTGATTATGCTGTGCTACTATGCTATGCATTCATACTAGACAACATGCATATTAAAAAGACCTATCTAATATCATACTAGTATTATGGGAAAGTCTATATATTTGGATGATTGTTACTTTATCATGTCATAATGGAATATGGAAATTTGTCTCTCTTGTAGCTCATTACCTGGAAAAGAACATAGGATACTTTTTATTCTTTAACCCTTAACAACCCGTATCGGATTGGTCCGACGATTGTTGTTGCGTCCTATTCGCCAGAGTCCCCCATAGGTGACAGAAGAGCTACCGTGATGGAGTATTTGGTCTGGCAGAATAAACGCAAGTGTTTCGTTGGACATGTCGGATATGTTACGACATAGGCGGTTAAAGGGTTTTCATTACCTTGACATGCAAGACAAGTGCCTGACAAAAGATACTAAAATGTTTTTTATGTTGACAGTCTTCAAGGTTGTCTTGCTTCTTGTGATTTCTTAGTTAAAATATATGAATTTGTCATTTTCAGAGAGCAGACTATTTGATAATGTAAACACATTGAAGAATGAGAATCTACAGCTGACGCTGCTCAATGAAAGAATTAGGTTCACAGGAACTGACAGTGTTTTATCTGGTACCGGTAAGTATTTTGAATTATTATCTAATTAGATGAAGTGCCTATAAATATCAAGGATATACGCTAATATGGGATCATCAATCATATTATGATGGATGAGATATCGTAAAAAAAATGCTGTCTGAAAAAACAAACAAAGGTTGATGTCAGATAAAAATTTTATAGTCTAATCTTTTGGTACAATATAAAGTTAATGTAAAAATTGCTGAATCATCCATAGGCAGCACAAAAATTTCCTAATTTACCCATGAATGTTCCTAAATTCATATCTAAATGTATCTTCTGTGTGTGAGTTTATGTCTGTGGATGCACCTTATGATACCGAAATAATTCCTACAGTAAGGAAATTTTTTATAAAACAAAAAAACGAAACAAATTAATTTGTTGTTGTTTCATTATGAGAATTTTGCTTGGTTACTATGTTGTTACTCCAATCCATTAGAAATGACCTCACTCAAAACAATTATATTATGTAAATAAGATCTGAATAATCATTAGTTGAAAAGTCTTGGGTCTAAAGTCTAAACTAAGGAACTATTCATTAATGCTTCACACGTTTTGTGTACACATTATTGGGAAAAGAAAGTTGGCCTCTCAGGCTCTGAATAACATATTGTGGGAGTTGAAATATCTAGTTAATCCTTTTAACCATTTATGTAAACAACCTATCAAATAAAAAACAACTTTGCTTTAGTATAAATAAAGTTGATTTTAGAATGACAAATGCAATTAAAAAAGTCATCATTCACTTTTTGATAGCTGGTCAAAAAGTTAGAAAGTCTTGGTGTAAATTGTACATGTTTGGAAACGTAAATTAAAAATTTAGTTCATATGTTCATCCATCTAAGACCAGATGAAAGAATGAAATGCCAATTATCTTTGAATTACGCTGTTTTTTGTTATGATCATTATCATCTCGTGGGTTATCCTAATGAACTTTTCAGCTAATTTACAGATTGTTGTATAATAATACCTATTGAAACAGCAATAGGGCTTACTATTCCTCCGGCACATTTATTTAATATAGTCTCCAACAATATTTATTTCAATTTCAGGCACAGCTAGCAATGAAAGAATACAAGCTTTGGAGCAAAAAATCTTAGTCCAGCAAGAAGAATTAACTTCTATGCATCGGAGAAGAGGGGAAAATGCACAGCAGATTATGAGTCTTAATGAAAAAGTACATGATTTGGAGAAACAGCTACAAGCTAAAGATATTATGTAAGTTATTTTTGCGTTTAAGATGACTCATAATGTGAACATTCCAATGCACCAAATAAGGGAAAGTTTTGTTGTGAATTGTGTAATGATTTTAAATGAAATTTAATTTCCCATGGTGGGCACATGTGTCCAATGCGTAGATGGAAAACAATAAACGTCCTCGTAATAGAAAGCTGAGCGCTTTCTCACATGAATACGTGATTGTTACGTTCATTTGTTCTGTAAAGCCAGAAAGCTCCCCCTCTCGGCGTAACGCATTATTGAGGTGCAAAAAAAAAAAAAATGGGTGTTTTTTCATGGTAGTGTCTTACCTGAAGGGTAGGTGGCTAACGGGAACTTTTTACTAAACCTCAGCTGTCCGTCGGACTATTAACGAGCTGTATCACACGAACCGTAATAAGTTTTTTTTTCCTTAATCTGCATTCAGTGTCACTACTTCTTGTTAGAGTCTGAGTTTGTGGCGAATGAAATCTCATGAACTGTAATAGGTAGACACTTGAAATGTTCACCGAGTATGTACATATTTCTGTTGCTGCTTTTATCTATACTTATATTATAAAGCTCAAGAGTTTGCTTCTTTGAACCCGCTAATCTCAAGAACTACTGGTTCAAATTGAAAAAGATATTTTAGTATTGGATAGCCCATTTCAAGTCTATAGCCTTTTTAATATTACGCTACGGAGCAGTAATCAAAGACGCAGATGAAACTGCGGGGGACGGTTACAAATAATTAAATACCCTTCGTGTGCGAATCCGACTGGCACTTAGTCGGTATTTTTTGCCATTCCTTGATCGAATAAGATGTCAGTCTGCTTAATTTTAAAGTCTTTCAATTTCGCATCTATTCATCCAGTAATTTTGTGGTTGCAAGTGCAACCACTAAATATCGGTCCTGGGTTCAAAGCCTAGGTCCGAAAAAGTGTTATTTAGTCCATTAAAGTTGTCAAAAAATAAAAGGCCCGTTTTGACATCTGTCAAAACGGGCCTTGTTTACGAATTTATGTGTAGTGTAGTCTTGTGTCTGGATTTGTACCGCTCAAAAGTATTTTGCCATTTGCATTTTTATTTATATTACAAGCAATATATTTATTGTTTTAAAACCATTTTATTTGATTTGTACCTCACCACAAAGTAAGTACCTGCAGCACAAAGGTAATACATATTATATTATTGTTATTTTGTCATAATACCAAAATAGTGCTCTCTTCGGAATTTCTTTGAAGGTGTAAAAAACATTTATAAAGTATTGAATAACTACTGCATAATATTTTGCATCTGTTATTTGATGTAATTTGACAAAAAAAAAAACACCGATCTGATGTGACTTGCCGTACCGTACGTAGAACCGGTCATTGTGTCGACACTTAAGGGAGGCCTATGTCCGGGTAGGAGGCTTTCGGCTGAAATGATGAATGTGACGCAGGTCTTAATGGAGAATCTTCGAATGGGAATCCAGTAAGTCTCAAAGTATTTTCAACATTGAATTAATTAGGCTCGGTGACCAGCTATATAAAGCTGTCATAAAAAACAAAGGTGGCCTCGTAGATGAGTCTTAAGTAATAAGTATTGCCATTATGTCTAAAGTTAAAAAAATATATTCAAAATTTAAAAAAAAAATCTGTCTGAGTGGCCAAATAAATACTTTTGAGCAGTAAATGATAAATGAATGATAAATGAGGTTTATTTTGTAAATAGGTTTAAAAAAGCACTTTTACACGTCAATTTTTTTTTTGTCAGTATAGTTTAGGGCAATATTTTATAAGAAGACTGAAATGCGGATGTTCTGGAGAACATTTCTGTCCTATTCTCTACCTTCTTGGCTTTGTGATATATAACAATAATAATTGTTTATTTTCTCCACAATATTATTCTTAATTGCTAGGTTTATTTCCACGGTAACATATAGGAGGGACATTATATTGTGGGAGACTGGTGCCTAAGCTAGGCTCAAGGCCTGTAGGTATTTCAGGTCACCAGGACTCCTCCATATAAATTTAACAAATTATATTATGAACTCGTACAAATTTTATATGATATTATGAATCCATTTTTTTTATGTATTGGTTACAAATTGGCAAATAAAAATCTTTTTTTTTATATTTTTTCACTGAACATATTTTTTATTTTTAGAATTTCAGAAAATACTGCAGTAATAGCTTCTCTGCGTGCTGAAATTCAAATGTATGAAACAAATATGACTGAATTACAAGGATTAAATCAAGTGTTGAGGGATGAACACCAGGCCTTACAGATAGCTTTTGCAGCAATAGAAGATAAATTAAGGAAAGCTCAGGTATATTTTAAAAGGATGTTTTTTTTATGTTGTAGTTTAGAAGGGTATTTGCTTGACAAAGGGCTCTGGCTGCCCAGTGTTACCGACCGAGGGTCAAAAGAGTTTAAAAGTTTTATTTACACTCTGAACTTGTTGTATTCAACTCAGGCTCTAAGCTGCTCTGTTTAGCAGGATTTACTGAAATTTCTTAAAAATCTCTTAAAAAAGTCTGCTCCGAAGTGGCACGACCGATTTAATGTATTTTTAAGGTTCCGTACCTCAAAAAGAAAAAACGGAACCCAGGATCACTTTGTTGTCCGTCCGTCTGTCCGTCTGTCTGTTTGTCAAGACCCTTTATCTCGGGAACGCGTGGAGGTATCGAGATGAAATTAATACCATATACTCAGGTCTGCGGTTCCTTGAAGTCGCTCATCAGTGCGCGAGTCCGACTCGCACTTGCCTATTTTTGTTAATTTGGTAGTTATGAAAAATCATCTTTCAGTTGTATGTTCAATAAATTTAAATGTCAAAATTGCAATGTCAGTGGAACTTAAAATGCAGTATCTATCAAACATTTTTGGTCAAAAGATATCTGTTTATTAAAAAAATCGGCCCTCAATACTCTGAAGTGGTCAATCTTTCATGAGTCCTCGTTATTCGTTTCCTTGTTTGGTATCAATTTTATCAAAGAAAAATGCACAACCAGTTTGCAGTTGCATCTTTTTTTAAGGAAATTCATCTCTTCTTCCGCTTTGGATTAAAGCGAAAGGTGGAGAGAGAGTGTCAGATTTGTACTGACTAAACTAGAGATAAGTTTGTTTCAATTGGGTTAAAACTGGGTCATTTGGGTTTTGACCCGATTTTAACACATTATCGGCCATTATACTGGGTGTTAACGAAAATTGAACTTAAACTAAATACAAAATTGTTAATGTCGGGCGAAGATATTTCAGGGTTGGCAGAACGAATACCGAACGTAGATGTTTCAGGGCTAGTAAAACGTTTTGCATGTCACAATCTCGCCGATAAGTCGCTTCTTTGAGGAGCGGTAAGAGAGACGCCACGACATCCTCACTTTTCGTCTCGTTAAAACTCATATTTTGTCCTGCTTCATATTTATATAAAACAACTTCTTGTATTTGGTCAAGTTTAATCCTTCGGGCTTTGAGGTCTAATAAATACGCAGTAAAATGAATCGGTTTCTAACACATTTTGGTCGCGTTGATAAATCCAGTTTATAGGTAAATCGTTGTCATTGTATTCAAGTCAAAGATATTCAGATTAAAGTAGGATCAGCTAAAAATTTCGGGTCGTATGGAACGGGACGCTACGCGCCCGCCACACTTCCCTTCCCGCACGGTTTCGCCACCCCGCATGGATTCGCCACTCCGCACTACCGCCGTAGATTAAATACGTTCCGGCCAAAACACCCAGTAGGTGTAATGAAATGTGTGATAACTGGGTTTTTATCCACTCATGGGTTTTAACCCTGGTGGTTTTGTAGACTAAACCCACCTGTGTTCCTTCAGTTGCCCTTTGCGTTCGAGGGCCGCAGTAACTCTTTAGAACAAATGTGCCTGTGCTAAACCTTATGCGTCACAGAACCTCACTCATACTTTATAGAACACTAGCTGTTGCCAGCAGCTTCGCCCGCGTGAAAGAAGAAAATTGTCCCAAGGGAACATACTCTCGGGATAAAAAGTACCCTATTTGTTATTCCAGGAAATGGTCTACACATGTGCCGAATTTCATCTAAATCCGTCCAGCATTTCGATTATAAAATCGTAACTAACGTACACACTCGCACTCGCAAACTTTTACCTTTAAAATATTAGTGTGATTAATTGGGCTATTCTAATTTTCTGCAGTAGGCATTGCGATGCTGAATATTAAAAACCACAACTATAATGAAACCTGGTTAAGTTGGCCCTGGATATGTAAGAAACCTCTGTTATTAAAAATTACAATGTGTTCAGACACTTTTGCTCAATACCAAAGTCGCATCACGTAATAGATACCTCTTGTTTCTAAAAATGATTAACCTCAAATAGCCGAGATATTTTTAGATGTATTCTGTCTACTTCTTTTTTGGATATTTTTCTCTCAATAACCTCAGTAAGTGAGACAATTCATGAATTATTTACTTAGTTTTTTTTTTTTAATATTGACACAGGTCGACAAGTTGTGTACGATACGTTTGTTTGCAAATATGCAAATTTCGTCGCTGGCTCTCTGTAAATGAAACAACGTCATTTTGAACCTGGCTATTTGGGAAACTGAATAAATGGATAGCCTCTATAAGTGAAAAATCCTAGGTCCCTCGAGTTCTCAGTTATCCAGGTTTCACTGTAGATATTAAGAAGTTAACAGTCGGTAATAAAAAAAATATTCGGTGAAATAAAAAGAAACCATACTCAGTTGGGATTGGGTGGGTTACGTCAGCCGCATGCACAGTGGCCGCTGGCCAAAAGTCGCCACACAGTGAGTTTTTGTGGAAAGGAATGGCCGTCGAGGCAAACCCAAAAAACACCCATATGTACAAAAAGTTTTGGAAACACATTTATTGTGCGTACAGCAAAGGAGTTTTTTTTTCGGTTGGAAAATCATCTTATGACATCCCCCGCCCTTGGGCGGGGCGGGAGATAGTGTCAGACTTTTACTGACTAAAAACCCACTCCTGTTCCTTCATTGCCTTCGTCCCAGGACCCCGGGTTTCGTTTTCACACTACCCATGGCCCCAGTAGGCTTCAACCCTGCTGGGCCCCTACGATTTGCTGACATCTCCCTGAGGCGCGCGTGGAACAATACGCGCCGTCGACGACTTGGACTCGGTCCGGGCGGTTACCGGACGGTCGGACGGCGGGCTACCCATTGCTCGCCGTCCGCAAGCCCGCGCCTACGGTGGCCGGAAATCGGGATCGGAATCCCGGCGGCGATTTGGGCGTGAACACCAAAGGAGTGGAATATCCTACCAGAGTCTGTGTTTCCTGATAGCTACAACCTAGGGGTGTTTATGTTTAACGTGAATAGGTTACTTCTAGGCAAGTGTGCTCCATCGTGGACCACTTCATTGCTTACCATCAGGTCAGATAATGGTCAAATTCGAGCCTTTCTATAATAAATAACTGGGCAAGTGCGAGTAGGATTCGCATACTGAGGGTTCCGTACAAACTTACCTATATAAACAGTTCAATCCTCGAATGGAATCTCGAAGATTTTTCCGAATTGCAAAAAAAAAGTTTTTTTTGTGACGTAACAACAAATTTACTGTTTTTTGATTTATTCCTATACTTGTGCTATAAGACCTTACTTTGTGCCAAATTTCACGATTCTGGGTCAATGGAAAGTACCCTATGAATTTTGATTTCATTGAGAGTGTCGAAATGATAATTTTTTGCGACATAAACGGCCGTATCTTTTTTTTCCGTTAACTTAGATGTTTGATTATTTCACAGCTTCTAAGGACAGCAGACCTGTGTATATGCTTTTAGTTTCAACTCGATACCTCCACGCGTTCCCGAGATAAAGAGTCTTGACAGACAGATAGACACAAAGTGATCCTATATGGAATTTTTTCTTTCGGTATGAAAATCATCTAATGACATTCCCCGCTCTTAGGCTGAGCGGGAGATAGTGTCAGACTACGGAACCTTAAAAAAGGAACAGATAGCGAGATGATTTAAACGTGTACTACGAGGATTAATTCGAGAGGGCGCGGGAGTAAAATGTCTGGAAGGACTTGGGAAGGTTTTTGCCCAGCAGTGGGACAGTGATGGCGAGGAACAAAAACAATCCTTTCAATACTTCTAAAAATGCGTCTTGTAATTTATTACAGACTGTTGAACAAAACTGAGCAAAAATCTAAAACTGGCTTTCTTTCCATCGACTATTTACACACATAATTCACTTCACACCCAGCCAAGTCTACATACTGAACTTTTATACAAAAGAAGTCTTACTCGCTATAAATTACCTACAACACAGTTGTTATTCATTCAGCATCGCCGCGAAGCAACATTATTTTCTAATTCACGGTACCACAGATTTTCTAGCTTTCCACACTGAACACTTATTTCAAAATAGCTTTTAAACACGACGTTGAGTAATGAATCAACGATTTTATCACTGGGTAATTAAGCATTGGCTCATATGAGCTTCCTCTACGCCTTGTTAGAAGCAGTAAAAAGATACGTTCCACTATGTTTGAAGCTTTCTTGTTTTTGTTTATACTGAGTAAAAATATTTTTGGCATACTACTGGTGGTCGTTATTGAATTTGATTTTTTTCTGCTGGAACTTTAGATTTTTATAGCATCATTTAAAATTTGGCAATGGTCCAAGCTGATTCTAGCCTGTCTTTATAATATTATCCAGCGTGTTTCATATTCCTTGTTGCATTATTTTACACAAGCATTTCAGAGTTAAATTAATTCAGTCGAACTTATAATTAAATGATAATCGTGTTGTACAGCGTGTCATTTAAAAATACAGCCGACTTTAATTTAAATCCGGATAAGTGCGAGTCGCACTCGCGCACTGAGGGTTTCGTATCAACTTACCTATGAAAACACTTAAATCCTGATTGATTTTTCCCGTTCGCTCGTTCCCGAGATAAAGGGTCGTGACAGACAGACAGACAGATGTGCAACAAAGTGGTCCTATAAGGGTTCAGTTTTTTCCTTTTGAGGTACGGAACCCTAAAAAACAATGAATAAATAAACAATAAAGAATACATCCAACTTCAATATATAAAAAAAACACTAAAAAGTGCAAAATTACTTTAATTTCGGAAGTCGGTGTTTCTATAATAGTTTTGTCTCTTCGTTATTTAATTTTAATTATTAAATTGTAGTGTATTTTTTACATTGAAGTCGGTTTTATTTTTTTTTGTAAAAAGTGTTAGTGTTGAGTTTTATTTTACACTTTTTAGTTGTGGTAGCACAGCTAAAAAGTACCCCTCAGCCAAACTTAAATAGTTTACAAGTTCTATAGTAGGGTACCTATAGAAATTAATAATTAAAAAATTGCATGACAATTCCAATAAGCCAAGCCTAGGAAACATTGTTTTATTACAGAGTTTTCGTGCCGACCTTCCATCATCAGATTTGCTCAATGTTACCTTATAGCCACAGTGCATCTCATGTCAATTCTAATAATCCGTAACACGATTAGGTTACATTGATTTATTACAGAATCCCGTTGCCTACCTTCCGGCTTTATCATCAGATCAGTTCGATATATCCCTCTTTTTTCATTCAGTCATCGACTACACGTATAAACAAAGCAATTTTACTTGTTACGACAGTTCTGCTGTTTTCCTATGAGCAATTCCATTCCTTGTCTTCGAAGTTCATTATCAGATTACAAAAATATTTTTATGCGAACAACTCGGAAGTATAACCTTTCAAACAAAAAAATTTTTTAGACCGAGAAATCAGTGAACATACATAAAAAAATACATACAGCCGAAATTAGAACCTCCTTCTTTTTGAAATCGATTAAAAATAACCGATTGAGAACCTCTTACTTTGAGAAGCCCAGTCTCAGTTGTTATTTAAATCTTATCTTGAGTTTCGAGGGATTAACTTATTATAAAAAGAATCTCTTACACTTATTAGTTCATTCATAAAATCACTTTTGATGCGTTAGATAGAGTAGACTTAGGGCTGGTTTCTGAATTGAGTACTTTGAGTTAAGCCCTCAAACCCTACTTAAATGCCAAATTTTGACAGTTTTTCAGGCTAAAGTAGAGTTTGAGAAATACTTAAATCAGAAATTGGGTGTTAAAAGCTACAAATATTTAGTTCAATCTTCGTTTGATGTACAATTAGACATAAATTAATCAAACTGTATTACCTGATAAGCTGCTTCAATTATAACTGGCAATAACTAGTCGTCTCAGATAACGGCACATCACATTTCACAGCCGTCTAAACTTGTTGATCACATAATATATCAAAGGAAGTCGAGTAGGTGAACTAATCCTGATTTGGTACCGGGCTTAACGCAAATAGAACGATGGCCTTATGCCCATGCGAAGTTATGTGGCTTCAAACAACACATCACTTAACGTAATGAAATATTACTAGGATATCATAAAATGTAGCACGCTGTATATTTTACGATGATCACGTGATAACAGCTGTGTATGAAATGCTTATAGCTATGTCTCAAGTAACATCACTTACATTCAGTCAGATAGAAAATTTCGTGGCACTATGTCAGGAGTTGATTTCAGAAATAATTTTCATGTTTTCCTTTGAAAAGTCTTAAAAAAATAGCTTTTTATTAAGATAAAACAAGTGTAAATTTTAAACGATTCTAAATTGATAAACATGCGTAAAGTTTTCAAGAGGGTACTCATTAATTATTTTTCGTTAGATTTGTGTGTTTATGTTTGTGCCAATTGCTAAGTTTTTATATGCAATTCTTGTGTTATAGGACGAAAATCGGTCGTTAGTGGAGAGACTAATAAAATACAAGGCTAAAGATGCAGATAAAATGAATGAAGAAAATGAACATTTCATCAAGTAAGTATTGATTACTTTTTATTGAAAAAACCTTGTCTAAAATTCCCGGAATGTTTTATATTTCAGTTTGTTTATAAGTATTTGTTAAGTACCTAATTAATTGGCACCAAGACCACATTTCCAAAGGCGACTATAATGTTGTGTTACAAAATTGGCAAATAATTTGGATTACCTATGAAGCTTAATGAAAATTTATTTATTATTGGGGCATTCGGTTGATGGAATACATTTTCAATATATTTGTTTTTGCCTGTGAGTATTTTAGTTGCCAGTGAATGTCGCTGCTACCATAGTTTTGATGTGCACTGCACTGTTGAACATTTGTCACGTGTAAAACGATTTGTTTACAAATATTTTTGCAAACTCACTTTGGTGATCGTTAGTATAGATACTTAAATCGATTTAGACGTGACAAATATTAGTAGTTTATGCACATTAAAGTATTATATTTTTTTTGTGTTCAAAATGTGTATTTTTATTTTGGCAAGTGTCGTTAGAGTGGGATTTGTGTGTGCCGCCAGGCTTAGAAGGCTTGCATAAGTACCCATAATTTGTTGTTTTTGCTTTTTGTCTAATTTCTTCAACAGGTCAAGCAACCCTACCGCGTTTTTCATCAACACGTTTGGTAGAGTTAGTTTCGGGTGAGTTTGACATAATGTGAATGATGATGTGGTGGTTTGAAGGCATTGTGGCGTTCATTATTGAACATTATATCTCTCCATGAAAATGGCCCATGTATTTATGTCTTAACTGCACTCTGAAACTGACTCATGATTTCTTTTCCTCTCTTGTTTGTAAAATTGTATGGAAACTCTGTTATCCTACATCTCCTTCAGTAACTTTTATGATGCATCAAGACTTACTTTGGCAATGCGTTTGAAGTTAAGTATGAACTTATTATACATTACGGTGTGCGTCGTTGTCATAAATCGAAGTAACAATTTCCTATAATGTTCTATTTACTTGCGTCATATTTATTTACCTACTTACTAAATTCCTTTTGATTACGTGTGCATGTTGCTGGTTTGCGACGTTAAATCCTAGAGAATTTTCATTACACATCCAGTAACGTATTCATTCTATAAATATAACATACAAGGTTGGTTCCAGTGCAGTTATTAACGTTCGATACGTTACATTAAATTCTGGCATTGTCATTGCAACACGTAAACACCTAAACTCTAAAATAGAATAACGCATTAATGCTCTTACTTTTTGTCACGAGTGCATTAAGGTAATTAATATAACGTATTCAAGTAGTAAACGTATCTACAAAAAGATACATACTACGCTGTTGTGTGCGCACGTTTGTTTATTTATTATTTCATTGCATCTTTAAAGTATCTACATTTATTTGACTTTCAACGGCTTTCGTTCAATAATATTATCGATTTTAATTTTATCGATCCACTTGACGTTTGATCTATTTCTGTCTCTATTGGGTAATATTTATTATGGTTAAATAAAGTTACTTCAATAACGTATATAAAATAAAGTTTGACTATTAATAGCCTTTTTTAATATTTATTTGAGCAACTGAGTTTTGAAATGTGTTTGCATGTTTGATATCAGTTTAAATTGTGCACTGATGTTGTTTAGATATAGTAATCCCCTTGTGCTAGAATGTGGTAAGCAATGAAACTTGAATTACTGTTGGAAAACATCTCTTGATAATCTTATCATTGAGGTCCGTAGATGCAGAATTTCCTAGTAGACACTACCGGTTATTTTTGAATTTAAAAATTGAATACAAATTGTCTCGATGTTGCAACTTGGAATAACTGCGAATAAACGTATTATATATTATTTTACCAAATTTTTTATATATTATCTACGCATCTCTATAAACTTTGGTTTGTTCGTATGGGAAATTATGAGCTCTAGTCTGCAGATGCTTTGGACGCATAAAGCTATAGACTAATTATCATGATTGCTGTGTTTTTGTGCATGTTATATTATTTATGGTTGGGTGTAAGAACTAGGTCATGTTTATTAAAAGTTTTCTATCGAATAGTCCGCCTGCAAAATGGCTTCGCGGAAAAGCGGTCAAAGTGGTAATAAAAGTCACTACAAAGAAGCTGCGGAATTCTTCTTATGTGAGTCTGAAATGTTTTCTTACAGAAAAAAAACAGAAAAGGTGCGGAAAGAGTTGGAGGAGGCTGCGAGAGAGAGTGGCAGTCGGAGTAGTGGCTCCTGCAGCTCCGAAGACAAAATATTGGATTCTTTATTATCTCAGTTTTACGTAACCTTGCCTAACAAAGCCGCACTAAGATTCGTAAGTTGCATTATAATAGAATATCTAATAATATTTTTTTAAAGAAATAGTTAAAAATGTAATGTAAGTAAAGAACATAAAAATATAATATTTATTTTAGACTAGACAACTGATAATATATATTTCTAATATATATTATCAGTTGTCTAATCCTTATATATTTCTAAAAACATACAAATATAGATAAATTACACCCCGATACAAAACAAATGATCGTGCTTATCACACAAACATTTGTCTTGGGTGGGAATCGAACCCACGACCTCAGGCAAAGCAGTCATTGACGCGACGAAAGACTGGCCAGTCTAACTGTTTACCTAGAGCACAAGTGGTGACGTTTTCAATCATTTCAGTCACTAATACAAGTAGTATTTTTAATCTTGCTTTTCAACACCGTCTTAAGTGCATCGGGAGTAAGATATAGTATGAATAATGAAAAGAAAATGGCCTAGTACAGTATTGAAGCTTCGATGTTTATTGGGATGAAAATTTAGAAATCTATATATCGATATTTATGCTGAAAGTTAAACAATACGTTCAATTCTGAAAAAAAAAAAAATACAAATTCACTTGTTTTAAATTTGTTCAGAAGTCCGTATATATATATCTTTTTTTTTATTGATATAAACCATTACTACTTGAGTGTTTTCGAACAATTTCTTACTGCTTTTTTCTTCTTACACTTACCTATGACGTTGTTCTTTCTTCCCTTTATATACGTACAGTCCATCTTTCTGTGGAATGCGGCCACATGTCAGTATGCATTTAAGCGGAAGTTGTAGAATTATTTTCTTAACAAGTAGAACGGTCGTCTCAATTTTTTTTTCCATTTTTTTATATACTAGCGGTTTCAACAGCCGTTGTCCGGTCCAAAAACTGGCCTTTGGTCAGATAAAAAATTGAAAACCCGATCGCATCGCCACCTACCATGCCCAATTGTATTTTCAAACCATCCAGGGACCCTACCCCTCTATTCGAATATCTACACAAAATTTCATTCAAATCGGTCAAGCCGTTTAGGAAGAGTTAGACGACAAACGCACGTTCAGAATAATTATACAGATAAAAAGATAAATAGATGTGGTAGGTATTTATAATATAAAATATTGTATGTTTATTATAATTATATTTCCCATGTTTTTCTTAATAATACTTTTTTTTACACCTCTCGCTCTCACTCGTTTCTCCAACCAAGGGTGGTTATTTGACTAGTACAGAATGCCTAAAGCATTAAGTCCGGCTTTGTACGTTTATGTTGCGTGAAGTTTAAATAAATATTAAATAAATGAAAAGCCTAGATATTTTTAGACTTCAATTCTTATAGACCACGATACAACTAGCTGAACGTGCTCTAACCAATCTGTCACTCGGCAGTCGGTATTATGCGTCTGTCATCGATTTTCCTAATTGCCACCCGCTGGCGCTAGCGCGCCTCAATTTACTTCGTCAGAAGATGACATGAATCGTGAAATCCCTATCGACAAGGCGTTTAATGTATTTTCTCGTCATATCGGATTTGCTCATAATATTGTTATAGTTTTGATGCTGGCAAATATCGATTGATGTATTGAGACAGAAAATCAGTGCGTTTGACGCTGACAGTACCGTAATAATTCATATACGCACTAAAAAAAGAATTGATGATGATGAAATATTATTTATATGGTCATTAAAATGAATAGAGACTAAAATAATACAATAAAAAGATAAGTAAATTTTTAATTATTGTATAGTCTGATGCTTCTAGCTTCCTGAAATAATATAGGTAAATAATAACTAACTGATATTATATAACTTTTTTATAATGACACCTCCTAAATCGTCTATCGTCTAATTTAATACGCAGCGTTTTATCCCGGCAAATTATTAAGCTAGTTAGTTTTGTGAACAAATCTATACAATATCTCATCATGGGAAAAAAAGTAACTACATACAGTCAAAATATGTTGACCGCTCTGAAGTTGACGTTCTTACCTATTGCGCTTACTCGAAAAAATATGCAATACGTATTCGCCATATTGTTGTTTACAATTGTTTGAAGTTCAGAGCGATTAAGATACTTAGACCGTTATTTACCATACTGGTACTTCAGAATGCCTCCAGCTTGTCCACACGTAAAAGTTACTAATGTCTTTATTAAAACAGGATGCTCACGATGGAGAAGTCAATGCAGTAAAATGGAGTCCAACAGACAGACTGGTAGCAACGGGAGGTGCTGATAGAAAAGTCAAATTATGGGATGTTGCTAAATGTAAGTTTAATATATCTACCATTTTATTTATTCACATTGCTTTATTTTAGTCAACCAGGGTCCGTAGAAAAGAAACCATATCTTTCTGCCTACCTTTTTACTGCCTATTTAACTGACCACTACCCAGTAGCTGGGTGTAACGATACCCTCTGGCAAGACCAGTGTCAGATTTTCTGAAGTTCTGGCTAGTCTTAACGATTGTCAAAGATCTATAAAAGACAGCCGGATCTAACGGCTTCCCAAGGCTGCGGAAATGACCTTGGCGTTGGAACACAAAGGGCAACTGAATTAACACAGGTGGGTTTTATTCTTTAAAAGCCTGACTCTCGCTCCGCCTAAAACATGAGGGCTTGTTTGATGATTTCCTACTAGAAAAGAGGCTTAACGTGCTATCTGAAGTTTCAGTATGTAATGGATGGACTCATCCACAAACCAACTTCGGCATGTGTTGCTTTATCTTGAAGATCATTCAGTGTAACTTTAATTTCTTTTTACTACGAGCACCTCGAAAAAGAAAATCACATACACAAATAAACATTTCATAAAAGGAAATTGATTTTGATCGTGCTTCCTGCAACAAGTCATGTTCTGGTAAGGTATAATACCGGATATTACTCTGATGCTTTCGTAAAGAACATATACCAAATAATCATGGGAGCAGTCAAGACGATTAATGATGCTACGGTACAGGAAATGCTGGTCAACCATTGATTCAAATGTAATTGAATCACGCCCCGTTATGTTAATTCTATCGAAAGGAATACATTTTTACTGACCTGCTTCACTTGACAACCAAGATTAATGAATTACCTATCAATTCTAACTTTAGTATTTCTGAAGGCTTGCGGACGGCGAGCAATGGGTAGCTCGCCGTCTGCCTGTCCAGTAAGTACCAAGCCTGAGTTGACGACGCGTTGTGTTCCACTCGCGCCTTATAGAGATGTCAGCAAGTTTAATGGGGCCAGTTAGGGTCGATGTCTGCCAGGGCTGCGGATAGGTCGAAAGAGCGTGGCCCTTGTAAAGTAAAAAAAACACTGTACGTTTTAGTCAGTAAAAGTCTGACGCTCTCTCGCTCCATCCGGAGCGTAAGAAATCATTTGATGATTTACCTCATAAAAAAAAGTGTTTCCAACTAGTTTACCTCGGTTTTCGACTACCGTATTGCGAAACTTAATCCACTCGGTGACACAATATCTAGTCCTCGACCTTCCGCATCCAGTCTGTCCTAGCCATCTTGTTAGAGTCTTGATGGTCCTTCAAACCTGAGAACATCACATTCATCGCTTGCCGATATCGCAACTCATAGTTTTGTCTAAAATATTACTTCTTTCTTGTCTTCTTAGACGGTACACTCTTGAAAGAGCAGTCATGGTTGTTATGAGGTATATCGATATTTCCCGCTTAGACGTACTACATCTGACTCTAATTTACGTGATGTTACTAAAGAAAAAACAACAACCCACCTAGTCCAGTGCCTGGAGCGATAAAATCATCAAAACGTCTGATTTTTGTTACTGTGGATACAATAATTTGATGTTTTAGCTAATAATAATTTATGAATAAACATATATCATATTTGCTTTTTTAATTTCATCCACAGTAACAAAAACCCGAGTTAAAAACCCCCAGGCACGGGCCTATACTCTGATTCCATATATTCACGATATTCCTCATAATATTGTAAACATTTCCAGGTGTGGTGGAGATCAAGGGTACGTTAGTGGGCTCGAACGCGGGTGTCATGTCTGTGGACTTCGATTCTACGGGCGCCTACATCGTAGGAGCATCCAATGACTTCGCAAGTCGCGTGTGGACCGTCGCCGACCAGAGATTAAGGGTGAGTCCACTATAGATCGTTTTATTTAATAGGCTCGCTTTGAACCGCTATCTGATATCTAATGGAAAGTGATGGTGAAGCACGCTTGCCTAGAACGGACCTAATTTTATTGAACTGTCAGAAATGTGTTGCAGTCATATTATTCTTTCTAATATTTTCATAAACTAAGTAAGCAAAATATTATCAACTTGCTGGTATTGGTAGCAGTTAGAAACCCATTCACGAAGCGTTGCTCGTCAAGCCGCTCTAGGCAAATCTGGAAAGCAAAACACGACGAAACGTTACACGCGTAATTCTGCTTCATTTAGTACATCAACCGGCGATTTATTTCTAAAAAAAAATTAAACATCAGTTGAGATTCTCTTAGTGCCTAGAGCCTTATTCACAGACCGACCTAAAAGAAATTCTAGCTAGCTTGTTGAAAAAAAAGCGTGTCAATGATTTGCTCAATTGACTGCAGGCATTTGTAAAAAGTGGATGAAATAGCTATTGAAGAAAAATTACTAGCCTTCTAACGTTATTTGCGAGTTTCTTCTACATGTTATATTCCACTTAGCATGTTGGTTTAAAAATATTAGCGATAGTCCAGCAACTTGTTATTGCGGAAACTAATCCTGCTTTATATTATCTACGAGACATCAGGACTTACTTCTAAATCTGGTTTTGGCAACTGCATACGCCGCTCGCGTTTGCACCATTCAGGCCCAGTACAATTTATTCACCTTCACGTTTACAATTTATGTTGGAAAATGATAGATGGACAGAAGAAGTTTATAGCTTCTAGTCTTTGTGCATCCTTCCTTGTTCGTGAATGCATCGTGTATTTATATTATTGGCAGTGTTTCGTTTACTCAGCAGCCATGAATAACATTATCGATATCATCTTGTTCACTGGTCGTGTCTATTTACAATAATTGGAATTTTCCAATCATTATTTATTTATTGTCTCGCAACCGAAGGCGCGTTTATAAGATTTGATCTCGGGCACTATATCACAAATCATATTAGCTATGCAGATGCACGTGGGTGTTGCTGTGTAAACCAGCAAGAGGCAATAATAGTATCCGTCAGTTCGGACATTATTATTGTGGTCGGGAGGCGGGGTCACGAACACGATCGTCTATTAGCGGATTGTTAGCGCGTCTGCGCTTCGTGATCCCGCTTTGATCACTTCCGACGTCTCACGCGAGTACCAACTCATCCGAGCCCAATATGAATTATGTACATTATAAATACCATGATTTAAATCTATCGTAACTGACGTTTTAAGAGCCTTGTGTATATTTGATTTAACGCACCGTTAGGAACTATAATTAAGTATTGATTTATCACTGGTAAAACGGCTGGCAACACTTAAGTCAAAAGTTCGTTCACTATTAAATCTAAAATTCTATTTATGTTATCTCATTCTGTCTACCTAAGCTAATTGATAGAATTAGTCTGCTGCAGCTTTCAAAATGTTAATCTTTTCCGAAAATATTTAGTCTACAAGACACAAATAGGCCATCGTTGAGAACCAATCGACTTTGTATTTGTATCACTGCTATATCCTGCACAGGTGGGATGAAAATATCAGAACACGTATAAAGTAATTTGATTTGATGTTTAAATTGCAGTAAACAGACACGCAAGATTTGCTAAGCTCGAAAACATTTCTATACGCACACTGTTGAGGCGAGTTGAACCACGTTCCACGTCCACGTTGTGTATTCAAATTGAATCGTCTAACAAATCAGTTTATTGTTGAAGTAAATATTGCACTTGGATCGATAATGCTAGATTCAATAAGTATAACAGATGCCATTCGCGTGCCGCCCACCTCGCGGATATTCGCATGCGCTCATCGTGCATCCCTGTACAAACATACAATCAGGACCTCAACGTCAACAAATTGGAGAGCACGCCCACTCATTTACTGACCGACATCGAATCAAATGTACACTGGAAGTCCTATCAATAAAATCTATACAAATCGTTTTTGTCGAATTTTTTTGCTATGGTGAAGAGATTTAGTAGAGATAAGAATTAAGTATTCAAATTAAATTGACACAGATTTATTGCTATAATAATTTTAAAATAGTGGTTTGAGACATACTTAATTAATAATCTGCTTTATAGAAAACCGCTATGGTATTTCTCCAACTTATTTTTTTTTAATTGCTGTGCAGTCTCTAGTCTCTTCCAGTCATCGGCATCAGTTTGTTTCTTCAATTTATCTCCGTTTATTTTCGTATTGAGAAAGCCCCTGCGTGATCGCGGTATCGCAAAACTATCCCGATGCAAATAATACTCAAATTGCGCAGCGAATATCCATAACTGGCGCCGAGCAATAGCCATATAATGAGTCCAAATCGATTGCACTTCGTGAGTCCACCGGATGCTCTCCTATCTCCAGTACCGTCTGATTTACGATCTGTTAACAGATTATTCGTTCCATAAAAGTTGCCAATCTTGTTTTTTATGAAACCTTGCACCTCAAAATTGAGTTTTGCCTTAAAGGGCACTCTCCAAGTGATCAACTCATCTCTATTTATTGAAGAAGCGCTCCTTATAACTCTGATCGTAAATACTGAGAACAAATTTGGATTTTGCTGAAGAACGAAATTATCTTTGTGAGTTGGGAATGTTAATTCATATAGAAATAATGTAATTGTCAAAGGTATTTCTTGGTGTAAACATTTATATGGGATGATAAATTTGAAGCTGACAGAGATAATATTTTAAGGAACACGGTAAATCCAAAATGAGTAATAAATTGCCTATGGAGATTTTGAACAATAGGCTGACCTTAAGTTTCCGTTATTCATCTATATAAGTATACATATTGCCTATAAAAATGTATGTATTGTCATTAGAAAATGTAGCTTTTTAAAAATTTCTTCTAAATTGATAGAATTACTTGATAATTTTGGACTGCTAATAATGAGATGATGATCATATAATTTGCATCCTCTTTTACGCGTCCCTTTTTCCGTAGCTTCGTTTAAACAATCGCAAGAGACGATTAAGAATAGGCTGCACCAAGAGCTACGTTACAGTTTCCGTCAAAATTAATTTTTACAGTAACATTAACAATGACCATTGAATTTTACATTATATCATTTGCTGTTGCACCATCATGTCCAGCTTACAGTTTTGTCATAAAATTACATTAATGTTATTTGCTTTAACGGTAACTATAAGCCGAATTGAGCGGTTAATTTAATCGTTATTTTTTTTTTCTTCATTATTATTATTGATTTGTTCGCACTTGACCACCATCTAACCTGATGGTAAACGATGATGTGATCGACGTTGGACCACGCTTGCCTAGAAGTAACCTAAGCACTCTTGATTTAAAGACCCTAAGTTGTAGCTATCTTTAGCGGCAGGACATCTTCTTCTGACTATTGCTAATTGGATCCGTATTGAAATACGGGTTAAGTGAAGTTAACCGAAGATATGAAGGCTGATGAGGCATTGGTTATAGTTAACGTTAGTTGGTGCAACCCACTCTTAATACAGACATTTATACATTTTGTGTGTTGGATATTAATTTCTACTATGCAACTATTTTTTGTCTTTTCTAGAAAAAATCGCAATAAGTATACCTTTCTCTTAAATATTTTAGAAGATGAAAGGTAACCTTTGTCATCATTTACTTTCCTTTCCAAACGAAAGTGTCCTAGTTTGTTTGAAAAAGGCTGTGTTAATGCACTTTTGTTACAACCGTAGCCATTGAGTTCAAGCTACGATAATTATTGTTACTTAACTATCGTTAATCGCCTGTTTGTTTGGGTTTTCTTTTCTCTCTTTCTTAATTTCTTCCAATTTTGGTGTATAATGTGTTTATGTATACTTTTACGGCTACATAAAAGCTTTTTGTTACATTTTTGGCTGTGATATGATATGACTTCCTCGTGTAGATTTCCTTAAGATATCTTGAGCAGTAGGTTATCAACACATAGTTAAGAATACAGTTTTTCAGAACACATCTAGGACATAATTTCATTCATTTGACTTTTTTAAAGATGACTAAAAGATTTGCAGGTCCGTTATGCTCTATTTTGTCAGTCGAAAACATTTGTAGATCACATCTATTCATATAGATAAAATTAAAGTGTTTGTAATATGAAAATATCATACTTTTTTATTTTCTCTTCTTTCTTTTTTTCATACGATAGTATATTTGGTACCTGTAACGAAAATACAATTTTTAATGTTTTTTTTTGTCTGTAGTCTTATTCCGACTAGTTTCTCAAAAGGCTGAATCGATTTTGACGGAACTTTCACTGGTAGATTGCTGATATTATATGGAGATATTTATGCTAAAAAAAAGAAGGTACCACAAAAAAAAACTTCTTGAAATAACCAAATGGCATTATGCTGTTTTACAAATCTAAAATAAACTCGTTAAACAATAAAAGACCTGTTTTGATATTTGAAAAATACCCTAGAATGTAACTTGGTAAAATAATAATTTTAATGTTTCTTTCAGTTTCGTTCCAAGTGTTCAGAAAAAATACATAAATTTTTAGAATACTATATACTTTAGAATACTAGTAATATATTCCATCATAATATGATGGAATATATTACTAGTATTCTTTTTACGTATTTTTAAGTATTTGTTTTGACAGATGTCAAAACGGGCCTTTTATTTTTTGACAACTTTACTTATAAATGAAATAAACCCACGCCGGATTGGTCCGACGAGTGTTTTCGTGTCCCATTCGCCAGGGTCGTGTGTTTACGACTGGGTACTCCATCTCGTTTCGCTTTTCAATCCCCATAGGTGACAGAAGAGCTGACAAGATGAAGTATATATTTGGTCGTAGATGTGCTACCCTGGCGGAAAAAACACAAGAGTGTTTGTCGTATATTTCTGACGCAGGCAGTTAAACGGTCAAAGGATAATGTCGCCGTCAAAGTGAAGCTAACTTGCAAAGTCCCGACAGTCAAATGTACCTGTAAATACGAACGATGTGTGGAACACCAAATTGATGTTGAAGTAATAAACTAGACGATAAACGCACCAACATATTACGCAGCTTTCCTCCAATGGATAGAATTTGCATGAATATAATTGTGTTGCCTATGTACTCGATGGCCAATAAGGCTACGCTGAATTTGGAATTAGCTAGGGAAAATCCTATTTTGAGAATTAATAAACTGGGCTGATAATAAAAATATAAAGTTGCATTTACCTGATAATAAAAATGCAGAGTTGCATTGAAAACTGTCGCTGGAACAGAAAGCTCGAAAATACAATTTTTAGCTCGACTAGTTTTTTTTTTATAATCTCCACTTACTGCTTATTTCGGTCTACTCTCTTTAAGTTCCCAACATGACTCATTTATTGTAATACATAATCAGATTACATATTTCATGAGAAGCGAGCCGTCCCGGCAATATTTCATTTGTGTCGCGATGCCGAGCGCGAGATAAAATCTTCAACTATTCGCTCAATAAGTAGGATCGGAACAAGATACAAAAGGAGCCGATATTGATCGAGTACGAGCTCTTCCCTATACCAAAGCGTTCCAAGGACGTTCCTTATAAAGACATGGCGAGCTTTAATATATATGTTGACTGTTGGACTTACTTGTTCCATGACCGATGTTCGCTAGTCGATTGTTCACCTTATTTTGTTTTTTTCTCGTCCGTACCTCGCGATTCCGGTGGCCACCGTCGATTCCCTTTTATGAATATTTCATATTATTGTAAACGACTTTATCTGCTGCACAATGTTGCATTCAATATTTGAATTTTATGGTTCTTCGAAAATGCCTGTCGACTACTGTAAAATTGTGACCGTCTTCAGCTCTCACATTTGCATTTTATTATTTTTATACCTATGCCTAAGCGTTCAATTGAAAACTGGTTAGATTTTTTATGTTCCTATTCAAGAAGACTGAATTGCGTGAGTGCGATTTCCAATTCTAGTAAATTGTGTGGTAGATGGCACCATATTCACTGCAATGGACACTTGTGTGCTAACGCAGAGCCTTTTTAGCATGTGTATAACGAGCGGAATTGTTAAAAAGCTTTCTTCAGTAGACTTTAGTGCCAATTGTATAGAGTATCAGTAAAAATGTTCTTAACATTATTGCCATTGTTTACTCCCTACTGGTTTCCTCTGTCATTCTACTTTTGCCTAACAGTGAAGGATGACACCAAAAATTTGTAGTTATCGTAACTCAACAGAATTAACTTCAACGTAAGCTTTGCGAGACTATTTAATATATAGACGACTCAAATAACGCCTAACTACCAACATATATATGGTATGGTATTTTCGCTCAAATAACATCTGTTATTTTGCGGTCCTCGCATCGTTAAAGTAATAAGATCAATCTGACTCTAATGCAGTAGAAAAAAAAGTCATGACGTTTCCTTTTTTTGTAACGGAGCTAAAGATCTGTAAGCAAGTTTTCAACTTAGTTCTTTCCCTGGCATGTGGTACTCAGTGTATCCTAATACCATCTTGAATTACCTTTTTTTTGTACAGCAGCTGAAGATTTTGCGGCAAACTCAAACACGCTTAATTTTATTTCTTTTCAACACCGTCTAATCTAAATCTAGAAAGAACGCTTGTAGGGACAAATTCTTTGTTGCTGGGCTACTAATGGCTGCGCTTAGTTGTCTCTCGTCGGCACGCGACACAGCACACGTGCGGCGCGCGCGCCGATCTTATCGCTCTCACGAACGACCGCCGTGCCCCCTCACACGTGATGGTGCCAAGAACTTAACTCAAAGATCCCATCTCATTGATGTGTGCAATTTCAACACTCACTGGTCAAATTTATTCTACAAGGACTTTTTATTACCAGATTTTTACATTATTCTTTTTGACGGTGTCGGAACTGGTTAGTCATAAAAAATAAAAAAAAACGTTTCAATGACAGCGCAGGATGTGCTTCAAACACCAATCATAATTAAAAGTTGTTTTGTTTTGACTTTATCTGACCGACACATCCAGTTGATTTTAATGAGACAGTTGTTTTAACAATCACTTTTAATTAGTGATTAACATTGAATAGTGTAGTGGAGCTCTTTGTTTCTTGTTGAAATGTCACTTCATATAGGTATAGAATTGTAATTGTATAAAATGAAACCAACAAAATATTTTGGAAAATTTATTTTAAGTAATGACAATTTGGACGGATGAAACAAGGTAAAATGCTTTTTAAATAAAGTGTTTAAACACCATTTTAATACATTATCATCTCATTATTAAGGCACTAGTAAATATCATAATAAAATACTTTCAGTTTACATGGAATAGCACATTTTGTAAGTCGTAAGCTTTCGTTTTGTTTAGGTAGGTATTTCATTTATATTAAAAATTTATTAAATAGTATTAAATTCAATCATAAATTACGTAAAAAAGAAACTATTCTAAATTAAATAAATTACGATGTCGGGACGGCCGTCAATCCATCGTCTCTTGACTTAGGTCGCACGTTCGGTTATCTACTTAAAAGGTACTGAAATGTTACTTTTTACTTATCACTACGTATCATTAAAATCAGGCTTATGCTACTTTTAAAAAAATATGGTACAATACGAAATCGGACTTCCTCGAATGGAGGTCCGAGCGTAAAGTGAACGAATGAGCGACGTGATCTTGATAACGACTCACGGCCGCGGTCCCGCCGACGACGCCGGAGACGGGGACAAGCGAGCGTCCTCACACACCCGACGCACTCAACCTCTCACTCTGCGCCGCACTCGCATCCGTCCACATTCGCGCACGCTCTGGCGGTCGTCCCCGCCTCAGTGTCGCGCGCCCCCGCACCACGTCACCACCCACTCCGTGCTGTGCTGTGGAAGCGCTCGGCCACTAACCATTAAATAACCGCTATCGCTGCTCTGCGCTCGCGGACGACGTGTCGCCCTGCGGATATCGTCCTCACGAGCCAGAACTCGACGGGGGTTTTTAAACTAACGAAATATACTACTATTGCGGACGCTGATCACGTCGACACGTCTACTGTTATTTAGAAATGCCTCTGGTGCGCACGGGAAAAACTGGCATCATAGACTTTGCACAGGGCGGAGGGGGCATTGGGTCCTGGGAGCAACTCGGCAGCTTTGGCGGCAGCACGTCTTCGCTGCCAACTGCAGGTCCACGCTGCTAGTACGACTAGTTGGGCTGCGAGGAAAGCAGCTGCCGCGAGCATAGCTCCTGCTGCGTTAACGCAAGTGACGTCGGTCTCTCTGACGTACACAGAGTCTTCAGTAATATTCTTGGCACGTTGTTTGTCGAAACCGAACTTGTCGGTGATCTGAATGGTCTGCACGAGTAGCATGTCGTCGGTGGGTGCCGCGGGGGTAGAACGCCTCTTCCTACGTCCGTAAGACATGACGGAGCGGAGTTCGTTCGGGCCGCCGTCGCACTGCACCGGTTCACATGTCGGCATGCACGGAGTCACCAAGGCACGGAACTGGACAACCTCCGAAGATGGGAACTTGAAGGCATCGAAGTTCGACAACAGCATCTGCAAAGTTTAAGAAATCGCTCGTTAGCATCGTTCTCATTGGGGCTGTAGATAAATGAGTCAATTATTTTCATTACGAGTTTCTGTCGCCTTCACACGCGTTGAACTCTTTTTTATGGCTTGGACGAGTTACAAAAACATACTAGGTACTTAAAAATAATGTGGCTTAAATGGACTGGAACCACTTCATTAAGTTTTAATATCGAATATTTGTTTTTTACAAATTATAATTATAACTCTTCATATTAACAGGTTTACGTAACGAGAACCGGGATTCAAATAAAATTTGTAACTATCAGTCTCATTCTTACCTTTCCACTGTTCGCTGATTTGAACAAGGGTCCCATGATGAAGTGCTCGGTGGGGCAACCATTGCTGTCGATGAGGGTGATCTCGCTAGAGTCAACGCCATCCATGGCAACAAGCTCGCGCACAAAGATTTCGAAAGGCGAGTTGGGATCCATGATCTCGAAACGAAGTGCCTAGACAAAAGAGATATTTTGTTATAAAACAGAACGATGATAAAGTAGGTATGCAACCATGCTTGTAAATGGAGTGACATTTACCAGGGGATCTCCAACTTCAGCAGACGCAATAGTGTCGTCTCCGTTCCTGTCGGTAATCCTCATGGCTACGTTGGGAGAGTCGACAATGACCTCCTCCGACAGACCGGTCTGGATGTCTCCGTGGATGCCCAGGTCGACCTCGTTGGCAACAGTCTTATTGGTGAGATCGTACTGGCAAGTCACAGCCAAGCCGAGATCAGAGGATGTAACAATGGTATCGTGATGCTGAATAACGACATCATTTAGATATCTGGAAATAAAAAAAGCAGTTAGATAATTTGATTAAGACTATTACTTCTATTTCATTATTTATAGTTTGAAAAGATATGTTACCTGCCGAGTCCATTCTGCTTGACATTACACTCAAGATTGTTATATCCCATGTGCAATTCGAATTCAAGACTCTGCTTAACATCGACGACGCAGGAGTTGGGACTGCCTTTAGCGTAGATCTTGCCGTCGAACAGCTTCGATGTCTGAATCTTGGCAACCATGTCACCGGCACGACAGTCGATAGAGACGTTGTAGCAAGAGGACAGTTCGTAGGTGGCTGCTTCAGGAACTTCCAAGTAAGGGTCCTAAGACAGGAAAAATCACAATCAAACGCTCTTTAGATTAACTACCATGAATTTGAACAAATATACATTAGTATCATAATCTATACCTGAATATCAGCAAGCGTGGCGCGAGAGTGATGGGAAAGACGACAGACATGGTCTCCAGTGTCGCCATGGTCGTAAGAGTGGCAACGGAATGGCGAGTTCAAGCAGAGTTCACGGCATTCTTCAATAGTTTGAACATCTTGATATACAGAGTCCACAGTCTTTAGAATACGACCACCCATTTTCTTGAACTCGCAGAGTTTAGTAGGTTCCTCCACACAGTTATTTTCTAAATAGTCGGTGTCTGTAGAAAAATGGACATGAATGAGTTAAGAATGCATTATTTTTAACGATGTGAAAGAAATTAAAAAAAATCGATGATGGTCCATACCTTCGTTCGCTTGGAAAGAGTTGGTTCCCGCCAGAGTAATACGGTCCATGTTAGACAGCACACACTCCCCTGTTTTATTGTTGTAGTTCGCCGATCTGCAACAATGTTTCACGCGGTTTAACAGCAGCTATGTTTTTGTTAGTTTTTTTATTGTGTGAATCTTCCCAAGTTGTTAACCGCATGCATAGTGCGAATGACGCTATTTTGCTTGCACCGTTTAATTGTCAATTATCTATCATGATTAATATGGTAATTATTAATTTCAATGAGGCTTCTTTATGAATCAATTTATAATTAAAATACATTGTTGACACGATGACCTGGCAGCTAGTTTCTATTTCTCGAGTCTTGCTAGATAGTTACTCGTAAGACTGGTTTTATGTAGCGCATGATTAACGCCGTAAAGCGCTGTGGACTGCTAAGGAGATGATACAGCTGTTTGTATTCAAGTGTTGTAGTAATAATCTGATGTGGGTCTCTGAGGCTGTTTGGTTTTGACGTCCTCGATAACAGTACAAGGCCCTACTATGACGTCTTAAAATTATCATAATTCCAGTGTAAGAGAAAGACCAAGCTATACAGAACAAATAGCGCTATCTCTTTCTCATACAGAAATTATGATGATTTTAAGACGTCATGGTAGGGAGGCAGGTGTAGTAGGTACGCGTATCGCAGCGTGCGCATTGCTGTCTCAATTAAACCGCTCTGTTACAAGGTTACTACTCTTACTTTCAACGTCTACGCGAGTTGTCATAATCATAATAGCTTTATATTCAATGAGCTCTTTTGTTTGCATACCGCTTGAGTAAGCCTGCTCCCAACGATATTTACTTATTCACTGATTTAATTTCCCATCATGCAATCCTATAAAAATACCATGACTATATCCTATTTTCAAGTCTAATGTAACGCTTTTCAAATGTCTTATTATGCAGTTTTTCCTTCGCTTGTGTTCGATTTCATTGATATAAATAATTTATATCATATTATACTTATGAATAATATGCTTCGTGTTCATTAACATCGTATCTGTATAAAACTGTGACGTTTCAATGTATAATGTTACTTTGTGCTTAGTGACCACCCGTATAATATTATCTTGTTCATCTAGCTCAATATTTTCTCTTGATGTACAATCGAACCCGATCAGATGACCCCTGCGCTAACCTGTGTGATTTTCACATGAGATGGGCGCATTTCTTTGTTGTGTGCACCATGAGAACTTTCTGTTTCGTTTTTCAGTAGATGCTTGGTTATTTATAAAACTAATTGGATTAGAGTGTGGTTATTTGCTTTGATTTAGTGGTTATTATCTTGATCTTATGTAACGGCACTCGGTCTATTACAAGAACATTAATTTAGTATGTTTAAAGTTGATGACTGCGAATGTCCCGCTACCGGTAGCCGTTGTTCATTTAACCGTACACGTGCTCGGATGCCTCTAGCTCATCGCATAATAATTACACTGACTGCCTGCAATTTGTACAACTGTATCTTCCTTACTTACACATACGGTCATATAATCAAATTTAGTTTTGATGTTTTCCGCTAATGCTCAGTAAATTAATCTTATCCTAAAGTTTATCTCAGACTTTATACTATTAACTATAGATTATTACGATTTTAATACTAGCTTGAGGAAAATTCAATTAAATCAGTGGGTTCTTTATGAGTTTTGTTTATGAACAGTAAATACATACGCACGATATTCATAATCGACTTAATTTATAACATTATATTGGCACTCGGCACATAGGTATTCATTATATGTATTTACAATGTTAAAGCGACGTTGGTGGTCAGTCTAATAAAAAAATAATTATGTATAATTTATTGATAGGCCATCATTTCGATAGCTCGTAATTTGTACCCCGATCTCTCGATCTGAAGCGTGACTAAATAAAAACAGGAATATCCGCAATACTTTATTTAATTACCCGTATCTGTTTTATGTTCTTGTTATTTGTATTAAAGCTTAGAATAGCCGTGTCCGAATGACGCAATCTGTAATTATTTCTTATAGGAAAAAATATTTTGGTCAATGTGGAGGTCCTCTAGCAAAGTATCGAAGGTAATTATTTACCTAAGTGCGGAAAGGGCTCGAATGGGAAAACACTATGTGCCTTATCGGTTATTGTATCGTGGAAGTAGGAAGCGATAGGGCAGGCCGCTCCCACACCGCGCGCCACTCTGCCCGCCACGTCCGGGGAATATTTGCCAAATGTCGTGACTGTCGACGATCGCGATGTGCGCCGCCCGGGGTGCGCCCGCGCCGCCGCCGCCGCCGCGCCTGCTCGCTCAATGGAGATACGACGATTTGTACCGAACGGTACACGTGTCGAACCAAGCTTGACTACGTAAAATCCAGCATTTAATTCTCTAATCGCTGTCTATCCCTAACCTTAGTTAAGAATTCCGAGGTGATGGCGTGAAATCGTGGAATTTATTACTGCTGTGCCTTTATCTGACTATGTTGTTTCTCTACATAGAAACGAAAATAAGTATTTCCCGGAACAATAGCAGCTCCATGGCTCAAAAGTATCCGCAAATTCAAAGACTCTTCAGACGCTTTCATTCAGAAATATGTCGAGCAGTAGGTCATAGATTCAGGTAAATTGGCATGTTTTTATTGCACTTTTAGTTAACGGTCTTCACTATTCAGAAATAGGTGCAAATAACCGAACTATGTTAAGTGGCATTACTATAAACGCATTACAGAAACGATGCTCAGGAAATAAATTTATAGATATAAAGTAAGCTTTCTAGTCGGAGAGAAGCACTGCGTTTCGATTTGCAATATTGTTGGCCTATACTCGTGGACGCACGTAGTGCACGCGTTCAGAAGCAAATTAGCGCTACAATCCGCAATCGTTACTGAGCACTCAGCAGCGCAGCTTGACCTGAAACGCCAACGGAAATACGTGTATCGAATGTGAGCGTCTGACGCAGTACACTATTTATGTTAATGATATCAAAAACCGTACAAGGAAATAAACACAATAGGACAGTCGTGTCTTGCTACATTAGACGCCTGAGACGTAGGCCGTTCAATTGGCCTCCCTGCTTTGTATATAATGCTCGTTTGTAGAATTCAGAAACGGAACGGCTACCAGGAAGAGGCTGTGACTTATCCACTGAACTGAGCCGCAAAGATGTACCGCGCTGCCCGCCATCTATGGCAACCGGTGAAGGCTGATTGACTTCGTTATCGGGCTTATCTATAAATTAGTTTATACTCGTATGGATGTCTAATGAGCCGACTTTGATGATAAATATTTGTATAATATTAACTATACGAGGGATTTTATTGTGTTGCCTCCATTCACTGGTTAAGGATGTATTTACATACATAACTGTCTTCGTTAGGCACAATGTTGAATCAGTCAGCATATGATAGGATCTGATTGAAAGGAATCATGACCTCCACCGTTTATTTTCACGTCTTGTTAGCGCAATTGTGGTGGACAATATCAGTGTCAGTAATGTACTTATAATCGGTGTTAGCACGTGTAATATTAGACACGAAACAAGTCACTAATTCGTTGTGTAGACGAGCGAGTTGTTACATTCACAAACATTAATGTTAATTTAAATTCTAGTTTATGATTCGAGTTTCCCTCATGTCTAGAGAATGCAGTACGTCCTAAAATATTAAATTGAAATCAATTATAATAAAGTTTTAACCCCGAAGCACTAAGTTTTATAACCTTTAACAAAAACGTACCTCATGCGATATGTCTTCTATAGAATTGCAATAAAGCGGAAAGTGGGAAATTGTTTAAGTACGTCCATATTTTACTTCAAACTAATCTGGTAGCTTATTTATATTACGGTAATAAACAATCAGTATAATCTTTCAACGAAGAGTGAATCATAGTGCCTCGACTATTTTAATTGCAACGAACTTCGATAGCAATTAACGTATCTCCAATTTCTTTAAATCCCTTGTGTAATTTTAATTGCATCAACAATTATAGGATTATGCCATCGGATCGTTAATTAACTCTTAGATTGCTGTTCGTTATTCTATGCATTGAAATATTTTCTCTCTATGTAAGGCAATTTTGTTTGGAATCACAAACAATGAAATAATAAAAAATCATTAACGTCTTCGTTGCGTAGTTGAGTTAAAAAATGTGTAGTTTAAGTATTGTTTGTTGTATTTTCTTCGAACGTGGTAATTAGTACCTGAGTATCGTACAAATCGTGGTATTTATTTTATAGAAGACAGATTGTTTGCACTAATACTATTGTAAGTGTCTGTACTGGTACAGCCGCGCACAGGTCGTGTCGAGGGCACAGAGTGCTCGCGGGTCATTCATGTTCCACCCCGCCCATGCACCGCTCTACTTTGTTTTCTTTAAAACGTTTAATGAACTTAATAATAGCTAATAAAATGTAATATGGCATAAATCTAATCTAGGAACAGGAAATATCAGGCTTGGGAAATGTTTTAAACTATCAGGATTTATACCTGTTATTCCTATCTAGTTTTTTTGTTAACTAGTACTCAATTATTAGGCCTTTAACCATAATTTACGCAATCATGGTTGCTGCTATATATATTACAGGAAATACAAAACTCAAAAGAACAAAAATATTTCGAAAAAGAAATAGTGTGCCTTAAATACAAAGCTCTAATAATTCCGAAGTTAGCACAGCTCAAAGTAAATTTATTATTCGGCAACTTCATAGGTAAAGGCATAAATAATATCATGTTAGAAGCATGAAGTAAAAATAAATAAATGCGTACATTCCAATTACACTACCAATTAATTAAGAATTTGGAAAAGATAATAATCCTCTTATTGCATTCCTATGAAACACGATAATACAATAACAAATGATGACTTGATCATTTCTCTATACTTGTATATAAAAAAAAAACACTTTGTGAGGAACAGGATTGTCTACCGCTGGCTTCAGCAAGATGAATGTGATTTCAATAAATTCACCGCATCCTTCTATTGTGGTTTTAAGAAGCCACATAAATTTCACGTTATGTCCGCGACAAAAATATGAATCTGTTTTCTATAACCCATCGTATGTTCATTTATATCTTAAGAAGAATAAATGCGTTTGTTGACTTCGGATGTGCGGTTATTTGTATTGGCACTTCACAAGAGATTTATTAGAATCGCCTATGAATCTCTTAAATAATTGCTTTCTCTAACATTTTTATGCCTCTCAAAGCGTCTGTAGGCCCATCCAATTGAATTTGTTGTCTAGGAACGTGTCTGGACTTAAGAGGAATACGCACCTAAAGTGCGGCCACTCTCAGACTGCATACCAAAGAAACAGATGCGTAAATATGAAGCATTTTGTTTTTTTTTTATGGCATCTTGTTTGGGGGTTTGTCCATCAAATTATTTGCCAGGCGGTTTGGATGCATGTATACAGGATTTTGTAAGTTTGGAGAGAGTGTAATACTTCATTCTTGACTGTTTTTATTTGTTTTTCACGCAAGCATTTTAGTGATTTACTAAAAATTTACAGATATGATTATAAAATTTAAACCCTATAACGGTAAAACGTTACTTGTAGAATAATCTGACAAACAATCAGAATGATCGCATATATACATGTATTAGTCTGGTTTTTAATCGATAAAAGTAATTTTTAGAGCATATTCGTGATTTTTTTATATCGTACTAAATAATCTGTGTTAGGTTTTGAACACACTATCTATCTAGAATTTATCTTGAAGAATAACATACATTTTTCTGATTCTGTTTACTGCTATCATATACTTTTGCGCATCATAAAATTTGCAATTAGCTCTTGTAGTTCCCTTAAGATCATGCGGTGTTATTTATGTGTTGTGTCGGGTATTTAACTAACCTGCAAACAAACTCGTTTTCTCCGAGGCACAGGTCAAGACACATCTGCCTGGAGCTGACGGTGTGAGTCTTCTTGCCTCGCCCTTTGAGATGGTAGCCGCGCACGCGGTCGAAGCACCAGGCTCTTTCACAAGGACGCACGCCCAGGCACGACTTTTGTGCGTATATCGTGAACACAGGGAATTGTGACTTCGTTAATGCACCTGCAAATAATAAACAATATTAATAAATGAAGAACATCGCTGCTATTTCCTAGTGATTAGATCTTTTTTTCCTTTGCGAATAACGAAACTTTTCTTTCTATTTCCATGGGATGTAGTTAAAAAAAGAACACTAGCTTCTATCTAAGAAATATGAGAAAAGAGGCGCTCGTGTCATCATTAAATTCTTCATGCTCACGCACGTGTTCTGGACGAAGGAGGCGTTCAACCTTAGCGAATTTGAAAATCCGCACACCGAGTCGACCGGAGCGATTTGTGCTTCCATAATTGGATCTCATCGCTTAGTTCCTTGAACTGACGGCTTGGCGGCAATTTCAGTACGGCTTAATTCAATATGACCCTTAATCGGCATCTCCTTTTCACTGCTATTATCGTATCTACCGACGTCGTTATGAACATACGTGCTCGAGTTAATGTACGTTTATTCCACAATAAGTAAGGCATAAACCACATTTACTTAAACAATGCAAGAATGTATTTGTTAAAAGTTCGTTAGCATTTTTGGTAGTCACGGATTTATTTATTATAATATTAAAATCGAGGTAACTTCATTTTTTGCATCCCTGTGGTGCTTTTGTGGTTACAATAAAAAAGCGACACATTCCAGTACTGTGAGGCTGTATTCCTTTACCTTGCCTTTTTGTAGTTGCCTTTGACACTTTATAGCATCTTCGCAAGCATTAAATAAAAGTCTATTATAATTTCCAATGCGGTCACAATATATGAATTCCATACTAAAGTTTAATGCCGAGCTACACAACCTTGTCGACACTTTCACATATATTAGGAACATAATTACAGCTGCTTATTTGTTCGAATAAACTTCTACGAAAAACTTTCGATAAAAAACAAGCACGTTTATATTGATGAACTGTTTTTTGTTATTAGCAGAAATTATTGTGTGTAATAAGAACGTCCATTCACGGTTATGAGGTCAAAGCGCGTTCCACTAACTCTTGTTTAAATACACACGGTCATGTTTTCCTTTTCGCGGTGAGAGTATTTTTTTTTCCCAATAAGGCGCGATGAGTGAGCATGGTCATGCCGTTATTGGCATTCAAATGATGTATTCGAGCAAAAAATCGGAACGCTTCGCTTGTTTGTGAGCTCACACCTCTATGTCGGACAAACGAGAGTATGAAATGGCGCCAGTACACAGCCACCTGCTATATGTGTCCCGATTATACTACAGCCATACACTACCACGCAGCTATTTGTGCCGTTATTGTTACTTTTTTTTCTAATAACTACTTGGGTGCTTATTAACGCATTCATGATCTTGCTAGAGATATTTGAATACAGTTTATTAATAGCTGCCATTGATTTATCTGCGATTGTTGTGTACTTACTCGTTAACGATCGCGTCAATATTCGTTAGCAAGAAATGATGGGTTTTGTGTTCCGATATTAATCGTTTCAAATAGCGGTATTTAAGATTTATGGCGTAAACGTTTTCACGTCGTTATTATTCGTCTATAGCGGATGTAAGTTTATGATATTTGAAATATCAGAATTTATGTGAGGATTTCTTCTCGTGGCTTTTGAACTACTAATTTCTGATCGTTTGTAAATAGAATCGAACGACTTGGTTTTATAACCGTCGTTTAAATCACCTAATAAAACAAATAGGATATAGTGTAAGTGTTGTTTAGCAGGTACTCACCAGGTAGTTGGTCAGCATCGGAGCCGAAGAGAACACAGAGCCCCGTCTCGTAGTTGACAGCGCGACAGGTATCGTTGGCCTGGCACTGCTCAAGGCAGTCGGTCAACATGAGTGTGCCGGGGATGTCGTCTAGGATGTGAGACGGCGCCGAGAACACGTATCTGCACAATCATAATATGATACTTTAATAACCACATGATTGATGCACACAAGGATTAAAATGGAAATACTTATTTCAATGCGGTAAGCTTTTTTAATCCGGTTAGTACGATGTTACTCGAAGTACACTTTCCCGTGCTTAGCTTATGAGCGAAGTCGGATCTTGATAACTTCACTTGTCGGTTAGGTACATCGACTTAATAATCTTAATTACGTGCAATTATCGGTCACTCCTCCGCCTCTGCCGCGAGTAGAATTTATAACAGGTCAATTAAAAAATATGCGTGCATTCGCTTACCCAGTGACAAGTTCAAATCCTATCATCTCGGAGTCGCATTCTTCTAAAGAGTTAGCGGGTGCTGACGGTGCTGATACTCCACTAGGAGCAGAAGGTGGGACACCTCCTGAAGCAGTCTCGGGCACGGCGGCGGCGGATGGCACTTCAGGTTCACTCGGCTCAGATGGCTCTTCGGACACAGGATCTTCTTGATTGGGAGGCGGTGCTCCTGGATTCTGATAACCTTCGGGAGCAGCAACTACAGCCGGCTCCGGTGACCCTGATTCTATGGCAAGATTGTCTTGAGGTGGCGCGTCAGCTGCCGATCTTAAAGTCCCTTCGAACTTTTTTGCAGCTTCGGCTGCGTAAGCCACTAACACTATACTGAGTAGCAACCGCATTGTACTCTCTGAGAGGGGCCGTGGCAACATTCGTTATCTGTAACAAAAGAAAAGTGTTGGTTAAAAAACTTTTATGGCAATTTAGAAGTACGTAATTGCATGGGAAGCTCTAGAATTATCGTATATAAAGTCGTTCAGCTTATGCACGCAACCATTCTTCCTAGATAGGGTAAATCGTTCAATATCTTACGGCCATATCGAGCATCGTTTGCCGTAACTATCGATGAGATGTGTTCTATTGATACGTACTTGTATACAATTTGTGGACTTAGTGCGACAACTGAACCCGTGCCTCCGACCATACTGGAAACGATATGAAATATCGCTTTTACGGATAGATACGTTCGATAATATCTATAAATTCCATTCAATAATACCTGTTATTTGTGTCTAGATACAGTAAGGCAATGTTCTTACTACTGAAACTGAGTGTTATAATTAAAGTTCCTGAAGATTAGTATTTTTACGAGTATTTTATAGTCAGTCGGTTCTGGCATTACATGTAAATGTGTTCGGCTTGAAGTGATGCGCTTGAGAAAATAAAAAGTGAAACAATTATGTTCGCTGTCTAAGGGCATTAGCTTAATGATTGCCGTCTCTTTGTAATTAAGTTACAGCACCGGCGTATGTAGCATAAGACACGTAGCTACATCAGAGCGAACCGCGTTAGACGTATCATTACACAATCATAAACTCTTGTCATATTTCTTTTTCTTTTTTTTGAAAAACGCATGGTTCGTATGAGTCATGAGAAAAATTTTGATTCGCTTTCACATGGCAGTGTGAAAAAATGTTTACGGCACCGTTTTCAATATACGCACCTACTTTTAAAATTAGTTCTACTTTTCTCTTGACATTTATATTTTTTTATAAAATAAAATATTTATTTTTATTCATGTCCCAGATTTTAAGAACGATAAATCTGTTCGCTTAGCTTAAACTTTTGCCTGCAGTACATTCACACCAGTGCATGTTCGTGTTCATAAAATTATCTTCATCATTTGCAGCATCATGTAAAGAAATTATGGAAGTTGTAACTATAGTTATACTCATGTTGCACGCGCAATATTTGTAACGGTTATAATCTACTTACATTCACTCAACTGCCTCAACGGTATCACCACTTATTTATTTTTGTTCTATTTGTGACAAAAAAAGTAATGGATGCACCTAACTACAAATACCTAACGTAAATTCGAGTATATTTAAGTAAAGTAGTGTGTGGTGGTCCAGTGGTAATGGCGCTGACTAGAGCTGTGGGGGCACAGCGGTAATAGTCCCGACTTACCGTCTCGTACTTCGCGGGTTCAAGCCCAGTCAGACGCCTTACTTTGTGTAATTTATTTCATCACCACTGCCCCCAAAAATATGAAGGAAAACATCGTGAGGAAACCCGCACGTCCTAAATCGCAACATCCAAAGACAAGATTACTGCCCATTCCTTCTCGTAGAGAGGAGGCTTGAGTCCCAGCAATGAGAACCAATATAAGGCTGATTATGCTACGCTTATGCTACTTGGCGTGAGAAACATTTAACTACGGGGTTAACACTCCGTAGTTTCATACTTCAGTTAATATATTTTCCAGAAATTATAAACTGTATTAAACAAAATTACAGACTTCTTCCAAGTGTAGACAGCTAAGCTCAAGCGTTATGTCTTAAGCACCATAGAGCTTTTAATGGGATACTATTCTTTTAACTTCTTGTTGTAAAGCGTATTTCTAAATGAAACGTGTGTAATATCTTTGAATAACAACCTCCGGTTTTATTCTGTTAGAGGTCTTTAACACGGATATCAAAGCAATTTTATACTAATAAACCGTCTACGTGAATATTGTGGGAACAGATATAAAACGAGTTCTTGAAATTCGTTATAAACTTATGGCAATGTACCATTTATGTTCCAAATGTATTATTTTACATGCTTATTTTTTATGATTTATTTTTAATTGGATCCACGTTTTATTGACTAGTAATTATTGAAGGTATTACATGGCGCAGGCTGGGAGCACGGTGCAAATCAGCGCATACGCACGCTTGAATGATACCGCCCAAGGAAACCTAATTCATTTCATGCGTCGTGTCTCGTGTCGCTCACGGCTTGGTAGTAATTTGATCTGCCCGTCCATTATGAAAATTAAATTACTCGCATATAAACGCTTACTGTGTCATTTCACTATATACTTTTTAGTTCTATTTTCAAATGTTATAGACTTCCCTTAACAAATATTTAAAAAAAATAGGCGCGAATTTAGAGACGTGACTCGAATGCAAATACCATATCAGATATGACACTGTTAAAAATGATTTCGTGCTCAGTATCGTAACAATTTCCTAGAATAAACATTACAACGGGGCGCAGGCTAGTCAAGGGTTATTTGTCATGGTCTTCACAGGCAAAGTTCAAACAGCAAAGTATTAATAAATAGGGACGGGCGTCGGCGTCAATAGCGTGAAATAACAGGAGTGGATCGTGGTGAGTGTAGTAGTTCTCAGCCGCCTCGGCCCAAGCTTGATCGATTCCGATTTATGTAAAAAGCTTTCACACGTTACACTGTTGTACAAACCTGCCAGTTAACCTCAAATATAACGACGGAAATATAAAATGTCGGCGGAAAGTTAACCCCTGCGTGTAGATACGGCCATCATTTATTTAAACTAAGTACTTAATATAAATGCGAAATGTCACTGAGTTCCATTCTTCGAAAGTAGGATAATATTAATTACAATTATTCACCAACGGGTCTTAACAAGTTTACGGGTAAATAAATTTTCCTGAGATAGTCTCTTCGTTCATATTCATTAAGATTTCAATGTTTCATGCATGTGTTTTTCCACGCCCTTCCTGCTTGCCCCGGCTCACCTAGAAAGTTAGCATCGCGTACTAATAGCACAAAGCATGCGACATTACGTTCTATACAACTAGGTGCCACTTAAGAAATTTTCTGATAAAACCTTTAACTCGAAAGAGCAGTAAATTATGCCGCGGGAATAAATTGAAACTAATTTTACGCTACTGTGTTATTTTGCGATACTTGCGTATAAGTAAGCATTTAACTTATATGTGTTCTTAATCGCTTTACTACAAATTGCAAAATGCATTTTTTATATATATATATATATATATTTAAAAAAAGTTTCAGTATCACTTTTCATTGTAAATGTAGGTAAATATATTGTGTCGTTTCAAAGAACACGGAGGTTCCTCACAACAACGCGTTGACCCGTATACCTCCGGAGGTCGTGAGCCAGAAGCATAGCGTAGAGCGCAACTTTCGCCAAGTAGGTCGCACCTCTTACTACAAACCACTCGCAACACTACTCATTCTCAATTAACTTCACGTGACTAAGATAATACTCAAATAGCAGAAATATAATCCACTCTATTCTTAGCACAAAAACCCTTAAGATTAAATAAAGAAATTATATGTCGGTAAGAGTTTTTATTCCACAAATAGAACGGTTTGCAATAAAATTCTTGGTCTTCATTAAGATAAAATTTCTAAAAAAAAACGCAGGTGCAGAGATCGAGTAGCGTTGCCTTCGTGACTTTTGATAAAAGGATGCATTTAAAATGGATCTAAAAAATTATCTACAATTTCTAGAGTTCACGCTTTGGGTCATTTGATTAAACTGCGGACAAAAACTTCTGAAAGAATTACAGTCTTCTATATAAAATCACGACAATTAAATGTCTGGTATATTTTTTCGGCGGTTATTGTGAAAAAAATTGAGGAAATGTCAAAAAATGTTCCAAGATTTGTAAAAAAGACATTTGTGTCGGACATTAAGCTTTCAGAAAAAGTGTTACGTTTCTTATCATAAAAAGATAGTGATGCAGTCGATAAATTGTCGCGACGGACATTGGCAGTGCGAATGTGCGGCCACGCTCGGTCGCAGCACCGATCAGATGGGGTCAGCGCATTCAATGAGCCGGATGCCTTCAACCTGCTATTTACGTTTCACCATACCAGTACCAGTTGGCACACTATGGGTAGCGTCTTCGTTTTCTTATACGCTTTACAAGTGATACGCCTATATAAGTAATCTGTCGCACCGATCTTTGCTATAGCTACAAGTTCGACTTAAAAGGAAACTACGATTGTATTTCTTTCCAATTGTTTTTTTGGTTTATAATTTAATTAAAGGACCAAGTGATTGTGTTTGAATTATCTCGTTAATTAATACGTCTACTTTTAATAGGTTCTATTGTTTGTATTTGATCGAGCGAGTTGTTAATTAGAATTGCTAAGTTTATTCATAAATAGAATAAATACAAAATACTTGTTATTAACAAGCACTGAATCACTAAGCAAAAAGTGATATTTTGACATCTCTAGATAAAAAGCACAGTATAATATAAATACTATAATCAGCCTTAAGCGTTCAAGGACACGCTGGTTTTCTCACGATGTTTTTCTTCTTTTTGATAGCAGTGGTGATAAAATAAATTACACAAAGTAAAGTACTTGCTAGGGTGTGAACCCACGACCTACGACTCAGTAAGTCGGGGCTTTAACCACTGGCCCACAAGTTGTATAAAAAGCGCGATGTTTATTTAACTTAAACTACTTCTGCAATTTGTGATATTCATAAATTTTACAATCTCATCTACATAAACGCCGGGCGTCGATCCAAAGCTACTGGGCATTTAATCTGTAGAATTATATCTTGCTAGTCAATCTTATCTGCACTCGAACGCAGCTTTAAATATGTTTATTAAAAGATTTAACACTTAAACCAAGTCGCTTCATTGTTTTTTGAACGAAGAATGCATTATCTGTAAGTGAAATATTTTATATCTACTAAAACACTGTGGCTGGAGAGTTAGCACACCTATTCAATTTATTTAAAGATACAGAATAATTAAAACCTTTTTAGTAAATTGAAGTGTTTACTAATATTTCGCAAACACTTGTTACTTACTAGTTAGTGGTAGGTACCTAATTTTGTAAGTTTATTAAACATCACATTTTAATTTTCAATTTAAACAAGCATTTATAAATCGTAAAACCAAAAACACTAACTTTTATGTCGCAATATGCAACGCAAGTACGCAACTAAGTTGATGATATGTTCTACGTAGTTCGCATAACTTATCTTCGTAGCGGTAATAAAAGCGGACTCCCGTTAAAGCTAATTACAGAAGCTATTTGAATATATCTTCGACGCCAGTGCGCGATATAGACTGACGTGCCCGTCAGAACACAATGGGGAAGCTGTACGGCTTAATCCGCTTGTCTGTAAACTATTAGGCGTGTCTAAGTTCAGCCATTAGCATCGCTAAGAGAACGTTCCGCGGATTTACATTGAATGAAATTGTAATTTGTTGTGTCTCTCTCTAATGGGGTGGCGGTTTCCTTATGTGCAGCGGCTGACGGCCGGGATTGTGACGCGCGCCCTTAGAAGGCGCCAGGCCTCGACCGGGCGTCAATGTCACTCATTGTGCAATGTCTATGTTTGAAACGAAACACGTCCGAGACATATAAATGACCATATATGGCTACAACTTTAACCAAACACCTAATTTAATAGCAAGTTATAATATCGTAAAGCGAAAACTTTTTTTCTCGTCATAAAACGGTCTATTTTTAAACAAACTCCAAGAATAACTTCTCTGTAATGCTACATTGTATGAAGAAACCGGAGTCGTTATATCTTTTGTATCAACTTAACACCATAGACACCAAGAAAGTAACATTTATTTCTTGAAATTAGTTCCTCTCCTTTTCTATAATAATATGCGTGAAATGAATGACCCTCCGGCAGGAGTAGACACGAAGAAGGCTTGTTTATAAATAAAAACAATGATGTAGGCACTCGAAGTCAATTTGTATTAGTCGTAACGACAAACTAGCGATCATTTACAATGAACTTTTACTCCTTTAGGCAACGCATAGGCTCTAATGATTACACGTGCATGGCAGGCAAATGAATAACTAGCAGATAATCTGACTCACGGTTGCGAAATTTATTAACTCGCCGAAGACAGCAATGAACATTTTTTATTATGCCTCTACTGTATATTTATGTACACAATGCTGAAATAAACTGTCTGGCGCCATTTATTTGTCCTTTCCATCTTTTTGTCTTCAAACTAATGGAACAAATAGGACGAACCTCTGTGTTGACTCCGGACTTACGTAAAAAGCTACCATAATTTTGCGCAAAAATTAAATAAGTAGTGATGCAGTGTTGGTGTCATTAAAAAATTGGGTTATCCGACGTCATGTCATCATTTGAATAACGTTACCGCTTAAGATCCGCGTAACTTTGCATGGCTGACGCCACAACATACATAATTGGTCTATTACTTACAGTGGAACGTCCGAGTGGGCTGAACAATTCTCATTATAATAATTAAACATTAGAAACCATTCGCTCGCAAGATAAACGTGTCTAAGAGAAATGAGCGCGCAGCAAGGATTCTGTAACGCACATACGTGTGAGATGTCCTCGTCAGAGAGGTTAGTGGGTTGATGGCCCGCGCCAGCTGCGGGTTGCCCGCGCGGTTTATATTAATGAGAGAATCTCGATTTCTCTCGAACCCGATCAGATCATAGTACAACGCTACCAGCTGCCTCCGCCTACGTGACTAAACTTATCTGTGCAATAATGTGTATTCTAAAATTATTCAATTAAGACACGAGAAACCAACGTGTATACCTCTGTAATTCGTCTTTCTGTCGCAAATAGAAAACTTGTTGCGTTTTCAAGGCTAGGAAAGCTCGTTAGCATATCTTTGATCAACTTTTAAATTATTTGTCTTTACATATTCTTAATGTTTTCGTTTATTTGCTTTTCACTAAAAAGTTTTATTGAACTCATCCTTGATGAATGAACATACTCGTATTTTCAGTTTGAAGATGAGCACTAGCTTATTGAATTGCTCGTGCGCATTCCCAGTGCATTTGACCGAACAACACTCGTTGAAAGTATTTGAAATATTGGACCACTTTCCATGATGTAGCTCAGGGCTTCACATTCCAGTGGGCAGGTGGAAATTGCATCGTTTTATTATTCGTTACAACTCGTGGTCTTACAACGACTGTATGGGCTATTTAAATAAATAGATACAATTACTTGTAATAAATTTTCATCGAAATATCAGGTTTACAAGACTGTGGTACCAACGCCAGCAGTATTCGAGGCGTTTGTGGTCGTAGTGCTATCAACATTAATGAGTAATTCCCTGGTAATGAGGCATCGTAAAAGCTGTCCAAATTTGGATTACTGAACACTTCGGTAGTGAAATTATAAGCAACAAAAACGAGTACCCGCTTTTACAATGTAGTAGGAGTTCATTAGTAGCTTTAAACAATGGCAAGAACGTGTAATCTCAAAGGCAATATATCAAGCTCACGCGAATCAAAAGTATAATACGTGTAATTTAAACACATCATGCGCTTACCTACATGATTTTCTAACAAACTTTTGTTTGAAAAAATCATTCGATCGTGTACGGAATGACTCTACTAATGATCAGTACTGTGTAAAACGTGCGATCTTAAATAACGAACGTATAATCCAGCCTAGTTTTCTCCGCGATTAATCATGCTAACCCAATGAGGGGCTAGAATCTAAATCCTATAATTTTGTAGCATTGTTCAGGGCAGCATGGACTCGAAGCAATCGGAAGTAGGTTTGCAGTGCGCTCGTTACATCCGCGTCTTCTTCGGCTGTCTTTGTTAGTACAAGCTTAATCCAAACAATGAAAGATAAGGCTTAATAATTACTATAATAAAGATTATTTGAAGCTGCGTGTTGCGGGTAAGACGACCTTGTAATGTCGGCTATTAGATGAGAGTGTACTGCGGTCACCCGCTGTATTATCGACTGCGACATCGCAATTTGTTTCTATTTCTGCCCACACCATCCTTTGTGGTGTTGTGTGCAATTACATACATCTCCCCCTTGCCTTTTGATTACTTTCGAGGTGGTTTCACTATTTTTTTTTATTGTCATTTATTTTTATAACTTAATGATACATTTACTCAACGATTTCCCTTAATACATTGTACGCGTGCGTATTCCTGGCCATTAGGTACTACAAAATATTAAATTGTTCTTAAGAATCGCGGTTGATTTTTTAATAGCATCTTTTTTTTATACTGCCTACTTATTATGTAAATACTCTGTAATTTATGCTGTCAGTCAATAATAGAGCTTAAAATATCTTCCTTGCTTTATTTTTGGCATTTTTTTATTCCGAGAATCGTTGATTTGTCTTACAATACAAAGTTACTGTCTTCATTAAAAATGCCTATTATGCATAGTGGTAGATATTTATCCTATATATATTATATATTGATATATAAAGTCAATTTATTCTAATATATTATTTTGTAATAAACAGAAGTCACCATCGGAAGTCGGAATTAAAATGTGTTGGTAAAATCAGTATATTCTATATCGAAAGTGAACTGGTTACCAACTACGGAAAGCGCTTTAACTGTATTCTAGGCCTCTTGAATTTCCCCTATAATGTTGGTATATCCCGGATATTGTCGCAGATGCTTTTACAAATAAAGTAAGTAGCCCATTCGACGCTCAGAGTTGACATCTACTCTCCTCTTTCGCTCTCGTTTTCTTACGCAGAAATTTATGTAAAAGTTTAAAAGTATAATTTAATTTATTTTTATCAAATAATTGACAATGCACTTAAAGTACATATATGTGTATATATTCATTCAATAGTGCGCAGAAAACTTGAACTTGATTCAGATCGTAAAATTGTAGACAATCAATCAGCGCGGCAATAAAACCCTACTCGACACCAGACTGTTACCAAGCTATCAGAAAGGCGTTTACGAAAAGCAATAAACGCAATGACGACTTGGAATGAAGCGATGCTGGCTCGATGCGGGAGCACTGAGTGGGCGATATCCCTTAGTTTACATGAAACGCTTTGGCTTGCATTCAATTTATTTAAACTCAGCATAGGTTGATTCATCTGTTTGATAGCATCGATTTGAGCCATTAAAACTTACTTTATCGTCTATGTAACCAGGAGGTGGTCAGTAAATTTTGTCTAATACAGGTTTGTGTCCTGTCACATCCATGTAGGGCCATAACCGTATTCGCACCTGTCCCCCGGGCACCCACCCGACCGGTTTGATCCTTTCCCTTCAATTAACTATTCAACCTAGTGCCGTATTCTTTCTATGTTTTGTAAATATTACCTATTCGTCAGCTTGTGATCTTTCATTTATAAAATATTTTTATCTTTTGCTATTCGTTTTTATGCGGTGCAGTGAAAGCCCATTTCTTTCTAAAAATAATACATCATCATTCGAATAGGTTACGGTCTATTTCTTTCAGATTCTATCGTTTTATTCAATTACTATTAAAGGTCGCGGAAAAAAAAACTAATATAGTTCTTCTTTTTATTTTACAGACGTCAAAGAAATAAGTTTTTGATTGATATCTATCTCCGCTGTTGCGAGTTTTTGCTAGTGTACTGAGTGGTGGGAGATAATTCAAATGCGTATTTTGCTCTAAATGAAATAAAGCAATAAATGTATAAGAGACTGTTGGCGCGGCGCCCCGGGCTTCTTGGCGGTGAAACTCTAGCGCATACATTGCGCCTGCACATTCGTCGGTCCCTTTTATTTTCAGACTACATCTGATATAAATTTGTAAATAAATTTCGTACTCGAGAAATGATTTATTTATCCCAACCGCCATAACATGTGTCTCGTTGATTTAATTACGATTCTGTAATATTAAAGCACTGACTGGCATGTCAATAGCAAACCGTTTCCACAACTTGTATGTGACATACAAGTGCGGACTAAAAGATATTTCAAGCGGCGTTGTAAAGCATCACACTCGTGACTTGATAGAGCATTTATTGCCTCTAATGGTTTTATATGGCCTATCTCGTAAAATCACAGTACAGTTGTCATTCTGCATCTCACTAGCTCGTAGCTGAAGGATTGATTGGTGCACCACAACTGAGAAGTCAAACTATTTATAGCATTGTATTGAAATAAACTTGTTATTGTAACGTAATAGATGATTTTATTGGCTGTTAGAGAACATGGTTATAAAAACGTTGTAAAATGTTTTAAATTTCTAAGTAATAATTTTATACGTGTGATATACATATTATATTTTACTATTATTTTAGCGAGTATTTATAATATATTTTGTCGAATTCCTATTACGCAAATGATACGGTCCGCTCGGCGGGCGTCATTGCGGCTTCGGTCGTGCGGTAACGGCATCATCAATCATCTGTAATTTGATTTCTATGCTCAATTATTGCGTTCGCGGAGGTCGAGGCGGCCGCATACTCCTTTTCCACGTACCCATGCACTTCGTTCCCGAGATACGTACTACGAAATTACACAAATATCAGTAGCTAAGCTCGATTTGAAAACAAAACTTAGAGAAACATATTTGTAGGACGTCATTCAAAAACGGCAAATGAATATAAGTTATCTCAATACCATAGGCCACTTTTCAATCATCGAGACTAATGCAGAATAAAATTCCATTTCTAAAGGTTCACAGTATCGTTTTTGAATATTTTCCTCTCTCCATTGTTATCAAATAACAATTTAGTTTTTACACAGTATCTCAATTTGTTTTTTATTAATTAACCTTATTTTGCGTCTGAACTACTTGGGTTTTGAAGTTTCAACAAGCAAAAAGCTACCGTCGTGTCTCGAGTAGAACACAATGGAGTGCCGTGACGCAGGCGCTAGACATGATAATCACAAGTAGCGCATGACAAGCGCGGCGCACGCGCGTCGGTCACGACGTCGCCGCTGCGTCTCCGCCCCAGGTGACACAGAGGTGTACCGAGCCTGCCGAGACTTACCGATGCGCTCACACGCGGCGACCTTTCAGATAAACATCTTTATACCCACTCGCCAAACTAGGTAATATCACTTGTTTATGCCGCCATCTATCATGACGCCGTGACAGACGATGACGGGTGCACTGCTTACACCCGGCATCGAGAACACGTCCTCTTACTTAACAACATAGTAGGACAGCGCTAACGACATACGCATTGGCTGTGTTAAGTGCTACAATCATGCTTATTGCTCTTTTATAGTAGGGCGTTGGAGTGAATGGGTTACACGTTATAGAGCATATGTTTGTAGGATGTTGATATATTTTCAGTTTTCTTGTTTTTATGATGTTAGTATCAGCGCGATTGAAGTTAACTGTCCAGCAAAGTGGTGCAATGTAACGGTAGGCAGCACGCCGGGTTGCGCACGAGCACTCGCCGTGTCCGCGCCTGCGCCTGCGAAGACCCTTTCACTCCTCATCATTCTCAGAATTCTTCAATACGCAGGAAAATCGAATTCGTTACTCATCATTTTTATTTGAATCTTGTTAATTTCGAAGCAAATGAGCCGTAAATTGCTATATGAATATACTAGCTTCTGCCAACGGCTTCGTCCAAGTGAAAACAGAAAATGATCCCAAGAGAAACATACTCCCGGAATAAAAAAATAATACGCCTGATCCTGGGTAAACCGTGTGCCAAATTTCATACAATTCCGCTGAGACGTGAAGAAATAACAAACACACATATGAACATATTCTGATATTGTTGTGATGATATTATTTAGCAGATATGTTCCTCAAGGTATCGAGGAACATCTTCACAACCTAATTGTAGTACAATTAGTAACATAAGCATAACTCTTTTCACTAGGTTAGCCAGTAGGTCACACAAAGATACACCAATAGAGGAGTTCTGCAAAACGATATGTGTTTTCTCTGCAAAACATATAAATACTAGGTTAATATTAAATACTGGAAAAGCATGTAAATGGATATTAGAGTTGAGCATAAAGCTGAGGTCACAGAGACAAACAATGCAACATAAATATTGCGGCACCATTAACGTTTATTTTGTTAACGTCCATGTTTTCAGTAAAAGTCTAGAAAATGTAAAAGTATTTTCTACTTACTACTAATAGCCATTGTAAATTTCGAAACAGTGTTCATTAATTTCTAAACGGATCATGATACACAGTTGCGTTCTCCGTCAGAGTTGACTGTTACCACTAATGAGAATTCATAGGGTATGCGTAAGATCGACCGAGACTGTACCATATTGTGTGCATATTAGGACTGCAATAGTGATGGAAAGATCGATTTCATATTATCCGCATACGGCAGCTCGCGACCCGGTCTCGTAAATACAATCTTGTATCGCGTCAGTGATACATCTTTCGATACCGGATGAAATATGAATCAGTAAACCCTCAAGAGTTATGATGTATGATAATGAGGTATAGAAACGAATTGGATGCAAATTGGTATCCAAGTAATAGCCCAGGTGCAGTTAATCTTTGTATGGTAAGTACTGTACTTGTGCTTTGGATATGTATATTAATCTAACTTATCAATCTTTCTTTAGAGCTTTTTGACCTCAGTATTTTTATGATGATGAATGAATGTCTGGTAAATTAATAGTAAATAGCTGATTTTGTCTTTTCGAGCCTAGTGGAAAGCTGTCGACCACAAGGAAATCCCACAGCGCTCTGTAATGACAGCAACATGTACGTGATAGATTCGATTTACAGGTTCACTTCAATCATCACAGCAGTAGGTGCGCGCGGAAAATTGCGTTGCGGCTTTACGGGCGTCCGCAGGATCGAATTCGCGACATTGATTACGCACATACAAAACATTAAATACTTGGTAAGAACAAATCTCGTTTTCATTTATTGAACTCGTTTGCAAGGTAATGATAGTTAACACCTCAATAGCAAGTGGGATTGAATCGCATTAGGCGCGTGCTTACAATTTGTACGAGCAACTTTAGTGTCAGCTATTGTGTTGTCATTGAACTTGTACGATTTATGACATAATGGTCTGTGCATATAATAGTTTCAATATCCTGTTGATTTAAAATGAAAGTAGTTTGATTTTATGTCATCAAAATGCAACTATTTATTCATGTATATACACGTAGATATACGAATAAAATACTGCATTATATTTCATAACTTACAAGATACCTATTATTCAATACAAGTCAGCTAATAAAATAACAGTTATAGTTATCGGCTACAGTACTTCCACACACATTATAAATAAACAACAAGTATGATTAATGACAACTACTATAAAATTATGCATTGAATTCTCTTTCGGATGTTTTCAATTCTCGCCGATCATTACACAATAATGTTTCAGTTCGATTAAGGTGCATTTATCACTTATATTTCGCTGTCGTATCTAATTTAATCGCTATGAAGACGACCGTTAGTCTTGCAACTGGAATTAGGAAGTAGAATGTATAATATATGTAGATGAAATCTGTGCATTCCATCTGTGCGCTCGTGTCGAGGAACGCAATGACGAAATTGCGTACGACATCGGTAGTAACTAATTGGTAAGTGGTCGCCACCTGTACTCTGCACATACCGGTCCACGAGTAACGGACCTTTATTAAACTCGTTACCGAACAAATTCATAGACAAGGCAATAACGTTTTAAAAACATGTAATTATCGAATGGGCATCATAAATCAGAAGCCTGTCGTAAATAAATGACTGTACTCAATATAAAGTGATTTAAATTAAGATGATGATAACTCCATTAAAGAATTCCCCATCGAGTTATTTGGTGGTTCCGAAATTTAATGAACCATCAGAATAGATTTCTGCCTGCTATAAAGATTTTACGGAGGCGGCGTCTACATACCATTCCTAATAAGTGATGGTGTTCAAGATAAACCTGTCTTACGTTCGAATCCTTATATTTCTGTCATGCATGTCATTTCAGGTATTTCTTACAAACACAATACTTAAGAATTTTAATGATATTTTAACCATATTGGTCTAAAGTGCGACTCGTCTTTGTTTCGAGTGTAACTGTCATAGTTTCTGGGTTTCATTAATGGACAAAATTTCAGACTTGTGTAATCATAGTTTCAATAGTAAATGAGATTACCTGAATTTACTCATATTATTATTTAAGTAGATACTTTTATTTAAATCTTTATTTAAAGAGTTTTTTCGCTAGTGGGAATATGTCACTCTGTTGGTATACAAATATAACAGTAAAAATAAAAAACAGTTAGCCATATTAATTATAGGGATTATTTTATCTGAAACAGGATTTTATAAATTAAGTAGATACTTATTTCACTCAAAACCTAAGTCGGGACAAAAAGTGTTATTACTCGTATTCTCGTAGTAGTATATCTGTACTTAGGTAGTAGCGCGATGAATAATGACTTTCATTAGAGGCAGCTAATAAATTGTCTGTTCGTAATATATATTTTATTTGTAACTTGTTCGTTTAAAATCTGTTTACATGCGCTCAGGTAATGAATGCGGACTTTTTGCCACACGTAAGGAGGCACGGGTATTGAGTTCGTTTTTTTTTTTTTTTTTTTTTTTGTGTGTGGCCTCTCGCAGGTCAACCTAGGAGGTTGTCGGCTGCTTAACCGGACTTGCCTGTGGCGGCCTCAATTCGAGAATCAAAGCCTCCAGCCAGGGCTTATTTAACTAAACTTAAAAACTAAGCGACTACACGCTAAGGGCACCCCCTGTGGGGTACGGACCTCGGCTTAGGGCGTCGCTGGGGGGGGACAGCAAGGGACGGGCTGGATCGAACAAAGGTATTGAGTTCGTGTCCGCAGTGGCATATTTATTACTAGCCTCGCGCGTTTTATGCTTTCGTAGTTCCATGCGTCTATCTCGTCTATTCTTCTTTTCTATCCTTTATTAAATTTAAATTTTATTTGCTGCTGCTCCTATTTCTCTTGAGTTGTTTATGAACAGGCTTAGTTTTACACGTGCTATGAACCTCGAGGTGCGCGTGAAATATGGATACTATCTGTCAGTTTTATTATTTCCTTCTACACGGGAAAGCTTTTTCTTGTTTTTGCAGTAACTGAGGTAAGATTGAACATAGACTTGGTAATGAAAGTTGTAATTGTAGTTAAGTTTGGGCACGTTGAGCAGGCGGGCCGGCGTTTGTTCCAGGCGCTATTCTGAGCGCGCGGGAGTGCCTTCGCCGGCGGCGACCACGGCGCGGCCTCCGCCTCCCGCGCACGTTGCCATTGTTACTCCTCGCGGCTGCCTCGCACCCGCACACGATACACCATGCACCACCAATTAAAACTTACTTTACGATCCCACTCTAAACTCTCTTCTAATGAAAATATTTTATACCACATAAATCCCATTGCTATACAGTACACGACCGTGCTTTATGATGGTAAGAACATTGTTCCGACTTGCATTCGTAATACAATTACATCCAGGAAATCACGATATTAGCTGCACGTTATTTTCAACTATTTGAATTGATTTGCCTAACAGTATCTTTGGGTTTTCAGAGCATCTAATGTTTGTGGCCATTGTTTTGTGTCTACGTCGCAGTCGTAGCTTATAAAAATGCTACCTTTATAAGAAGCATCACAATGCGATTGTCTCGGACGAATGCCCGTTATACTTGGGCGCCGTCAACGGTCATACGTTTTGCACGCACCATGCAAATGTCCAGGCGCGAACTGCGGGCTATCTACGTCACATTAAGCTAATATGTAATTGATTGGTTCCCGGTGCACGGGAGCGGCGACACACTCCTGTCCCACTGATGGCGGATGCAAAAACACTAATGTTATAACGGTGAACCAACTCTTCCGGCAAGCAATATGCCCCTAGGTGCTTATACCTACTCTTTTAACTCTTTACAAATTGAACGGCCGCTTTCAATCGAAGAGACAGCGCTCATGTGGCCTAAATTCATTCACTGCAATGTCGATACATCGACAAGACAGCTATGTGCATGCACGATATTAATCAACTTAACAATTGTGACCTCCATTAGAGATAAAACATCTGGAATGAGAACACTCGGACAAGTCAAAAGTGTTAAAAGTGAACATTTAAAGTAGGACGAGATCACCAGATAATTATCGTATGCACTCGAGATAAACACATACCGTTACGTGGTCGCTGATCATTCAAGTGAAAACATTACCATTTACATTAAAAGCCTATCAATTATGTTTATATCTGTTTATACTTCAGACTGTCAATCACTTTGCTCGAGAGTTTAATTATAATGCCACCTACTAATAGCGGTCACGCCTCTGACAAAAGCGAATTTGTGCCGCCCAAAAACAATTAACTGGCCACCTAAAAATTAAAAAAAAAAAAATTTTGTTGAATGATTAATGTTACTAATACATAGCAATCAACGACGGCGTGTATAGTTAAACACATAATTCATCTGATTAGGAATAACGGTACACATTGTGTTATAATGGTCTTTTACTTGGTTTTGTTTGCGCCCATTATTTTTGATGCTCCACAATTTAAACGGCGGAAGAGGTTCCGTTGCACGTGGGAGGTTCTCATTGAAGATTACCATTGTTTCATCGCTTCACAAATCTTTATCGCGTAAAGTTATCTTTTGGAAACAACCTGCAAGGTATTTAGGTAAGTATATTTAACTGACGATACAACTAATGTTTAGTCCATTAGAGTCGACAAGTGGTCTATTTGTATGTTGATTCGCATTTAGATTTCTTGTAAATCACTAGCTTCGTATTGGCACATTTAGATGGAACTTTGTTAAGGGTCAATACACTTACACTAGTGTCACGTCATCTTACCTACCGTTACTGGCGATTGATCGAACGTTTACGATGCTCGTTTAAGCACATCATTGCGCCATTCATCGTGATGCTATATTATTACCCAATAAACTAGGTAAATGATTTCTGCCGACAATATTGAATTCACTAGACACTGACCGACATACTTGACACTAATCTCTTAATGTTTACGCGTCTCGATGGTGAAGTCAAACAACCTGGTCGAATGTCCATACAAGTGTAATAGTGTTTTACAAGCACTTTACTCGGAACATTCCTTGCGAGAAGCTGGTCAGGTGCAAAAGTAAGAACTTTTTTATAGTGTTGGTATCGCGATAGTTTACCGGAACAAGCTCGCACGTAATTTAAGTGGAGCGATGTATTGCGGCCGCACGATGAGACGCGAAACGATGTCGGCGCGCGAATCCCGTTGGGGCGGACGCCATTACCGCCCACCGCACCGCGCACGCGTAGAAAAACCGACCTCGGTATAAAGATGTCGCGCTAAGATAACACTGGATGGACACTTGACAGCACCGCCTCCGAGCCGACCTCGACATGTTTATCTTTGGAATCGCGGCCTTACCGCGAATATCCAATTATGTTCACACAGATCCCGCCATGCGATCATATTTATTGTGCGGTGTATCCCGACAGCTTTGCATGCAAGGCGCCTCACAACGCGGCGGACGCGGCGACATTGTAGATTTCTAAACAACGCTCGTAAAACAAACAAGAACGTGAAAAGCTGTAAGGCGCAAACGCACGCAAACCAGAAAAAAATACGTTATATACATTTTAATGTGACATTATAAGCACCGTTAACGAGTGCGTTAAGACCAGTTTGATAATATCTGGATGCATACTTATGATGTATATCCCGGTCCGGTGAAAACTTTCGAAAGACTGGACACTCGAGCTATCGTGTCGCAATTTGCTCACGTAGACTGCACATGGGCTGTGTAAGCATCGCTCGTTTATCAAACACAAGCTTTTGCTACAAGTCGACGTCCTTGTTCGCGTAGGCTTAACAATCATCGCGAATAGAATCAGATCAAACAAAAAAATCTTTTAAATAGCAATTCCTAAAGAATATTTCCGTTCACATAAAAAAACTAACTCATTGTACTATCTCTCTCATAACAACAATCGAACTAATAAGTATCATGCCATCTCACATCCATGACTTAAAGTTATTTATGGTTTAACACATGAAATAAACAATTAGCGCAGCAGTAAAACTAATTGTTCAGTTAATGATCAAGCTGGCTCGACAGTGGGTGGTCCGCACTACATATAATGTGAGTCTTGAGTGCGCCTAGGCTAATGTCACTCCAGCTTTTCTCCCAGTATTATGTTTCTTAGAGATTGGCAATCAGCATAACGATTACAAGCGCTGTAACTCTTCTGTCAACTTTATCTTCCGCGTATGTAATGACTTTACAATAACTGCCCCTTACCTTATTCAGCCATGTTTGTGTAACGGAGCATCTAACTTAGAAGGTAACGCACGATTTGCAGATATCACAAGATACGCCTAATAATGCATTAGCTCGCTGTATGTTAATTGTGGTACGCGGGAGCCATAACCGATCGCTGAACATTACCTAGTATCACATACCGTAAGAGAGCTAAAGGTAAAGCGCTATCGTGTGGCATATCTATACAGGTCGCTCGCTATCTATTGTCAATTAAAAGCCTCTGGCGAGGATCTCGACCGCCTTTTGCTTGTTCTATAGGATGTACACGATTGCTTCCCGATGCATACCCTACGCCTCAGGGTGGATATTGCTCGGACATTTCCTGTATTACTACTTGTATGCCTGCATTGAACTAATCTCTATTCTGATTGTTCTATAAATTAACATAAAATCTATTTTAGTTTAGATTTGAATCGTCTCTTGATTGTTGTTCAATCAGGAAACAATAAAGGTACATGACGGCTGCTTTAAAATAGGTTTGCTTTATATTTTGTTGGCTTTGCTCATAGCTCCGCCTCTTTGATATAGTGGCTTAGGAATGACTTGTTGTTTTGAAATTACTGCTATTCCCCTGAGTTATTGCTTTACTGCATTTACAATTGAATAAGTTTGTTACTGCTTCCCGCGCATAGGCATACTAAAGATTATATCTACAATCTCAAGTAGATTATAATAGTTCCGCGTTCTTTTTTACAAAGACTGCCAACGAGCTTTAAAATCTATGTAAGCTGTTGAAAAGAAGATAACACAAATACCTACTAGTGCTGAAAAGTCGGACTAATCTGACGCAAGCTGTTAAAGGGTTAAATCCAATTGCCTATAATAGCTTAATAAAATAAACATCAAAGCCTTCGTTATTAGCATAGTTATATAAAATTAAATAAACATTACAGTACGGTACAATACATAAACTGGATAATATAGCTTCTGAATATAAAATTCGAACGATGATTACCTATTAAGATAAGGTATGGCGGTGCGCAGACGCTGGTAAGATTAACAGTGTCTAGGCGTTGGTAACGAGACTATCGTAATTGAATTAACACAAGAACGTCACGTGTAGGCTCGCGCTTAGGGTTACCATCCATGCGAAATTTTTCAGGACTAATTCGCGGCATTTTAGCTCCTCATCCAAAACGTTCCTTGCCTTCACCCGAATGCCTTGTCGTTTTAAACGTTTGTCTTAATTATAAAATTTAATAAAACTAAAACAATAAATATAATTTTACAAAAAGTACGTTGTCCGGTGTTCTTTTTTTTCAATGGTCTGGCTTTTTCTCAATCAGGACTTTTCATATTATTTAGAAATGGTAACCCTACTCGCCGCCTGCGCCGCGAAAGTGATTCCGTGATTATAAATCAGATATCAGACAACGGTGATAATTGAATTAGCAGTAGCTTCATCATTAATTAATTTAGCGGTTAACACATTTTGTTACACTCACTGTCCTCTCCGAAATCGAAATAAAAATGCGAATAAGTTGCATCTTTAAGATGCAACTCGACATACATTTTCACTGTTTTTCATACAACCTCTCCTATGCGATTATGATGTTATTACACATTTTTAGGGTTCCGTAGCCAAATGGCAAAAAACGGAACCCTTATAGGTTCGTCATGTGTCTGTCTGACCGTCCGCATGTCACAGCCACTTTTTTCCGAAACTATAAGAGCTATACTGTTGAAACTTGGTAAGTAGATGTATTCTGTGAACCGCATTAAGATTTACACAAAAAATAGAAAAAAAAAACAAAAAATACTTAGAACTGAAACCCTTTTTTTTTTTCATCAAACCCATACCTGTGGGTATCTATGGATAGGTCTTCAAAAATGATATTGAGGTTTCTAATATCATTTTTGTATATACTGAATAGTTTGCGCGAGAGACACTTCCAAAGTGGTAAAATGGATGTCCCTCCCATCCCCCGTAATTTCTAAAATAAGAGAATGATAAAACTTTAAAAATATATGATGTACATTACCTTCCACCGAAAATTGGTTTGAACGAGATAACTAGATCTCGTTCAAACCAATTTAGTTGTGTAGTAGTTTTTTTTAATACGTCATAAATAGTAAACAGCAATTTACCTTTTAAGTTTGTACGGAACCCTCAGTGCGCGAGTCCGACTCGCACATGCCCAGTTTTTTATTAGATATTTTAGAAACACAGTATCTTGTGGATATTATCTAGGCTTCTATTAAAATCAATTAATAAATTTGTATAAAACGAATCCAGTAAAGTCCTCTGAAAATCTGCTATTTTGCATGAGCTTTGACACTTCATAATTTACTCAAAAATTAAAAAAGTCAAAAAGTATAACAATAGAAGCCTTGCAAATTTAATCAAAATTTTGAATAACGACAATTTTTTTTCAAAAGCTTTTAAAGGTTTAAAAAAAGACTTATTTCCTGGAACAAGTTTTGTAAAATATTCGAGTAAATCACGGAATTACCGAATGCTGAGTTTTCAGGCGTTATCTCTCTTTTTTCGCTTTGCCTTTTCGTCAAACATCGCGTTGGATTGCGTTAGATGAAATAACAAGCTTTAATCCATGCTCGATTTTGACGATAGGCGAGTGAAAAAGGACCCTCTTAAAGCGCGTTATTGCTGGTAAAATTATTTTACGATCAAATATCCGTAATTATGAATGAAATTATTTGCACAAATAATCTGAAATGCCATTCATACACCACACATGTTTAATATATTCTGCTCGTGATTTTCTTAATGGGTAAAGTTTAAGATGATTTTATCTCAGAAAGTATAACATCCCGGAAAGAATTTAAGAAAATTGTTAATGATTGTAAATGAGGAGTAATTGCTTGGTAAAGGAGCGAAATTGACGTACCTACATGCATGCTTTCATATGTGCACGCTATGTGGGACAGAGGTTTCAATGGAAGGTAAGTACGAGGTATTTTCACTGCTGTAAAACGGTAAAAAGTAACAGGATAATGTTATACACAAACCGGTTCATATAATTCGGAAATCGAGGTACTGGCCAAACTCTTTTCAGTTTTTTAGAATCCTCCAGCGTTGTGTGTTCATTGGAATTTACTGCCCACATGTATATTCTGAGAATGCCGCGATTACATTTTATTGACGATTTATTTTATTATTATTTCAATAATCCTGAGGAAAATCGTTTCTTTAACATTATTAAGACTTAATTCACTAGTCTTGAATGGCATGTCTTCATTCTTAAATAAATTGAATAAACATGCTAACTAAAAGCAAACACTACTTAGCACTAATAAAGTGCTATACAGAAGTTTTATATCTCATTTATATGGACGGTGTATTAATTCGAGGTAATCAATCATTAGGGCAGTTTTTTATTTGTATGCAACGGTAAACCGTATACTCATCACGACGAATGGTTTCGTAACATCCGTACATCAATTCTGGTAATGGTTGCTGCATTAATAACGATACACGCGTACTTACCGGACTATATCGGCAAGTCATTTAGTAAGTAACATCAGAAAAACTAACTGTACGTCTGTTTGCACTTCGGTGCCTCTGTTATTTCTTTTTGATATGTTTCTGGATAGTTTGACAGCATTATTACAAGTTGCCATGCTAACATATCTCATACATTCACCGTTAAAACACTACTGAAACTATCCTAATCAGTGCTAATAATTTAAATTGTATATTACACGGAATTTATTAAATATAAGGCTACACTAATTTTTATAATGGTTGCAATAATGGATAGTAGAACAATCTTTCGAGACGAAAGGTGTTATTTTCCTTACATTTGCTCTAAGTGCTTCCTCTACAGCTAATAAGACATAATGACGTGTTATTTCTGAAGATTCACGAATTCCGATCGTAGAAGAGTATAGTACGGCGGGGTTACTAACCTTGCAGCTTCGCGACCGCTACCCGCTGTCCGCCACCGCCGCCGTGCTGCGATCAAAACAAAAACGCCGGTTAATTACACAGTTTACACGTGAATGTATCTCAATTATGACATGTTGGATTATAGACAGGTGACTGTAATGACACGGCCGCGCGTTCTGTGCGAGCACGGACCCGCTCGTGATTCCCTCATTCTGTTCAGGCACAGAGCAGGTCCGCTTCCCCGTATCTACTTGTAATTACGAACATTTTGCGCTAAAGAATTTCCCGGAATGCTGCCTGCACCCATAATTCTCTTCTCTATTTACATAAGTAAAGCCATTAGTTTTGAACTAGACCTTGCGCCACGGATGCGGCTGTTTACGACATGTCAGTGATGGTAATAGCAGATAACCGCTTCGTATTATGTAACACGTTTTGTAACAGATATTCGCCTGAATGTAAAGTGCACATTACTTAGTGTTTATGTTACCTTAATGTGGTGAAACCATGTTTATTTAACGTTTTCTGTAGCACCAACAAGGTTGTTAATTAAATTATTCAGGCTTTGTTTGTGGGACTGTCCCTTCAGTAAACCAGGAGGTGGCAATGGCCATAGTACTTTACATAAATTATGCTAATGAAATAGTAATCTATTTACCTTTTAAATATTGAGGTTAGATAATACTGTTAACACAAACTAATTATGTAAACATTTTAGATACTAACCTAAATTTAAAATACATGGTCGGCGTCGTTAAATATATATCTGTTGGCAATGAATTATGTAGAGTGCCGCTTACTGGATTCAAAGTTACTGGAAGTTATTTAAATTTAACATAGTTTCGCCTGAGAAACCATTCTGATGTTTGTCGGAACTCTTCACTTTTGTATTCTGTAGCGATATGGGAGAGAATCGGCCGATTTAAATATTAACTGTATCTTACTTGGCCACCACTGGTACGATACTTGAATTAAGTTGTTCTACGAAAGTTGACTATAAACTTCCTCTGCTTTTGTTCCAGAGTGATGTAAATATATCTTATATATCACCTCAATTTTAAAGCGGGACATATTTGGTATGTACTCTAGTATATTTAATTAATACTCATAGTTCTTCCGAATAGTTAATATTTCCACAGTAAAATCCATTTGGTCGTAACCAAAATCGATCTTAAGAAGTAATAATCTTGATTTATCGCTTAATAATAGGCAGACATACCTAAGTGTTTCCGATGGATGTGTGCCCGTGTTTGAGATATGGAACGAAATACGTTACGTATCGCAAAAAACTAAAGTATATGAATATAATTATGACAGGGATAAAATAAACAGTGTACCTGTTTCCGCTTCAACTCTAATTAAAGTACAGTAACCGATAGGAAAAAAATCTGATTTATACACGTCACTTTGCATCGACCGCACGTCTTTTAAATGAAACACATGCCACTTATCTTATGCCAACTCAATTTTCTCAATCTGTTCCATTAATCAAATCACAGCTCTACATACGTTACGTCAGGGGGCTCGGAGCAGCGGTAGACTCATCGCGGTCCCACGCTTGAGCAAGCCGGACGAATCGTATCGCTAGAAAAAGTTACCGATCAGTCAGAAGTATTCTTGACTGATCCTAGTGATCATTGAACCTTAAACGGCACTTCGACTCCCATAGATTGTTTTATAGCTAAGTAAACACGCTCGACTGGCTTACAATCGCAATTTCACAGTCAAATAACAGAAACAACCACACAAAACCACCAACCTACACGAAGAAACCGAGAGTACTTGCAAGTTTTTTCATCTCGTCAAAAAACATTCCCAGTTGTCTTGGAACAAATACAATTATATTTACAGTTACAACAAAAAGTCATGGTTTTTATTTCGACGTAAACGATAGTCTTACTAGGTTTACACATTCGATAACTTGTTGATTTATCGTACTCATATATACATATGCAATGAAATAACGGTTAAACAAGTCTTTAGATTGCTTTTATTAATCTAATGTCAACATATCTTTAGAACTTTCAACAAGTAATTTCATTGCATTGACTTTACGACTTTTATCTAGGTGGATCATGCATATTTATAAGAGCCGTCGAGCCTAGTGAGAAACTCGCAATTCTTACAATTTTTATATTTCTTGAACGTTAATTAAAACATTCGCTTCATAATTAAATTAAGACGTCTCAAAATGTATGTCTCTCTAATATCAAAGTGCAATGGTATTTAACGAACAGTTTTTGTACCAATCTTGTGGGTTTTTTTTGTGGCTTTTTTAATCACATCTCAACTTCGGTAGCTAATACTAACACTAGTTAAATATATATTTTTTGCCGACCAATGTGGTTATTTGTTTAGACAGACAAACTGATATGTATCAGCAGCACTTTTTTATCAAGCCAATACGTTTATGCATCGTATCAGACGTTATTTTTAATTTGGCCTCATTATCGAGATCAATCAGTGAATAATGTATAAGTGTGATAGCAAAATGTTGTGTGTCATGATTGATTTTCTGAAAATTACAGCTAACATTATATTTTGGTTGTTAGTTTGGGCGTGAAGTATTAAATTCTACAGCAGTTATAAAAGAATCTGAATTGTTTGAAGTTATCCGTTATGTTTGTTTAGTGGAAGTTCAAGGTTTGCAAATCTATGATGTTCCGTTTAGTTTCGGTTAGTGTGAGGTGTATATCGTGGTGTTGCTCGTCGGTGTTCTGCTGTAGTATGCCACGTGATTTGACGTGAGCGGCGATACGGTTGGGCCGTAGTTGCGCCCGCGTCCAGCGCCTTTGCGCGATGCCGGTGCACGCCAGCCGCACACCATTTGTCAATGTCGCACCAACGCTGTTCTCACATGACTTACACTAGGAAGTATTTTTACTTCCATTACGTAAAGATCACTACTGAAGATGCCTCCGGCCAACCATTGTAATCTAACGTAGTAAATTCACATTAGATAACGGAAATCGAACTAAGAACATGGATTGTTGCTCATGGATTCGTGCCCTTCTTATATCAGGATTTAATCAGATGCATTCAATTCACGATTCCACGTTGCTACTAGCACGTACATATTCACATTAGTGCGTGCTTAAAATCTTTACAACTGATAGTCTATAAGGGTTACTATCACTCGTTATATCAACAGTTGTCTACTTTTACCAATATCCTTTCGAAGTATTGGAAGAGAGGAAGTCAGGTCGACAACCTGTAAATATTGACGCATCTCGGAAAGGCACGCGCCTAAACACACAGACATATGTTGCTTCTAGAGAAATGGTTGTTTTAGAATTTAGACACTATATTTTATTAGTCACCACTACCACTAAACAGTAGTAACTGTATGGTGGCCTAAAAACTATAGTCGAATATATGAAGTTAAATATTTATTGTGTAATTTTTCTTAACAGATCTTATTGTGATGTGAAAAATCAATTTCGTGGCTCAACGCTAAATAAATATCACTCACCTACATTAATAAATGTCTAAGATGAATTATTGTGCCCATTTGTCGTTTAGTGTCGATTTGCTGAACAGTTATTGTCACAAATTGCGTGCGCGTGTGAGTGGAACATGAAAAAGAGGCAGTGTTTTGTTAACGGCTCAAAATTCGCGATTTGTTGCCTTACGAGATACCAAGAGAAAAAAAAGCTTCAAATCGCACATATAAAGCTCCAGCTGTGCCCTCGCGGATTCTCCCGCGTTTTTTGTTACTGCGCCACTCTCGTGGGTCACAGCGCCACGTTATAAAGCCTCGAAAAATTAGCTGTCTAACACTAAAAGAGTATTCCAATTCGAACTAATAGTTCCTGAGATTAGTGCGTTCAACCAAACCAATTCTTCAGCTTTATAATATTAGGTATAGGTATATTACCTATTACATGACTTGATTGACTCGTTTGTTTTTAACCGACTTGAAAAAAAGGAGGAGTTTATCAATTCGGTTGTATATTTTTTTATGTGTTACCTCAGAACTCCGTCGTTTATAGACCGATTTGCAATTTTTTTTTTCCCCTACAGGATATTTTTCCTAATTGGTTCCATTTTTTTTTAAATCCAGTTCTTATGATGGGATCCATGAGGAAACGTGGGAACTCCTCAAATATTATAGGCGACCATATAGTGATTTTGGTATTTTCATCGAGAACTTAAGCATTTACAGTCAAAAACTAACATTTGATTATGTGGAACTAATGAAGAAGACCAGAAATGGCCAACGGAACTTCATACTCACATAGATCACTATGAAGATAGTTAAGCGACTATTACAATACAAATAAATAGTTATGTTATTATTGAAGTGACCTGATGATGATGATGGGCCCGAAAAATGGGCAACGTAACTGTAATTAATCTATGTATCCTAGCCGTGTTTGGTGTTATTAGAATTGTCATGATATGCACTTTGGCTATAAAGCACTATCGAACTGATCTGATGATGGAGCCGGAAATTGGAAGGTAGACACGGGAACTTCATAATAAAACAATGTATCCTAGCAGTGTTTGGGTTAATTGTAATTGTCATGAGAAATAGGCACTCTGGTTATTAGTGTATCACATCTAAAAAGTATAAAATGTAATAAAAATTACAAAAGGAAAAATAACTGTCTTCACTAAAAAATTAAATTAAAATTATTTTGATTATTTTAGTGTTTTGTTTTTTTTTTTTATAAAAAGTTTTTTATTATATACAGTACATGAATGTACTAGGTAGACGAGCAAAAGAGGTATTTAATACCTTTTTAATGGGAAAGGGTAAGCATGAGAAAACTCACGAATCATTAATCGTATCATATAACGGGTGCTACTTAAATGGGCTCGAATCTGTAAATCGATAGATGGCCCGGTCCTGATATCCACGTTCTCGACAGCTCTCCAGTACGTCACCGCAGCACCCACGCAGCGCAACCGTGTCGCCTACCCGAGCATAAATATAGCCTGCAGAACTGAGAACTCGATAACTTGAAAGCGACTAAATGGTCTCACAGTCCACAAAACACTAGATGGTGTGGTTCATACAAAGCACGTTCAAAACAATAGAGAAATAAACCATGTTCCATTTTCCACCTCCGCTAAACACGACCTATAACATTCTTCACTTCACCCAAAGACAGTTTACTTATCTATCTCGCGTGCTGTCCGTATATTGGACACTACACAATCTAAGAAACTTCAAGTCGAATTATTTTTGAGGTGAACGAACGTAATGTAAAAAGACACCGTTGAATCGGAATATTTGTTTGGCAATGAGTTTTGTATAATTCGATTAAATTTCGTAAGTCGGCCGTCGACCTGCGCGGGCGCTGAGCACGACGCTATTTTGGAGCTATGTCTACGTGATGCCACGCATCTTTTACAGCCACCGTTCCACTGGACTGCATTACTATTGGTAGATTTCACAGTGATGGAAAACGTGATTGTGTCTCGAGCCATTCCGATTCAAAATTTCATGGAACGGTTTTGGCTCGATGACGCTAATATATAACGTAGAAATACCTTTGGCGCTCCCAATGATGGCGCTTACTTTGTGGCCGAAAGTTTTAAATTGAAACCGTTATATAGATGAAAATATTAATTGAATTAACTTCGTAACATCAATTTTATGTTCATCGCCTTTCAAATCAAGTGTCTGTTAAGTTATTAAGGATTTTAGACAGGCATAAGAATTATGATGTCTGATGTCACAGTTTGCTTTTCGTAATATTAAATTTAAATTATGTGACATCGAGCGATCATATCGGCAGTTGGCCATAAATCCGATCCTTGACTTGAGAAAATTACATTGAGTTATTCTCTACAAGTTGGCCGGAAGACAAGAAACAAGATGATGGCACAGGTGATCGAAATAATTCAAATATAGTATTACAGTGTGAAAACTGAAAGGTTTTACGGGTGTATTTGATAAACTGTTAAAGGAAATAACGTGAGAAGTAACCTAAAACAATGGTTACGAATTTTAGCAGGCTATATTAAGAAATTTTAATGAAAGCAAAAAAGAAAACACACCTAAAGCAAAAAGCATAAAAGTGGCGGGTACTGCTAGAATCATCTTCAAAGCCAACCGTGAAATTTGCTACTTTGCTATTGAATTACTACGAATTGGAGTGACCGAAATGCTTTTTCTAAATAGAACCACTTTTGTTCTTGTTCTTGACCTTGTAACTCAACATTTACCATCAGCTCGTAACTTGGCAGACTCGCTGGCGGAAACGCAATGTAACTCATTGTTAGGGACTGACGGTAATTGTAATCGTTAGGGCTGGACGAAGCGATCAGCGATGTGAACAAGGTTATGGGGTTCTAATTGACAGATCACAACGACGGCAGCGGACACCGTAACCGCCTTTATCCAGGCTAACTGTACCACTACCGTACGACACGGACCGCCTGCCGCTTGCTTGTACCACCACCGCAACGGGAAATGCCGGGCGTCGCCGTCCTCAACCACGTCAAACTTCTCTTTGTCGCCACACTCATTTCCTCAAGGAACCGCACTTAATAAAACCACAACAAACAAAAACTTTCGACTAATAAAAACTAGAACTCTGTCCGCCATTCTCACAGTAAATACACTGACGAGGTCAACTGCGGTGTATTGCCGTCGACGTAAACTGTGATATCGTCGCCTTGTCTCATGGCTTTCCATATTAAAAATTCCACCAGCAAACAGTTTCTGTGTCATCTCTATTCGAGATATTCGCCGTGTCGGTTGCTAAGTGAAACCGTCGCGAGAATCTTTTATTCTCCTTAATGCGAGCCGTTTCGGCTCTTGTTCGGGATCCCAGTGTGACAGCCATTATAATTCCGAGTGAATGTGGAAATATACAAAGACGGCTTTGTACCCACCATAAATATTTATGAGTAAGTGCCTATTTTCTACACACGTGGGTCGGTGGATACGCACGATACCACCGGCCTAATTGGATGTCTGTAGGCGCGAATTTGTTTCACTCTGAGGGGAATTCCTTATTTGTGTCTGAAAGTAATTTATAATAGCGAAATTTCACTTCCTAGCTGATACACCCTCGTATTTATAACGTCCTCGTTGTATTTGCCACAAATTAATTATTTAGCGGTTCACTTAAGGTTATATAACGATAAATGCATTGAAGATACTAATCCTACTTTCTCTTAACTAGTTTCTTGAGGCCACTATCAGAAAGTAAAACCCCGCTATGTTGGCGCGAGCCCCGTGTCCTGTTGACACACAAATTGCTATGATAAATTATTCTGGAATACTGATTTCTATGACACTCATTTGTATTTTTAGATAATTTTGACGCAAAGAGCAGTTTCAAACTCATGCTATTTTAAAATTCTAAATTCAATTCTTAAGAGAACAATGGGGTTTTTCTTGAAGACTGTGAGAATTCTGAAAATTATTCAGCTAAGTTTTTAAAAGAAGTACTTAACTTGAAAACAAGTCGTTAGAGAAACGACTTGTTAAAAACCTAGTTGCTACCGAGATGTTTTATAAATAAAATAGTTAAAGACGAAAACTGAAAATATCTCTTTAAATCAAAATGTATAGGTGCCTGTAGTGTCACCACGAATGACCTCAATTCTGTGTATCTAAGTATGTTCTCGCATGCTCGTATATCTGGAACGCGGGAACGGTAGTGCGACTGTGGACGGTATGCCATCTTGCCCCGTCCTGCCCTGACACTTGGCCTCTGACAACTATACACTTGATATTATACCGCGCAAACCATATATCTTGCTTACCCAGAGTTATGGCTTCGCGTTTCTAATATATCATACAACTTTGATACTTCCTGTTACTTGAAATACTGATCTGAATATAAATAAGCAATGTCCGACTATCATTCCATGACAAATTAGAAAGACGCTTTATTTTATTGGTTTTAACTTTGATCAGTCTTTTGTTTTCCAGCGATTTAATGTTCCGGTCCAACGATCAAACGTTTTGTTTAGATTTTATTCGGCTGAATCCGCAGGTGGTAACTGTTGCGTTTAAATTAATTTATCTGTGTAGCATTTCCTCTAAATGTGTTGATGTTCGGCTATGTTTACACATGGACGAGGAAGAAAAATAGCTACAACTTAACAGGCTAGGATCAAACAAGGGATCACGTTGTCTCTTCGGCTGGGTACATGTTTGGCACACTTTCAGGAGGTCTCGGTTACAGCGGCGACGTCACGTTTCCCATGTTGGGAATAGTTTATTGAAGTCATGATGTGACCTTAACATTGTGTTTTACGATTGTCTCGTCACCGGTCCGCGCACTGACATTTCAATAGAGAAGGTGAACACGGGTCGCGGCGTGACGCGCAGCACGACGCCCAGCATGGCTCACCACCACCTACACATCGCACAACCGTCTACTGTCAACACCACACCTATTTCGCATGATTGCCGTTATTTCTAAACACTGTCAGGTCCCCACCAAACTCCTGACACACGTAAATCACCACTATCCGACGAACAAAGTGAATGCTTCATCTTTTCGATAAGTCCTAAAACATGGATACCATTTTCCAAATTGACAATGCAACGGCACTCCACCAGAGTAGTATTAATTTTAACTTTATATTTGAATTTCTCGAATTACCTTCAGAAGCTTATCGGCGTCGGTGTTGACTTAAATTTGCATCTGGGTAGTATTTTCTCGTCGCCAGTTCGATAGTGTGTGCTCACGATTTAACGCTAGTATTAATGCATTATTCAGCGGGGTTTTCATTAGACTGTCGCTATCGGCGCGGGCGATCGCGCTCTCGTTAAAATGTACGGATGGCATGACGGGTGCTCGTATTGGACGGGCACGCGAGTCAACCCTATCGCGGCTCAAATTCAAATCACTGAAAAACTTATTTGCAGTTTCGCATTTTCTGTCGCCTCGCTTCGTGACACACGTCAATCTATATTTGAATCCACTACGTGAAGTGGAGTAGTTATTTTGCCGGCTAGAGTGCCGTTATTTCATTTCAAGAGGCTCAATTCCGATAGCAGATTGTAAATAAATAAGACTTTACAGTACAAAACGTTAAGTGTGCTCACTATTAGGCAAGGAAGAGCTTTCTAGATTAAATCTTGCAACTTTTCAGTTTTCTTGTTTCAAAATGCTCACTGATTAAGAGCTAGCGATAAAGCTGCTCTCAATGATTTAGTAGGTATGTGCGCCTACAACTCGTGCTTACATTATAAATGTTTTTCCCTACTCGTTTATCTAAACGCGCACATGTGGTTATCGCATCGAAATTCTTTGAACGCATTGAAGAAATGCAATTAGCAAGGCGAAGAGAACTATTAAATGGGTAGCTCCGACCAGTTTCAAAGAAACTTGTGCGTAAGGACAGGTTTAACAACCCTACACATGACACAAACTCGCGGATGTGGTATACTTTCGATATTAATGAGAACACATCCCGCATGCGTCGCCCTAAATAAATTGCCACCTTCTGCAACACACGTGCAACGAGAACAAATTCATTTTATGGGACATATATATCACGTGTGGTGACATTTTTCATTAAATGTTTTAAAAATATGAGGTTACTCGGTAGTCTTTTTTAGTAACTTTATATAAATATGTGCATACAATTATTTCCAAGACTATCTGTGGGTTTTAATTGATGCTGGCATCAGCCATTCCTAGGAACCATCACAGTCGAGCAAGTTCAATAATAACTGCGCGATGTTTTTAATTACCTTGTCAACGCGTAGTTTGAGCGATGTCAGTAGTCTGGAGCACCTGCAACAATCGGGACACATAATCATTAGTATTACATCAATTGATATGGGTACCTACGTAGTATATTACTTTGCATAGACTGTACTTTTCTACAATTATTCAATCGCATGAAATAAATGCAACCGCTTTGTAAATTGGAACCTTGGGATCTCTGTATAAATAAAGTCATTTAAGCGATATCTCATTAAACTTCTATGCTCATTTCTAAGTCTATAGCCTAAACTATAAATTGTTCCCTGGCAGGTACATATTATGAACTTATATGGACTTCATTTACAGAATGCCCATTCAATTAACTGACGCTGTAACTTTATTGACATAATAGTTTAGATTTGCCATAGGGCGAGTGGATTATAGACCTCGAGCACGCATGTCCTTATCTAGATTTCTAGATGGAGTCGGCGTCGGATGGTGTGCAAGTTCACGCCCAAGGCGAAGGTTTTGATGTATTTAACGTGCATATTTGCATTTTACGACCAAAGGCGGTCGTTATCATTTTTGTAGGCTACATCCGGACACATTGTGCATGCAGTGTGCAAATGAGAACATTATTTTAGTTGCAAATTAATCTAGAAATCTCTTGGAGACAATAGATCGTTTGTTGGCAAGCAGTGCAAGTATGAAGTGTGAACGTCCGCCGTGTGATGTCGGACGGCGCGACACTGGTGTAAACAAAGCGCTACACTGACCGGGTTAACCTTGAATGGTAAATGTGTGCGGAGTTTCGCCGGGGAAAAATATGCCATTGATGCAGGCGGCGTGCGTGCGCCGGGTAACGGTCACCACGAGCCGAATAAGTGGTTTAGCATCGTACGTGGAATGATAATGTTCAGAGCGAGACTTGTCACGCGATTGCACTGCCCTGTCACTACCGCACGCATTCAGAGACCCACTTTCTAACCTTGTGTCCTTGAACCATAAGTGTGCTTACGTTGTATACTTTGGATCGCTTATTTCCTTTTATCTCTTTAATGTATCTAAAACACTACTGTTTAGGATTACTTCCGGTGAAACGGATATGTGAACAAATTAAGTCAATTTATACCTAACTGTGAATGGTTAGACAATAAAAGCGATAAGGCAATATTTCGTGTAGCCAATTACAGTAGGGTGAATGTCGATGTCTTAGAGCGAACAATGTGCCGCTAACGAGATACAGCGCCCAGCGCTCAACGCGGCAAGCGGCACCGGTCCGTCAGGCCGTCGCTTGCCCAACACCTCAATTCGTTCTTTGTTTACGTTGGCAGGGTACTCGCCCGCGGAGCCCGATCTCATCCCGAACGCAATAAAGCTCGAAGCAAACTCACGACTCTGCAATGTCTACTCTTTATCGCCTGCGCCGAATGCTGTACGATCTTAAACGTATTTTAATAACTTCCACCCGCCAGTCGCCGTAATGGGATCACCATGCAAATGCCTGTGCCCATGCTGTACCGTTACATACCGATACCGACGGTAACGAACCGCCCCGTGAAATAAAGAAAGGCAATAATCGCAAACGGGAAATCCGATCACGCCGAGGGCGCTCAGCGGCGGCGGGACAGGTTCTACGGGGCGCATCCAGTCTAACGCTACAACTATGTAAAGTCTAATGCTTGCACCACACTTGAACATCGGACGAGTCTAGCAGAGTACCCCGCGGTTTAACGTCAAAAAACTTGAATGAGTCGAAGAAAGTGCCCTTGCAAGTTCCTGTATTCGATCCTATCTTAGATCGAATGAGGTAAGTTGTTAGTGAACCTGACGGACCGAGTGTGGATTTGAAGTTCCCTTTCGTGATATGGCGAAGCGCTTTCCCTGTCGCAACTCTGCGCTCTGACACTTGCACTCTTCCTTTCTACATTACACTCACTAGTGGAACGATATAATACCTTTGCTTCTAACTGTTATTACATTTGAACTAACCTATATGAAGTCTAATACAGCCATTGCGAGAAATGAATTTCAATTTTAATTTGCATTACATTTCACATAACAGTAACATGTAAACGTGCAGCGAATGAACAAATACAACTACGGTAAAGTTAATAATGAACATTTAACATTATAATTAGAGGGTACTTTTTACTTCATGGCCAGGTAATTAAATCCTTTGAGTGCCACCGGACGATGTCATCTTTTTTAGAATAAGTTTTCAATTCAAAAGCCGCTTCATCATCTCTCCTTGCAAACTACTATTACAAAATAAGATTAACAATTTTCTCACGTCCGCATCGAGATCGAGTTAGGCGACGACAACCTCTGCAAAAAGTAAGTTGGAAATCTAATAGAGTTTGTGGCAAGCCGGTTATTTGTGTTATTTTTTAGTTTCGCTGACGCTCAGGAGAAATGCTATGTAACGCTCGCGAACGAAGACGAAGTAACCTGACATTACAGTAATAACGCCGAACCGCCCTTCTGTCATTATTCTGTACACTTTCCTCGGGTAACTAAACATGAAACGCTTCTTATTCTTCAAGGGCATGTTCATTACAATTGCATTATAGTCTATGTTCATCTTTTGCTATAGGCATCCAACTTCTATATATAGATTGTATTAGTTAGGAACCATTTCTTGTCAATCAAGGCACATAATTGCATACAAATGTCATTTTAATTAGCCACCGGATAGACAGCGTTAGCACCTGATTAAGTGGCACGGATTATGTTGGATTAAGACTTCCTTTGATTAAGATTTGTTATGAATGCGTCGTCAGAGGCAGCGGTGCGTGACAGAACTGGTCTAACTGTAGGAGAGGAGGCCGGAGCGTGGTCAGCGCGTCATGCGAGATACCCCACGATTATTACATCTTTGATTACAACCTAGGACGCCACTACATCCTCATTATGTGAGCATAATTGAGGCTAAAATCAGGTTATTCTAACTAAGATGGCATATTAACACGTCTTCCCATGTTTTCAATATAATATATGAGAATTACAAAATACCAAAAGATGGTATTACTTGAATAATAGCGAAATTTTATTAAACCTTATTGGAATTTAATAATAATATGAAATAGGTGTCGGCTATCAGATCACAATCACATCGAACAGTTTAGAAAGAACACATCATACGCAGCAAGCACTTCTACTGATTAATAAAATTGTACAAACGAGTGCGGGGCAAGTTAATGAACACCATTAGTATTCCTTGTTAGTGTCATGTTATAAATATGATGTCATAAAAGAAAATGATCACTTGATTGGTGCGGAAGAAGAATATCGTTTGGTGTTTATGTTTATATTGAACGGCCATAGAAAAAGTTTCAGGTACCGTAGCTTGTAATATAATTATGTAAATAAGATATTGAAAAAAGGAAACTCGACGCAGGCCTTCGACAGCAGTAATAACTTGATATCTCTATACTGGCGGATGGCGAAGCTGCATGCAGCTTTTAAATGCATCATATTTATGTTCGTTATTGTATAAATTATTAATTTAACTTATGACTGTCATCAAAATTGTTGGCGGAGATGATAAAAATAGAAAGAGATCGTCGTTTATGCGAAATGCATGTTTTCAAGTTTTTAATAATTTATTATTAGTGACTATAACGGTTGATGCATCCTTCCTTGGTATTTTTGCTTCGGGCTCTTATTAATTCTGCGCTACGTCTGCTGAGGTGTTACGTAATTGCAAGAATGCGGCGGCATGCGCCTGGTGGACGTGTCGGACGTCGGACGGACGGTCCTGTTCGCATGTGAACCGTATTTATTGTAATTACGTCTCTCGGACGCTGACTCCTATCGATCGCTGCGACGGGAAGACGTCCGTATGAAACGATAACATCGACCCGATCTATGCGGCATTCGCTTCATTCAAGTAATTATATCAAAGCTCTTCAAATTGTAATCGAATAACTTTTATTTGGTATACAATGTTTTGATTGTTCTACCTGATCTAGACTAATAGGTATTATAAGAAGGTATTTTTTATTATTTTTTATTTTAGGAGATAATCTCTGAAAGTTCCTGGTCCGGTTACTAAATTTTTATCATCGATAGAAAGCTGCTTTATTTCTGAGTGACATTGGCTATATCTAATGTACGCGGGCGAAGCCGCGGGCAAAAGCTTTGTAACTCATAAAGTAAGCAAGTGTTGAAAAATATTGGTCAAAAATGATTATTAAAGTTCCAAAAAATCTTTTGCCTAGCTATGTAGTAATAACCAATGAACGAGTTATTTTATTGAAATGAAATAACTGAGCTTATTGAGCGCTTATGTTGATATAATAACGTCAAAATGCCTTCGTTACTAAATCTAATACTCGTAGGTACCTATTATAATGAGCAAGCTACTTGTAGAGGATGAGTGTCAAATCGTGACAACTTGGTCAAACGGATGGATTTATCCAACAAAATAGTTGAGCAATCTACATATTTATCAACCAGCATTAATTGGAGTGGTATTGGTAATAGTTTCCCGATTAATGCACGCGATCGTCCCTAGGTGGGTCTGTTTGCGTTATTTCGCGGTATCGCGCGCGCAATCGTAACCTCTTCCCACATAATTGGCGTGTGGGCGCGGCACTGGTGGCGCGTTATCCCGATCGCCGCCCACCAGCGACGAGGCGACGCCCGATTAGATAGCTCGGCCCCCGACACCCCGACCCGGGCAACACCTCCCGGCTCCCAAGCACCGACGCACCCCGCTAACTGGGATCATCTCCTGACAAGATCGCGAAACTCATAAAGCAGTCTCGTTACTTACACACTTACACCGCACGCGCAAGCAATTGTCAATAAACAGTAATTTATTGCATTCGGTAGTTTGCACCTGATTCATTCCGTATAAAATAATAAACCAATCAGACAGCGAATCGTGCTTTTCTGCCTTTCGTTTTTAACTTAAACCATTATCCTTAATAAGCTAGTGTATCTCACGAACGTTATGGGACAATAAGCCTTGGAGCTAACCCTTATTAGCGATAAGATGTGGCACCGCTCGGCCGTTACGCAAGACGAGATGCTGAGCACTGAGCTGAGTTGAGCACACGGTTCATTAATTGCGTATTGTCGACTGACCGACGATCACATCTAGTAAATCTTCCCAGAGATCTCACGACGTTCTTTCCGGCCTCTACGTGTCTGCTACAGCAAAATTCTCTTGTAAGCCGTGGCTAATAAAATTTAATATATGTACAGCGTAAATTAATCGGAAGCATCGATGATAGGCGTGCACGTTTATGCCGCCAGGATAAACACAGATAAACGCGAAGACCGTTAAGTTGATTTAGTTCGTCGGTTCCGCCCCTCTTTGGTCTTACAAACAATTATTGCAAGTAGAAATTTTATGTCCGAGACGTTTTCTGACTCATCAAATAAATTGAAGTCAAAGAAACTGAAAAATCATTTGAAAAATTTTAAACGCCGGAATCCTGCTGTCAAAAATTGCAGTGGATGACATCCTGGGCGGTTCTAGAATTCCATTCATAAATACAAGGAATGATAATGATTTACGTCCAGTTCTTGAATTGCGAACGCGGTTCTTTCTAAGAAGCTCCCTATAATTTAAACCTGGCTCGCTACTCAAACCACTCCAGACAAATTATGATTATACCTAATTCACTTTCTAGTTAGCGTAACAAATAGAACAGGATTTTTAAAGGATATTAGCTAGGTCTTATAAACTTATTTTTGTTTAGTCCTAGTAGTTGGTATAATTAAGCACCTTGTGTTGTGGAAACTATATTATGTATTTGTGATGATAAAGGTTTAAACTGTTAACTCAATACATCATGTTCGCTACAGTTAATCAATCTCTGCACAACATCGCACGCACGTATGTATCAAGCACAATATGGCTGACGTTAATTGACGAAATGCGAAGTGGTAGTGTTTGCGACGGCTGATTTATACGCGCGCAAATCGCTACTCAATTTGCATTGGATCTATGTAAAGCGCCCACTCCAGCACTCGTTACCGCGATCGTCGCCGACTTCGACATACTGGCCACCAGACCAATCGTCACGACTAAAACGAGGAATGTGTTATCTCTTATTTTTTTATGCCCACACTTCACCAAGTTTGCTGCACTGCACTATAGATTTATAGAATGCTAACATTTACATATTCCTAGTTTGAGAATTCTCAGATGTTTTATCAGAACTATCCAGTGCCTGACCTACTTCGCGACCAATCTGAACATACAGTAGTAATAAATGGCTCTGATAGAGCTTAAACGTATAGAAATTACTACATTTGTCATGACCACATTGGTTAAACGCAAACACAACACTGTAAGTTGTAATTTAATGCTGTGATAGGAACCACTGTTCGGTGGCGGTTAACATGTTTCTGCAAAGCCTAGTACGGATGTTGGAAAATACGGCGGTAGATAAAATCGCGTACATTGTATACGCATGCACATTTACAGTTAGTAGCTCAAAACGCAAATAAAATTAACGAAAGACAGCAGTAAACGACCGCACAGACACATATCCATTGCGGTGTAAAATAGCGGCGCGCGCAGCAAATGACATTCCACATTCATACCACGCCAAATAAGTGCGGAACGTGGAGCGGATTTGGGTCACACACTGATTCTTGGTAATAGAAGTGTGGAGTGTAAAGCTGTGGAGTTTCACCGCAGGTAATCTGACAGTCGTATGAGAGTTCCTTGCTAATTTACGGAGCGTGCGTTTCGGCCTGCGGTCACGCGTTGCCGACCGCAGCCGAATTCCGCTTCTGGGACGTAAGACGCCGCTGAAGACGACAGCCATCGAATAAAATGTCACCAATATCTTGTAAAGTGCTATACATCCGCGTCATTCCGCATTCTGGAAGACGCAGCGTTGGAAAGCCTCCCACAAGTTGAACCGATGACCTGGTGAGGGTCGAAAAAAGCCTATGTATGCTGAAATATTATATATGTATGTTTTACATGATATATAAAATCATAGTCTATCGAGAAACACTTTGTTTCTTTTATCTTTGAGATGTCATTATGATGTTACACACATAAACTATTATATTACGCTGATTAGTCCGTCGCGCTAGCAAACTACATATGTATGTTTTCTTTTATTATTATTTATGTATTTTTCGTTACATCACCGTGTCTATACAGCGTGTACACCTATACAATGCAACTCAACTAAACGATCTGCGCATTCCGAGTTCTAATGAATGTGAGAATCGACTCTAATATGGATATGACGGTATTATGGATAATTTGATGCAAATTAAAACAATAGTAAACGATTCTAGATTTCTTTTATTTAATACTGATTGCGAGTGAAATCGGTTTGATAAGTTGAATAGCAATATAAAGGCCGTGAAAAAGTAAGTTGAATGGTCATTGAATTATGTTTTACACCGGAACGATATATTTACTGTATTCAATTACTTTCTAGTCGTGTCATTACTGCTCATTTGTACCTATGCTATAGATCCCACAACCCCTTCATTGCAAGCACCATTAATTTCGCTGGCTTGTAATTTTTCTGTTATTTGCTACACATTGTAGTTACAAATTTGTGTAGTTAATAAATACATTTCAATTATAATTATATTATATTTTTTAATGGCACGTTCCGCTCCATGATTGAACAAATTAATAACGTCTGGATATTCTGTGAAGATTCGTGTATGACATAATGAACTAGACGTAGAAGGATAATTATCTACTGCATGCATATTCTAGCTTCGAACAATCTATAATTATAAACACGTGCTGATTTAAAGGCCAACATAATTTTTAATTTAAGTGTTTAAAGACACGGAATTGTGGCAATTACAAAAAATAGCTTAATAACGCACTGAAAAAAGTATACTAGTGCAATGGCGCCAGCGGTATTTCCTACAACAAAACGTATCGTAATGTAACTGTAACGTTAGGCCTGGATAGCGCCGAGATGAAGAAACAAAACATTAGCAGTGAGTAGTCAATCAAGAGACACGCGAATGTCGCTTAGCATTGCATCTAGTTTCACTTACGGTGCACGCAGTTTTTCGTCGGGAACGCGATCGCGACCGCGATCGATAGCTCACATTGTGCTCGTCGCGCCCGCGCTTGCATAATGTGTCAGTCGTGGGAGCGATACAACGCCGCGCCGTTATGCGACGCACGCCACTGGTACCGTTCCATTAGTGATTTTATTAGACGATTCGCGTGTATCGCCCGTAATCAATTTGAGCACATTGCAGGCGATAAAAGTCGCCCTACTTGCAACGTATTATAGAGCATAAAACGCTTTACAGCCACGTTCTCCATTTAAGCTCACACGGTGTTTCATTCCGGGCTAATGTAAAGCTTGCTGTGTATAATTTTGTTTTGTCCGCTTTATCTGGGACGCAACAGTATATCACGAATTTTGCAGATAAATCGATGCATTGCTATGAGAAATGATTGTATCTATGTTTCGATTTCAGGTTCCAGTGCTGATGTATTAATGTTCTTAATGTCTGGTATTATCCTTGCCGATTTGATCTAAGGAAATCTTGTTGATCACAACTGAAAGTCTGGAACTACGATCAGCTCTTGATTTTAGTATAAAGTCAATTTCATCAATATAGTGCTTTTTCTCGAAAAATATCCCAAATGATAATAAGCGACTCTATCGCTGTAATTTATTTTAGAATGCTAATATTATTTTTTGGTTTTTGCTTAGGACGTCTTCTCGTTAAAATTGACCGCAAACGTACAACGGTACTGACAACTTTTCAGTGTGATTTATTTGGTTACTTTTCGTCTATTCAGTGACTGAAAGCAATGCCCTCATTTTTTATCGCTCTCTAAAGTAGACTAAAGCCATAATGTTTAATTTTATCGTACGAATATGGAAACTGGTTTGCGGATTTCGGATAATTTATGAGACTATCAATATTTTGGTAAGGCGGTATCTGTGTCGAAGATGACTCAGCGGTGACCGCTCACACCCACGCCTATTGTCAGACGCAGCCGCAGGTTCCCTCATTTGCATACCCATCTCACCATAAACAAACATAAGCGACATTATTTTTTTTCCTGATTCATTTTCACGATGTTGCCAAAATATTCGTTTCATTTTACTGTTATGCATTTCATTTATTTGTTTTTAAAATTATACTCATGTTTACGACCGTGAGAGCCTAGATTAGCCTAGATATAAACGATGATATCATTGAGTTCAGTTATTTTTATGTTCCGTCACTTTCCTAATCTATTAATAAAACTAGTAGATATATTAATAATAAAAAATAGAATTCCGATTCAATACAATTCACAACAAAAACTCAGCACTTCAAATCGAATTAAAAATAGAGTCAATAACAGGTCAATAATAGTAGATAAAAATTAAGTTACGGGACACCTGTTAAAGAGGCAGTCAAAACTGCACGCACCCGCACCGCGGCCACGGGTCGTTCACCCCGACACGACGTAATTAAAATCCTTCATGGAAAGCACGCCTGATGGAATCCATCCTGACCCCGCGCACGACCGACTAGCACCGCCCTTTAAACGTTTCTTTATAAATAGGAGCAGCCCAGCTTCGTGTCCCTTCCACTACTATACGATACGGGAGCTACTTAAAAAAATAACCTTAATTATTCCGCAGTTTTAAAAGCCTTAACTTTCGTTTTATTGAATTCTTGTGTGTATGTATTTAAAAATCTGACAGCTTTAGAACGCTCGCAGATTGTGTATGAATAGTAATTACCGAGCTAAAAACATGAAGTTAAAAGGTTTTTATAATTTTAATTCAGTTTGAGTCAGTAACTACAGTTTTTCGAAACTTGTAACGATTTTTGTTAGTGATGGTGGTCTATTTAATTGATTTATTACCCATCAATTTGGCCTAAAGGTACATCTTGAAATTGATCACCAAATTAATAGCTGCGGTCAGTCTTAAGATTCAATTACGAAACTGTTCAATAAAACACTTGAATTTATACGATATCATTTCAATTACTTCCAAAAATAATTTAAATTGAAAAACTTATCAAATTCTGAATGACTGTTACTGATTTATTGCCCTTCAATCCGAACATCTATACATCCACGTCCATCCACGTAAATTGGAATATAGAAGTCAAATTGCATTAATTAAATTACAATCTATAAATACAATTAAAGAACAATGCCCACTTCCCATATATTTAAAACCTGTTAATGAAAGTTTATGTCTAGTAGAAATACTACTGGTAAGTTAAGAAAATAATGTCATAGTAGTCATTTTTCGATTTAAGCGCTAATGAGTGCGTTTAATGTTACTTTTTAATTTATGATTGGCCGCAGGTAAAAATAAAACGATATGGTAAGCAAATGTTGTCAAAAGGAGAAAATATCGAGGTCCAGGGGTGGTTAACAGGGTCGTTAAGAAAAGTAACACACACAAAATGGAACGCAAGAAGCAAACGCAACAACGAAGGAAAGTACTAATCACAAAACTGCAACACAAATATTTAAAAAAAACCGTTTCAGTCGTGCGAACTGATTTACCAAATATGCACTGAATTACCAATAATGCAATATGTATATATTGCATTATAAAATTATTTAATTCTTGGGTATGTTATTTTTAATTAATCTGTATTATACAAAGACTGATAAAAATATACTTAAAAATACTTCAAGTAGCAGTGTATAAAATGGAACATTGTAAAAAAAAGGGTAGTCAAGATGCGTTCAAAACACGATAATACGTTTGTTTACCCTTGACGTAGATTAATTTTAAAGATTAAAAATATAAAATCTTTTATTCCTATGGTTATTTAACATTGTGGTAAGCATAATTAACGTACAATTCAAATAGCCCGATTTTAATATTTATTTCATTTCTATACCTATACATAGTCAGGTGCAAAATGGCCATTCTGCATTTATAAATCAAAATATTAATTTACGGTCCCTGATAAGCTCTCACAACGTGTTACCTCCCCATACTTTAAATCTGTTTTCCCAATGACCGAAAAGATCGCACTTTCCCCTCATATCTACGCTTAGTCGTTCCAACAACTTAAGTATGATATCATAAATTAATGCAAAACAGAATCGTTATGTCTCTAAAACAAAAAATTAATTCATGTTCTGAGCGTGTTCTTATCTTTCAGTTAACTCTGTTTTCTTAGTTATCGACAATATCGCACTGTCTTCTCATATCTCCATTAAGTCCCTCCAAAAACTAGTGTAATCAATTGAGTGATCACTAGGTTGTCAAAAAAATAATTTACATAATTTAATTACTCTATTAATTCAGTCAAAATGTCTACAACATAATATAAAATCGCATTTCTGATGGCGTGTTCTTTCTTCATTCTTTAGCTTTATTTTCCAGCTATTGAAAATAATAATAATAATAATCCACAACTATCACACAACGTCGTCTTGTCTCAAGCTAAGCAGAGCTTGTGTTATGAGTACTAGACAACTGATAAACATACATATATATTTCTAAAAACATACATATTATAAAATATCACACGTCTCTTTATATCTCCGCTAAATCCCTCCGTAAAGGTTATTGTAATGTCAAAAATTATTTACAATAATTTAAGTACCCTATTAATTATCTTAAAATGTCCACTACAAAATATAAATTCGCATTCCTGATGGCGTGTTCTATCCTCATGATATCAACATTGAATTACAATCAAAATCTACGACAAAATATGAAATAAGTCTCGCATAGCGTGTTCATTCCTCATTCCTTAGCTTTGTTCACCAGTTATCGAAAAATCGCACTGTCTCCTCATATCTCCGCTAAGTCCCTCCGTAAACCTTAGTATGATATCAAAGTAATCAGGAAATCGGCACGCAGAATCCCCTTGTGCCCAATAATCGATGTTGATGGCGTGTCGCAAGGTATGCGCGCGCGCAGTCACGCTCACGAACTACTCGGCGGATCGCTGTTCTCACGTGACCCTCTTAATTATAATCTCAGGGCCTGCAATCGGGTCAACTTGATATGTTGATTTGTGCATCGAATTTCGGTATTTAGTTCATGTTTTTTGGTGAGAGTTAGCCGTTTTAATGCTGGGAAACTTGGCAAGTTCAATATTTTCTTACCGGCTCTTTTACTATTATTTCATGGGATCTTTATAATAGCCACCAATGAGAACAAGACTTATTACATTATTCATTATGACACAAATAATTCTTTAAAATTAATTTAGAAGCCGAAGAAAAAAAAATACTGGAAAATGCAGCATTCTCGGAAAAGTAGACGAAAATGCACCACATGAGCTTCAAAACTTCAAATCTTCGATTAAAAAAACTTACATCTTTTACTTTTTAAATTTATTTAATATGTTTTAATTTAATGAACAGACGCATGGCGGTTTCCTTACAAAGCTTTCATCTAATTTAACGATGAACTTAAGCGTTAAATTCGACTAATATCTTGATATCAAGTAATTAAAAGGTTTAAAATAAGATTTTCTGATGATGATGATTTTCTGAAGCATCTTATAAACATTACTGAAAGTATTCCTTTGAAATCTACTGTTTTCGTTAATAAAATATAGTTTTAAAAAGATCGCGAAGGCATCACAATAAATTTTCTTAATTTATCTTCCTTAAAATTTTCTTTAAAACACTTAAAGAAATGAAATGTAAATTTCTGTAGGCTGAGCTTTTTTACATATTTTGTCAAAGCTCCGGTCCATTTTACGAGAAAGTAAATCTTTCGTATTTTCATAATTTATAGTTCTTGTTAGTTATGCGAACACCCATAAATTGAGTGAGAACATAGAAGTTTATGGGTTTGCTGCGACATTTTACAAATTAAAGCTGTTCCTAAGCTCAAAGAAATCCGCCAAACTTTAGTATCGTGGGCAGCTGTACGAAAGGTCGTAAGTTGTAGGTTCGTGATCCAATTCCAGGACCAGAGTACCAACATGACTCGAGCCCCGGTCGTGCTCTTCGGGTCGTTTGTTACACTTTTGCGGTTCGCCAACGCTACCAGTTGTTCCGTGTACAATTGCGGACCTAGATACCGTAGGTAGCGAGGACCTTAATAATGTTCAAGTTCGTGGGAAAATTTTTGCTTTATTTTAGCTGCTTTTATGTAGAACTGTTTGCGAAGATTTAGGTTTGTTGGCATAAAACACATACTCGTACTAACGAAATTACTACAATTATGTGGCGCGTATGTCCAATTATCCACTTCCAATCAACAGTTTTCATAATTAACTCGTTATTTATTATTCATAATTTATATCTTCGTGTTCATCTAACAATATCGTTTGTTACCTGTTAACGATTATTCAGTCACTATTAAAATACGTTACGCACATAACATTAACTCAAAGTAAGTGCCCTCTGTTCGCTAAATTGAAAGCTTATTCCAGTGCCTTCGAAACTATCTTTAAGGATATTTATAAAACAAAATGCAGGCGTAGATTAGTAGGTACACTTAATCTTTTTGTGACCAAAGATTTAAGAATTAATTCGAAACAGAAAATAGGCTTTAATAATTATTTAGGAGCCGCCTCTGTATAATGTTTTTATTTATTTTTTTAGTTGGGTAATCATCAAATGACTTCATTCGCTCTAGGGTAGAATGGAGAGTGCGTGTCAGACTTATACTAAATAAAGTCCGGATGTTTACCTATGATAAATTGATGTACAATTTTATTTTGCTTTGTAATAAATTTAAAAGGGAATCGGGAAACAATCACAACGGCAGCTTTTAATTAATTGTACAATTCGATATAATTTTATTATAATGGTAATAAAAGTCAACACATCTTCTGCGTCTCGCGTTGATGTCTTTTACTAGCGCTGACCGAAGAGTTTTAGCCGTTTTCCGATTCATTTCACCACATGTCATTCGCTCTTATTTCCTAAGCCATCTTTCTTCTTTCCAGCCTAAAACAGTCTTTTTATGCAGTTTAAAGTATTTACTAACGAGCATTAATTCTTTAAAAATCTTTTCTTCGCCATTTTAATCGTACATCTTATTTGTTTTTACATGGCGTAGTTCTTTATTTAAACAGTCATTAAACGTAATTTGCAAAAGTTTATGGCTAGAACTTAAACGATGGAATAAATGATAAATCTTCTCGCAAAGGGAGCAAACGAAGCGACTCTAAATATAGCGCAATGCCATTATTGCTATATGCGCATCGAAGCTTATCGCTCTATACACGATTGAAGACAAGCTCGCGCGCATGAGCGCAAAAACCTTCCTATACCCTAACGGTACGCAATACACACTACTCATTTTTCTACGTTATCATCGATGTATTTTTCCCGAGTTTACGTTTCCTGGAATCGATTTTGGTTCATAATGTTTTATTGTGACTTCCTGTTTTTCTAAAAACCTTTTGTAATGTTTGTAGTAAATAAAAACTTACGTTGCGTTTTTAATTTTATGCTTTAATATTAACTTTCATTATTTAGAAATAAATAAATAGATATACAAATATAAAGCACTAGCTACTGTCATACTTTTGACAATTTTGTCACCAATTTAATTCTGTAAACTGTTATCATCAAACATTTTTAATTACAAGTTGTGGTAGTTGTATCCATGGTTCCAGCGAACAAGCACCATATAATATTTAATAAACCAGTTTATTGAACAGGATCACTTGATTGCACTCAGTTGTCCAGGACTCGAGCTCGGAAAAATAACTTCAACTACATTTTTTAAATATTTTAAAAGCATTCTTCACTGAAGGATTTGATCTAATAAAATCATAATTATAATTAAGGACGTACCTTGTAAGGGCCACAGGAAGAATATTTGAGGGGTAAGCGTCACGTGAAATTATAGTTCAAACAATATTCAACACGCAGTTCATGAACTTTTCACTGTTCGTATATCACAGGCGGTCGCACAGTCCTCGGGGTGAGCGCGCACGTTGATTGCGAGTAGTGTCGCGGCCACTCTCGACGAGACACTGAACTTGCCAGAGTGCGCCCCAACGGTTATAACATAACACGTCTGACGTAACCTTAACCTTGCAAGAAGAAGAGGAACGAGCCGCCGAAGGACGGAGAGAGAGAGCGATAGTTTCGAGAGAAAGGGAGAGATGGCGGTCGCCGGACGCGCGGACGCCGCGGCCGTAGCGCGCCGCCGCCAGCCGCCCGCCGTCAGACCCCATCCTGCTTCCCATACGCTGCGCCGATAATGTTTATCTTTCACACTACTGTTTGATTATACGCATTTTAACAAATTGGGAAATTCATGACATTTCACTAAGCTATCTTAAAAGCCTAATGTTTGAAGTGCGAGGAAAGAGTTGACGGGTTCAAAAGTAAACAGACACACCTTCAAATTAAAACGAAACGTGATGTTTTGTCGCTTGTGTATCATAATTACTTGAAATGATGGGAACTAACTGTGATGAAGCCATCCTATCATTCCATAATTGCCGCTTATTATCAAGGCCCACTTTGCAATTTACATAAACAAAACAAGTCGTGGGTCCATTAGCAACCGCGCGGTTTGTGGATCACCCATGATACTAACAGTTTCTGCTTATAATTGGAGCAACTGGACTACATTCCTAGCGATTTTAAGGAAAATCACATTCGAGTTAAAGAGCTTGATTACTTTAACTCATTTTGGTGAAAAGGACGCAGTTATAATAGAATATAGATTACTGTATTAGGAGACTGATGAAAAATAAGAGTAGCCTGATCTTAAGAGAGTTACGGCATTTGAAAGAGCAGTAGGAGTTATCTGATGATTTCTTACCGAGCCGAAAAAAAAAGCCTGACCCTAAGAAGAAGTGGAAAGCAACCCTACAGATACCCTTATGCTGCATGGCCACCTCCCTGACGGGATCAGCATGATCTGTTACGCAGATGACACGCTGGTCCAGGCGCAGGGAGAGTCGTACCAGGCGGCGGTCGAACTAACGACACGCGCGGTATGTGCTTTCACGGCCCTCGGAACGCGCCACCCCCGGGTTCCCAAATAAGTCGACGATGAAGTACCTGGAACTCGTCTTCGACAGTCGATGGAATTTCGAGGAGCATTTCCGACGTCTGGCTACCAAACTGGATTGGACTGGGGCTGCCCTCAAGCGGCTCCTGTTCAACCTATGGGGTCCAGACGCCTCCTGCCGCAGACTCTATTCAGGAATCGTTTGGTCCATGGCCCTTTATGGAGCGCGTGTGTGGGCGCCGTCGCTACGAAAGCGACCGGTGGCCAAGCTGAACGCATGCGAGAAGATCATGGCCATCCGGATGGTGCGGGGATACCGCACGGTTTCCCGCGAAGCGGCGAGCCTCCCTATTGGCCTACCATCGTGGGTTTTGGAGGCAAGCAAGCCAGCACGATCTGCGCGAAGAATCAACGTCTGGGCGAAACTCCGCTGCCACGCCAAGTCGCGGCATGGAGGACAGAGTTCCGGCTGGATCTCATGATGAAATGGCGACAGCGACTGTCGTAACCCTGTGCTGGGCACGCCACAATTATGGCGCTAAGTCCCCTCTTTGAGGAGTGGCTGGAAAGAGAACACGGCGTTCTTACCTTCCGCATGACGCAGGTCCTCACCGGACATGGTCAGTTCGGGAGATTCCTGCACCATGTGTGGACCGTCCGGAGGACACGGTGGAGCATACGTTAGAGGTGTGCCCCGCCTGGGCAGAGCACCGCCGTATCCTAGTGGCGACGCTCGGCGGCAACGATCTCTCGCGCCGGGCCTTGGTACAGGCCATGGTCCGGAGCGTGGAAGAATGGCAGGCGGACGCCTACTTCTGCGAAACAGTAATGCTAGTAAAGAAGGCGGCCGCACGCGCGAGTCAATGACCCTCGCGCCCCAGCCGCCGGGATTCCGATTCCGATTTCTGGCCACCGTAGGCGCGGGCTTGGGTAGCTGGCCGCCCGACCATCCGATAACCGTCCGGACCGAGCCCAAGTCGTTGACGACGCATAGTGTTCCACGCGCGCCTCAAGGTGATCTCAGCAACCGTAGGGGCCCAGCAGGGTCAAAGCCTACCGGGGCCATGGGTGATGCGAAAGAGAACCCCGGGGCACTGGAACCAAGGCAAAGAAGGAACAGGAGTGGGTTTTAGTCAGTAAAAGTCTGACACAAAGGGCGTGAGATGTCATTGGATGGTTTATCATTACAAGAAAAAAACCCTACAGATAAAATACTCGATGATCAAACACAACTTTCTAGCGATAACAATAAAACAATCCGTTAATATGCAACCAAGACAATATACCACGAATCTATTTATTCATACTTGTCGATAACCAGCCAAGGATCACTCGGTCACATCTATCTATAGGTAAGGGTCTCCGAATCGTAACGGTAATCTGAATCACATTTCTATACTTAGTTAAGTACAAGCATATTTATATACCACTTATATCTTTGGAGTTGTCAAGCAAAGACAGGATTATTGCGCGACTTAATAATAGTTATGAAGGTGAACCAAGGTTAGAAGACTAGTTTAGCATTTCCACGAATGAGTCTCATGTGAAAAGTTATAAAGACAAAGCGTAGCGTGTCTAATTATAAGGGACGTGCGAGTAAGTGCACGCAGTAGCCTTAGGCCGGGTGGAGGCTAGGCTTAAGAAGAAAATAAACTTAGTGAGACATGTAACATTCACACCTATAATTACAGCATGATAGAAAAAAGATAAAAATTAAATCCCGATTATAGCTATTGAGCATAACTCCAATTTTTTTTTGATGGTTCAAATCAAATAAATCGTCTCGTTATGGCTGCAGCGAAGAGAGTTTCAGACTTGACTAAAATCTGCCTGTGTTCCTTCAGTTGCTCTTTAAGTTCCAAGGCCACGGTAAGTATTTCTAGCAATCCTGCAGTACGAGAATTCTAACTCTGTAGCCAACATGAATAATGGCAAATAGTCTATGTACTTATGAGGAATTGAGGACTCATCTGAGGGTATATAAAATGTATCGCAAGAGGCAATAAATGGTGATAGTAATTCCGGAACTAAACATTACAAAATTCCAATTACACTTTCACCAACCTGAAAATAAAATTACGAACCACCCAACTAGTTCGATAACCACAAAAGCAATGAAAACCTCGAACACAAAACATGCGTAAATTGTAGCAATGAACCCATTTCTTATAGACCGCACATGATCCCATTTCCTTCAGTTGATTATACGACTGCTATAGGCAGTAGGTATAGTTGGTAGATAGTCGATACTCTCTATCCTAATGGATTAACTATAAGGATAGTAGAGTATCAACTTTCATTTCATACTTACAGTCGTCAGACGAATGACTGAAAGAGTTTATTTTTAAGTTTTAGCGTTTTAACACCAATTAGCGAAGCATTCAATTTCAATTATCACAATTGGTGACCATAGTTTTAAAACTTTTTCATACAGGCAATGGTATCATGAAAAATCTAATACAAATAGCAAAAATCATCTCGGTTTAGTGGCTGGTGTCTATATCTATATTATTGCAGAAAAGGATAACTCTGAGATTATGTACATTAATCCCATGGGAAGAGAAGAATATCATGCCTTGATCAAGATAATCTAAATTTTATGAGAAAGAAATTATTAAAAAATCGTTGCATAATAAACTGCTCCGTTCTCAGTATATTTATTCTTACATTTACATGAGTCATATTTTTATTCGTGCACGCTCTATAATAGAGGCAGGTGAACAAACTAAGTGATATTGTCATAGTCCGCTGTACTTTACCTCCGGAGCTTTGTAACTTCCATGACGCTTGTTGAATATATAATATAAGACTTAAATTGTTACTCAAATCGCTAAACCTTTTACTCTCGTCTTCACATTCGTGAATGAAAATGTAAAAGCATTTCGCTTTCAAATGGAACAATTGCGACGTTTGCCTAATGACATGTACCAAAGAAAAGATTACGTCGACGACCTCCGCTTTCTAAGACGTCTGAACTTGAAAATTGTTTATTTAATTTTTTTTATTTACTCTGACTTTTCAGTTTCATTGGTTTCTTTTTTTAAATATGGCTTTCACATGACTTGCCTAAGAGAAATTGAAGCCATTAAATAAAAAAGATCTCTAAGTGTGGGATGTTTACACAAAACAACAACGGATTCTGTATATTCATATGGAACTGGGTTTTATTCTATTTGTAAATGTAAAAGAGAAATATGATTGATTGGCATAACAACGCCACAAATACACGTTTGAAATATACGTTCCTTTTATGACGTACCTAACTAAGATAACTACGGTTAAAGCGCAAGTCTCAGAGCTTTTACTATGAAAGTTGTGTTTAAAATAATCTATATACTCTATACTATTACTGAAATTATAAAGCTGAGGAGTTTGTTAGAAGGCTTTACTTCCTTAACTAAGGGCGCTTTCAATTTAGACGTTTCATGTCGGGGTGCTGCCGCTCGTTTACCGTGCCGCTGGTTACGTCCCCGCAGCCGGCCGATTGCAGTACGTTAGCAGTCCGACAACAAACGTCTAAATTAAAAGCGTATCTGACTGCCGTGCGTATGTATGCCAGTGATGCGACATCAGTCAAGCCATGGATTCTGAAGAAGAAATATGACTTTTAGTTTGTTCTTGTTGAAAATCATCAAAGAGAAACCAAAACGACGGCGACGTCCCCGTAAAAGAGTAGGACCGATGTTTTCGTTAGCATTTAATTCTTTTGATTTCCATAATCTTTACTCCGAGTTAAAACAAGATCCAAGCGTTTTTTTTTTTGTTTATCTGAGAATGTCTAGAGAATGTTTCTACGAATTACTTGAATTAGTTAAAAGTTAAATTTAGCAAACTAATATTAGGGATATTATTTATTAATACAATTATTTTTATAGTATTTTTTAAATAGAATATATTAATAAAAATTCGATAGGTATGAGGAAACGTATTTTTTTTGTGATTTGACAGAGTAATTTCCCAAAATTGTGTCCCTTTTGGTATGGGTCAGCCTTTAACTTTCCACCTCGTAGTCTATTGATGAAAATTTTATAAAATTAGCTCTATTGATTATTAACCGCACTATTCAACACCTAATTGAAAACGTGGTGCCGTCCTGTTGTCGAGCGTTCGCTGTACCGGCGCCGCACTGTTGCCGCGCGCGCTTTGTATGAAAAATACGATCTTCCGTGCGCAATTCGACTAACGCACCGCAACAGGCCGTCAAAAAACGCATAAATTGAATGCGTTATGGTTCGAAAAGAAAAATTCTAAATTAAGCATATATCCTAAATCAACCTTCTATCTAGATAAATGAACTATTCAACAATAGCCAATTTATCGAGATGGGTTATAGGCTATACAGCACACTATGACCCACGGGAGAGAAGTAGTGACCAAAAACGCGGGGGACAGCTAGTATTATGATCTGACTGATCTTTCTGTTCTTTGAATATTAACAGTATAGCTTGTTTTGTTATGTGATTATTTATATATATTCTATGCTAATGTTTCAAATAAGTCGTTGTGAACTGAGCTTAAAGCCGGGTTATAGGTGACAAGAGGAATATTCAACATTGAAAGCAATCGAGGTCACAAAGTTATCCTAAGATAGCCTCGAAAATTGTTGACATTAGTTAAGTAAAACGGTTTTCGAATATGGTCATGAAACAAAAGTATGTCGGCATAGTAGTTATGGTAGCAAGTTAATACCCACACACGTGATTATACCAATAAATTAGAGTAGGCCTACTTTTGCTTAAACCCCGCTTTGAAATACTATATTTAGATAAACGCCTCGAATAACTTTGAGATGAGTAAGTAATCTAGATTCTTACAAAGCTATTAAGGGGATGCAACTCGACATACATTTTCACAGTCTTTTCATACAACCGCTCTTACGCGATTATGACGTTAATACGCATTATTCATTAGATATTTTGGAAACACAGTATCTTGTAGATATTATCTAGGCTTATATTGAAATTAATTTATAAATTTGTGTAAAAGTAATCCAGTGAGGACCACTGAAAATCTGCTATTTTACACTTCATAATTTGCTCAAAAATGAAAGAAGACAAAAAAGTATAACAATAGAAGCCTTGCAAATTTCAATCAAGATTCTAAATGGCAAAATTTTTTTTCAAAAAATTTTAAGAGTTTAAAAAAAAGCACGTATTTCCTGGAACAAGTTATGTGAAATATTCGAGTAAATCACCGAATTACCGAATGCCAACAGAGTTTTCAGGCGTTACCTCTCTTTTTTTTACATTGCCTCTTCATCAAACATCGCGATTCGAAACGATCGCTTGGATTGCGTTAGATGAAGCAACAAGCTTTTAAACCATGCTCGATGTTGATGATAGGTGAGTGGAAAAGTAGCCTCTTAAGTTCATGTGACAAACCATTTGTCATTTGACATCATCTGGAACTCATATTTAGCGTGTTGGGATCATTGCGGTCTATCAATTGAAGTGTATCCTCATGATCATTCTTTTTACCGTAACAGTGGGTTCATAATCTTCATTAGTGCGGTCCATTCATCATGGTTTCACATCAATTCATCAAGCTTCCTCTTTGTCAATTATTACATCATAAAAGAATGTTCCCAAGACTATCTGTAGTTTGTTATGCTTCGCATCATATTTCCCGTCTGAGTGCCTATTACGCCTCGGGATATGATGCTACTCACTCATTTATTGGCTGATGATACGTATCTTATTGTTTATTACGATATGCAATTTTACATGTTAGATGAGATAACTTCAAATAATTAAGAACTGCTATGAATATACATGCGTCGTGCTATAAATCTCTGGTTTAATGATACCGGAAGTCCATGTGCTATATATTTTAATTATGTGGTCAGTAAAAAGTGAGCCTGAAATAGAAATGCAAGTAGTTAGTTTCAACCTTGCGAAGAAACTGCAGAAACATTTGGGATGCGATTTCAATGTTAACTTTTCATATAAATGTGTGTCGTGAGTTCGATTCCCGCACAGATCAACTATTTTTATGGCCTACAAATAGGTGTTTCGGATATAAATGTCTTGTGTATGTGAGTTAAAATGCTTGTGAACATATAGGAGTAATTCGTAATAAAAGGAATAAAAAAAAAACAATAAAATAACAGATCTTACATAAAACACATTAATAACTTTATCGTTTTATGTTTCATATTATTATTATGATATCATTACTCGTTTAATATATCGGTTCGTAAAATAAACGCTAAAATTTACACCATTCTCTGTCTTTTCGTATTGTATCTTTTACGTAATTTTTATTAAGACGCAAGTTAATTAGTGGATCGCTTTTATCGCACGTTTCCTAGTAGTGGCAATCAGTTGCTTGTGCCAGCTACTATATAGACTTCACTATTTCATGTTAGACACGCCTGTAGAGCCGAAGCCGAGGTAGTGTTTTACTCTCCGCTTTTACTCGTATATTTTCTCCTGGTAACATTGAAAGCATTTAAACATGCAGCTTTAATAAAGTGCTATATGCCTCTCGAGACTGAATTGATTAAGATAGGATAGGTTTTACGGTAGTTAGACATGCCTTTATTGTTCAAATATTTTAGTGGAATTAATATCTTTCCATCAATTAGCCCATACTGCTGGGCGAAGGCCTTCCTCTCGCTTTTCCACACATGTCTGTCCTCGGCCATTGTAAGCCAAGATTTTTTTAATGTAAAGTAAATTCCTAAATTTATCATTGAAAGTGTTAGAAAAAAAAATAGTATTTAGCATATATCATTGGAGAACAGTGATGGGCCAGTAGTAACGGCCCTTATTCGACGAGTTCTAACTCTTCCAGGCGTATTACTTTGTGTCATTTATTTCATCATCACTGCTCTTAAAATGGGACAGGCAGGCAGGCATCGTGAGGCAACCGGCATGTAGGACATGCCAAAAATTCGAAGACATGCCATCCACCAATCCGTACTGGCCCGCGTGGTAGATTATTGCCCATTCCTTATTCTACAGAGGAAACCTGACCCCACCAATGGGAACATAAGGCTGATTATGCTATATATTGTTGTACTTAGAATGGTACGGATGGCGCAGTGGTTGAGCGATTGGCTGCTGCGCTACGTATCTTGGATTCGATTTCTGCGCGAAACAAATATTTTATGGCCTACAGATAGTTGTTTTGGGTCTGGAGGTCTTATATATACGAGTTGAAGGATTTCAAACACGCCTAGGATACCGGAGTAATCTTAGAATGGGGTAATCTGTTAATATAAAAATAAAATGGTATTTTAGAACAAAACCCTACACAAAAAATTAAATACCGTAACTCTTGTATCATGGTTTTTTTATAGGCTCGCGTTTGACCACTATCTTACCTGATGGTGAGTGATGATGTGGTCGACGATGGAGCACGCTTGCCTAGAAGTAACCTTTTCACTCTTGACTTAAAGACCCCTAGGTTGTAACTATCAGAAAACACAGACTCCGGCAGGGAATTCCACGCCTTAGCTGTACACATTATGAATGTGTTCCCAAAACGCTTTGTATATGGTCTTCTTTATTTGTCACATATAATCGCAATCATAAAATATTTGACATACCTTTCAGTGTATATTTTAAATTATGTTCAAACGTCCATCACATCGTCCGAAAAATGCTTTCATCCGCTCGTCTCTGATCGTTATCGATATGTCATTCTACTCGATTGTCAAAAAAACATGACATACTAACAGAACATATTATTTATTTAAATGACATGTCTATTTTAATATATTATTTCCATTTATAAATATTACTCACCCATTGACATTTCGCGTTAAAAATGAATTAAACATAAAATAAATGTATTGTTAATGCGGAAATGACACATTTTACAGCTATTTGCCAATTCTTATTTACATGTGACATACATATAAAATTTGTATTATAAAAATAAAATGTACATTATAAAGAAGCTATTTAACATTGTCAACTGTATTAAAAGAAGAAAATATAACTTAACCAATAAGTTGTTAACGCTTACTGATATAATCCTAAACTTAATTCATGCACTTAATTTTTATGTATGTAAGTAACCTTACATATTCTAAAACAAAGTCCTCCACCGTGTCTGCTTGTCTAACTGTCCGCGATAAACTCAAAAACTATTAAACGGATTTTCATGAGGTGTTCACCAATAGACAAAGTGATTCATTAGGACAAGGCTTAAAGGTTCAGATGCAATCATGCATATTATAGTATACTAGCGGCTTTTCGTCAGGCAAAAATTGAGAACGCGATTGCAGCGCCATCTACCGAGTTCAACTTTCTTTTTAAACCATCCAGGGACCCACTCAAATATACACAGTAAATTTCATCCAAATCGGCCAAGCCGTTTATGAGCAGTTAGGCGACAAACACACGTACAGACAAATTATATGTATAAAGATAAAAGCTAAGAACTCCATAACACCCGTGCGAAGCTGGGGCGGATCGCTAGTCAAATAATAAAATACCGGGCAAGTGCGAGTCGGAATCGCGCACTGAGGGTTCCGTACAAACTTACCTATGAAAACAGTTCAATTCCCAAATTGAGTTACGAAGATTTTTCTGAATCACCAATTTTTTTTTTTTTTTTTTTTGTGATGTAACTACAAATTTACAGTTTACCGATTTTTTCATATACTTGTGTTATGAGACCTTTTTCATGCCAAATTTCAGGATTCTAGGTCAACGGAAAGTAGTACCCTATGAATATGAATTCCCTTGAGAGTGTCGAAATAAACGTTTTTTGCCACATAAACGGCCGTATTTTTTTTTTTCGTTAACTCAGAATTTTGCCTTTTAACAGCTTCAAGGGACCGCAGACCTGAGTTTATGGTTTTAATTTCAACTCGATACGCGTTCGCTCAAGACCCTTTATAGTGATATACGAGATAAAGGGTCTTGGCAGACAGACAGACGGACAACAAAGTGATCCTATAAGGGTTCCGTTTTTTTTGCTTTTGAGGTATGGAACCCTAAAAATATGATTTCGCACACTTAATCAATGAGACGTAACTCAAGAAAAAACTGGGCAAGTGCGAATCGGACTCGCGCACTGAGGGTTCCGTACAAACTTAAAAGGTAAATTGCGGTTTACAATTTATGACGTATTAAAAAAAAAACCACTTACTAGATCTCGTTCAAACCAATTTTCGGTGGAAGTTTATAAGGTAATGTACATCATATACTTATTTGTTTTAGTTTTATTCTCTTATTTTAGAAGTTACGGAGGGGGGGGGGACACATTTTACCACTTTGGAAGTGTCTCTCGTGCAAACTATTAAATATATAAAAAATGATAATAGAAACCTCAATATTATTTTTAAAGACCTTTCCATAGATCCCACACATAAGGGTTTGATGAAAAAAAAATTTTGAGTTTCAGTTCTAAGTATGGGGAACCCAGCAAAATTTTTTTTTTCTATTTTTTGTGAAAATCTTAATGCGGTTCACGGAATACATCTACTTACCAAGTTTCAACAGTATAGCTCTTACAGTTTCGGAAAAAAGTGGCTGTGACATACGGACTGACAGACAGACACATGACAATTCTATTTGGGTTCCGTTTTTTGGCATTTGGCTACGGAACCCTAAAAAGGATATTTGAAAATTAAAATTTATTTTGAAACTTGATTTCAGATTCAAATACCCTTTTTTGTACTGATCTATTAAAACAGATCCTGTTGACATAATTATTATTTTAATACTTTTTAATAAAAAAAGGAAAACCCCTTTTTTATATTATTCTTGATAAGTTCGCGCTTGACCACTTGACCACCTTTCTGCGAAAAGCGCAAACTGACTTACTATTCTCTTCCTGAAAAGGCTCGATATATACAATAATTAGTTACAGGGGCCCAGCAGTACTAGGGCTATAGGTTGACTTCTGATAACGTTACCCATGGTCCTAAAACGCAAAAAGCTACTGAAAGAACACAGGTTTGGTTTTAGTCAGTAAAAGTCTGACATCTCACCCTCTTGCTCCACTCTAGAGCTGCAGGAGATGTCATTAGATGATTTCCCATATAAAAAAAGTTAAGCGTCGAAGTACCTACTCCGCCACATCACTATCATCCGGAAACGTGCTTTTCTATTAGCTTGCAACATTGGCGTCATAGAAACTCTGGAGCCTATCGGACACGTTTTTAATGTGCATATAATAATAAATTGCTACACAGCAACCGGTTGGATTAACTGATTGCAATGTAGACGTTAATGCTTTATAATCATAACTAACAACCCAGCAGTTTTGTGGAGTAAAATTAAGTGTCTCTATTGAGCTGAACGGCGGAGCAGGCTGTTACGCGCTTTGTTACATCCCCGCAGTATATCTACGCTATTATGTACTAGCTCAACAATGTAGCTACATATTTGTTCCCATTGTACAGTGGCTCCTTTGCATAACAGCCTCCGAGAATCATGAAAATGTGAAATTCCTTATGAATTATGCTGTTACGACGCGCTTCGATATTGTACCATATCAATTTTCAATAAACATGCCCTTCATCTAAAATTTTATGAAACGCGCTGTTGTTCATAGTTTATCTATTAACAGGTCCAGTTTGATAGGTTTAATATCAGGAGGGAATCGTTAACGCAAAACAAGGCTATTTGGAAATCGTTCGCCCAGCAAGTGTTCCTATGTTATATTGTACACAATAGCATGGCACAGTTTATGACTGGTGGTCAAATTGTATTGTTGGTCACTTTATTATTAGCCATTATCTCTAAATTATTGATACATAGACAATCAAGAATCAAAATACACATTTTTCATAATGAGTAGACAGCATAAGCACTCCAAGCGCAATGTCTTAATAATTCCTCGATGTTTTTATATCTTCTTAGTTCAATATTCTGTTAACATCATATATTTAGCATCAAGCTCTTTAGAAACCAGTATTGACAATATTTTCAAAATTCGCACCTCCAACATTTTGAGCAGGAACATATTCCCATAACTCTGCGACAATCTCACCGGTTCATCGGGTGTACAGTCCTGCTTTACATTTTGTGTTTGTTTAAAACATTTACAATCGTTCCGCGGCCTGACAGTTAGAAATCTTTACCCAGAAACTCGTATTATTTATGAAACTCAATGCGAAACTCTCGTATCCTTCACAACTTTTTCTTGTCCTCATTTTCTTTTTAATTTATGCATGCCTTTTCCTTGATGGAGTCTGTTTTCACACGCTCCGAGATTACGCCGAGTCCGATCTTAATCAACTGACGCAGATTTTTTATGTCTGCTTTATGAACCAGGAAATATTCTAAGGTCTAAAGTATACGATGTAAAATGTAGAACGCATCTTTTTTCTCAGTAGTAATCATATACGTCTGTTGAACAAAATGGAATACATTTCTTCGAAAGCTAATTAATAATAAGTATACATTGAAAAATGACTGCTTTTAGAGATCCATATTAAATCTTTTTTGTGTTCGCGAGGTGTTTGAATACGAAACGTGGTATTAATTCATGAACACATCAATCTTGCCACTGTCTGCTTGGACATAATTACTTGTTTATTCAAGATGAATTGATATTTAATAACGAATTAGTTAGGTATAATCGTTTAATCGATTTATTGTGGTACGTAGGTACGGTACTAGTTATTGTAATAATCTATTCATAGATGAAGTACCTGTCTACAATATCAACACTTCATTAAATAAGTATTAAATTAGTTTTTCTAAACACAAAACCGTGATACACAAAGATTAGACGCATTTATAACACTAATATTACACGTTATTACAATGGTATTATCGACGCTTAAATGCGTTTTACGAGAACCGAGTCAGTATAGACAATATTACCGTGCCTATGTTTAAAACCTTTCAACGACTTTAACTCTGATCCTAAACCTTTTATTTGTCTACGGCACTATTATAATAATTTCTCACAGTTGTATATTCTAATACAATATGGATCCAGGGCTGCGGTAACTCTTTGAAACGATCCGACAAAGATTTTCATGCTAACGTAGAATTTTACAAATACTTTAAATTCTTAGTTCAGAAATCGAGAACTAATCAGCTAACTTTGAATATCATTTTATGCTGATCAAAATAAATGGTTTGAGTCAATATTCCGGGACATGCCTACAAAAAATTAAATGTAATGTCCGTTAAAGTTCCGACACTTTACTGACACCAGTGATTTGCAGTTCATACAAAAAAGTCATGGAATAATTTATAGTCGACTTTCGTTTTTAACCTAGAAAAGTCGTACGTGTTTTCATAGACATATATTCACTACTGTGTACATTCCGCTTTTCCCATCAAATAAATTCGAAAAGGACTAGAACTTTTAGACTTTAGTGACTGTTCTGTACATTAAGTTATCTCATCGATGTTTTATTACTAACACAATGAGAAAGGTACTTAAACCGGCCTATTCAGTGGAAAACTCATCTGAAACTCGCTGCAGATTATAGAAATTATGACAATAGCTTTGAAACACTCGCATTACATTTAATATCTTACGTAATTACTTCAGTTGTCTTTCGTAATAGCTTTTGCGCGGAGCCCGTCCTGATGGGAGAGCAACGGCAAAAAGCGGTATCATACATGTTAATTGTTATTATTATTGTTCAGCTGAATTTTCCCATGAAATCCTTTGAAAAAAATTATGTCTAATACACGTAGTTAAGATTCAATATGAAAATTCAGGAAATCCCGCAACTCTGATACGCTTCATATTACACTACAAAACTGTTTTGCCTCCGTTACGTCACAACCTCAGGATCAGTTGAAAACCAGCGTCAGGCACTAGTTGTCTGGCAATCGTGCTGAACTGGACCTATTTCGGCGCAGCCGTGAGGCACACAATTGTATAAATATATATTTATTTTTTTGGTTCTCTTTTTTTTAGTTTCGTGTTTACATATATTGTTTATGTGCTTTGCGTCGTGAGAAAATAAATTCATTTTCTTTCTTTCTTTCTTCACCACATAGTATAGTATATATAAAACAAAGTCGCTTCCCGCTGTCTGTCCCTATGTACGCTTAGATCTTTATAACTACGCAACGGATTTTGATACGATTCTTTTTAATAGATAGAGTGATCCAAGAGGAAGGTTTATATATATAATAAATGCATAATATAGTAGAGAAACTATAGGTATAGGTTTCTAATGTGATGTCGTAAATAAATATTTTTTTCTGCGCTTACATTGCAAACGCTGGCTGAACCCTAAGATAGATCAAAATAATGTACTACAGTACACCTTAAAAATGTCTACAAAAAGTCCGTAATGGTATATGTCTATCTCTTAAGGAATAACCCACAATAACCATTTTTTATCCTTTACTTTTTACGAGAAGTAATGGTTTATTTAGAAAGCGATTTTAAGCAGTACAGCATTAATCCTTATCCAATTAAGTACCTTAAATACATTGTGCATTTAATATACATGAATATGGCCCTTTACAGCATGTAATTTAAATGAATATTTTCGAAGATATTATTTTAGATTTAAAATGCAGGTACGTAGCGGTAGCGGCAGTATCAGCATTGCACCCGTGCGAAGCCGGGGCGGGTCGCTAAGTCGCTAGTATCTTATAAAATTGATAGCACCCATGTAAATACGAAGTCGCTATTTCAAGTTGTCAATCGTGGTTCAAAAATATCGCCTTGCGAGCCTTGTATGGATGTTCTTGATTTTTAGGGTTCCATACCTCAAAAGGAAAAAACGGAACCCTTATTTAGGATCACTTTGAAAAAAAACTGGGCAAGACCGAGACGGACTCGTGCCCTGAGGGTTCCGTACAAACCTATGTAAATAGTTCGATTCACGAACAGGAGTCTCGAGGATTTTACCGAATTGCAAAATAAAAAATTGTTACGTAACAACAAATTTACAGCTTTCAGATTTATTCCTATGTCTGTGCTATAAGACCTTGCTTTATGCCAAATTTCAGGATTCTGTGTCAACGGGAAGTACCCTATGAATTTCTCCCTTTTAATTTTCTCGAGAGTGTCGAAATGTACGTTTTTTGCGACATACACGGCCGTATCTTTTTTTTTCGTTAACTTAGAAGTCTGATTTTTTCACAGCTTCAAGGGACTGCAGACCTGAGTATATGGTTTTAACTCGATGCCTCCACGTGTTCTCGAGATAAAGGGTCTTGACAAACAGACAGACGGACGAAACCATTCATTTGGGCATTTAATATAGATTGTTACGATTGATATTCTTCCTCTCCTTCATCTCTTCTATTCCTTTTGTTATGATGTCTGACGATCTCAATAACAAGCGATTGTTGCGAGCAATATCTTCATTGAACTTTGTCAGGAAGCTGACACAGAGGCACGTTTACTGAATTGAGTATTTGCAGTTACGAACATGTAAATCATTTCCTAAATTCCAAACTTTATTTGTTTGCTGGTTCAAATAGAGTGACAAATACACAACTTCAGAAATCGGGGGTAAATCAAAAAATCTAACTTCACCAGTTAATTAATGGCTAACTTCTTTGTGCAAACACAGACATATTTACAGCTATGTGCCAATTACTATGTTTGTTTTCGTTAAATATGACTCATCTAAATTACCACCAACAACTGTATATTTTCATTGTTTTATATGAGAGCGCGTTTATTTGAGACGTATAATTACGTATTTTGCTTTCATCGTGAGAGATCATTGGACAGTAATAAATTCTCCTTTTAAGGATTTTCTAAAATCGTGGTCAATGCTGAATGTCATTCCAGCTTAGACACTGCCAGGAATGGGGCAAGTGACGTTGTTTAATAGCTTTCATTGCCGCCACATCGGGTGTCGCTGCCGCTTTAAAGAGCTTCTTCTGTATCGTCTATGATAACTAGTTTTACAACATTAATTATAAAGCTCAAACGGGGCTCAAGAAGTCTGTGTCTGCAAGCTAATTTCGACTATAGCTATCTCTAAAATAAATGTTCTAAAAGCTCTTCTAGCTTTGACGGTCATTATTAATATCATGGCACATAGTTTAGATACCTACAATAGAATTGCTTTTACACTGGAAAACGGTATTTTCATCATCTATACATGTTTAGGCCTCACTCATCATCGTCCAGCCTAAACCATTGGACTTGGAAAGCTGTTTTTTTTTTTTCACGGTTATTGTTTCTAAGACGTAGACGAGGAGTAAGTACGACGATGTAGATTTTTCGAAAGACAACCCTAAGGGGGGATACCGGGCCTCGGTACAGGCAATGGTCCGGAGCGAGGAGTAGTGGTAGGCGGTCGCCTCCTTCTGCGCAAGCACTGATGCTAACAAAGGAGACCGCACGTGCACGCGCGAGGCAATGGCCATCGCGCCCTAGCCGCCGGGATTCCGATCCCGATTTCCGGACACCGTAGGCGCGGGCTTGCGGACGCGTCCGACCGTTCGGTAACCGTCCGGACCGAGCCCAAGTCGTCGACGGCGCGTAGTGTTCCACGCGCGCCTCAAGGAGATGTCAGCAACCGTAAGGGCTCAGCAGGGTCGAAGCCTACTGGGGTACAGGTGCTGCGAAAGAAATCCTCGGGGCCCTGAAACAATGGCAAAGAAGGAACAGAGGTGGGTTTTTAGCCAGTAAAAGTCTGACACGCCCGCTCTGCCCAAGGGCGGAGGATGTCATTAGATGATTTTCCCATCCAAAAAAAACCCCTAAGGGGATGAAATTATGTTTTATGTGAGTGAAGCCGCAGGTATAAGCTAGACAACTAATAAATTGGCTACTGCTAATCATGACACGCAGATTAACGACCATACCTAATTGCTTTAATTTTGAAGTTTGTTATATAAACTTGGTATGCCCCTTTTAATGAGATCATCTTATTACGTATACCACAACCTCAATAAGAATAACTTCTTACTTAACTTACACCAGAATTCTCTCCTAAAGGAACGATTACTTCAATAAATCCACGTTGCTTACGACGTATTATTACTACATAACTAGGATCTTATTTCCTTAGGCTAAACAAACAATTTCATGGTAGCAATCGACTCACATATTTATGAAAGCCGGTAAATTGGCGCGTAAACTATGAAGACATGAATTCGTTTTTCAAAGTACCGCCGTATCCTGTCGTGCTTTGGGGCTGTAAATCCTCCTCCAGTCACTAGTCACCCATTAGACAAATAATTAGCCAGCTCGTGTAGGCTCCAGGATGTAGGTACTCAACATATGCCCACGACACTTTGTTTGTTTTAAAGATAATGTAGCTGCAGAAGTTGACTTTATTATGCATATTAAATACTCGTGCAACATATTATTTTACTGCTTTTTTAAACTGTTACTTGCTATAAAAAATCATGTTATATCAGATATTGGTACTCAAGTCCTTTTAGGGACGGCTTCTTTCAATAAATTAATTAGGGGGCAAGGCAATAACCCGCCAAGGCTAGCAAAAAAGTATCATCCTTTTCTCGAAACATTTCAGGCCATAAACTTTATTTTGTAATGTAGCCGCTAACGTTGGTACCTTTATTCAGGAAATATGATTGTATGCAATTTCTGACATAATATGTATTGCTTACGCTGACTGCTTTCAGATCACAATAATATTATAAAGGCGAAAGTTTGTGACTGTGTATGTTTGTTACTTCTTCACGCTTGAACGGCTCAACGGATTTTAATGAAATCTGCCATTCGGGTAGACCATGTCCTGGATCTGTGTACAGGTGTGGTTTTAGTCAGTAAAAGTCTGACACGCACTCCCGCTCCACCCAGAGCGCGAGAAGTCATTTAGATGATTTCCCACCATAAAAAAAAAGCGTCCTGGGTAGGAATATAATGCTTTTTATCCTGGGAGTTTTTGTTTTTAAGGAGGGAAGAAATCCAATGAGTTCTCTCGATCTAGAGCGGAGCTGGAGGGCATGTCAGACTTATCCTGGGAGTATGTTGCCTTGGAACAATTTTCTACATTCACGCGGGTGAAGCTGCTCGCAACAGCTAGTATGCAATGATTTAGTTTTCTTATTAGTATAAGGCTTCATTTTCCAGTAACGTAGTTAAGTCAGTGGTGGAAGCAATAGTTTCTTGTCATAAATTCTGTCCTTGTTATTTGTGCCACCTCGTAAACTGAAGTAAATTGACATAATACAACTATTTATTTCCGAAGAGTATGTTACCGTGAAAATCGCGGTGTGAGAGCTAGGGCACCATTTAAATGCACATATTATTATTGCGCCCATTCTTATTTTACGACCACTGTCAACTTGCCAACTATATTTGTCGATAGATATCGTCATACTAGTTTATCTATGTAAATTTATTTTTGTTCGTACAATACGCGTTTTGAAGTCAATTTTCACGGTGTCTCTTTAGCACCCTCGTTGCAAGCAGACAGTTCAATGAAGGCGTATCGCTAACATAGTCGAAAAAAGTATCTGATTAGACTCTTGATGTTACAATTTTTTTTTTTAATTCTGTAAATATTCATGTCATTCTTGCCATTCGAACATTTTTTATACTGTTCTAGATTTAAATATGACGCGCCGTTATTTCTTAATATCATCATCATCAATTTTTGGACAGTCGTAGGAAGTTATGACCGTAAACATAGTAAAATTTGCGGCGATTTTATTACGATACGCGACATAAATATTTACTGTCTCAAAAGCTGACTCATAGAATCCTGTTGAAAGTCTTCTTACTTGATACGACTGTGGAAATACATATCAGTTTCACTTTTCCCTCATCTATAAATGCTGATATTCGTATCACGATCGGGGTCGCGCGTGCTAACTGTCTCGACATGTGTGCAAAACTGATTTTCCCCGCTGGCTACTGAAAAATAATACTCTCTTTAACTATTGTACACTAGATTATATGAATTTTCATATAATCTAGTATAAAGCTCTAAGGCCTATTTAGGCCTTAGAGCTTTAAACAATTCTATTTATGCTCTTGTGCAATCAAAACTAAATCAGAAATATAAATTCATCTCGCAGTGCCACTTGCTGAAATAATGATATCGTGAACATATATACCCGGCTCTTGAGATAAGTCGTTATAAAGATAATTAATGCTATCGCCCTACGGTTGTTCTATTCACTAGTTGTACCGTGGTTATTCAAACAGTAGGAACTGAATGTATAATAAACGACAGGAAGACGGACTAAGCTTTACGAGCCAAGATGTATGTCCAATTGGTAGTTAAAGCATTTTAACGGCATATTGCTTTAGAATTGAAATTAAAGCGGCGGATATTAGTCGTGGCTGTTTAAGTATAGGAAATTAATTAGTGGTGTTGTAGAATAATTTCTCATTAATTTCAACACGGCGAATAGAAACCCCGCGCGGCAATTCCATGCTTTGTAAGTACGCATGAAGCTGAATTACCATTATGCAAACCATATATCACGCGGCCACTGTGCGCGGTGCTTTATGTTCGCGCCGGGACCTCGTACATAGCGAACGAAAAATTGCAAATAAATTCTCTCGTAATTTGTATCTATTAGTCCGACAGCCGACTCTTACTTTTCTAATAGATATATTTTGCCTGAGAAAGAAACGTTTGAACTAATAATTGCATCTTTCCGTAAAGATTTTTTTTTTTAATTATATAAACGTACTTGACTGCGATCCCACGTGATAGTAAGCAGTGATGCAATCATGGATGGTGAATCGCACTAGTTTAATAAGAATCTATTACTTATTACTGTTATAATGACGTGAATTGTTGTGTTAACAACCCGCAAGTAGTATACAACCACGGCTATCCTCCAAACATCACCATGTCTAACAATATTCTTATTACAAACTTTTTAGAACGCGTTTGTTTTTGTAAAAGCTACGCATTTTCATTTTATATTCAACATAGTATCTTTAAAATCGACTTTGGTTTTTCATTTATAATTTTATATACAGTAGAGGGCCCCTTTTGAACTTAGCGTGACGTTACATAGCCAACGGAAATCAAGACGCTTCCCATAATACCTCATTTGTCAAATTATCATAAGTAATTCAGAAGTTATGAGAAAACATATGAAAATACATCAACCATCATGGGCAACCATTATGTATGTATGTTCTTTTGTTTTTTTTTATTATGATTTTGTATTTTGTGATAAAAAAAATCTGTTGAAGTTCTGGACAGCTCTTGTTTTTATTTTTCATATTTCTTTACTGATTTACAAGCGGGCTCAGATCGGGCATTTCCGAGTCTTTCCTCTTTACGTGAAGTTGATCGCAAGGTAAAAGTTCTCTCTATTCGTGACTACTTTGTGTGAATAATGAATTAAAGCTACCCTGTACAAGCAGTCTTCCTATACTTTTCACAGTAAATAATATACTTACATAATATAATTTTATGATGTCAACTATTCAGATAAACAGCCATAAAAGACTTCTCGGTTATTATTTATGTCAAATCAATTCTGAACTTTATTGAAAATTCTTTCAAAGCTGATTACAAAATAAACTTGACAAATGGTGAGTATTATCATAATATGACGCGGTTCGTCCCGGTGACTTCCGCTCCATACATTTTAACGTAATCCCCCATCGCCCTTCATAATTTTATCATTTTATAGCCAACTAGCTTAAGCCCGCGTCTTTGCTCGCGTCAATTTATAATTAAAAGACTCAAAAATAGTATTTCTTCTTTTTATTGTTGATAGAGTCGCGTTTGACCACTATATCAGCAGCAGGCCTAGCCAAGTTACCACCGTTTCGTTTCGAATCTCTACAGTCGGTAACGCCTCCGATTCCTTTGTTCTGACCACGTGACTTAACGTTGAGATGATGCCATTACCATACATTTGAAGTTTTCTACTAGCGTTAACGATTGTAGATTATCAACTTGGCTAAGCCCTCTGGTGTAAAGCGACGATGTGCTTGTCGATGGAGCACGCTTCCCTAGAAGTAACCTATTTACTTACTCCAGGTTGTAAGCTATCAGAAAACACAACACTCTTTTTTTAAGTAACTATTAACACCCTAATGAAGTTTCTAGTACTATATCTTAAGAGGGCCCTTTACCCACTCGTCTATCGTAAACGTAAGCATGGTTTAAAAGCTTGTTGCTTCATCCAACAAGAAAAACAAGAGATAACGCCTGAAAACTTTGTTGGCATTCGGTAATTCCGTTGTTTACTCGAATATTTCACAAAACTTGATTTTACGTGATTTTTTTAATCTTTAAAAGTTTTTGGAAAAAAATTTCGTCATTCAGAATTTTGATTACACATGCAAGTTTTCCATACACTTTTAATATATTAAATTTACACGTACATTATGAAGGGCCAATGTTCAACGATTTTCTGAGGTCTTTACTGGATTAATTTTACAGAAATTTATGTCTTAATTTCAATGGGAACCTACATAATTTCCACAAGATATCTGTGTTTCCAAAATATCTGGAGAGGTAAAGATGAAAAAAGAGGATAAGATGTCATAATCACGTAAGAGTGGTTGTATAGAAATATATCTCGAGTTGGCCGCTCTTAATCAAGTTTCGAAAGACACGTAGCGCCATCTAGGATCCTACAGCAGTTGTGACCATCGAAAGCTATTTTTGTTTTTCTCGGAAACAGTACTTTTTTCTAATTTAATTATACAAACCTTTTATTATAATTTTAATAAATGGTTTTGTAATCCCGACAACTTGTATGCAAAATTTCATGATTTTCGTTTCAGTGGTTTAGACGTGAAACATGAATAAACAGTTAATATCGTATTTATAATATTAGTTAAGACGGGTGCAAATTTTACGCACAAACCGTCCTTGTTTATTGCTCTTTCTATTAGTGTAAAACGCATCAAAATCCGTTGCGTGGTTTAGGAGCAGATAGCAAATAAACAGACACGCGGAAATTGACTTTCTTGTATACTGTGTAGAGATAATGCGCATCTTATACAGTATCATACTATGTATATACTAGCCGTCCCGACAGACGTCCTACCCAAAGCTGACTTTTGATCAGCAGAAATAAAATTGAAAACCCGATTGTAGCTCCACCTGCATGGTTCAATTGTATTTTCAAACCATCCAGGGACCCACTCAAATATACACACAAAATTTCATCCAAATCGGTCAAGCTGTTTAAGAGAAGTTAAGTGACAAACACATGAACAGAAGATTATTATATATAAAGAAAAATATGTCTTAATATACTTTTTTTTTCCCCTCAGGTAAGTTAAGCATTCCTAAAGCAGTTTTAAGTCTCGATCGACTGCTACCTACATTATTATGCCGCAATGCTTTCTCGTAAGTAAGGTTTTTCATATTTGTATATTCGATTATCGTTTACGAATTTGATTATACGTAGCTTGGTCGTCTGCCCTTCTAAAGATTAAAGTAACAGGGCTTAAAAGCTTACTTTACCAATAAATATTACAAACTTAAAATACCGTATTTCAACTGAGTCAGCACAAGTCTATGTTACATTCCTCAAAATAACTCGAGTTTCTAGTTAAATAAGACTGTTACGAAATAAGCATTAATGCGTTACATTAAGTCACAGCGTGCCTGGCATCACGTGTACAAATTAATAACGCCATTTAAACGCTATAATAATAACGTCGGAACTCAAGTGCGCGGTTAATAGTTTGTCACGATTATAACGAGAGAGATACTATCCGGAGTGCAATATTAACTGGCGGCTGCGATTCTCACGCTATGTGCATTACATTGGAGGTGCAGTGTATCACTTCCTACGGCTGTGCTTTTATCTGAGTAACGCGCACCGTTATACTTTGGACACTAACACACTGAGCTAGACAAATTCACTCCACTTTCCATTTTCCACAGGTCATTTTCTTGCGCACACGCAGACGATGCGAGTGCAGGTGGTTCGCGGAACAAGATGTGGAGCGCCAAGGCTACCTTCCACATCACCCACTTTTTACTCGTTATAAAGCTTGTTGATATAAAATATACCTTCACACGTCGTGAAACATAACATTCTACGAAACTCTCGACATACACTTACTTAAATTACCGTTTGATAACTGAAACAATCCGAACGTTGAGTTGTTGTGGCTTGGTAAAATAAATTACGAATGCAAAATATAGATACGCAAACTAGATGCGGGCAGTTAGAGGATATTTATTGTCAATATCAACGTCGGTCAGTTTATCGCCTCCTCACGTATCCGTGCGTTTTCCTTTACATTGCTTTACAAGCGGGCTCAAATCGGAGGTTCTGCGTCTTTCGCCTTACTTGGGGTTGAATCGCTGGGACGTCGCTTTTCTGATAATCGTGACAGTGTCCGAGTGCCGACACTAATCCGGCCGCTCCTCGACATGGCATCGAAATAAAAGAAAGCTAGAGATGTCACCCGACATCCGCACTTTACGTTCACAAACAACTTTATGAGTCATTCACGAAATCAATCGAATTGTTATTCAGCAGTTAGCTGATTTTAAAGCGACTTGTTTAATCCACCGTTCGGAAATGAAATTGATGTTGAGTGGCGTACATAATTACATTAAGTTTAAAAGCTTTTTATATTTTAAAAGTATGATACATTTTAATCCAACGATATTCAAAGGATGAAAGATGTTTTAGTATTTTAAAATAAGATAATATAAATCCGGCAGCTATAACAGTAAAAATAACTTAAACAATGATATCAGTATAACTTATCTTGGGTGTGCAAATGTGATACTCGTACATATCGCACCTACCAAATAAAGGCAAAAATTTACAGCAAGCACATTATATGAAATCAATTGCAATATAAACTTTATGAATGTGTGAATTTCTTTCCTGCATTTATTTAACACGTTATCTTCATGAAAGTCTTATTGACGCGCTTCACAAAGCAAACTGTCAATCGTCGATGTAAATTGTATTTACAGAACATTATCCGAGCGAAATAAAAACTGTCACCCGTTATACCAATAATGGCACAAACCACGCCACTATTTGTAGTTTAAATTTAAACTGGGACAAACCGGTGTATGCGTATTTATTCACAAACTTAGCCCGATAAACTTAATTGTTTGCATTAATATGCAAGTTTTATTAAAATTTACGATCTCTAATGTTATCGTCAGCTTTTATAAGCACTTTATAATTATCGGACGTTTACAACTTCATTCAGGCTACTTTGTTTCCCTGCACACCAGCTAGTTAACGAGCAGTTTTTAGTATCTTCTCAATTAATCCTTAATCTTCAGATAACAGCTTAAAGAGAATATAAAAATATTTAAATTAATGCTCATATAAGAATGCAATAATAATAAAAGTCGCCGTTGTTTGGAACCAGTGAAAGACCGTGAATTGCCGTTTTACTGTTATTTGCTAAATTTCTAATATCGGATTGCTATTAAGAAATCGATGATCATCTTATTAAGTTTTCTCTCCATATTATGTGTTATATGCAAATGTAGAAATTAAATGGATATACCGTGTGTATCAGCGGCTTATCATCTGACCTAAGTTGAAAGGCTCAATTAAGGAAGTGGGCTGTTGTAGTGCTTGTAAACTAGTCTTGCATCCTGAGTCTGGCGATGGACAATTGTAGTCATTATTCTTTGAGCAATACGGTTGGACTTTGCTTCAAGTAGTACCGAGAGACTGCAGTTACTGCTGTTACCATTAGGATTTGTGACTACCGCCTTTAAAAATACTTACAAGCCGATAAACTTTTTATGAGGCCTATATTTTATGTTTTATGTATAAACGTTCAGACTCCTTCTAGTGACAAGCATATCATAGTTTAAAATCCTTTAATACTGTAGTCTAGCTCAGGAATCTCAAGTAATTTACTATTCAATTATATTTACGAAGTGACGCCGTTATTAATATAAGTAACGAGTAAAACAGCATCACTTCGAAACGGTACTCCGTTTGTGAGCTCACACTAAGTGTATTTATAATGATAGTCCACCAAAAGTGCGATAATCACAAATTACAATCGCGTAAAATAGACGTTGATGGTATTGCTATTGAGTAGTTCTACGAAGAACTGCAAACACTAAGAATGTACAGCTAACTTTGAAAGCTACTGTATAAAAGGAAAAAGGAACCAAATGTAATACGATCCCGCGTAGTTAGTGTCCGTGTCATAATAAATTAATGGCCTGAATATAAACTAACGATATCTGAGAGTGATATATTTAGGTGCTGAACACTTCTGAGGCGGTAAATAAACAATATGCAAATCAGTTGCGTGATGGTTAGCGTTAGGCGATCCTATTAGTGTCTCTATGTTAATCCGTAACTGTAAATATACCTACCTTGTTTTTAACTGTGGACGACACTCAAAAATAAGGTTAAAAGGAGCGGCTCAACATTTAACATAAAATCGTAGAAAACCAATAAAAAAAACTAAAAGTGTGAGCTATCAAACAAATTTATCGATATCGAAATCTCTTCATTGCTTATCAATTTGCATTCTATACCATTCACCCACGTTTTCACAATATTTTAATACATATTAGCTCAAGAAAGCAAAGTGCAAATATTTTCGATGTATACAATTTTGCGCAGGTGCCAATTACTCCATTTCGATAGTGTTCACAGTTCAATGGCAGGTAATAATAGAAATCAATCTAGTATAAGGAGAGCAGTGGGCAAAAAAACCGCTAACCGAACTTGGTGGTAGAGCGTCGACTCATTCATTACTGGGAAGCCGTGCGGTTTAGTTATTTAATGAAACGTTACCTCGACACTGACTGACCACATCAAGAATGGCATGCATCAACCGCATTATGTTTTGGAAATAGAACCCTGCATTTAATTTAAATTTTGACGCCGTGAATACACTAAGAATAATAGCAAATAATACTCTTCTTCTCTACCATCGTGAAAGCTTATGTATTTTTACTTAATGAATATCGTAAAAAAACTGACTCATAAGCCTTGGTCAAGGTGACAAGTGGCGCATGGCGGCCGCTCGGTCTCGGGGCGGTGGACGAACAACGAACTGCGTCCCTCGTCCACTGCGCCCGCGCACCACTGACGAATGTCAATGGCACGCCCGCACCGTTACTCGATCTCGCGTCCGCCGAATTAATTCGCCAATGAAAATCCGTACAACGATCGATTCCTATACCGAATAACTTAATGAGACTTGTTGCTGTACCCCCCACCTCCGTTATCAAAAATCTTATCCCAAAACCCTGTACATCCCACTCGCATCGCATACCACTACATCAAATAAGCCTGTCATTATTCATTCCACAAAAAAATGTTATTACTCTCATTGTCTAACTGTAGAGATCATCACGGTCAAAGACACCAAAACAAGTGGCCGCATACAAAGCTGAGCGCCTCGTATAAATACAGAAGTGATGTACATAACAACTCATTGATATTGAGAACTGGAGCTGAAAGCCCCCAGTAATGAGAATGCTCTACATTTCAATATTATACATCTTTTGAATTTTTATCGGTGGATGCTCGTTAATCTACTGACTTGTCTGAGACCTCATGCTGCTATGCGTTAAATACCATTTGCATGGCTCGCTGGGGCGCAAAAAGCACAAAAAACATGACTCTTTCCTAGTCAGCACTCATCTTTATAAATAAAAATATTAGATGGCTGTCGATCGCCGATCGGGCGCCACACTTTTACTTACATCGATCGCGATGCCTTGTCTTCATTCTGATTTTTATCTCACACACTTACTCCGCTAGTCTTAGTCATGTTGTGCACTATATACACACTTTTTTATTTAATTATAGCTTTCTCATTTTATCAAGATTTTCGCCTATATGTCATTAAACTTATTTAAATATATGCGACTAATAGGTGTTTGCCGGAAGCATTTACCGAGTCAATTTAATCTTGTAGCTTTTGATATTGTGCATAAAATAGCGATCAATCACCTTCGCAAATTAGTTCATAAATCAGTGATAATAAAGTGATGCCGTTTCAAGAAGCTCTAGATTCTAATCTTCATTTTTACTCCTAAAGATTTGTCGTAGCGCCATCATACATATCAATTAAGCTGGCCTTTTAATTCGATCATCGATCATCTGTCGTCCACCTCCAACTGAGGTCAATATCTTTCGTATACTTGATTGCATATGTACGTGCATATTGATTTTTATCAAACTGGTTTCGTGGATAATTCACACGTATGTGGATGTTATTGTATCACTGGGGCGGTTCTATTTTTCGCTCATACTTTTTTGTTTATGCAAATTCGCACTACTGAATAATTCATGTATTCGACTAAAGATAGCAGCAGGCTGGACTGGACTGCAATTACCTATTTCTCCGATAAAACTTTTACCAATATGTCGTCTTAAGATAAACAGTTCAGTAATGTGTGTCTTCAGAAACTTAATTTAGATATCAACATTAAGACAATACCTGCCGCACGAAAACTATATTTTAAATAATCATACACACTTAAAATCATTATGTAGGAATTTCGTTTGCGATAAATATCTGAGTATTAAATTAATGCATATTGTTATTCTGCTCTTCTCCCTTATTAGCAGTTGAGAGGATGATAAAACAACTAGTATCGATGATAGCTTGTCGTCGACTATAATGTGTGTCTGGGTAGGAGTCAATTATGACTAAACGACATGAATTTATAAATAATGGATGGCAAAACAAGCAAACTTGTCACATGTGACGGCTCTGAGTCATCAAACTATCAAGCAATGACAGGAACATATAATATTATACTTAATCTATTGAAAATATTCAAGTGGAAACAGACAACCGCATGATAATGTAATATATTTTATTACTAAATATGAACACTACGTGGAAAGAATGTATTCATCAGATAAATTTTACTTTTTAATCGTCTAACTTCTCTGGTCATGGGAACTCATTCTGATTAATTTGAATTGCAAGTCTCTCGTTTTGTACGTTTTTGAATTGAAGTAAAAAGAACATTCTGAACGTAACAAGCGTAAGAGTTAAAATTACGTCACGTAACAATTTTTTTCGTAGTAGGAAAAAAAAATTAAACACACTTTGATTTGGAGCTTTCGGGCGACTGCAACTGAAAAAAAAGAACAACAATTAGTAACTGTCGTGTACATTAATATACCAATTGAAAAGTCCGGGGTCCGTATTCTAAACATCTTCGCAAAAAGCCCAATGTGTCGATAAAAAACCCTACTAGCCCACGGAAAGATACGTGCTTGTATAAAATTTCGTTGGTACATAGCAAAAAGTAAACAATTTCTTCCTACTTGTGATCCAGTTAATGGAAGTATTAATGTTTTTAATTTGTTTTTATTATTTTGTCTAGAATATAGACATATTCGGAAAGTTTTCTGTGGGATGAAATTAAAACACATAGGTATCGACAAAAGCCTTGTTTTCATTAAGTCAAAATGACGTACATGCCCATTTTGTATCCTCAGTTATCTATATACTTGAAAGTTAATTCGATTATCCCACATTAAAAAAAAAAAAAAAAAAAAAAATGGTAACCTAAGAAAATAATAAAAGTTATCATTATTTTATTTTTTTCAATACTACCCCCAATATACTATACTATACCCCCAATAAAGCAATTTAAGGGGTTTAAAGATTGTATGGAGAATACTTATTTCTTGGATTAAGTTTAAATACTTGAAACACAAGGCACTTGCTTGCTACTTGCCACAAATTCTAACTAAAATGAATAATAAAGACTGATTATTAATTTTTCAAATCTACCCTCAAAGTACGCTTTAAAGGGTGTCAGTATGTAACTTATATTTTCCTTATTACGCTAGTTATCGAATAAGTTTTGAGACTTAGAATTTACGGAACTAACTTGGTTAGTCATTTACGATCGTGGTTATAAATAGTATGTAGATCTTCGGAGCACAACGAAAATTTCACCACTGCGTATAGATTTCAAGAGATAAGATAACCTAACAAGTCCACAAGAAGCCAAACCTGTGGGGCTGCGTTTTAGTTACTATACTGAAATGGTGTGTCGACCAGCGCCCAAGTAAACTTGTCGCTTTATAATCGAATCAATTTATATCAGGCGCCAAGAGGTAACAGGAGCTTAGAGTTATGGAAGCGGTGGCCAGGATTTTACTTAGACAACGACACCTATGCTGAGCTGGCCGCCTGGTACACGCCGATTGATCCCTCCCAAGCACTTTTGTTTTATTCTTAACGGAACACTTACTACATAGCGACTTAACACTGAATGTAAATGAAATATTGCCGCTTAGGCGTAGTCTGTATTTTCATTTTGTTATGTTTTATTCTACGTTCGTGACGTTGCAATCGATTGTTTCATCAAACACTAAACGCAGATTGCAGTCGGTTTGAATTTCATTGGTTTCATTGTAAAGCCCTCTATTAATAACACTGTTGGCAGTTTACAGTGTAAATTGTGTTTATTAAGCTCTATTTAAGGAGTTTTACAATCGTGTGCGTAAACTTGTTTTAGTTTTATTACATCATCTATTTTCCTGCTAAATACGAAGATGATATCCTTCAATTTTAATAATCGTTCCGAATGTTTGAACTTTAATTGAGATCAACCGCATAACTTCAACAACTTAATCGTTCGAGAATCTTGTTATTAGGATATCTCAAATTAAATTGCATAAATGAAGCTAGTTATTGTGGTGCTATTAGAGGTCATAAAGTTATCGCATGAAACGCACAACCGGTTATGTAAATAGACGTAATATTGTTATTTAAATACTCATAGGCATGAGTTATTGACATGCTTATAGACAAAGGCAGGCGCACCTCGCATTCAACAGTCAGATTTTACTTCAGTTCAGGAAACACACTTTATAAAAGAAATAAAAATCTTGTTATATAATTTGTTTGGCTTTATTTAATACGGAAAACCTTAAAAAATACATGGCGCAACGTTGCGAGGCGGGCTAACGACACGTAAGCGTCCTTGCGCGGCGTCCTTGCGCCGACCGTAAAACCCTCGCGACCGACGCCGCACTCTTTAGCACACTAATGCGCTAATCTCTCCGTCTCGCTCCGCACCACCAGTCAGACGTCCACGAAGCCCCACGCTCGATCTGCCAAGTGATAAATCGCTCCCATCGACAGCCCTCGCATCGCAGTTTTACGGGACGAGTTTGCCCGCGCTCGTACCATTTTTATTTACAACTGAATGGAAGCGCCTCATGCGTATAAACTTTAATCACTGAATCTTTTTTTAGCATGTATATTTTCATATCTCGCAAACGGTGCTGGGTGCCACTTTTTTTTTTGTTTAGTGCTCTCGTATACAGTTAGACGTGCAAGGCCGCCGAGATCGGTTTAACTACATTGTTACAGGACATATATAATAAATTTTAACGGTGTTCAATATTTAAATGTACCATAAAAGCGATTCTTTACAATTTGCTAACTGATGAATATTTAGTAGGGCGGGCGTGTAGGGCGCTGGGCCGCGCTGAGCTGCGATGCGCCGACCGAGACCGTGTTCCCGCCTAATGAGGAAGACCCTTATGGGGCCCGAGCGTGTTAGAAAATCCCTAATTGTACGTAACTATGTCGTTGATATTCAAAACGCGTACTTCTACGTCCAATTAAACAAGCTTCGCACCTGTACATACTTAGCCGCTTATTATTGCTTTAAGAACGTAAAGTTCGTAGTTTTCTTGTTAAGTCGATATAATTATATGTATTTTGTACCAGGATAGCTGCATTAAGATATATAGATATGCGTCCTATTAATGACTTCCATATACGGGGAAATTTTATGTGTCGTCTTGTAAACTTTTACCGTCTTTTACACTACATAAATATTTTTTTAAATATCTTTTTTCACTTTGCACTAACGACTTCGTTGGAGAAACATCTATTCATGGACATTAGCATACCATTATCTTTTAAAGCCATGTAAAGCTGTACGCCAAAGAATGTGGAGTAATCCAGTATGATAAAATGTAAAATAAATCGTCTTTCGCACTTTTTAAAGTTATTTACATAAATAGGTTACAGGCTTTACATTGATTGAATCGTAAGTTGAAACTGTAGCTGCGTACATAAATGAACGTGAAACTAAACGGACTTTTTAAGTGCAGTGTTGACGTTGAGTTAAGTAGTGGTTTTTGTACAAAGTTGTTTATTTTATGTACCGCCGTAAAGTCGTAATTATATTAATACTTCATAAATTTATATTATCTCTATTAATATTTATATAGGACCTGCTTAATAGTTTTACATTATACAAAATTGAATTACAGAGTCGTAGATTGCGAAAAAGGACGTTATAAAATCTTCGGTATTTAATATGAATATTTACAGATGTCCTGAGGGTTTGTAGGTTAGTTGGTGAGCGTATGGACCAGTATACCCTGGCCAGTAGTAGCCAGGCCTGGCTGGCCGCCAGCGGGCAGCCTCTTTAATGCGCCTATTTACGGCAACCGGACCGCATGCCTCGAGAGCTGATTATTGGCGCCTCACTGAATAATGAATGGACGATCTAGGCTAATCGAGACATGACTTTTTACTAAACTTTTGGTCCTTTTCGATCTCTCTGCTACAATGACATGTACGTATGTACCTACAAGCACTTAAGTAGGCAAGAATATGATCTTGAAAAAACCATCGTAAAGGGAAAAATGCTTATGTGAAATCATTTCACTTTAAGCTTTGTCAAACGGATAATAAATTAATGGAAAACAGCTTATCAAAAGAAATGTTAATCAGTAAACCACCAGTTAAATGTTTTTTTTTTATATGTGTATTTATACCGTATCTGATTTATCTCGAAAATCCCACTATTTATGAATATATCTTCATTTGGATACATTCCATTTGATAAAAATCTTACTCCGAGGCAATACAATAATATTTAAATTCGAAATAAAACTGGCTGGGGTTCCTTTCAATCGTTTTGCCAGCGGATATATGTCGATAGTGGAAGGTATCGCGTCCGATTGTCGGTAGAGTTAACCGGGGATGCTCATCAACATGCGTTGCTAGACTCTTTAATGCGATGCCGAAGCCCCTTTTACGATCACGCGTCTCGGGGCAAACCATTTAAGGCCACTGCGCGTGTTCCCCTGATATATAGCTCCTAGTCACGAGCGGAGCGATTCCAGTAGCAATCTGCGGAAAAAACATATAAAAGGTAAATAACACATATAGGTAATTATTTTAACTTGGCGGCATAAAATAAGACCAAAACATTATTATTGGGCAGTTTAATTAACTCTACAGAAATAGACTTTTTGAAATACAATACTTAATTGGTACGTGATTTATTGCAAGTAATTCTTTTGCGTAATGATGGAATCTCAATTTAAATGATTGTTAATGACTTATTAGGGGACACGTTGGGATCAGCCAATGAGGGTTCCAAACGAAAATAAAGCGATCTTATTGGATGGCTCGGATGACATTCCGCTTGTCCCACCGCCATGCGCAGGTGCGGCGTTCGTGCCCGCACCTTTACCCGCTGGCTTGGGTGCACAGCGCGGCTCGTAGGCGCCTTTTGATTTACTACAGCACCAAACTTTTACATCCCTTGACATATCACCTAACTAATTTGGATGACAGAAAGAGTACTTACGGTACTACAGCTACGGCGGTACGGCTCTTCATATAGTTAATACGCGTAGACATTCTTATATAGATAACTATATAAGAATGTCTACGCGCAGTAACTATATGAAGAGCATAATATCATGTCTGTTTATTACCAAGACTAACTACAATAAAATGAAAACAAATAAAAGCGTCATTGCTTAGAAAATATAATTATTATAAAGGCTTTCTAGGAAAAGCCACATTACTTTTATATACTTTTTATGGCTTAGTTCGTACTAAGTACAGTTATTAATTAAATCCTTTGCTGTGTAATACAACTTTATGACACTGCATACAGAACCCTGACGCATGAAAGACAATCGCAAATTCTAGGTTGGCCAGTTCTTAGTAGGCTGTGCCAGCAATAAATGGAAATTCATATCTCCATAAACTCGCTTAATAAGCAAAGTCATAAATAATGGTTTGAATAGTGCATTTTCATCATTTTTATTGACCAAAGCTTCATACATTGGTCACGTCCGCATCCCAAAATGCAGGCACTAAAAGGTAACTGTGATTTGTGCTACAAATTATATATCGTAATTACCATTCGCCATTCAAGTATGTTTGGCGGCGTTTCAGCAAAGGAACAATCAAGTTGGGGCTGATAAATAAATGATTCAAGATCATTTAAATATTATCCAAACTTTTGATAGAGTCAAAGTGGTAACTACTAGTAAGATCCAACTACGCTGACGACGCTAACTATAGCTTCAAATGTTTTTACAAGCCTTTATTTAACTGTTTGTATATAGTTTCCAGTAACTTCTAACCGTCATGTTCAGTTTGGATGACAATGCATGCTTAGCTCAGTAACGTCATTCTAAATCTAATATGGCGGACTCCTGAAGATGGCGGACTAGTTATTTTTTATCACAAAAGTAATTGAAGCTACTGCTATACAGCGATTGATGGCTACATTAAAATATCAACAAATAGAATTTAACAACGAGGAATTTAATTCATAGCTGAATGTGAAACTTCCTCTTTGTATTTGAGCTCATATTGTTAGAATTTCTCAGAATTTATCGAAAGGTTATTTTAATGGCAGTCGTCAGTGCGGCCATAATTCCTGAGCGATGTGACATTACTTCCACTAATTGTGTAATGACCACTGTGATTGAGTGCGACAGGCTAGAATCTACCCGTCGAACAGGCCACACTTCGGCCCTGCGCTGCGCCTGCCATCCAGACGTTGATGCCTCCACCACTTTTCTTTTTGTTGCTCCACATTCTACTCGTCTCCTTATTTTGTTTCGTTAAACGTTTAATAGTTTTTATTGTAGTACACACTGAACATAAGCGGCAATCTATCGACTAAAGTGTTGAACTAAAAACGCACTTATTATTTTACTTTAATATACGACTTGCTGTCGAGCAGCTTGTTCGAAAATTACAGACATTTAACCACCATCGAATTGGATAATTACAAGTAGTGTAATGATACGCCTGTAGACATCGTGCAGTTTGAAGATATTTTTTTAGAGCGTCTAGTAAATAATGCGGTCTTAATCATAAAAAACTGTAATGAAATTGGAACAAGTGACTACACCTGGAATTAATTACCTACAGAGGTATTTACATAATTCAATTTTGTTGTAAAACATTAAAAAGCTACATGGAGTGATTATTCGTAACAGGCTGCTATTATGTTACGTCTCGCGTAAACTTAATCCGTCTACGTTGGTCATATAAATAAGAAGCTTAACGTAATCACCATGTTCATGTTTGTGTTGACGGGATATCATTCCTTAGAGTTTTATGTGATGTAGGTACCTTGTTAACAGTGTAACATCTATTCTTGTAAATTAATTACTTACGATCAAAGTTTTTTATTCTTTGCGTCTCACATCAGTCGTGATGTCCATCATCTCCCTAGCCTTTACCAACTAGATTGGAGTCGGCTTCCAGTCCGAGGTATTTTAATCAGTATGCAGGAGATAGACGTAAAACAGTGTATTGTGTGGTTTTATTAGAAAGCTTAAGATCATAGGTAGCTGGAGATCATAGACCCATAGTACAAGAGAACACGATATGTTCAGCGTTTTACATTTAGAAACTGCTTAGTCGCAAAGTATGTGGGGTTTAGCGTTCAGACCTTGCTAACTGCTTTCGAAAAGCAATTAGCTACCGATCTCGCCGATGCTAGCCGTATTGTATTCGCAGTACAAGAAATATCCAACAGAGAAAGAAAACATGAATGAATTTAACTTATAACAGTGACAAATAACAGAAGTCGCTCCATAAATCTGCCAGAACTACATCAGCTGATTACTCTGAAATGTTATACGATCCTTATTGCCGATGTTAATGATTATAAACATGATAAATCACCAATATCGGTAAATTATTAGCCTACTTAATTCGGAATTTGATAATTTACGGTCATCATTATATCTCAATTTCTTAACCACTTAATATGTTTTCTTTACCGCTATAAAAACATGGATACATTTAATTTGAATTGTAAATGAAGCTATCCAATTCAAATTAGTTCACACCTTAACGATGTCGTCGATGGCACGCATTATTCAGTTCAGATTCTGATTGAACTCGTGACTGGGTGGAAAGGCGTCGCGGCGCTGGCGCTGCGTAGTCGCGCACCCTAATGTAGCCGCTCTCTTTACTCCGGGGTGGCTCGCCGCGCACTCATTACCTCGGCTTCAGACTCATATGTGCCAGGCAGGGAGGGCTCCAGTCTGTCATTAAGCCACCCAGTCCATGATCGGCCAGATATAAATCATGGTAATGGTAGATTATTCTAGATACATCGGCGGAACACCCGGGAAATGCGCTCGGAGCACCGATTATATAGAGCCCACTGACGTAATTGCCCCGCTCATTGATACCTCACGAAATGTAATTAGGCTTTGTTCCAGCTAAGTGCTGCTCGAGAATTCGCCCTCATTGTGCAATTTTATTGTAGCATTAACTAAATGAAGAGTGGTGAGCGATATACAGGAGGATTTTGTCTGCGTTTAGTTTTTAATAAACACACACAAGTAAATATTACTGTACAAAGGTGAACTTAATGCCTTTGGCATTTTCTACCAGTTACTTTAGGGTGGCGCAGAAACATAACTATATATTATTATATAGGTATATTATATTTTTGTGACGCTGAGCTTTTAAAATTTAGGACATTTTCGACCAGTTCAACGTCAATGGGCTAAAACATACCAACCTGAAAAAATAATTGGAGAATTTTGTTTCGAACGTATTTTATGTCTGTTTGCTGACAGTAAGACCTACAAAAAATGAAAGCCTTCTCAATCCTGAATTATTCAATAACGGTCTCTGACCCTGTTGGCAGAAATTATCCTTGATCTGATCGATTGTTTACTTCGGAAAATGAGGAAACAACAACATTATTCTATGCTCGTATTATTGTCTGTCTCTTTTTAGTAGAAACCAGTTGTGCAGGCAGCGCATGCGACGCTTTTGACATCATTTGACACCTGTCACGGATACCGACGGGTGGAATCAATTAATTGATCGGTACGTGCATTTCACTGTAAGGTGCCATTATAACGCTGTGACAGGATTAATGTCATAATTGTCAGTGATTTGGAAATCTAAATTGTAAACATCGGTATTTAGGGATCCGTACTGCTAAAGCCACAAAAATTTTATATCGATCTTGATTGTGTTTACTTGGTGTACTTAAATGAGAGTTACTAACTTACTTTGAGATTATCCATAGCATAGCATAGCATAGTCGGCCTTATAATGTTCCCACTGTTGGGACTCAGGCCTCCTCTCTAGGAGAGATTATCCATACTTATAGGGATTTATTACTAGTATTTAATGCTAGCTTCTGCCAGTGGCTTTGCACGTGATTGTAGAAAATATATAGCCTATTACACTCAGTGATAATGTAGCAGCATCAGGTTAAAGATATTTTCTAATCGGTGTAGCAGTTTTTGTGTTTATTCATTTTAACAAAAAAATCACAAATACAAATCTTTCCTCTATACGGGTAATACAGATAGATACGGCTATACTAAAATAGTATAGATTACTAGCAGACCCGGCAAACGTTGTGATGCCGTATAAATTTTCAAAGATAAAATGAAGGGTTTTTTTTGTAGGAAAATCATCTAACGACAAATCGTGCTCTTGGGTAGAGTGGGAGATAGTGTCAGGCTTTTACTGACTAAAAACCCACTCCTGTTCCTTCGTTGCCTTTCGTACCAGAGCCAAGTCTGGGATAAGAGGGTAAAAAATTGCCTACGACCTATTCTCAGACCGACCAAATATATTTACACATAAGATTTCATAAAAATCAATCAAGCTGTTTCGGAAGAGTTCGATAATAAATACCTACTGCGATACAAGATTTTGATATATTAGAAAATATGGTATAGGCAAATCTGTTGAAAACCTACTTCATAAAATAATTTCATTAGCCTCTTCATAACTATGGTGAGAGCAGTGGTGGCCAGGTGGTAATGGCCCCAACTTACGAGTTGTAGGTCGCGGCTTCAAACACAGCCAGGAGCATTTATACTTTGTGTAATTTATTTCATCACCACTGCTCTCGAAGACGGTGAAGGAAAACAACGTGAGGAAACCGGCATGTCCTAAAACCAAAAAAATTTGAAGACATGTGACATTTACCAATCCGCTCTGGGCCCACGTGGTGGATTACGGCCCATTCCCTCCTAGAGAAGAGGCCTGAGTCCCAGCAGTGGGAACATTAAATGGCTGATTATGATGCAACTATGGTGGGGTTGGCTTCCTGTCTAATTGGATGCAGCTGATTACGTGTACCTTACGTGGAGCGACTGCTTATCTTATCACCGCAACCCAGTATCTGGGTACCACGATACCCCTTGGCGAGACTGGTGTCAGATTTCCTGGCTTCTGACTACCCTTGATTAATGACATCCGAGACCAGCGGCTTGACGGGCTTTCCGAGCTATGAAGGAATCTCGATACGTTTAAATGGTCACACATCCACAAACCGGCCTTGGTAAGCATTGCTTAACCTTGAACCACTAGCGCAAAAAAAAGAAAAACCTAGAATTTGCTTTCTGTAGTTTTGATTTATGTAATGGTTTCCAACCAATTATAATTATTTGAATCACCTTTTAGAAGGATTCTCACAGAATACTGTTAATTATCACAGTAAATTTAATGGAAATGAATAAAAGGATTTTACAGCAATCCAATAAAATTAACGTCTTCATTAATATTTAAATTAAAAATTTGTAACTTTTACATCCGGATTTTAGTAGTCTTTAAAGTTAATTAAAGATTAATGTGTGTAGGTTCACTTGTGTAGCCGACACGACCTATTTTTATAAAAAATACTAGCTCCTGCCAGTCGCTTCGCCCGTGAAAGTAGAAAATTGCCCCAAAAGAACATACTTCTGGAATAATAGGTCGTGTGTGCTATTCCAGGAAATTATCTACCCGTGTAAATTTCATCCAAATCCGTTCAGCCTTTCGAGCGAGAAGTAACAAACATACACATACTCACAAAGTTTCGTCTTTATAATATTAGTGTGATGTATAGTTCGGAAACTTAATTAGCGACCAAATTGACTATCGACTTAAATTGTTCGTAAATTCAAATCACGTATGTCATTGTGTTTGTCAATCGTATAAAATGGCCATAGCGGAGAAAAGTGACGTTGTGACTTGTGTGTCGATCTGGTCAACAATCAAGTGTCCTGACTTTACAATGTATGGCTGCATATACACATTCATATTACTTACTTATCGAAACGGTATCTGCTTGGAGCACTTAGCTGTTTAAGACAAACTTATTGCAATTGATACTGAATATGTTACTGTAAATCAGACTGTCGTGCGCGATTTTATGAGATGTATATCAATGAAAATTATGTCATTCCGTTAGATGATGTCCGTAGTAATACAGTTGTATGTTGCAGCCACGATAACCTATCGGCCGCAACCTCATAGCGTTCGGTAGAGACGCGGCAGGCATTATCGTGTCTAATCAGGTTCGCACGCGGCGCGGTGGCTAAATCATCCGATTATTGATTTCCGATGTCGCGGTCGTGATCGGGCGCGGGACTCAGCGTGCGCCGTGACAGTGCCGCCATTGTCGGGCCCGACGGCGGCTCGCGCGCATTCCCCGTGATTAAACGCTTGTAATTCCAACAATATCATCCCGACTGTCGGATTCAATCTGCACACGCCGAGCGCCGCTCATCTCATGTCACCCTCCCGTCGACCTAACAGCACGGATCACTTGTATGTAATAAGTCAGTTAACATTAAGACCTCGTGCCCTGGAAACGTCCCGGCTCATGTCATAAAAGAGAATAGCGAATTGCTCTCGCAGCAGATACGAATCTCCTACAGCAATAATGTCTAGATTTATTATTTCGCTCTTGTGATTTATGTTATAATTAACCAGATATCAACGCCTCGTTGATCTAGTCTAATAGAGTTAGCGGTTGGTTTGATGCAAATACCTTCGATATATCGTAACGAGATTGAAACACATCTAATCCGAAGTAAAGTACTTTCATTAAATTATATCAGAAAATGTGCTTATAATTTAAAGCGATCTTATCTGTCCGTCGTTGAACACGTCAATCTCAATTCCTTCAAATGAAATGTGCTTTTTTTTATTAACGTGTGTTAGATAAAGGAGGCTGTTCGCAAATTTTTGCTCTTATTGCACACTTGGCTGCACTGAACAATAATAGTGGAGGCAATTTCTCGCGACATGAGATCGGCGGATGGTAACGAGCGGTCCGTTGTCGTTATTAAACCCCATTGTTGAGATGCGCCGTATAAAGCCTAACGCAGCCTAGTCCCTTTCTAATGCTGCCAATAAAGCACTGCAAGTGCATTTGCAATACGATTAACTCTCTCGGGCGGTTACGCGAGTATGCACGATGTGAGTGCGACGGAATAGGGCTGACTCCTTTACTTAAAAGGATATATTTGAACTGCAAATTACTAAAAAGTTCGACATATAGCACTGAGTTTACGGCAGTCTACTCCTGGAAATCGACTACATTCCTTTGTATTCTAGATCCGTCATTTACTGATGGTTCTAGATCCAGTTTATTCTTACCTGCCCAAATCTAGCATCCCAATCAAACAAACCTGTATAAAAAGATCTTAACGGTGCAATAATTCTGTTGTGCGAGAACAATCCAAATGAAGAGATCGCAATAATAACGATACAATCATAAAAGCTTCGTAGAAAACAATAACGTTTTACCATTTGACCTTTCCGTCCGAGCAACCCTACCAATCTAAGTCTGAACTCTATTATCGACTGTTAATAAAACTAGGTAGCGCACGCGGCTGCGGCTGCTGTTACTAGATGGCGTCGGCGGCGGCGGCGGTGGATGTGCCCTCGCATTTGCATAAGGAATTGGGTGCGCACGCCCCAGTACCGTCTCGCGGCGTATTTCTCACGCTACCCGCGGCCATTGCACGCTCTCGCCATCACCGCCTGCTCTTGTCTAATGGCTGTGTCAGCACGTTGCCCCTTTTCAAAACCTTTTTTATTTTCTTCCTAACCCATCAATGATATACCTCCATAGATCAAAACTTAATCTCAAACATAGACTCGTTTTTAACCAGTTTTCAGAAAACCGTTTTGTAATATGCCGAAGAATTTACTATGTTAGTACAGTAATGATGCATACCGAAATAAACAAGCGATGTTAAGTTCATAATAACACGAATCTCAAGATCGTTAAAGAGTCGAAGTCGGTCGATCATTTTTCACTATTAAAATACATGTCCGACGAAACATTCGGCGTAAGTGTCGTTAATTGCATGGTGCATTGATAACGGGTGATTTGATGCTCGCCGTGTTAATGATGACCTCGATTCGGAGCTATAGGCACCTGAAAGCATATGGCCGAACCAATTGCTATGATTACAAACCAGAAATGCAAGGTAATAAAAGCAATAATGGATAAATATTAAACGACTACCGTGTATCAAGACCTAATAGACATTGTACAGTAATACTTAACCAACTGCAAGACGTCATTTCAGACAGTAAATAAAATTGCAAGCCCTAAGGTATAAAAGACAATAGCCAAATGAATATTTCATAAGGCCATTATTTAATGATGATGCTTATAATACACTAGTGCTATCAATTAGAAGCGAAGCGGCAGTAATTTCTTTTAGTAGATTAAACACAAAGCGAGCTTTGTCCCATGACCTTTGGGGTCAGGGCCTAAGTTACGGACGCCTGTCGTTTTGATACTTTAATAATATTGCTACTTCATTTTAGGTGGGACGTTCTCCTTTATTATCATCAATCGCTTGTACCTTTTTTTTATTTTGAGGTGAGAAATTATCAAATACTTTTTCCCGCTCTGGATGGAACGAGAGGACGTGTCAGTGTCGTGTTTATTGACTAAAATCGTCTAATAAAGGCTCACAGCTTAGGTAATTATTTATGAGGTAGGACATCATTAAATGCTCGTTCTTGGGTGGAAAGAAAGGGCGTGTTAGACTTTAACTGTCCAAAATCCACTTGTGTTCCTTTAGTTGCGCTTTGCGTTCCAGGGCCACGAAAAAGTTACCTTTCGAACATTCTTGCAGTCCGTCGTTTGGCCTCCTGAAAAATAATATAAATATTCTATTTACGCTTGAAAATTTTAAATATCTTGATTTTCTTCTATTTTAAATTTAATAGTAAAATACATATCGAGGGTTTTAAATTGGTTAATAATATTTTACTTTTTTTTTAATTTCTGTGACAGACGGAACAAAATACGCCCCTGTCACACTTTCTTGTACTGATCACTTGTCGGTAAAAAGAAGAACGTTCCGTGTAACTAATTTTTCACAATAGGGATAGTAATTATTCAACTTATGAAAGATACATTGTATTTAAAGCTATGTTGTTGATCCAAAAAGCTTATTATAGCAAAAAGATAAGGTATAATTTATTAAGTTAATCAAATTGTAAAGTTAACGCATTAATTTTTGAAAATGAAAAATGCTTAACCATTATTTCACATACTGTAAAATTTATGTCAAGAAGCTTTGATCTGATAAAAAGCGAACTATTTAATAATTAATTTTGATGAATCAAATGACAGCAATTGTGAGCACTGTTATAAATTATAGGAAATTTGTAACAAGTGAACTTTTCTGTTCTATAAGTTTTTCTGACAGATTTGGGATTGTGTTACTTTACTGGGCTGTGGAGTTCAGGTAGGAAGTCGTTCCATTTAACATACTGATACTCAGCAGCATTCAGTTACTAGTTAGAAAAAAGTATAGTTGGAAATAAGGCTACGACTATTGATGTAATTTTAAATATAAAAAAACTCCTGATTTCCAGCCTAGTTAATATCAGACTCTCCGATCTTCATCACAAATTAGAGTCGAAGCATTCGCCTGTAACTTGAGCGGGGTGCAAAGCCGCGGCGGTCACTATTGTAAGTAGACAGCACGCAAGACATTCTCATGTAGCGTGTTCTGCGTGTTCCATGAAGTCGTCTACGACTTGCCCGTGCGCATCCAGCGTCCAAGCACGTTAGCCGCGCACCGTGCTTAGGACTGCAACAGACATGCTACTTTTAACGTGAACGATCGGCAATTTGGCGACTACATGAATACAAAATCGTTTTTATGTAAATAGGAAATCGGCTGTTTCAGCATTAAGTGCGATGCTGCATCACATTTTAGCGATCAGAGCATCGAACCGTATTATACTTTACTACTATTAGCACATATGCTAAAATTTCCGCACGCGCGAGGGAACGGCCCTCACGCCCCAGCCGCCGAGATCCCGATCCCGATTTCCAGCGACCGTAGGCGCGGGCTTGCGGACGGCGAGCAATGAGTAACTTACCGTCTGACCGTCCGGTAACCGTCCGGACCGAGCCCAAGTCGTCGACGGCGCGTATTGTTTCACGCGCACTTCAAGATGTCAGCAAAACCGATGGGGCCCAGCAGGGTCGAAGCCTACTGAGGCCATGGGTTCGCTTCTGAAAAAAAAACCCGGGCCCTGGAATGCAATGCAACAACATGGTAGTGAGTTTTAGTCAGTAAAAGTCTGACACGCTCTCGCGCCCTGCCCAAGGGCGGGAGATGTCATTGGATGATTACCCACCTAAAAAAAAAAATGCTGCACGTTTCAATGAATCGCTAGGGCTTGAATCGGAAATTAAAACTAACTGCTGATACGAGCGTCGGGATTTAAGACTTACTTGTCGAACAAAGCTTTTGAAAAGCCACTAAATCGGTAATCACTATACCAAGCTTTAGAAAAACGAGTAAAACTCTCACTCACTATGAATCACTGAAGCTAAAGGTGGTTTGGACGCTTTATCGAACATCCGAAAGGCTACTAAAATAGTTGATCACCAACGCTAAAAGTAGCACGTCTGCGGCGGCCCTAACTGCAGCAGTATGCGTAACTGACGCGACTGCCTACTCGTAACTCCCTATTGCAACGTTCCCTGTAACTGCTTCCTTTAAAACGTAAACATTCTTGGCAAACGTTTTATTGGTGTGTTAGGTAATTTGTTTGTAGGAATTTTGGATTGATTTATAAGGAGTCAGGATGCAGTGAATTTAGTAGTACATTGAGATGTATATTGAGACTTTTTAAACTTACTGCACTACTGCTGGGCAAAGGCAGTGTTCTACGCTTCTTGTAAATGTTACCGTTTCTATCATCAGTTTTTCAAGTCATTATGCCAATATTTATATAATTAAAATTCCAAAATATATATGATCTTAATTGGTATGCGACAACCGTTTAACGGTCTTCAGATGAAGTATTCGTGATGCCGCACACGTAGATAAAGTTGATATAGCACACCGTTATCTATCACTTTTATCTTGATAATCTAATTTAAATAACAGAACTTAATTTTATAATTTAGCTACTTAAACCAAATTTCGTGTGTTGGAAGTGATCACAACACATTCCTATTAGTTGCTGATGGCTCTCTCGAGTAATAAACAGATAATATTTTATATCCCTTTTAATTCCGACGGAGCATAAAAATGTACCTTTGGTGATAAACTTTCAACATAATTCAGTGCCTACATTAAGTTATTCATGTAACAAGATTTATCTACGTCTATATAATTATCGTGTGTAAACTAGTTACTTAATGACGTCGTTCTCTTCATACCTGGTGCGAATCTATCATTGTAGAAATGCGTTTCCTTGAGCGAAATAACCAGGCTATCATCAGCGTACTAAAGGACCGCTAACAGCTTATTTGTATCCGACTTCATATTTACTGAGATTCTCGCTAATGTTCAGGAAATTCGTAGCTAAGTCAATAAACATCCTAAAGTTAAGATGTGTATACCGCAGAGTTATGTAGGATAATAAAAATAAAACAAGTAATTAACACAAATGAGCTTCAAAATTAATATGCGTTTAATGTTAAGATTTAATTTTCTTAGCTAGAGCTTAATTAATATGTACTTAGATTAGATCCATGCATGCGTTAGCGACAAGTACTTATTGCTAGTGTCGTCTAAAGCATTGAGAGAAATACGGGAGAGGAAAAAAGGATGAGATTTTCTAGTTTCAAGAATACTGGCCTATGTGATCGATTAAAGCAAATGGTACTTAATTATTAATGTTTCTTTTAAAAGAAACATAATTAAATATTACTTATGTCTGTTTTTTTTAATATTTAAATCGAATATACATACAATTTAACTAATTTACAAGAAAAATGTCCTAGATTACAAAATCTAATCAACTATCCCTGAATAGTGAACGAATAAATCAGGAGAATTCAGGATCAGAATAATATTTATTCTCCTAAAATAAATCAGGAGATTCATTGATAATTTAATGGCATACTGCAAAAATATATTCAGGTACCTATATTGTACTCGGCGTAGTAATGTAAGAACATTACTAGCGCAATCCCACCTCCGGAATTAGGGAGTGTGTGCTTCCCGGGAATTAAGTTCCGTTCCCTCAGGAAAATTGTAGTAGCTTGTTATTAATTATTATTATCTTTATCCCAGAGAAAGTCCCGTAAAACTTTTTTCAACCATTTCGAAGTCGTAATCCGTAGTTTGAAATCCTATTCCCGCGGGAAAACGGAAAAAGCCTAAGGTACTACTTGTAACATCAGCTGTCTATGAAGGTCCTGTCAAAACCGGTCCAGATGTTTCGGGAATTATTCCTGAACAAACAAACAGACTGACAAATATTTTTAAAATGTCATTTTTGTCATATGCATTAATAAAAAATGTTATTATATTATATTGACATTACAAACAGACAGTTTAATTTTATTTATAGGTATGTATAGATTTAGTTTTCACAATTGTAGCTATAAACTATAGGTTTAAATAAAATTCATATATGCTTTTTGCCTCATCATCGTAATTTAGATTCCAAAATAACTGAATTCTAGAATAATTGGATTCTAGTAATCAAACAAATAGTTCTATCTTCATCCAACACATCCATCGAAGTTCTCGAATGAAACTCCTACAGCTCACAGCTTGACGTAAGCCGCTACCGACCTCCACCTTTTCTTTCGCTTTTAAAACCAATTAAGCAAACTGGCACCCATAAAGCTCAAGGTCTAGGCTTTATAGATCCACAGTTATGATGACGTCGAGAACCTGTTAATCAGCTACCGTTCAGCAAATCTAGAACTCTTATCTTCCAGCTTACATCCTAGAAAAAGTATCTGCACAGTTTAGAACAAGTGCATGTGTCCATGTTTAGGAAGTTGATACAAAAAGTGACAGATGTCAAATGTCTGTTCACTGCTCGCTCTTGCAGGTTTAATAGCGCTGTACATAGAATCAGGCATTGTTTGTCATTACGCTTCAATGTGAATTTGTCATATTAAGGATATCCGTCTCTTCCAAGTCAGTAATTAATTAGTAGACAGGTAGTCGTTAAAACCATCAAGTATGGCAAGAAATCACTTCTCGGCTTTCATGTGAATCTCTTCGAATGACTCTCTTCGCATTTTATCCTCATTGCTAAAATCAAACTGAATATTTCCGGAAATGCATATGCTCAATACTGATTTATTTATGTTATTCATGTTGTGGTTAATCGGCATTTCGTATGTTCAAGCTTACTACGCATATTTTAATAATAATTAAGATATGCATTGCGTGATGCAGTGAGCGACGCGGACGATGTCGACCGGACAAGCTGACGAGTCGTCAAGTCAGTTCATATCACTAACAAAAAGTAGAGTTTCCCATGTCCATTAGCAGAGCTTTACACATCTTTACAGTTTACGTATAAATGTTTATTCCTATCATTTGATTCTATAACACATTGAAGCACTTTGTTATCCAATGCGAATATAAAAAGGCCTTCAGACTTAGTTTTTTATTGAAATAAATAGTCCCAATTTCTAGACTGACGCTAGTGACAGCCACTTGCTTTCACTTATGACTTGTAACAATTTTTTCGACACAAAGCATTACAATTATAAATAAAATTCTCCATTCAGTTGCAATTTCATAATAAGAATGAAATGCTCTTTTTGGTCGTATAAGTACACCTGTTGCATCCAAAACGAGATTGGTATCGTTCTTGCCCTCGTGCCTTTCCGGGAGGAACTGAACTTTACACGACTCCACTCTGGGGAACACGGATTGCGCTCCGAGAAATGCATAACAATCCCATGCGCGCTTATAATGTTCAGTTATCGTGGCTTACGCAGCGCATATCCTTTTCCCTCAATTATGTCTTACAATAAGCGGAATGAAGACCTACCAATTAAGTTTTTCTTTGATTCCCACATCAGCTTGGGAATAATTCGTTAATAATCATTTTCATGCTTTATGACCCAACATTATGTTCTGTCTTCGAAGCGTTATCCATTGAATATAAAAAATAATGCAGCGTTTACTGCTGGGTTATTGACCAGTCTTGAAAGTTTTTTGCTCCTTCCTTTACGACTTATTTGGTATTTTTTGTGTATCAAATAATTAATAAAGGCATTTGCATATAAACGCCGTATTAATAGGAGAAAAAAATAACCATCTGAATGATAAGTCCAGAGGCGGTGGATGCTGCGATGGAATGATTAATGACTTGCTTCCTCTTCCTTAATAACACCTAGAATCTGGTAAAAACATGCCGCTATCTGTCAGAAGAAGCTGGGCTCCATTAGTAAAGTGAACACTTCAGTTATAATAACGATTCTTTATGTTAAACTTATTAAAGTATTTCTTGCGTAACACTATAAGTTTCCACAGTTTGCAATTTAATTACCCTTATTTATTTACTTTCATTAGGTACGTCGTACTGTGTGATGTATAACTTTATTTGCATAATTTACTATGATTTAAATAGCCACTTAAAATAAAAATATGATGATTAGATTCTAGTAGGTAGCCGTTTATTATTGCTACGATACTGATAGAGCAATTCTACCAAAATATGAGTACAATATCTGAACAAAACATTCTAAACTTACCAAAGCTTTTATTATACATCAGAAAAGTATAAATCTTGAAGCTTTAGATTTTTTTGTTTCTCAATGGCAGATACGTAATCAGCCAGACATGTGCGTATCGGAAGTGTGCGGAAGCTAGCATACCCGGCGCAGGCGCAGCAGCGGTGGCGATGGCGGGCGCAGCGCTAGCGCCTAGCGGTGCTTGCAGACGCGATGGCATCGCGGTCGTGCGCCACCGCTCACGGCAGCCGCCGGCGCTCGCGTCGCCGTGACTTATGGCCCCCGCAAGAACCTCGATCGTACGATTGAATAATAATATCCGATTCCCGTGCACCGAATTTATGTTAGGAAGTAACCAGTGTCCCGTATCGACGAGCGCATCGAACGAGCCTCGCCCGCCCGCAATTTCCAGGCGCTTGTCCTTAGGCGCTGATGTACCAACCGATACTTGATAAATAAATTTTCGTGGAGGACTGTTCCCTCTGGACGGCGGCACTCCGGACCCCAGACTCCCGCCCAGCACCCACTTATAAACGCCTAACTGTCAGCCAACATCACGTCTCCCTGCTGTGATTACAATAAATTTCAATTTTCACTTCCTCTTCGCTGTTACAAAGTAATAGGACACTGAGTTATCCTTTATGCAATACTGTCGCTGTAATGTAAAAGACAAAGCTGTGGTCAGGCATGTGCATCGCCGAGACCACACGCACAGCTTTCTACAGGGCATCATAAGTTTCTCTGGTGTGTATGAGGCGACCACGGAATTAATCCTAGGAGGACGACTAACAGCAACCTGGGTTCTATTAACAGCATCTGCGATCACTTCATAATACCCTGTACGGTAATTATGGCTATACTCACCAAGACCGTTCGTGTAGCGGTCTGCTCCATAGGCTAGAGGAATTTCAAGCTCTGATATGAATCATATCAATGTAGACTGGAAGAAAATTACGTCTAATTGTCATTAGCTAGCTATTATGGATATAAAGATATCAAAGAGGAAAGTTGTCGTATCAGTAAACAAGGAAATCGTGACTGCAATACTGATATTGTACTTGGTAGGTCTCGTCGGCGATCAAGAGCCTGTCATCAGTCAACCGCAGACGTCGTCTTCACACTTTGATCATTTTACCAAAATTAGTTACTTAAGTGCTAAGCGTCTTTTGGCCACTAAATTACTTTAAGTTCAATGGTCTACGAAATTTGTTGTAAATTATGGGTTCACACACCTAATGTTTTCACTTCGGCGAGTAATCGTGACCGCTGTATAACTACCACTAGATCGATGCATGTAGGAATTTGGTTGATTTGTACCGTTACATATTACTTGCCATCTCTATCCCAGTCCCAACCTGTCATTATGACTAGTTGTTTTATAATTTAATATTTTCAAAAGTCACGCAGTTTGTCTGCCTCATTATGTTATTCTAAGCCATAACATTTGCTCGCAATCATATCCACGTACTAAACATAATTCCTGATGCGAGAGGGATAAAAAAGATTACTCGTCGGTCGCTATGAGTCCATATAGTCCCCGCGCAAATAAAAAACTTAAGAACCATATTTCATGTAGTCATCGATGGTTCATGTACCTAAGGCAGACTGTCTAATTCGTCAAAAAAAGCTTGGTTATTATGTGTAATGCGCCTTAGATTATAGAGCGGGAGAACAAATTATATTAGTAACATTGATGGCATTGTTCGCGAATGTGCATCATGAGTCAGATACCTCGTGCTTTGCTTGCGTCGACTCTTGTCTATTGCGAACTTACTGCGATATAGTATGTAGGCAGTTTTTTCTCCACGCAACGCACGCTATGCTTTAAATATTATCAAATTACCGATACAATACATAGTCATTATGTGCTAACGGTTGTGTCAATTAATGTGATTAAATCTCTCAAGTGATCGCGGTCGATCACGTAGCGCCAGCTCCCGGGCTATTGTTCGTCTAGTCGCGATGTTGTCACCGCCGCGCACCTCGTTCCGGTTCTATGACCGTCTTCCACGCCATGCGTCACTCTTTTCCGTATAAAACATAAATAAATACCATATGCAAAAAACTTGTCACATAATATAAGAAAACGGTAGCTAACGGTGCTCATAGCCGTGTATCGTCTACGGTAATCTACCATGGAATTGAAACCCCCTTTAACACTTTGTTACCAGCGACCTTCATAATTTCATCACGTCCGACGGTCGGTCTCGACGACCGACTGTCCTACTATACTACTATCTTAGCCTACGAGAATAAGATTTTTGATTAAAAAACATAATCAAATATAAGTTGTGTTGAGTACTTACAAAGACGACTTTTTGGAATCGTGATCATTGTTGTAATGTACACCGGTTGCCTACTTCATAAAATTAAGATAGATTACAAACAGGAAAAAGTTAAAATAAATTACTTAACAAGCATTCACGTAGATATAACAACTAATACATAGAAAGTTTTTTATTTTCTTTATTCCCACTGTAATTTCCTGCTATAGTTATCTCCAATGAAAATTGTTGTAACTAAAATTGAAACACTTATTTCAATTTGTGAAACGGCTATACTAAATACAATACCCTGCGATTGCTATGTAAAATCATTCATTCCTGCAAAGTAAACAGAGGTCCAAATTGGTTTATCGTGCTCCATAATTTGCGAAAGTTATGGACATGGACAATCACGCCTTAATGCGCCCGAAGCTTCTCCTGTTGCTTTCCCAATAATTATAATTACATTTCGTGATGTCATCGTTCTCATCAATCTTTTGCCATCTTATTTTACAGATGACTTTAAAAATGCCGCATTTAGAATGCGGAAACTGCAACTAAATAAACAACTAATAACAATCGAGATTTTTGGTGAGAATTCTATTGTGCATATGTCATGAATAAACTTAGATGGCAATATACTAGAGCTGAAAGCATTTATAATAATATACAGGAATGTTGCTCTTTTATCATAAATTGCCAAACAATGTTATGAATAAACAAGAGGTTTCTTTAATAATCACAAATATAAATGGTAAAGGAATCAGAGTTCTATTTTAATAAACTTGCAGATTAAAGCTTCGCTGTATCTCACGCTGCTTCTCCTAAGGAAACTTAGGCGCGGGTGTTAATTAAAGTCGGCACCAAACCCGCAACGCCAACACCGCCCAGCGGCAGCACACAGCTAGCACCTAGCGTATAATTATCGGCTTTCGGACCATTTCACTAATACACAATCGTACAAATGCTTGTTTACGACACAACACGCCCACTTAAGATTCTTTGACTGCAAATGCATACGTAAAATGTTAAATTGTCACTTTACGACCAATTGTTCCTCGGCGCAGGACCGTTGGCAACCCAATGCTATTGGGATACATTCACCACTCATTTGCCCGACCGACGATAAATGCTAACTTATCATGTAAAGATTGGAAATTGATTTTTAAGACATACAATGTTTATCTACACATTAATTTATAACATCAGATTCCACAAGGATCGCAAGATCTTGCCATAACTGTTAATCTTTTGCAATGAATATCTATCTTCCTATTGATAGAAAATATTCAAGCACGTCGGAATCCGTAGACTTCAGTTGATGCCCATTTAGCCGATGCGGTCATTGTATGTGATCCTGGTATCATGAGGCTATCGTTGAAACATTAGCATTATCAAAAGGACCGCGGGCGTCATGGTCATATCGGCGGCGACACGCGTCGGCCGCGGAAGCGCCGCGAGAAGTCAAAGGCCCCGACAGACGAGAGGCGATAACTCAACTCAACATACCTGAAATACAATCGTGTGGATACCATGCCGCGAGTCGCGGAGCCAGGACCCTAGGCGTGGGCCCGCCAACACTATATGTTCCTTTTGTTTCCTGTTTTCTTACAAATATTATCTTGTATTAATAAAAATACGCATGTGTAAATATTAAATAGATAGTGGAGTCCAGATATAAATAGAAGTCATGTGGATGTCTTAGACAGTGCTGACTGTGATCGAGGTATAATGATGACGAGCCCAGTGTTAATGAACGCACATATCAATTAGAACGTTTTGTTTTCGACACTGATACCAAAACTGAGCTGGTTTATTTATAACTTGCAATGTAATGTAGTCATTCTTTTTTAGTAACTCTTTAAGCAAACATAAAAAATGTGGCTGCTCATCGTACCAAACTTTTAAAACTCATTACGCTATATTTTAACTGTACCTGCAGAAAAAATTCCAAAACGTACATATACTTCATTAAAACAGAACTAAGCTGACACCCGACCGTTCAGGTGTATGGATTCTATGCAACAACGGTACAAATATCCGTGGACAAATGAAAACGTAACAACTAATGCAAAATGACATGAGCGGAGGACGCGCGTCACTTGTCAGTAGGCGTAGCACGGAAGCATCTTGGACCGTCGCTCGTGCCGTTACCATCATCGGCCATTACTCGACCACTCTTAATTATCAACAGTTACCACACTCGGCTGCATCGGCCGTAACTGACGAACCTCCCTCGGGCGAAGCTGAAGCTATATGCACCGGTTATCTACCACGTTAGGCTAATTATCGCAACTGTGATTAGCATCGGACTACGAGACCGGCGTTTTAGTGCCAATATCAAGCTTCAGATACCATGTAGGTTTTGTTGCAAATCTATAGGGGCATCGGTTTTATTTTATTTATTTATTGGAGTATGAGAGACAGCTAAAACAAACTGAAAAATTATACAACATTGTCGCTTTTTATAGCTGTATGGCCGTGTTGTTCTTCCAAACTATGCAACGGGTTTCGACAAAGTCTGCACCATCAGTTAGATAATGTATTCCAAATGGTTTATGCGTATCATACATTAATATGAAACTTACACATAAAAAAGAAATCTCGGTGTTTTTTCAATTCGTCAAAAGTATGTAAAGCAATGGCACTACTGCTTCTATAAAATTACAGACAAACAAAACATAAGTGCATATTTTAGTAAGATAGGCAAAGCATCACCAATTCATCCAGAAAGTGCGTCCAGTACACATGTACAAGTGTACATATTTGTTTTTATAAATGTTACGTTAGTTGAAACTAGCAGCGAGGAGGTGCGCGCGCCTCGCTTGATCTCTCACATGATAGGAGGTGCGCAGGCGCCGGATGGCACGATAGCGTCGCGTTAACCCTGCCGCGCCGACACCCGCGCGACTCCGCCCGACTCTTCTCTAATTACAAACACTATCTCAGCTGAGGATGTGCGCGCACTACGAATACCCGCGTATTGTCTGCACTCCCAGTCCTTCCGGTGAACTCTTCCACGATCCTAATCTGTATCCCAGGCCCAGATGTATACTTAACTGATAACTAAGTAACTGTTAGCTTTTATCTTCAATTTTAAAGTCTAACTAGGTACCTATATTCAAGCAACTACCTGGTTAGACTTTGAATATTTTGCCAACAAATGAAAAAAACATAGCATTGAAATTGCGATACATAAAAATTTGTTGGCAGCCTTTCTATGATCTGCCCTCGTTTCCTCCTAACAATTTATCCTCGTACCATCTCATCGTTGTTACAATTCAATCAGAACCTCAAAGGCACCTAATCACGGAGTTGATTAGAAATTGAGAGAGTTGTTACTCTTTGTACTGGGTACGTTATAACTCGGTCGTAATTAGGCGAGTGCGTGTAGACTTAGTCTGGCATTCTGACTGGACAGCGGACCACCCAAGCAGACGGCTTTTGGTGTCGACCGAGGCCGCTTGTGTAGCTGCCAGCCCTTTGACTTGATCAAACAATTTACAAATAATAGATCTCTAGGAGACCCTTGACATTTTAGCTCTCCATACGCCATGATTCATCTCAGAAGTTGGACATTAGGATATTTTATTTAATAAACTTCAAATTCACCTCATAACTTTAACATGAATATATTTTTACACTGACATATATTTGTATTTTATTTAATAAGCTTCCATTTTATGTTTCTATTAACTATGATAAATCTATCTAGGCTACCAAAAAGATGTAAACTTATAGACTACAGTTATAAAATTCTGAATACACAAGCAGGTCTATTCATTGTGCGCGACAAAAACTATGATGAATTACTGTCTTGATCCTGAATAGTTCTTTGACGTTCAAACTTAATAGACTGCTCTTAATAAATAAATATTATCGATATTTTGTTCTATATTATTATCGATCAAACTATTGTCTCGTGCAGAAATTCATCATTATTTTAAGTATCTTTTTTTGCGTCAGTATCCTGATTAACTCAATTCAAATTATCTATAACTATCTACTTACAAAGAAAAATAACGGTGATTAATTCCTTTTAGAATACACTGGCGTTATAGTCAGCTTCAAATTACCTAGACAAGTATTAATTTCCTTTGAACAATAGACGAATAGAAAATATTTTAACTCGCTCGGTGTACTGTTATCGAGTATGTTTTCAGTACATGTTTTCGTATCAAAAATAATCGAAGACAAAAATGGATGTCGGAGTCTATTTACAAATTTTTTGTTCAGTTCCGGCGCGTGACCGATTGGTCAAACATCATTGTGTCCGGTTTCACGCTCCTTGTCTCTTGACAAATGATGTTTTTACTTTAGCATTCTAGATAGGTATTCTTATTTTTTTCTTTTTTGTTTGCTGCAAAAAAGCGTATCATAATAAGTTGTATGATTGAATTTTCTATGTGCCTACTTGGTAACGTGACTAAATACAAGGTACTTGACTTTCACATACATATGCATAGTTGACGCGTTCATTCACTGACTATTCATGTCTTCAAACAATTATATAGCACTTTAACGTCTTTCTTCCCACGATTGTATCGTCGGAGCGACCCAAGTTTGCAGATTTATATTTACCTACACAAGCACACGCAGAAAGATGTTGCGAAGCTCACTCTATAGTGCCCGTGAAAGCTCTCATTTATGCTATAACAAGGTGTAGCATGAAAATGTTACGTGAAAGTTTTAAAGTACCTATTACATTAAAAGTCATGGTCCTTGTTTCTTTTTTAGCTTTATCGTTTATTTATTTTTTAATATATATAAAAAACATATTAAGCTATGGTGAAAGCGTCGGGGTAGCCCGCGAAATTCAGATTTTCTTATGTTCTTTTTATTTTTTCAATTACTGGCAGGCGTAGTACGTATTTAATTACGAAATTATAATCATCAAACCCCTCAATTGGTCCTACCCTATTGAATGACTTTTACATGAAATATTCATTCACTCATATTTTAATCAACATACAACTTGACTCTGACCTGCAAAATGCAGAAAACTTAGTAATTTCTTGAGCTACCTTTAAGCCCTTAAGTAATTTTTAACTTAACTATAACGCATTGAACACCTCTTTATGACATCCTAACTTAAATAAGATAAGTACTAATAATTTCAGGCAACGAAACGTGAATCGTGCCTACAGGCTAAACCCGTTCCTAGTGAAAGAGAAATATCTGAATGTAATAATTTTTCAGCAACAAACTGTCATATATTCTTTGCCGACGTACTAATATAAAACCATCACAATATTTATTGTCAATATATTAGAGACTTATCATGGCGTTGGCGGCATTCGCATTTTAAAGTACAATTTTAAAGTTACTTCGTAGACCAACGATCATAAAACCTACCCTGTTGCGTTACATATTTCTCAGGAATATAAAAATATCAAGATACTATTAACGGCATTCTGTATACGGAGGTCGAAATTGGCCAAAACAAAGACATTTAGACATGGACGGCCGATTTTTCGCATGTACTCGTTCCTCTACATTGTGAATCTTTGGAAACACGTATGTGTTGACACACGCGTACAGGTGCGAATTTTGGTGTGTCGCTTACCCTGCCTGCCTGCCGCGGTTCCCAGTTCCGCACCGTTAATTTGATATACGGAGGCAGATGGCCTCTCGCCGATAGCACACGGCTCATGCGCCTTCCGCGCTTTACCGTGAATCCCAAACTTTTACTACCGCCGCAAGAAACAGGCGACGCGATATTTTAACGCCACTTTATAAAACAAAATTAAACTAACATTTTTTAAACGGAATATGCAAAATATATTCTTAGAGTTCTGACCCAACACTAATGCTTCTTTTAATTGAGATATTACGTGTAGAATATAGAAAACTGGTGTTTGCTCCGACTCAATTATGAAGTGAAACCCAGAGATAATAGGTTTTGTATCTAAAATACCTAGGTAGCAAAAGAAACTGGCCAATTTGAATATAAAATATAAAAACTGCTGCTTTTAATTATAACTTGGACTCCGAAACAGTATGAAAGTCAGGCGCGGGATTGTGAGTTCATTTGCATTTTGATCCAGTAACGGGCTGCGAGATAAGGTTGTAATGCTCGAGATCTCTCCTCAGATCAGCTATCCCACATGTCTCGGAGCCGTTCATCAACCACTTCTTTCGAACTTTACACACAAACCTTATAAGGTTGTAACATTACAATGTAGAATACTAATGTTGTCATACTAACCCACAACTTTTAGATTTTATCATAGCCAAGTTCTCATCAGGCAATTTGGAAGCGAGTAATTAAGAACCGTAATAAAATGGTTACTTTACAAATTGGTATGTATCATTCAGTATTTGAGTGGATAAGTAATTATTCTCAAAATGCCAGGAAATAGTCAATCAGTGTTCTGTTATAGTGGGTACAAGAAGTCAAAGACCGTCTGTATAAAGGAGTTATAAGATGCCAGCGACGTAAGGCACATTAGACACGGCATGCATGTGATGATAGTTGTGGTATCGAAATTCGCTTCGGCTGTTCCCTTCAAGCTTCGTACAGTCGCTTGTGTATTTCGTTCATATTTTTCCTTGTCGTATTTTAATGATGTGCGTCTACTGTAACTAAGAGACTTGATGCGCGCAAAAGTTATTAAACCTTAGAAGTACGAGTGCGGTACTGAGCATTGGCGTGAGCGTGAACTGATTTAGGTTACATTCACCTCGCGTTACGCTGGCTGGGCGCCTGGACTGCGCATTGTCTCAAACGGCGCACAAAATGCGAATGATCCTTTGTTCGTTACACTTTAGCTACACTGTAACCCAAACCAATAGCGGAACACTTAGCGCCCACCTCTAAACGTAACATTCACGCGCCCCAGCTCACGCTCAAGAGCCATTCCTGACTTAACGATATTTACTCTGAAATAACAATACGTGTACTGTTCTGACATTGATAGCTCTCCAACTGATACGTACTGTATTCTCCTGGTATAATGCGTTTAATGGTCCTGTGGTAAAGGAAAAATAATGATGTGTAATTTCGGGTTCTTCACCATTTAGAAAAATACGGATTAAAAACTAAGTGTTTAAACTTTCACTCTGAAGGGGAAATGCAGAATTTGGAGTTTATGTTTTTTTCATCCCAATTGTTACTTTCTCGTAACTAACCTGCAATTTAATGGATAAAACATTTAAATTACATATGCACGGAACTTTGCCAAACACTCGTGGTTTATCGTTTTTCCACATACTCACTTTCAATCATCGATCTTCACGGATTACAGTAATTGTAATAATGCATAAAACTTGCTTTTACTAGTGTAGTGCGTGTTAAGAACGCACGCACTTGTTCAACATTTCAGAGTAGAAAGCCTTCTCTTCATTTACTGTTCGTTGTTATTGTGTCATACAATAGATACGTGGATATAGCGATATCTAGTGCCATCTTTCGCTATCTCGTGAGCTTTCATAGCGCCGTCACAAATAATGAAAGTAGGATGTTTTATGACAATAGGCAATCCAGTGTCATCTAGCCTCCAAACGTGTAAGCTTTAGGTACTAAATCACACTGTTCGCGTTGGCATGTTATAAGAACTTGACATTCAACATTACTCTAAAATTACAAAAATTATATTCAACGCAAAATGTGATCATATCAAGAACACGTCACTTTATAAAGTGTCTTAATAATTGCTCAAGTGTATGACATAAGATTGATAAATAGCGGTACATACACAAGTAAGTAATCAAGATTGGATAGCATCCATCAATATCACAGAGCGCCATTATTCAAGTGAATCATCACTGCCCTTATGATTTATAAAGCCCTTAACCGATGCTTATAATATTTTTATCTTCATAGCAATTACATAATGTTCTAAGAGCCGTTAAGCTCAACAAGTACCGATACAATCTGTTTCAAACGACGTGGATTACATGTTAAATGTTTAATGTGTATAATCAAACTATTTGGAGCTATTACATTAAGAAATTCATTTATAATGAACTTCTAACAGTCGTAACACTCACGAGATACACATCAATTATATCACAGTACATAATTTTACTAACGTCAAAATAGTGTTGGGAAAAATATTATTTTATCCGTATAAAAAGGTGCCTAAATGGTGCAATAAAGACCAACAAAAACTGGCAGATTTATATCTTCCGTTCGGGTCTTAACACCTCGAATGTGGCGGAATCTCCGGGGCGACGAAGTTCATGGCTGTTGTGATTTAACGTCTAACGTCGGATGTCTATCAATTACTTACAAGTTATCGTGAAATTTAATCAGTTATAATGGCGGAACAAAATTGGCGGTTGAGTGGCCAGCTAACATCAAACATATAGGTAGAAATACTTCAGCAAATCGTTCACCTGTAGTCTCTACTGCACTACTACTACCTTTTACTGCTCTCAGTTTTCTGTAACTTGTCGCTTCACTTTTATTAGCATGGACTAAAATAAATTCGGGATCATTCGCCTCATATATCTTTAACTATAAATTTTAATATGGAATTTATTTTTATATGAATCTCAAAACAAAAATTAATCATACTACTTAGTATAAAAGAAAAAAAAATTGAAACTAATATCTACGTATGCATTTTAATTAAAGTTATTTCCATACTTAAAAATACTCAATTACAAACAACTAAACTAATAAATATATAAACGCGTATGTCTTCCTTAAGAATTGGTAAGAAGTGGCTCAGAGCCGGGAACAATGAAAGGAATGGAGGGAGGCCTTTTCCCAGCAGTGGGACAGTATAGGCTAGATATAATAATAAATAATGCAATAGTCAAAATTACTGCAGACAAATGCATATAGATAAATGTTTTTCTGTAATCAATTAACATTACGAGCAGGCCTTAATCACTAGCAATTAAACAGTATCATTATACAAAACAACTTCACGTGAACAGCTTAAAGCAACTCAGGCAAGATAATTTCTTCCATCGTCATAATATTGTTTACTGTTATAACTAACACTATTGTCAAAAAGTTCACATATTAAAATAAAGCGTAGTAAAAGAAACTCTGACATTTGAACCTTAATAAGATAAGTGTATTAACACAGCTAATAGCTTGCAATTGTGTTTGAATTGCAAGTTGCTCTATCAATTACTTACTCACACGATCCGGCCGATATCGCCATTATAACAACATTAGAGACGTGCGGTCACGCCATCCCGGCATTACTAACATCTGTAACACGGTCACATCATTTCTTGGACGCCCAATTTTTGTTTCACTGCACACTTTTATAGTTTCCGAGCAATTTTTACACGAGCGTGCGAAAACAAGTTCGGACGTTTCGGTTGTAGATTTCCGATTTATCCAGTTACGAAATTCACTATATCCGTAATTGAATTCACCGTTTTCAATCAAAAAAATCTGGGTGCCTTATGAAATGCAAGACAAAGTGATTAGACACAATTTGCGTCCCAATTCTTGTAACATGAATCGGCTTCATGCAAATAATATCTGGCTAGACACGCCAGTGTATAACAGCATCTAATTTGTGATATTATTTGGACGTAGCTGTAACCTAGGCCTTTTCCTGCTTTCTAATGGAGCAATTATTGTAATGGCGAAATTAAAGTCTTGTATTTGAATGTGGTGCGGTTATTCGACGAATTAACATTTTCATGTGGAAGGGTCACGACCCAGCGCTCCCACACATAAATCGGTGGAGGATGTCGCATCGTGCGCGCAGCGCTACCGCACCGCCGCAGCTACCGGACTGTGTTGTTTCGTGTTACCGCTGTAATTAATATTACCAACCTGCTTGGATATCGCTTCTCGAAAATTCAAACAATCAATATAATCACTCAATATTACATCACTCCTATTAACATAGCTTAACACTTACTGCATCAATCATGTCTAAAATTAAACAATCTAAATGGTCGTCAGCTTTTATAAGTTTTAAATTCGTAAGATACCAAATTACAAATAACCATAGTTTATTTAAATATTGCATTTCAGCTTTAATGTTAAGTTGTATCCAGCGTATTCAATTAGAGATACAGTCATAAACTTACGGTTATCCTCTAACAAGTTGAACTATTGACACGATTCAGTAAAAAGCAATGTTTATTGTTGTTTTACTCTTGAAACTTAGTTAAGAAACATATCTTTTCAATTAGTCGCACGAATTGTTAACGACCAATGACAACTGCGAGTGTTCTTATGTACTTTTCATTGACATTAGTACACGGTGTTCTAAACATTTCCTAGTTGCAGCTCATCATTAGTCATAGATGATTAACTATCTTTTTCTTCAGCTCTCCCAGCGCTGAAGTCATTTAGTGCAAAAAAACATGCTATTACTCCCATATGTGTTTGCGTATAATTAAAATATCCTAAAACAAAAGGAGAACCAGGGTCACTGACCTAACCCTAAGAATCGCCAAAGTTAAGTGGCAGTGGGTAGGGCACGCCCCGGTGTCACCACTGTGTGGACCGCCCGGAGGACACGGTGGAGCATACGGTGGAGGTGTGTCCCGCTTGGGCAGAGCAACGCCGTGTCCTCGTGGGGGCGATCGGCGGCGGCGATCTCTCGCGCCGGGCCTTGGTACAGGCCATGATCCGGAGCGAGGAGGAATGGCAGGCGGTCGCGTCCTTCTGCGAAGCAGTAATGCTTGCAAAGGAGGCGGCCGATCGCGTGAGGCAGCGTTCCTCACGCCCCAACCGCCGCCGGGATTCCGATCCCGATTTCCGGCCACCGTAGGCGCGGGCTTGCGGACGGCGAGCAATGGGTGGCTCGCCGTCCGACCGTCCGGTAACCGTCTGGACCGAGCCCTAGTCGTCAACGGCGCGTGCTGTTCCACGCGCGCCTCAAGGAGATGTCAGCAAATGTAGAGGCCCAGCAGGGTCGAAGCCTACTGGGGCCAAGGGTCTGATTCTGAAAGGAAGACTCGGCCCTGGTACGAAAGGCAACGAAGGAACAGGAGTGGGTTTTTATTCAGTAAAAGTCTGACACTATCTCCCGCCCCGCCCAAGGGCGGGGGATGTCATAAGATGATTTTCCCACCGAAAAAAAAAAAAAAAAGTGGGTAGGGCACATTGCTCGCAGAACAGATGATCAATGGGTACGAAAGGTTCTGGAGTGGCAGCCGCATACTGGAAGACGCAGTGTTAGAATGCTTCACACAAATTGAACCGATGACTTGTCGCGAGAAACCGATGGATGCGAGACGCACAAGATCTGTCGTAGAGCCGACACTTGGGTTGATGCCTATGTCCAGCTATGGATGTCTTTCGACTAAAATGATGGAAATAAAAGACATTTGTCTTCTAATATTAGCTAATAATTAAACTGAGGGAAAACCCAATAAGCAGACAGGTGGACACCGCAATTCGTAGTATGGAAACAAGATAAATTAACAAATCAACTGGTTTTGCGTTGATAGCGAGCGACAACGGCGGCCGCGGTTGTGACAAATAGGAGTGTACCTCATACGTACAGTTGGCAACGGTCCGCACGGTACACCACATATTTCGTTAATTGATTAACTGTTCCCCGTTGTTGGCAACGGTACAGTTAGCCACATATTTAATCATCCGCAAATTGATTTATATGAACACTTTACAAATTGACACAACCCTCATTACATTAATTATGCTTTCCTTAATTTATAAAACGATAAACAAGCCGTTTAAACGTATATTGATCACCAGAATTTACATCTTCAATTCTAAAATATACGGTTAATTATTTACTATCGTTGGTAATTTATATCTTTCTACATAATAATCAAACCTTGGAATAGAACCTTATAAATACTAATCAAAATTGCGAATTAGCAAAATCGTACCGATTTTGATTGCCTGTTCATAACATATTGTTTATGAACCATAATATTGACTTCTATGAAAAGTTTATACGTTTTATTGTTAATTAGCACGAGTAATTTGTAACAGTTTTCTTCGTAGTTACCTAACGGTAAAGCCCAAGTAAATCAGTTCAGACAGTAAATAACATTCCCATTAAAATAAAGTTATTAGTGTTCAGATTACCTACAGAGTTTAACAATCAAGTAAAATCGGTTAACGTTCGCATTAAAATCGACGTATTTGTACGTTTAGTACGAGTAAACTCCTTTTATAAGCGACACAGTTACTTGTAGCGTAGCTTACAGTGGTTTTAATCAAAAAGATTTAACTTAATTAGTAAGTAGTTTGTAAATATGGTATTGGCGAAGTCTTAACATAAAATTAATTATGTTTAATTACAACAACTGTACAACTTAACGTTAATTAGCTCGGTGAGTCAATTAATGAAGAATTTATCTTATATTATACGGCAAGTTTGAAATATTACGTGATTAATACACTCGCCTTAAGCGTGAATTCAGTTATTAGCCTCTAAACAGTTATTAGTTTGTTAAACGTTGCTAATGACTCTTAAATTGCCGCAAACGCGTATTATTTGATAGAAAGATAAATAAATCGTGTTATGGGAGTGTGTCAGCTTACAAAAAGAAACATGATACTATAGAAAAACTAGCGAAGATTTATTAGCTTGCTTCGGATAGATAATAACAATCGATACTAACGCGAGACAATCACGCACCAATCAACAAATAGTGTGAGAATAAGTTTATGGGGATGGGATTAAGCACTCGAGCCAACATTTTGGCAATTTTTTTTTTTTAATTACTTTGCCCCACTTTAGGAATTACAGCTGTATCGTGCCAGCCATGTGAAACTCGAAAACACTGGTGGACCAAAAGTGTGAAGACCGTAGACTAGACCGTAGGAACGAACTACTGAAAAAAAAAATAGGATTTTACAGTACAGACACATTGTCTCATTTCTTGGTATTGAACAAGCAAGTACTTACTTATAAAATTCGAATGTACCAACACTATCAAATGGCACTGAATCTCTATCACTTACATCTTCAAGTGCCCCCCACTCTATCAATATTGATAGCAAACCGTTTTTAACAAGCTCGCGGGCCGCATTATTTGGTTTCTTTTTTTTTTGAAAATTGATTCGGGCCGCAGAAAAATGGTCAGTAGGCTGCATGTTAAACATTACTGCTCTAGGCCATACAAATATATTTTCGGAAACCGAACCCGCGACACACTGCGCCAACCGTGTCGTCAACTTATATACCATACTTAAGCTTTAACTCATACTCAATAGTATTTATTTGCATTCTTTCTTATATTTCATACAAAAATGGTTGTCAATACAGCGATATTACAGAAAATCCAAAACACAAAGAATCCAATAAATACCTAATTTCAGAAAAAGAATAACTTATCTTTAATATAAAATTTATTTGAACGTATAATTCCAAGTCGATCCAAAGATATAGGCACTTCAAAGTTCCTATATCTTTGGATCTACTTCGTTTTAAAAATGGCAATTTCATAGTTTAACCCCTATTATGTATGTATATAATTATATTAAATTATGTAGTATAGATTTATTTTCAAACCTCTACAAAGTTTAGTGACATAACAGAGAAATTGTACAGTAGATACTTTTAAAATAGTTTTTTATTCGCTATTTTTAACCGCTAGTAAACTTCACAACGGGGTCCTAATTATCTCATGTCGAATTGGTGAAATACTTCTGAACGTTTATTGTACATCGTTATAAATGTAACATCAACTAATTTTCATTCCTACCTTCATATATTTTAAGTTCAAATTATCACGACGATAATGCACGATAGTTTTAAATTATTGCACATGTAGTGTTCATTGAAATACGTATGCTTTGCCATAGTTTAATAAAAAATATATCATTCTTTTAAATTGTTATAATTACATACCTAACTTTAATTGTTCGTGCGCGTTAAGACAGCGTTTCTTTTAAATCGGTTCGAAGGAATTCAACCACGCCTTGATTGTGCTTAAATCAAACTTTAATATAAATGCAGATGACTGTACCTGTAGAAATAGCTGAACAATTCAGTGCATTATCCTTTTATGGACATTTTCTAATAGTTTCTGCATTAAATAATAATGAAGTGCCCGCACCCACCCCAGTGTTTGTTTTGTTTTTGTAAATAGATTTGTTTATTCATAATCGTCGTTCCCGATAGCCTTTACTGCACTGTATGCCTTTAATGACATTAATTAAAATACTTTCTAGAATCAACTATAAATAATGTAGACATGACACGTAAAGCTGTTGGCTTGGCCCGCACGCACACCTTAGGAAATGCTAATGCACTGTATTATAGAAAGATCTTAATGCACTTAAATATAAACAAATATGAAGGAAAAATAAAATTAGGAATAGTTTTCCATGAATGTTTATTTTTAAACAGCATTTTATAAACTGAAGTTAATTGCTCTATTCCATTAACAGCCCAGCAAAAGAACCAACTAAATTAGTGTGGAGTATTTGTTTTCTTGTACGAAACATTTTGCTAATATGTAATTATATTACGCGTGTATATAGAAACTAAGCTGTAGTAAAAGCTACGAAAATTTACATTGTTTAGAGAATAGAAAAACAGAGTGAGCTATTTCCCAAACGTAACTATTTTAATTAAGTAAATATCAGTTAGGCCAAGTACGAAGATGAAGAATGTTTCCCAAGTTGAAATATGCTCATGACCTAAACGAAACAGTTCTCAGGAGCACGTTGACCGCAGCAGTTATGTTATTTTCATTAAAGGCTATTCTTCCATTTGCCTGTATGCAAATTAACAGATATCCACGTAATTACACCGAGGATAACAATCAGACCTGTCTTACTCAAATACGAAATTACCGTAAAATTAATTTCAAACATTTTATATTTTCGTTTCATTGCTTACTACATAATTACTTTTTCGTTTCTATGGCATTAAAACACCGTCAGATATTAATTTGATGATTCAGCAGAATGAGAGCTTCAATTTTATACCTAGTGTTCACGTCTACGGTTATTACTATATTTTCACACTTGATACTCATATTTCTAGCAGTCGTCTCCCTTGATATCATTTTTCATGCCTTTAGTTTATATTGCAGAATATCCGAAAGCTGACATCGTAAATGAACATTCATAGTATCGTTATCAGTGGCAAGGGAAGCAGATATAACTCGCACACCTAGTTGCTCAACTCTGTAAATAACTAATGGCAGCGCCCCCTCGGCGACTACTACTTGATTGCATCTGTTGTCGCTCTTCATATCGCGCACTGCTGTGATTTAACAACCACCTGTCGTGGTTTATGTCCTGCGATACCCGCACACGAGGAAGTACAGGGAACTAGAAACGAGGCGTCACATACACTACCTACCTATACCCCACTATCTCTCGCAACAAATGGTCCTCTGCATATTATTCTGCTCGCATTTTTTGCCAGTTTCTCAAAAGATGCTAATACGATGAGATAAAAAAGGTTATCTCTGTGCGGACGCTGTAAACCGGCGCCACCATGCTCCTCATAATAAATTAACTGAGATTATTTTCGCAACATACCTACATAACGTTTCCGTGATGGTACATGATACTGATAAACATTTTGATATCATAAAATAAGACTCTTTATAAGCTTCCCTGGCTGCATTGTGTGAATTCAAATGCCCACATGAGTGAAACCGACACCGCAGATTTTTCTGTTTTATCTCTTATTTGGTGAACTCGTTTGGGTATCAACAAGAGATAAGTCGCGTATTCAGAAGCTAAATGTGGATACTTTATAAATGGATTTAGCCGTGTAGCCAAAGTAATAAGTTGTGTATTTCTGGGCAACGCACCGCAGCTGGAATCACTAATGAGAGCGCAATTCAAATCAACTGATTTATAAGGAGTAAGTTATTTCGCCGGCTGCGCGTACAATATTTACTTATGTTCTAACGGCCACATAGATATTGTACTCCATTATTGCGATAAGTATAATGTATACTAGATATGCCTTATAAGTTTATGCTGTAATAAATCATAGTATTATTCTTTGTCATTTATTCCCGACGGAATAATGTAACGTTATGAGATCGATCCGATTGTCTTTATAATTGAACTCTGATGTTTATTGACAAAAGCTAATTGCTGAACAACTCCGGTCGGAAATTGCTTTTCTTTCGTCAGTTTCCATTAAAATTTTATATTGGATGTAAATTTTATATTGAATAATATCGAATATCGAATTGTGAGCATTGGGAGGTCTCTGGCTCTGAATGTGTATACGTCAGCTTATATTAGCTCGTTAAGAGTCGCGGGCCTTGTCCGGATGATATCTCTTAACCCCCTCAATTAGTGTGCCCTGACTATCGCGTGGCAATAACCCGAAACAGCATATAAGCTCCCCGCACTCGTGACGCGACGAACGAACCAAATGAGTGTACTCTTAATTAGCCGTTATACTATAAATTTTAAAAGCGATGATAAGGTCCCGTTGTGCGCTCTCCGGGAACACTACCCGCCGGCTAATGGTGCCTTGAGAATTAAATTTAATTAATTCCCCCTCGCCAAACGTGCTTGCTGGATTGAATTTGGCTTAGAAATGAATGTCTTGGAAAGAAAGAAAGAGAAAGGAGAAGTGCATCCACCTCAAGAAGAAACTGGGGTTGTAAACTCGACAGAGTTCTTTTCTGGAAGTGTTACAAACAAAATAGCCCTTAAAATAGGTCTTCCAGGAAGGCAGGGAAATAAGAAATAAACTAAAATGCGAATTGATAAGAAAAAGCTAAACGAAATATTTAATCGGTATACTCTCGTCGTCTATTCGATCAAAAGAAATCGGCTACAGGCCGGCGCCGCCAATGTAAAAGATTCACAAGATAATCACATGTGATAATAATACTTATCAGTTTGATTGCTTTTAAATTCATATTTATCGAGGTACACTGAGGTCAATTACTCCTCGTAACATCAGTTACGTCTTTTATTACAAACATTATCTTCTTTCGGAGTATCATACCGTTTTAAATATTTTATAATGATATCTAAATTTGCGGAACGTGCTGCAATTTATGTCCTCAAAATGAGTGTCGGCGTAATAACAGTAAGAGCGCTAATGACTTAACATGTTATCACTATCTTGTATATTGTTGCGAAACTATTTCAATTACTTACCTTGCCTGGCTCTTAGGCGGGCGGAAAAACGTGTGGCGTATCCACGTCCGTGTGGTTAATTTACATGAGCGTACATCGGACGAGTGCAGAGCGTTGTTAGCCGCGGCCGCGCTACGCGTTTCTCGCCTTTGTTTATGTTACTGTTTACAGTACATAAATGGAATGAAACTTGTCGACTCTGCCGTCCGATAACGGAGCGTTTTGTCTGTAATTAAGACCGGCGAGAGCGGGTCAGCCGTCTACCCGGCATTACCACAAAGTTATGGAGACATTTTGAGCATGTCCAGATTGTTTAACTACAAGCCTGTCATGTTTAGAATGAACTTGTGTTATAAATCTGCCATAACGTCATGATTCCAGTGAGATTGTTTGTTAATTGTAGGTAATACATTACTCGCTAATGAACCAGCTGCGGACTTACAGCCCGGGCACTTACATTATGGAGCCCGCTGCGTATTGTTATAAACAAGTACTATTATTGTGCACACAGTTATTGTGTTTAACTATTATGTCATTTTTACAAGTTTTTTATTATCTTGCTATGTACATATGTAGGTTTGTTTTTGTTAAATCTTGCAATACACCTCCTCCCCTATGATATAGATACCCATATCATAGGGGAACGTACAATTAAAAGGGTTTTTTGAGAAGAATAAGGAAAAAGAACTACATCACAATAAATCTAATATGGCGGACTCTCTAATATTAAAAGCTGGTTTTTAAACATATTTTTTATGGTTCCGTACCTCAAAAAAAAAAACGAAAACCTTATAGGATCACTTTGTTGTCCGTCTCTCTGTCTGTCCAGACCCTTTATCTCGGGAACGCGTGGAGGTATCAAGTTGAAATTAAAATCATATACTGTGATCTGCGGTCCCTTGAAGCTGTGAAAAACTCAAACTTGTGAGTTAACGAAAATAATAATAATAATAATAATAATTTTTATTGGAACAATAAACTTGTTTACAAAATTTAATGTGTTCGTTAACAACTACATTAGTTTAGAACTGTGTTGTAGCCATTAGCGCCCACCTCCAAGAGGGAGACGTCGGCGTTCCAAAATTTATGATAATAAATTTACAATTAATTTATATTCGCAGTTAATCTAGAATTTGAATAGGTTAAGCTACTATCTATTAATTTGAATTTTAATTACAATTTATTTATATTATTACGCTTTATTTATATTATTACAGTTTATTTATATTATAATATAACAATTAATTAATTATTTAAATTATTAATAAATGAAAAAAAAGATACGGCCGTTTATGTCGCAAAAAACTTGTCAAGGGAATCATAATTCATAGGGTATCTACTTCCCGTTGACCTGGAATCCTGAAATTTGGCATGAAGCAAGGTCTTATAACACAAGTATAGGAAAAAATCTGAAAACTAAATTTGTAGTTACGTCATAAAATTCGGAAAAATCTTCGTAACGCAATTCGGGAATTGAACTGTTTTCATAGATGAGCTTGTACGGAACCCTCAGTGCGCGAGTCCGACTCGCACTTGCCCGGTTTTTTTATCTTGTTATTTCGTATGGTATATGGTTATAATGAATCATATTAAAAATTGTTTTATCCGATTGTTGTGAACATATTTCTCGAGGTCGTTCTGTGGATTAGTAACCGTTTTAACATACTTACGAGAGATTCCTCTGTGTCTCAAAAAGCACGTTTAAGTAGCTGATCCCACATTTCATTTGTAGATCTTTGACAGTTGATACGTGTAGTCAGAAGCCACGAAATCTGATACCAGTCTTGCCAAGCTTCACATGCTTTTGGATCATCTATAGATAACACATTCTTATCCAAATAATAGATATTTCGATTAGTCTATTTAACGTTATATAAGTGTGTTCGTGGCATCACAGCAGGGGTGATGCCATATCTCTCCAAGTTCCTAGATCCCCGAAGCTTATAATTATTAAATTAAATTGTATGACTCCGTCTTGACCAAACTCTAGAATGGTAGAGTCCCATTAAAACAAAATAAAATAGAATACAGATAGGTCCGGACTAAGCGTTTCGCCTCGTCGTTTATACCGCGTACCTACATCGAAAGACTCGAACATTTTGCCTGCTGTAGTCTACCCATCTGATTTAAGTTCTTCAAGGCTAGACTGAATAGGCTCTTGATATACTAGTGCATTTTTCCCACAACCTGGATACATTCTTAACTCACCCACATTGGATACTTCCCTAACATACCCTGAACTTATCCCGAAACAATCTCAAAACAAATTACAAGTTATACATAGAGAAAATATATCTTCTGAAATAAATTTAGTTTTACCTGGGTACTGGAATGGTCAAGTTCACACTTGACCTACAAATAAATAAATTTTACATTTAGGAGACTTTCGAAAAAGCGCTCTTAATTGATGAATTAATATCTTTTCTTTAAAGGTTTGGTTAAGCGAGGTCGCGTGGCTTCGGCGATAAGTATTTCGTTGAAGTGCGCATTTTTTGTTAAGTGGTTCGAATTGGTGATTTGATTATTGGAGATCGCATGGCTACGGTTTCCTAGTGTTTCGTATTAGTAAACTTACGGGGACGTGTTATTCGTCAAGTCATATAACGCACTCTTGGGGAACTTGGAACATGGGGAAAAAGGTATCACCCCACAGCGGGCCCTAACAGAATTTATATCAGCGATGCTTATTTATTGCTTTAAATATCGCAGCTTAAACTGAGTTAGGAACCTTTTTAACTTCGTACAAATTATAATTATATGTTTACTTTTTTGTCTGTATTTTTAGTATATATTCGATTGCGTGAGGCATAAATAAACACTTTTTCTTTCTTTTAAGTAGAGTAGCATTCAAAGAAGTTCCCCATTTTTAAAATTTTAAACACACTGTATTATTCAGAACGCATTACACTGTGCAACATTATCGTAAACTTAGCAAGTCGTTTACAAACTGTGACATTCAAGCAATTAATAGGCAGTTTAGATGCAAATAAGCCTCAACGATTTCCTTCGTGAGGCATCGATTTGGTGCAGTGCTAAGTGAAACTGTGTGAAGAGATCACGATGCTATAAACAGAAGACAATAATCGTTGTTCGTGTTGCTGCGCCCGCCGGCAGCCGAGCCACGTGTAATCCCTTGTCCGACTCCGCTAACTCCGCCGGGAGCTGACAGTAGCACCATTTGCATTTTATTACACTCGCCTCTTCCACCACAATGATTTCTTACCAATATTTTTAATAAATTCTTTACACAATTTTTTATACCATACAGCTTATTAATAAAAGCTAATTTCATTATGCATACGCTTAAAAATGTAATGACTTTATTTTTGTGATTCTAACCTGAACATATGTTAATTTCACGCATAAATATATGTAAACCTCTTTATGAGAGTGTAAGTTTATACATATACTAGCTTCTGCCAGCAACTTCGCCGGAGGGAAAATAAGTTTCTCTATCAAACTTTGGACCCCCATTTCTCCCCTTAGGGGATAAATTTTGCAAAAGTTCTCTTAGTTCCAGTAGTTTCGGCTGTGCTTTGATATTTCAGTCAGTCAGTTTCTCCTTTTATATATATAGATATATGTTTTGTTATTTGTTTCAGCACACCTTGACGGGTCACAGCGGCAAAGTAATGGCAGCTAAATTTCTCGGGGAACCGACCAAAGTGATCACGGGTAGCCACGACCGAACGCTCAAAATATGGGACCTTAGAAGTAAAATGTGTAAGTATGTACCAACTCATTTGCTTTATAGCACCGTCTTGTTTATTGGAAACGATTTTAATAACAAAATACTATTCTATGTTACTACAGAGAGAAATATATTGCACAATAATTCATAATATTCTATTGTATGGAAACCCTTCTCGCAGTCGTCTTTTATAACTCGGACAACTACTAACAGCTTAGATTTAGATCCACTGCATAACGATAGTATACAACCTAACATAAATATTATAAAGTTATGGTTTTCGAGGTGGGAACAATTTTTTGAATGATTACTACAGTTATCTGATGAAACTTTATCCGGTGAACTTTAATGTACGCAGTTAACGAAGAGCAAATTGCAGAAATTAAAATAGTACGTAATAGCTGCTCAAAAGCAATGCTTCTGTGCTTTGCAAATAGGGTTGCTTCTTATCTCGAGAAAATTCAAGAATATATTTCTTTTTTCTAACTTCTCTTTTATCATAAATCATTAGTTATACGGGTCATAATTTTGTTTAAGTATTTAGGCTTCGGTGCGCAGGCAGACTGATGCTTAGCAGGTGGATTATTATTAGTACTAATAGATATAACAGAAGCCCAATAAAATAAAACCTCTTGATATACGAGCAGCCGTTAAACGTATGTCTGCTGCAGATTAATGTTACCTGACTGGAAGTGCAGTCCGGATAACAACTGCAGTTTTCAAACTGCAGTTGTTATCCAGCCATATATCGTCGTGTGAAAATTAAAAGATAGAGAAAATACTAATGCAGCTGGAATTAAAGAGCGGTGTGAGGCACGCGCGGTGGAAGCGATGCGCTCGCGCGATTGCGCCACCGAACTGCACACATAGCTCGCCAAGCTCTATGACGCGATATTTTATATAGTAACATCAAACACACTTTTTTAATAAGTTTTCTAAATTATTACATTTTTATCATGATGAGTTAGACCGTAGTTGCAATCGTTGGTTACCAAAATCTAAACAAACATAGGTACGACAGAAATCGTGGCTATTAGTGCTCGATTGTCCCTTCTTAACTGCCGTTAGGGATTCAAGATTATATTCATAGTGGAACATTTAATCTAACCTGTGAAAGTACTGAGGATTATCTAGAATTCCAACTGAGAAACTCTTCCTATTTTACCGTCAGTTAAAAATTTGCATTTTATCTAAAGAGCGGCAATGCATTTATTTGATACGTTCGTGTAATTTATCTGGCAACCATTTGTTTCCCCTGAGCTTGCGAACCAACACTAAGTGGTGTTTAGAGCTGTTTCACATAACATTAGTGATTAGTCTCTGTTAACTTCAAGAGGACCTTAGTGTGTAAACGTTTAGCCGTTCTGGTAATAATAGTTTGTTTCCAAATACAACATGGCTTGAGGATTTTTCTCTGATTTACGATAGACTTGCTTCCTGCGATGCTTAAGCTATAACTTATATGAGAGTCTCGATAACTTATTGCCTACACACGATACGATGCGCAAGTGCGGGTGTTCCCAGGCTATAAATGTCTGGAAACTCGTCCTCATAAACATATTACAATTATTGGATCTTGATAGATAACGCCGTTTATAACTTAGATTGTAATATTAACAGCCGTGGAGGTGAGGGCTTCTGGGAACTGATTGAAATCTAATTTAGACGTGTAACGCAATTATCCATTTTAGTGCATCCTTTTTCCCACAGCTGTTATACCTAGGAACTAATTAGAGCACACCTAATTTACAATTACTGCTGGCTGCTAGAAAAGCAGTCATCACTTGTTTTACGACTGTCGTATTTAAATTAAATGCTTCGACCAATATTGTAAAACGAAATGATATCCTGGAAGTAACAAGCTATTAAAAGTTATAGATTTTTTAGTATCGCAAAATTTTTCGATGCGGTGTTAGAAATAAATTAACTGTGTCCGCAGCTGAATACTAAGATTTAGTATTCAGCTGCATACTAAGATTTAGTATTCAGCTGCGGGCCAAGGATAGCTATGAATTTAAAAATGAAAACTCCTATATGGAAACTGAATCTCTATAGGCAATTATAATTACGCTAACGGGACGACACAGTTGTATTTTATAATTAACTTCTACCAGCGGCTTCACCCGTGTGAAAATAGAAAATGATCCCAAGGAAACATATTCCCGGGATCAAATAGTCATGGTCTACCCGTGTGCCAAATATCTAAATCTGCTCTTCCGTTTGAGTTTGAAGAAGAAACAAACAATACTTACAAACTTTCGCATTTATAATATAACTGTGATTGTATTATAATATAATCTGTGTACCTGTGTGTCTGTGTATCTGTGTGTGTGTGTGTGTGTGTGTGTGTGTGTGTGTGTGTGTGTGTGTGTGTATCTGTGTGTGTGTGTGTGTCTGTCTGTCTGTGTGTGTGTCTGTGTATCTGTGCTATATGTTCAATTGATAAAATTATTAAAACTTGAAATTATTGTAACACTTATTTTATATGTCAGAATAAGGTAGACACATTAAAGGCATACTTTGAAATTGATCCTCTCTAAATATGTTTTACTCTTTGCCGGGGCCTGTGATTGGCTGATTGTTTGATAAAACATCATGATTGTGCCAAAGTAAGAACAATAGTAACGCAAGCAAGTGGCCACCATTTTGATTCTCATGTTTCATAACCAATCAGGTGCTTATGAGTTGATTCTTAATCAAGTGTGAATAACTGTGGCGTCCCGTGGTGCCGACAAGCGGCCCAATTTGTGATATTAATATTTTATTTTTTTCCAATCACACTACTTCATATTCGGAGGTGTATCGTCATAGATAAACATCTAACATCGATAAGAATTGACAGATTATTTAATATTTTAAATCAACTTATTATGAAACACGTATTAACCCACCAACAAATATTTAGTTAACTAGCTTTTGCTCGTGACTCTGCTTCCATGGTCTATCCAATAAGAACTGTACTTTTCCGGTATAAACACTAGTCTACGATAGTGTAAGTAGTAAAATTCTGATACTGATAGAAACATTGTCAGAATTATTGTAATCGGGTTCCAGAGCTTACCTTTCACAAACATACAAATAAATAAACAATCGGGTATTATTCTGTGTTTAGTTTTTTACAATATTTTATACTGAACAACAAATAACACTGAAAAAAAAATGTTTTTTTGAAAACAGCATCAACAGTGTATTCCAGTCAAATTAGACCAAAAAATAGGGGTAAGGTTACATACAATAATTCGCACTTAGCTGAAAATTGGTAGGATTGTTCAAAACACCATCATAAATGAAATCTAAAAAGTCCTTCATCGATCCGACACCTAGAAAAAAAATACTCGGGTCAAAGGTCACAAAAACGAGGTTTTTGCGTATTTTCAGCTAAACGATAAGTTTTATCATAAAGATCAGACAAAAATTTTAGATCTACAAAAATGTCTAAATACTTTTTCCTAAGAGCCTCCGTTTTTGAGATATAATGATTCAAAAAGTTGATAGATGTAATCGTCATAATATGCTTACGTTTCCTTACCTATAAAAACAGTTCAATTCCTGAATCGAGTCTCAAAGATTTTTACGAATCGCAAAAAAGTATTTTTTTGTGACTTAACTACAAAACCTGACGTCACAATTCAATAAGTGCATCCTTATTCTGTTACTTGACGTTTTCCCCTTCCAGATTTGAAAGATATTTAACTTACTTATTAGTGTATTAATTTGAAAAATTCTTTCTATTTACGAAAGGAACTTTTTGATACAAATACAATAAAAATGAGTCAATTACTCAATTGGAGATACAATTGAGTAAGAGAATTAATAAATAAAAAAAAACATACATTCAACCGAACATATAACCTCCTCCTTATTGAAGTCGGTTAATGAAACATCGGTTCACTTATTCATATTATGAATAATTACTTTTACAGTTAATACATATAATTTCGTTCAACTAGTTCTATTCGAGACTCTTTTCGCCGATGAACTGCCCTGACTTTTCTTCACAGGTTCCACCATGGCTTGACATTGCCGCTATTGCGATTGAGTTATGAAATGATTGTCTTCCTTCGACTTAACTCAAGTCAATTTAGTTAAGTACGATAAAATAGCTAAAAATACAAAAATATTCATTCATTCTATAACATTGCGAACATAAATATATTGAGGTAATCCCAATAATTTATAAAAGTACTCGTATTGGGGCTGTCGCGCTCTTTCCTTATCTAGCAGTAGCTAATCAATGATCAATGGTTTTTATTTATTAATAAAAACTTATTTTAAAATCAATTTCAAAGAATATAAAAACAAAAATGAGAACAAAAGTTGTAAAAAAGATCATTATTTTCTATAATATATAAGCAGCTATTGATGTGTAATAGAAGGTATGCATATATAGAAGTGTATTTGTGTGTATTTTTAATTTATTTTTCTTAACTTATCCTTGCCAATATGTTTTTTATTTCTTCGTATTTCATGGATTTTAGTCAAATCATAACAAAATAAGTATAGAATTAGAACGAATATAGCGTGATTTCAAAAGAAATTAGAACTATAATATTAGTTTAAATAGATATCGTACTTTTTTTTATTTATTAATTATAGGCTCGTGTTTGACCACCATCTCACCCGATGGCAAGCGATAATGTGGTCGATGATGGAGCACGCTTGCCCAGAAGTAGCCTATTCACTCTTGACTTAAAGACCCCTAAGTTGTAGCTATCTGGAAACACAGACTCCGGCAAGGAATTCCACTCCTTGGCTGTACGCATAATAAATGCGTTCCGAAAACGCTTTGTGCATATGGGTGGGATGTCTACCATGTACCGGTGGCGCAACGCCGTACTTCACGGCTTGAAATCCAGTTAAACGCTTTACTTCGTGTAATTTATTTCATCACCACTGCTCTCAAAACGGTGAAGGAAAACTGACATGTGCTTTGAATCAAAAATTCGAAGACATGTTGTATCTGTAACCAACCTACACTGAACCCGCGTGGTAGATTTCGGCCCATTCTCTCTCCTAAAGAGGAGGCCTGTGTCCTTGTAGTAGGAACATTATAAGGCTAATAATGCTATATGCTATAATTAGACAAACTTGCCATGAAGTTATACGAATTTATTACATAAATACCTTGATATTATGACCAGTTAAGGTCCATGTTAGCCTATATTCATCTTTACGTCCATGTTAGGTAGCTGTAATGCTTTGGGACTGTATTTACTCCCATTATACTTTTGTACCCCATTATTATTATATTAATGTATTTCCTGTATGACTTAGTGACAGTTAATGATAATGACATGACTTTATTTAAAACCTAATAATGCAGGTATTTAATAATTTACTTATATGCCATGAGTGGCCAAATTATTAGGGACAGTCCTCGTGTTATATACTATTTCTGTAAATTTCTGAATGAAACACACTTTTTAAGCAAACAAATAGATTTATATAAGGTGTTTTTATTTAGTAATATTACTGCCCCCCTAGCCAAGTTACAATCGTATCGTGCGCGCGTTCACGAACGAAACAATTGTAACTTGGCTAGGGGGGCTGGTATCATTATTATTAATTTTAATATGTGGCCACACAAAAATCTTGGTGCTATCCCTAATAATATGATCATCAACTGTATTTAAAGTACTTGAGTTTTCTTATCTTTCGTTGAAAGTGGATTTTACGGTACTTTGCCCATAAAACATATAAGGAAATAATGGAATTCAATACGACTTTTCAATGAGTTTGAATTTTATTTCATATCTGGATTTATGGTAGAATCGAGCTAGTAAATATATATATCATCAGACTATAATTTATTGTCACGAACAAGTCTGTTGCCTTGAATTTGTAGTTTTGAACCGACTATATAATCAAATCATCTGCAACATTTTACTTCAAAAAGTTTGCATTTTTTTTCTATTGTACCGAACAATTTCTATGGCCTCCAGAATAATCATTTGAATATAGGCGTCAATTAAGCAACAGTACATCATTATCTTCAGTATTATATAGCCGTCTTATTATCTTAAGAGAGTCCAACCCGAGATATATTTTTTTTTACTATCTTTCGTACAATCGCTCTTACGTGATTATAACATTATCACATATTTTTCTCAAGTTATTTTGGAAACACAAATATCTTGTGAATATGATATTGGTGTCTATTGAAATCAAATTATTTTGTGTAAATTAATCCAGTAAAGGCCTCTGAAAATCTGCATCATTTACTTATAGATTAAAATTAAAAAAAAATATATGTAGAAACCTTGCCCTAAATAACAAATATTTTTTGTAGTAACTAAACACGTAATTCCAGGAACAATTTTTGTAAAATATTCAAGTAACCAACAGAGTGTTCAGGTGTTATCTTTCTTTTTTCGCAATGTCTCTTTATCAAACACTGCTTTGGATGAACCAACGAGCTCTTAAAGCTTTCTCAGGTTGACGACAGACGGGTTGGGAAGGGCTCTCTTAAGTATAACTTATTGGATGGTACCCGTATTACTAGCGCATACATAGACACATATCAAAAGTTTAATATCAGTAAACAGCTAAACTTTCAATCATATGTGACCAACAATTTCAGTTTTGATCGTTGATGATGAATTTCAACAAAATTGCTGTTGAAATTCGTCACATTTTAAGTCGAACGTCATCTTACCTGCTTTGCCGCATTAAGCTCTTTTAAATTTTTAATTGGAATTGATCTTCCAATTGATTAGCTATTATTGTATTTCCGGTATAATTGTTATTGTTAGATACTTATATTTGACTTAATTCATAATTAAACTAAATTGCTTTAATTTCTAATTTTAACTTCTAGCTTAATCTTATAATTTATAATTGTTTTAATTTCTTTATTTCATTAAATGTTTTAATTAATTTTATTTATAAATAATATGTGATTTTGACCAACCACTCATTGATATCTCATTCTGTCTTCATGCCTATAATTGATTTGTTTACACATCTCCTAAACATTGAATGTAGATTATTTCTATAAACAAGTTGCTAGTGTGTATTATTAACAAAACAGAATTAAAATCATATCATGGGACATTCACATAATATGACAAAGTGATCTATTCGAGCTCACAGCAGTCATTGTACCTACATAGTGCATATCATAGGCATTGTTGTGCATCGGGCCGTGAACCTGGACAGACTCGCTCGGTGCGGTTAGCCGCAATCAAGTGAACACCACGACTACAAGTACTTTTTCTGCGCCATCGATATATCCAAATAAGTTATCGTCAAACTTTTTTTTGTAAGGATAAATATAACTTGTCCCTGTTCCATGAGAGTTCATTTTCTCGTTTCACTAGTTCTGGACGTGCTAATTATAGATTCTGATTTTGAAACCACTGATTGAATACTGCGATCGTTGAACTATACGACGACTACTTTAAAAGGAGTGCACCGTAGACTTGCTACGAAATATTGCTACGGAGCCGACTCTTGTAGCTGTAGCAACTAATATTGCTGTAAATTACGTCATTTAGTGAGTTACTATTATTATTGAACATAACTGTTGTGCATAATCAGCACTATAAAATAGCTTCATAATATCTATCTAGCACAGTCTCTAAATAAAGCGATTTATCATGAAAATTGACTTCTACAATAATCGAAGCATGTCATAACAATATATGGACCACAATAAACTGCTAATCATACTGACGTTATTGTCTCACCGAGCAATGGCCACTTAAAACACTCGTATCAGTCGTAAAGTTTAGCATTCGTAAGTTGGCCACACAGCCTGGAATCTTAACTAACAAATGCACACATATAGGCAATTTACCGCGCACATTAATAGGCCTTCAGGTAATTTTATTGTTATTACCAACCGTTGTGTGACACAGATTTTATAATGCAATCTTCAACAGGTACGGAGACGAAGTTCGCGGGGTCATCGTGTAACGACCTGGTGACGTCAGACGGGGCGGGCTCCACCATCATCTCGGGGCACTTCGACAAGAGGATCAGGTTCTGGGACATCCGAACCGAGATGTCTGCCAACGATATCATGCTGCAAGGGAAGGTCACGTCGCTTGATCTCAGCAGAGGTATGCGTGTTTATTACATCAAGACAACTGTCAATTTCTATCACTTAAATACATAGAAACTTTAATCAGTACGTGGGCTCGCTTAGCAACTTTCAAAGTATAATTTCATCGTTAACAACAATTTAATGACACCAATAATCTTAAGCATCTATTTTTTTGATGTGGTAAATTTTCAAATTATTTCTTCCACTCTAGGATGAAGCGAGAGGACGTGTCAGACTTTTACTGAGTAAAACCCACCCGTTTTCTTTAGCTGCCCTTTGCATTCTAAGGCCACTGTCACTGTTTCAAACGTTCTCGCAACCCATGCATCCATACTTAAAGTTTAAATGAACAAGAAATGAACTCAACAGTTGACTAGCATTAACTTGTCAACGATTGAGTTCATTTAATTTAACAGTAGTTAAGATTAACATCGTAACTACTGTTACACTGAAAGACAAGCGCATAACGTCAAAAGTTAAATAGCTGTTTATCGGCTGGAGTGGTTGTAAACTCTCTGTAATTGAATGCATCGCATATTAGTATCGGTATTCGTGTCAGCACCAGAACGTGACGGGTGCGCAATGCCCATTTCCGTTACGCGCTTCTCGATCGATCCCTTTTTTGTCAGTAACGGTCTGTGCATCGCACGAAACGCTCAGATTGATACCTTCAATCAATCGCGGTGTCGGAACGTCACTGCCTCGGAAACTGATTAAATCACGTCGATTTCATCGGACAAATGAATAGGGAGACAGTTCACAGTTAGCCATCACGCTCGATCCAGATCCAAAGCGCTATCGCCCATCTATCATGCGCTGTCATTGAATAGAATCACAAATATGTCATCTTCGAAAGCTTTTTACAACGATTTCAGTTTCACTTATGACTTTATTAATAGCAATACTTAAAGTGCAATAAAGTGGAATAGAGTTGTGAAACCGCGTTCAATTGAGAAGAGCAACAATTTGATAAAAGATCTTTGTTGATGGTCGGGGAGATGGTTGTGAAAGATATATGAGACTTGTTTGAACATAATGTACGAGAGATGAATACTTTGTGATAGTTTCATTCATGTTTAGCGTTTTGTTCACACCTAAAGATTTTGTAGTTTATTTAGAAGATAAACTACTTACTTACTAAAACACTTTATTTTGTTTAAGACGTAAAAGAGGTGTGAAAGTACGAGTATATCCACCTTAATACTTCGTACTTCCAACTAATGAATGAAAGAAAATGTCGTGTATTATGTATGTGATGTGTAAATTGCAGATTATCGTACAAATCGCTTTAACACGATACGAGCTGTGCTTTCTTAGTACCGAGCTGATGTTAGCTCATAGACGCCATCTCACGTATGATAGTTGTAACTAAATTCAGTATTCAATAAAATTATCATATTTTTTTCTCTATGTCATTCGTTATAAGGTTCAAATTTAATTGCAAGCCATAGTTTTTTAGGGCCGTCCCCAAATAACACGGGACCTTGCGGACGGCGAGCAATGGGTAGCTCGCCGTCCGACCGTCCGGTAACTGTCCAGACCGAGCCCAAGCCGTCGACGGCACGTAGTGTTCCACGCGCGCCTCAAAGAGATGACAGCAACCGTAGGGGCCCAACAGGGTCGAAGCCTACTGGGGCCATGGCTGATGCAAAAGAGATCCCTCGGACCTTGGAACAATGGCAAAGAAGGAACAGGAGTGGGTTTTTAGTCAGTAAAGGTCTGACACGCCCTCTCGAACCGCCCAAGAGCGGGCAATGTCATTAGATGATTTTGCTACAAAAAAATAAAAACACGGGACAAGGGCAGGAATATGCTGATGGTGGACTTTTTAGGGCCTGTTAATACAAATAGTTGATTAAAAATTAATTTATAATATAGTGCGGTGCAGTCGAGACTTGAGATTTGTATGAAGATTTGAAAATTATTGAACTAGCTTCTGCCAGCGGCTTCGCCCGCGTGAAAGTTGAAATTATACCAAGGGAACATACTTTCGGGGGGGAAAATATCCCTGGAGTATGTCCCTATTCCAGATCATTGTCAACTCTATATAAAATATCATCCAAATCCGATTATGTTAAGAGGAAACAGACAAACGGACAGGTACTTTCGCATTTATAATTTTACCATGTATTATAAATTAAAATTTAATTTCGTGCAACCGCATGAGAACTTACTATTGACCTTAAGATCACTCTTCATACCGACTGATGGGTAATGAAACCGAGATAGTATCGCACACTTAAATCATTCAATTTAATAAAGCGGTGTGCCAGTTTCATGAACCTTACATTAAAACTATTAAGGAGTCTACCCACTACACCGTGCTGAGAAGGTATCCAGCATTGTAGCTCGCTATCCGACAAAGACCAGGCCTGGGTCGACGGCGCGCGAAAGAGATATAAGCAAACGGACGGGGTCCACCAGGGCCGATGCAGCCAGGGCTATCCTGCAGGGTTGTACGAAAGAATTGCCGTGGCCATAGAACACAAAGGGAAAATACGCCTCACCATCGATGATTGCATCACTGCTTACCATCAGGTGGGATCTCAGTCAAGCACTTCTTCTTCTTCTTTTCGTGTCGATATGAGTCAAGCACTAGTTTATGTCAATTAAAAAAAAAATGAAAGAAACAGGCTGAAGGGTGTGGTGACAAGTAGGTTTTAGCCAGTAAAAGTCTAACACTCCGTCTCGTTCCACCCAGAGCAGGAAAGGTTAATTGGTCATTTCCTACCGAAAAAACAAAAGGAACGCACGGTCATGGTATGATAGTGTAGTGGGAAGACACCCTTAAGCGGCAATTGAAAGGTTTAAGGTTAAACATTACCTTCGCAACGATTATCGAAAAGGCTATAAAGAACCTAACGGCCTACGATTACAAATTGTGTAAATTAGGCACAAGCTGTAATATGTCTTTGTGTTATTAAGAGATTCTTCTTATGGCTATGCATCTATTGAAGGTTATGAATTCTTGAAGCTGTGAATAGAAATGAGCTTTCGTAGCTGTTAAGTTATAATGTGTTTTCCGTTTATTGCTATTTTTATACGTTTTTCAGACAACAATTACCTTCTGGCGTGCGTCCGCGACGACACAATACAACTAATAGATCTGCGGATGAACACGATCGTACGTTCTTTCAGGTACGCTAACCTATAATTTATTATTATTACTTGTAACTCCGCTGCGCTAGTATAAAGTTTTATGTCTTTTCCTGCGATGTAATAGTCTAAGACCTAAGAAATGTTTACTGTTAGATATTCCGGATTTTACGACTCACTCCAGAACAATAGTGGTAATGCAAATAATAATTATTGCTTGCGTTTAAATTGAATACGCATACGCAAACAATAGACAAGATATTTTCAGATCGTAGTTATATTTTAACACGACTTATCAAATAATTTAGATATCGCAAGATATTAGACAAACTTCATAATACAGGATGTCCAGTCCTTCTTTTAAATTTTGACGGGAAAGATTTCGCGACATTTCTAGCTGTGGAAAGTATTTTTTTTTTGCTGATTTCTAACATAACATTTTGTTGAAATGCCCGACCAATAAATTTTATTTTATATCATTTCCCACCATATCTGAAGTCAATATACTTTCTCTTTATCTTTATAGTCAAAAGTATCGTTTGGAGCTCGTTTTGTTAAAAATCATTATAATATTATTCAAAGAGGATAAAGTTTTGTTCGCAATACCAATACTATTCAAGCACTTTGCGCGTTGATGTCTTTTCTTCTAGAAAAAGGAGGATTTCACAATTACCGTCAAATTACAAATTAATATTAAATTATTTCATTAGGAACAGTATTTTATTCAAACAGTTGCTTTTATATGTGAATAGAGGTCAATTCGTTTTATTCGAATCGCTGTAAAGAATCGAAATCATGCCTTTATACTCATACAATCTTGATGAACGAGTATGTAGATAATTGTGCCAGGCGCAAAAAGATCATTAAGAATTATTTGCAGTTAGGTATTCAAACTAATTATTTTGAACACTGAATTAATTATTTCAATAAAGATTGTTTGAAGTATAAAATTCTTATCGTCGATAATTTGGTTTAACGGGTTCGGTAATTAAGATTTTTATCGTAACTTTTCGTATTTCTCTTATCATTTAAACTAACAAAATATATAAATATACGCATTATATAAACAACACAAGAAATACTTTTAAAGAAAGTAAACTGACTTAAAAGTTAATCTTTTTAATTTACTTCAATCTCTTTTAGATTGGAATCAATTAAAAACACTTCAAAAGTAGTCAGAAAATTCCTTGGCAAAACTGCACATTCCAAGTTAAACTGCAGAAGGCTTCTGGACACCTGTACATTAACTAAGTACGAGAATAGACTTATTAGTGTAGACGTGACAAAGTGTACGGGGCTACTAATTGCATTTTAGTCACGAGGCTTTCTAGGCGGGTTGTCACTGGTAGCTGATGAGAATAGTTGAAATACTTGTCTTTCTATTGATAGATAGATATACAGCATAAAAAAACAAATATTTTTTTTTTTTGCTATCCCATAACCACGGTTACAGTCTTAGTAGAAACTTACGTAGATTTTTTTTTAACTTCATACAAGGAATCCTCCTTTATCGCGGGTGTCACAAACATGCAAACTCGCATACACAAGATACCCAGACCCGAAACACCTATCTGGAGGCTATACAAATATTTGTTCCGTGCGGGCATCGAACCTGCGAAACGCAGCACAACGGCCGATCGCTCAGTCTCTACGTTAACCATGTCGTCATTATACTCCAACATTTGTCTGCATGGACAAATTTGTTTAGAACTATTTGTCTACACAAGTCTTATATACGTAAGTCTGTACCGTCTGGACCTACTATAACTGCTTGCAGTGATAAATCCTAGACAACATATATACGTACCGTACGTGATATCTACAGACCTTTAAATAGATTGAAAGATCTTACGAGTGGTCGCAAATTGATTCCTAGTGGATGTTGTGACGTAAAATTTATGTAATGTTGTAACCCAAGTTTCACACAACTGAAAAATATGTAGAATCATTGATACAGGCACGATCTCGGTAAAATGAACCAGATAATTTTATTGTAGTATTGACTACCTCAGTAAAGCTTGCTGAGAAGGCTGACTCGATACTTTTGCTGGCAAATACTGCAAAGACATTAGAATACGTTACTTCCGCATTCTAATGAAACCTAAATACTTTCTAAACTTGACACTGGCTTGCACAAACCGTGCGAAGCCGAAAGAAAAAAATAAGAAAAGCAAATCTTAGAAATACTGTTAATAAATTAATGAAACAAAACAAGTTTTCAATGAAAATATTTTTTTTATAAAATGATAAATGATATTTATTTTGCAAATAGGTTTGAAAAAACACTTTTACACGTAAATGTTTTTTTCGTCTTTTATAACTAGACGAGCCCGGTGGACGAGTCAGCTAGGAAACTAGCTGACTACCCTGAGAAGAAACACCGAAACAAACTCAGGGGTCAAAGCCTCTTTTAAAGTCCATACAGTAAATATGTAATGGTCAAATCACATACCACGGTACATACCTATATACTTCCCATATACTTAATTAATACTCATTAAAAAAAAAGCCAAACACGATAAGGTTATCTGAGTTCCACTGCCACCTTCCGGTTCCATCATCAAATCAGCTCCATGTCATAATAATTTTGCATAGTCATCTGATTTAAACATGCATGCAAAAGTTCAGCTTAATCGGTAACCGGGAAGTGGATCAAATTTAATTTGCAAGTTTTTTTTTTATACACACAAACATCGGGGCAAGTGAAACTAAATAAAAGCTTGTAAAAATATAAACATACATACATTTTATATGTTATACAATTATGTAGAAGCTAGACAAAGAAGGTGGGCTAATGATCGTAGAGATGAGAATAAGAAACAGAAAGGCATTCGAGAGAAATCTTTTACTAGACTTTTAAAAGAAGCGACTGACTGAGCTTACCTATTGGCACTCAACGCATTCCGCAATCGCACCCATTGTACTCTAATGGTTTCTAATCAACATAATGCTCTGCTGTGTCTCCGCTAAGCTAATTTTTGCATTCAATGTTTGAAACTGAACATAGCGTATTACGTTTTGTTTTTCCTCCCAATTTAATCTATGACGAGCCAGCTAGCAAAGCACAGCATAATGTTAGTTACTGTCAAACCAAATAAGTTTAGTAGACTAAAATTGCACACATGATATCAGCGTTAATGCCTTTTTATAAAATTTAAGTGACACTTGGGTTTACATATAATTTGAGTTACAGTATCTATTTAACCTTTGAACGCCATAGTCTTTTATAGTAGACAAACATTTTCAATCCGAATTTGCAGCATAGTGCACTGTTCATGCTGAATGCATTTTATATTATAGCAGTCAAAAACTTAAGATCACTTTTTTAGTCTATCTGTCAAAGAAGGTTTTTATCGAAATCTTTACAAGAAATATGAATTATCTTTTATTGCTTTTCAGTCACGAGTCGTTCAAGGTGGGGTGCGACTGGTCGCGGGCGGCATTTGGTCCGGGCGGTCGACTGCTGTCGGTAGGAGCGGCTGACGGTGCGGTATATGTGTGGAACACGCACTCAGGACGATTGGAGACGATACTCAAAGATCACACGTACGTACTATGAATAGCGGTTGTATTATTAAGATTAAGGATCACACGTAAGTATTATTAATTGAATACCAAATTTCACAAACAAAGCAAGCATAAATCGTTGATAGAAGTTATGTCTGTTCCTCATTTATAATTATTATAAGCTCGTGCTGCCCTATTGCAGGGCAGAGGTCCCTCTTCCCTCCTTCCATTGGCCCCGGTCCTTTATGATATTCGACCAGGTCTTGAGAAGTTCCGCTATATCTTCTTAAACTTCTACATTGCTGTTCCCTGACAATCTGTCGATACCGACAGGGAACGACTTAGTGGTAGTTTTTACCCATTACTCCTCCCAACTATATGAATAATTTATTTATGAATTGTATCTTTTAAATGTTACTTGCATTTATATAACATTTTTTTTAAAGTGATTCTTTATGGAAATAAAGAGATATACAACATATATGCTGAATCGATTAGCCAGTAATTTTTTCTAAAAATATTTAAAAAAGGACACAAGTTCGACACCACCAAGTACTAAGTACAACACAGATCACGGCAGGTTATAGCCACTAATGTAATAGACTGAGGGGTTGTTTTAACGGGAGTAAAACTACCCCATAGTAATCAGTCGCCCGGGTGGCCCGGTGATCATATATTTGTGTGGCCAACCAGGTGACATAACAAGCTTATAACTTCTTGATTTTTCGTGATATAGGTACTAAAACTAATGAAAAATTTATGTAAAAATCTCATTAATAGTTTGGCTACGTCTGATCTATACTTGATCCTGTGGTTCCAGTTGTCTCTATCTTATATATTATGCAATTAGACTGAAAGATTTAAGTATCATATACTCATAAATAACCTCAACCGTACAATAACCATAAATCTACACGTTTAACAAAGAACTTCACACCTTTCAGCACTACACCTTCAAGTTTAACAACAAGTATCTTTCTAGTACTATGATTATATTACTTATCTTCCATTTACCGTTTTCTCATTTTAAAGGCAGATCTCGTTTTGCTAATTAGTTTATTGACTCCTGTGATGATTATGTCGTCGCATTAGAATGTTGAATAAAATGTAGATATCACTGCGCTTGAGCATACGAATCATTATCGTGATTGCTCACACTGCGGCACTAAGTACCAAGTTTATTTTAAAAGATAGCAAGGTGCATAAGATGCGGATAAGTGACTGATTTACGGCGACCAATTCAACCAGTTTCCCTCCATCGACTTTTACAATTCACCTTACTTATAGATCAGGATGTTAATTAATTGTACCTAGGTTACTGCCATACACTCGACCGGACGAATAGACAGACATGCATTAGTGAGCTGCGGGAATTTTCGAAAGAATTACTGTGGCTGTGGAACGCAAAGGGTAACTGAAGGAACACAGGTGGGCTTTAGTCAGTAAGGCATTATTCACACCAAAGGTATTGTCAGCTGCCGACTGTGAGTATGCTGACTGTCAGCTCCAGTGTGAACGTGGACTCAGTCTGCTGTATGCGTCCTCACCAAACCGACAATACGCTATAGCGTAGAATGTGTTACTTGTATGAACAAAACAGTAGACTTACTACCTAGGTGTAGTACAATAATCAGCCACCGAGAGTCAGCGACAACGCACTAAGTAATAACGTATACTCGGTTCGCTGTGAACGAGATATTAATATATTTATATGTAAAAACCGATAATATTTATATGTGAAAAGCGATAAACTGCGTAACGCGCAAATTACGTAGACTGCAGGCGGAGGTTCAATAAAAAAAAACCAAAGTACTTCTAAACTAATTTATTTTAAATAAAGAAATTTCAATTAATTTTAGTGAAACCTATTCGATGCTAGAATATGGAATGACCAAAAATTTATTAAAAATAACTTATTTCTAATAAGAAGTTTTGCTACGTCGGCTGCTCGTGGCTGGCCCAAGTGTCGACAATGCAGTTTTCATGTGATCGGCGTCAATCGAATGAATTGCTGGGTCGGCGACATGGATCAGGGATCCGTATGTAACACGCACTCACATTCAGTGGCCGACAATACGTTAGGTCTGAACAATACCTATAAGTCTGACAAACCCTTTTGCTTCACACAGAGTGGAAGTTGAGAAGTCCTCAAATAACTTTTATTTGAGGACTTCTCAACTCAAAAATACTACATGCACTAGTGATTAGTTTGGACGGGATTTTTCGAAGAAGGCAACCCTATCGATAATTCTACGGTATTATTTTCTGCAATATATCCTGCAAAAAAAAAAAAAACCCATCTGCTACCACTACACAATAAATCCATTACTATAATAACAGAACCCCTAATGTATCTAGAGTTATTTTCAATAAGTATTGATATAATCTCCGACCGTCCTAAACAATAGCTCACCTATAGCGTTTGCAGAGCACGGCGCAATTTGTTTTCAATTCGTTTCTTTCTAACTGTAAGCACAGCTCACGGAAGATGTGACCTTTGTGATTCGTAATAAATTTTCAGCAGACACATTTCTGACCTTGAATTTTAAACTGGAATTGTTTTAGTCGCGACATCGTTCGCTATCCCCGTAACATTTCGCATGGACAATTGAAATCGTGAGGTCAACATTGCCTCGACTGCCTCACCATTGCAAATTTCTCTTTCCCATACCGTACACTGCATATTTATTTGGCATTAAGCTATCGTCACACCTGCTCGATGCGATTAAAGTAAAGAATGACATTTGAATTCATTTGAATACCAAATGCCAAAACATTGTAATGTGGTTTTCCGGAATCTAACAAGTAATCTAGCTTTGTACAAATGCATTTCCTGAAAACTGCATTGTTTATAATAAATGTCAGACTTTCAAATTTAATTAGTTGAATATTTAAGACGTATCGTACATTCAAATAGCACATTATTTACGATCGCACTTCCTGGTCGTAGACAAGCGCGGCAGTCAAAGGACTGCTTTACCCTTAGGTCTTGTCGAGCGTCGCGTCCAGTCTTATCGGGCGCGCGCTGCAATAGGACTGATCGAATCTTTGTCAAGACACCCGCGCAACCCGTCGCTGGGGTCCATTCTCCCTCAGATGGCCGCAAATGGGACATATTGTTCCCTCGCGCTGTCCACCACAAGTGCATGCCGCGATGCAATCGCACTTAATTCGCGCCGACACACCACACACAATAGTGTAAACAATTTTACCGTAACAAGGACAAAAGTAACGCGGAAACATTCCTCTGCATCTCGACATGCATATTTTTGCTTAGTAATACGTACCATACTGATGTTAGTTTGTACAGTATTCGATGTGAGTTTGAACAGTTAAGTTACTCGCCCACTTTATTACTGTATTGTCGAGTCTGATTCAATATTGAAACTAACATTACTACGGTTTAATACAATATACCGTTGCGACATAAAACTCTTATCATCTCCGGCCAAAATCAATTTGAACACAACAATATCGAAATAAAGAGAGATGAGCAATAAAGATTGCTTTCCTTAGGCCCAGCCATTGTTTCCTATTTCATACTTAAACGCTTTTAACCGCGAAGGGATCGTAACTATTCTGTGTCGTTGCAAACACTTAGATTACTTCCTAATATTGCATGTATAAACATTTACTTGTAGGTATATTATTACGAGTATCAAAACGTCGGCGCGTTACGTAATAAAATATTTCAGAAACACTCGCGAAGCTTACTATATACGGGTTTATGCATTCTGAAGATGGCCTGCGGGATATAGTTACCACAAATATAGTAATAACATTTGTGGACGTTAGAACTGTCACTTGCTATAGAATTCTAGATACGTGTGTGGTTGTGGATTCGAATATTACAAATGTGAATAAACCAGCCACAGTATTGTACACACTGAGCTTGACTGAACATCATGGCGGACGTTTCCGGAATGGTTGGTACGATAGGACCGCGATGTTAGTGGAATGGTCTGCGCTGGCGCTTTTGTACGTTATCCGCGAGTACTCGGCGACGTTGTATCAGGCGGTCCAGGCGTGCGCCCAGCAGGCGGCCAAGCACAAAATTAGCTCGAACATGTGCGACACACATTATTGTTGTCGTCGACCATTACCATGATTTATCTCCGCGACGCACAATCGTTGAATCTTATCATTTAGACTAGCAACAGAATACATTATGGGCAATTAATCGTCTTCATATGGCTATCGATTAAGGACGATACAGATTGCTTGCGATCCAGAGATTATCTAATTAAGTATGCGCGGAATGCGGCGCAGAACTAAAAATAATTCAGTCAGTCAGTTCGTAGTTTTACTCTTTATTATGATAACTTATTTTACTGTGAAGTTGCAAACTTGACAATTGCCGATAACTACCACCTCGCGTGCATGCGCTTAATAATTTCCGCAGCGCATAGTTTATTCGTTCAGTAAAGAAGTTATTGCCTAATAAACGTTGGAGATTATTAGCTGACGGTCATATTCCTATGTGGAGTAAAGTAAATATGATACGTGCTTTTCTAGTAGCGAGAGCTAGGATATGAAGCAATTTTAATCTTTATGCTAACTACATGCGGGACGCGGTTAATGTTTAAATTTGCTTTTCTGCTTTTCTGGACTGCGTCTGAAGCAAGCATCTTTTGTTGCAATTTCCGTATGATCTATTTTGCGAACTACCCTTTATATCACAGTTGTAAGTGTGTACGGTATGTAGTGTATGTCCGGACATTGGTCCCGGCTAATCGCGGTGCATGCTTTTTGTAGCGGAAAGGCTAACGACCGCCGGAGATAGGTTCTTGAAATTACTTTATTGGGTAACCTGTTCCCGAACACTGAAGGCGTGTTACTTGAGTATGAATCAAGCCGAGACGGGAGCAAGATATATGATAACTACATACATACATATTTATAAACAATCATTTGTAGCAATATAAAACCTATCATGTACATATTGGCCACGAATTAATTACAATTTCATGTACAGAATAAATCGATCAAAAAATCCGGTTCAAAACATTTTATTACTTTCATTCCGCGTTAATTATTATTTACAACATTTCCCAAACGTTGCCCTGTAGGCGGAACCATTAAGGCCATCACTTAATTAACTGCGTATATTCCAATATATGAAATTGAATAAATTAACGGTTATTAAGTTTCTGACGAGGTACAGCAATCAGAGCAATCGGCCCGGCGTCTAGGCGCACGTACTCGTATGATATGATTCAATAAAAACAATCATGATATCGGGCGGAATGCAATAAGGAAACAATCGCAGGTTCTGGTTACCAGATTTGTTCGTGTTATGGCGCTTCCTAGTCCCCGTATTGGCTCTCCCTGACCAGGCTCGTTATACGCGACCGGGAGCGGTATGTGTAAACGAGGCGAACAAACCCGACGCTAATTCTTGTTTATGAGAAGCCTCGCCCCGCATAGATACGATGTAAAGCCTTTAAGCGGCCACCGACAATCAAAGCTCCGTACAACAGTTTCTATACTCGAAATTGTACGACTATGGACCAGTTTGGTCACAATCCTTCCTTATACGTTAAATGGACACCGCCAACTGAAATGTATTTCAAACATCGTGACTACTCCATTCTTACAATCATCTTCGGTAAATGGTCAAGAAAGTCGAATACTTTATTGGGTTAGGTTTTTATTAGTTTTATTAAAAGTCTTTATACTAATAGAAGGTGATGAGTATCTTCAAGTGCCAGTGACACAGATTTAAATGCCGACATAATTTTAGTAATGTATGGTCATATAACGCGGGAGATACCGTTCATAGTCCCCTCATATAATATTCTGAGAATTGTAACGGTCCGCGCGACTCGGACAAAAACGCTCCAGTTTTATGACAAACTAAGCGCTTTGCACTTGTTTTATTTATGACCTGATGAACTTAGATTTGGTCGACATTCCTAGATTACTTTTAACTTTCAATTGCTTTGACCGAAAAAGAAGCTCGCTTTTGAATGGAGATAACCCTGATGATGGTCACTTTAGACTGTTCTGCTTAAATTTTCTGGCTAAAGCTTAATTTGATTCAATCATCATCATCGTCAGACGTCATTATCCTTTATTTTGTTGTGTCTCATTTACTTTAAAATGTTTTTTGCGAAGGTAACCGTTAAATGTAGAAAATGCCTTTGGATTCCAGCGTTTTTTCGGCAAAAATACCTAAAGCCCTCATACTTCAAGTCGACAATTATAGAAGCTTTTTCATACTTATTGTAAACTTAAACATAAGTTTTGTATTTTTATTTTTTACTTCTCAAATCGAAAAAAAATCTCTTCAAATGGTTCTATCACACTTGAATACTTGCTTCTGAATTAAAATCGCGCGTTTAAAAACGTTTAAACTCACATATTATACAAAAACGGGCAGATCTGTAACAACTATGCAGGCCATGCAAATATTTATTTCTTGCGGGGATCGAACCCGCAACCCATTAGCCGATCGCTCTGCCACTGCGCCAACTGTGATTGTAGATTTTATTTTTAATTTAAATTCTTACTTACGAAGTAGGTACTTGCTTAAAAATTATGACAGTGACAAATGTACACATACTCGTTTCACATTATGAATAATAATACATTCGTTTATTTGTACATTAACATTTTAAATAATTATTTTAATAATTTAGTACTCAAGTTTTCAGGGAAAGTGTTAAGGAATGTTTTTTTATCAACATGACCCATAAATATGTATGTTTATAGGTATTTATTTATTGTATATATTATGTTTATTTATAGTGTGCTGTACACATATCTGTTTAGTATATTTTTAGTTTTAAATTTAAAGTTTTAGTTTTAGTGTTGTACAGTTAAAGTTCCTCAAAGTATATAAAATTTCTTTCTCACTCATATGGTTTGCTGTAAGAAAACCAGTTGTGGGTTAAGCTCACCTATGTACATCAACTGTCTTATTTTATTGTTTATATATAAAATTGTGTACAATAAAGAATAAAGAGAAAGAAGAAAGAAAGTACTCAGTTACAAACTTCTTCTTCTCAGTTACGAAATTTTCAATACACATTTTTAAACAATAAAATTACAAAATAAAACACCACTTTAAAGTTAAGTAAAATTATATAAGAAATTTAATCATAAACGTGTTTCGTTTCATTTATAATAAATATATATAATAAAAACCAAAAAATTGAAAATAAAATACGATTTTTATTATGAATCTTGTAGGGCTGTAAAAATGCTCCGGCTACCCCCAAAGCTTATTCAATTTATTATTATTATAACATCAGGTTGGTCGCCGTGCAGTCCCTACATTGGTCGATTGCTGGATAGCTCCACGAAAATCGACGTTGTCGCTCTGATAAGGATCCGCGAACTATTTCTTGCATTAATATTATCAAAATATCATGTTTATGTTTATGTTTTTTTTTTAGTAAGATGTTTAGAAACATAGTTTGTTACACGTGAATATTCATCATTGCAATCTCATAGCTCTAAATACAACATGGCTCTATAACTACCTCACCTTCGGCTCGGGTGTATATTCCAGCTCGACTGCATTGACGTTTGCCCATTTGTATCAAAAATTAGTACTATCATTATGATTGACATCAATATCCATAACCCAACTCTGCTCACTGCTAAGCATAGACGCCTCTTTTCTTGCGCCAATACCCACGGTACTGTTCTACCTCATCTAGGTTCTACCAGCGATCGCAAAATTTTATGATTGTTTTATTTCTTGTTTGCAGGTCAGCAGTAACGGCGGTGTCATGGCACCCTCAGTCGGGACTCCTCGCGTCAGTCGACCGCGGCAAGCGCGCCATCATCTGGGGAGACTTGTGACAAGGCTGGGAGGCGCCCATGCCGTCGCCACCAGCCGTACAAGTAAATATTATGATATCCTAGCTTTTTAAGAAGGGCATAATTGGAGCTCACCGTTCTACCAGTTCTGTGAGGACTGAACCCGAGTCGATGGCGCGTGGTGTAAACTAAAAGGGCCCAGCAGGACCAATGCCGGCTAGGGCAGCGGGAATATCCGAAAGATTTGCACACTGGTGGTTTTAGTCAGTAACAGTGTGCCAAGCCTTCTCGCTAAATCCTAGAGCGGGTGAAGACATATGATGTTACCTCAAAAAAAAATGGGATCATTTTCAACTTTCACGTTAAAAAAGTCGCGTCCTCCATCGATTAGAACTAAATTCGTTCGGCGGTTCATGTGATTGATTACATCCAAACATACTGGCTTTACATTTATATATTATGTGGATGGATGGAGAGGAAGAGGGAGGCCAAAGAAAAGTAAGATGGATTGTCTGAGGAGTGATATAAAATAGTCAAACTAGAACTACATTAGACTGACGCACACGTGTAACACGCCTACCCCCTAGCCAAATTACAACCGTTTCGTTTCGATTCTCTTTTCGTCGATCGCCTCGAGTCGGCCACGCCTCCGATTCCTTTATTCTGACGTCATCTCGACGCTCAGTCACGTGGTCAGAACAAAGGAATAGGCGGCATAGCGTGGCATTGGTTGATGTTCCAACTTAAAAAAAACCGCATACCAAGCAACTTTTAGCTTAGTAAGTTTTCAAGTTCATTACTGATAAACAAAAGATCAATTAGTGAAAACTTAAATTCTTCAGTTAATCATTAAACGGAAAATATTTTTATCAACTACGGTTATGGTGAAAACTACGGGCCCGAGCCTGGTCATGTACTTACTAGATGGCCCTGAACTCAACATTTTTAGTTTATTTTGTTCTATTAGTATAAGGGGAGCATTATTAAGTCTAGGGATTGGTATTTACAAAAATCGAAATATAAACTTTATTGAACTCAGTTCTGAACCGTTAGAATAAGATGGTTTTTGAAATTACTTCCTAAATTTTATGGCCCAAAACTTCACCACGTCCACAGCGTCCTCTTTGGCAGCGTAGAAGTACACCGCCTTAGCTTCATATTTTAGGACCCAGAGAGCAGAATAGGAGGTACGATCATAGTTTGGGTCTAAACTTAAAATCTACTCCCTGCTGCCGTTCCGCCAAGGTAGATGCAGGACTTGCACTGCAGTTATTTGGGTAGAATATAATCTGAAATACCTCTTTAGAGAAAAAAAAAACATCTTTAGTAATGGGTTATTTTACAAAATAAATTAAATCAACCACTCACCAACCAAATCTTAAACTGTCCAGTTTCATTAACTTTGACTTGTTAATAATCTATCAAATGCGACGGGCAAGTACAGACCTCTCACTAATGAATTCCATAATCATGTCATGTTTATTCGGTCTTCTTGATCTCACCAAAATCTGTGTCCAATATTGTCTATTTCCACGTTCATTTGACTTAAGGTTTGACGACATTTAAATGCAAGCTGTCTGGACACTAAAAGAGCTGGAAACAGTCGTAAACAGCTGGTAGCACAACATTACTAACATCCCAACAGGTTGTCTGCCATCACTCGATCCTAACAACTTGTTTCCCTTAAGCCATTCTTAATACTTTAATGACATCATAAACATCTAATAGCAGCCTTTTATGGCTTTCTTAATTAATGATCATCACTCGTATGATTTGCATTTAACTGTTCTTCCCTTAGTTCTGGTTGAATAGTGCCTAGGTACTAGTGACCAATGCCCCCTAGTTCAGCTTTAATTACATCTGTGACACTAAACTAACTTTCAAGAGATATTCTGACACCAACGTGTGAGTTCAAAAGGTTTACAACACTATGAATTCTTGACATCATTTTCTGGTTTTGTTTTTGAGTGAAGTCATGATAAGGGTATCCCACAACACGTTGTCATCATAAATATTCACATTACAACTTGCTAACGACACTGTCCCCATGTTACTCGACGTTTTTATATCGCCTGCGAATATAAAACTTAAACGAAGTTTCACACTTTCGACGATTTTCGACACATTTCTCATTCATTTCAAACACGTAGAGCTGCGATGTAAATGTGTTATCGCTGCTCGTTCTGCTGTCAGATAGATGACTTATCACTTTAAACTATTCATATTTAATGGTCATGTTTAATGTCATATTTTTATAACTGAGTCTTTTCGTCGCTTCATCGTTACTGAGCATTTTGTAAAGTTATTTATTTAGGTTGACTTCTGTAATAGATTCATTATAATAATACATCCTAAGTATGTCGTGACACACTGCATATTGTTTGTTGAAGTGTGACTTTTTATCTTTAATCATATTCATTATATCATCATAGAATTTTTTTGAGCGTGACATAAAGCTTACTCTAAATCCTAGGCCATTTTTTTTTTTAGATTTGAAATAATCAAATAATCCCTCTTGCTCGGATACTGTGTCCGAACTCTTCTCGTCCGAATTCTTTCGAACAAAACCGCAGCCCAACGTATGTTGTGTCGAAGTTGGTATTTGCATAATCCAACTCACACATAACTTAATTCATTTATTATAATTTTAACGCTTCCCTTAAGAACTATAATCAATTATTTTAGTATATCCATAAAATATTCTAAGCACGATTAAGCTTGGATAAAGTTCATGCATGCAGTAACATGAAATCGTAATCCACACTATGATTATTATTATAAATGCTGAAGTGTCTTGGTCAGTCTGTCTGTTTCGATTTCATAGTTTTTGTAAGGTGGGAAATCATCAAAGAGGGGATTGACAGGCTTTAATGAAAGAGAAATTTCAAAAACAGTGGTTGAGATCTTAAAGTTTATTTATTTATTATATACTTTATTGTGCACAGAAAAGACATTTACAAAAACAAGTGTACAATGGGCCGTCTTATCGCACAGGGTAATCTCTTACAGATAGGTTAACTTTTGGTTGGTCGTTTAGTAAACAAAATGAGATATACATATTTGGAATATATGTACAAAAATCATAAATAATATTAATAAGATATAATAATATAAAATACATACTGGACTAATATTCATACATGTACTAATAAATATATAAAATTGAGAAAGGAGAAAATTATACTGAAAAGTAATGTTCCTTCACCATTTTTTTTAAAGGTCGGTCAATAGCGCTTGATCATGATCACGTCTTACTTAACATGGGTATTGCAATCTACAAACAGTTTTAATAGTAAATGATATGTCAAAAAAGGAAGTGGAATACATACGAATACTTAGATACTTTTCCAATTATCTCAAGAACCTAGAATGTGTATCACAAATAAACTGAAAGCGTTCTTTAAACAAAAAGAGGTAGAAGGATTAAATAGCACATAACAAAGCAAATAAAGTATGTGAGCATTGAGTTGCGAAGGCAAATAGGGAGCCATTTCAGCTTAACACATCATCATCTTCCTGCCCTTATCCCGTGTTATTTGGGGTCGGCGCAACACGTTTTCTTCTTCCATTCTGCCCTGTCACTCGTCATACTATCACTAACTTCCTTTTCTTTCATATCACTCTTCACAAAATCCATCCATCTTTTCTTTGGTCTCCCTCTCCCTCTCCATCCATCCACATGTAAACTCATAACTCTTTTAGTAACATGCGTTTCATCCCTCCTCTTCACATAACCATACCAAGACAAACGATTCCCTTTCAACTTTTCAGTCACTGGCGCCAATTTCAAACTTCCCCTAATATACTCATTTCTCACTTTATCCATTCTCGTCACACCACACACCCATCTTAACATTCTCATCTCCGCTACGTGCAATCTTTTTTCAGCTTAACACGATATGCGGAAATGAGGTCATACTTGTAAATTTGACGTCACTCAAACTGGTTCAATTTCTATTAGGGCTGCGGGATCGTTTGAAAGAGTCAGTCCTCAGGCTTTGAATGCAAAAAGCAACTTAAAGAACACGGCTGGGTTTAGTCAGTAAAAAACTCGCCAGGCGATTCCTGGCCATCGTAGGCGCGGGCTTGACGACAAACGGCGCGCGCTCAGATATGTCAACATAATCGTAGGGACCAACAAGTTGGGCCGATGCCGGTTAGGGCTACAGTGAACGTCTAAGAGGTACCGCAGCCCTTGAACCCAAATGGCAACTGAAAGACACATGTGTGTTTCAGTCTGTAAAAATCAGAAAGACACTCCCTCTCGCTCCATCTAGAACGGGAAGAAATTTTGATAAATTTTATCACTTAAAAAAGAGGCCTGCATTTGTTTTGCTCGAGAACGACAGGTATCGATAAAAATCTTCAAGTTGCACAATCAGTATGATGATATTGAAAGAAACCTGGGGAAATGTCGACCAATCGATTATTAGAATTAGACGGTCCAGAAAGTCTATAAATGACATTCTAAAGATCATGCAAACGAAGTTGCAAGCAACAGCTAGTATAGTTATAAAGAAGATCTAACCATGTACTAACTATAGCTTATTATTTACTATGTTCTCTAAGTACACGAGCGTACCGTGATAGTCTGTTTATTATGCAGACATTAAGTACCTTCAAACTCATTAAAATCTTGAGTATGACCAGGACGGTATTTATGTGGAACCTAAACACCGGGCCCTCTGAGATTTACTGGTTAATCTTAGAATACCGACGGTAATAAAGTTGTAATGTTTATTAATAATGTCTCAATTAATGGTTTTCTCTTAAGTATATGAGAAAATTGTAATTATAACATCCCAGCTGTTGTTCTCGAAGAGTTCAAGTTCCTAATGTAATTTGTATTTTTGGTGTACAATAAAGAATATATCTATCTATCTATCACCTATAATGTTTTCACATTTCAAAAGTCATATAAGTATACGTAATAGGGAGGATTTTCTCATCCGTCATGCCACTGTGTCTCAAGACGAATGACTGACCAGTGCTAGTTGCCAGTGATGACATGGCTCTGAAACGTGATCGCTCACAATAGGCCTCCTCGGAAGGTTTATAGCCACTCAAATGGAAAGGGCTATGCTCGAAGTTCTCTGCGCGGTCGAATCAGGAATGAAAGTATCCGCAGGAGAATCAGAGTTACCAAAATACCATGAAGAAACGCCAAACTTAAATAGCAGTGTGCAGGGCACAATGCTCGCAAAATAGATGGTCGATAAGGCCGAATCAGAATAACATTTATTTGCCTACTTTGTGTATTACAAAATGTCTGTAGCCAATGGGCCGGGCAGAGGGGAGTCAGCTAACTTATGTCCGATGGCGCCGGAAGGTACTGGAGTGGCGACCGCGTATCATAAGACGAAGCATTGAAAAGTTTCCCTTAGAGTGATGATATGATATAGGAGAAAGTATTTATTTTTCATGCTAGACGGTTCTATCCTTTTTTGACTGGCCTGTTGGTCTAGTGGTTAGTGGCCCTGACTTCTATGCCGACGGTCGTGGGTTCGATTCCCACCCAGGACTAATGTTTGTGTGATGAGCACGATCATTTGTTCTGTGTCTGGGTCTAATTTATCTATAATATGTATATATTTAGAAATATATAAATATGTTTATCAGTTGTCTAGTACTCATAACACAAGCTCTGCTTAGCTTCAGACTAGACGACGTTGTGTGAGAGTTGTGGAATACTTGTATTACTCGTATTATATCCTACTCCTTCCACCACTCCTTCCATCTTTCCCGGACCCGCGCTTCTTCCTTCCAGTTTTGGCAATATCTGTGTAGTTCGTCCTGCCATCTCCTTGGTGGTCTGTAGCGACCCTGTGTCGCTATCTCAGAACACCAATTTTGTGCTACTTTGGCCCACAGTTAGTCAAGCATGCGGCAGACATGACCCGTCTACTCCCATTTAATTCGGGCTACCTTTTGAGGCGCATCGGTTGTCTTAGTTTTGGAGTAAAAAAGTACAAATGATAAAATAGTAAACAAAATACTATTCAATCGGCAACATTGTATGGCACATTTATTAATAAATCCTTACAATTTACAAACGAGTCTACGGTTTTTTTTGTACTTAATATAAATAGTGCTGTCAAAACGTTAAGATCACTAATTGCCCCTTTGAAGCTAAACTCGTGTGCAATACAAATAAAGTAGGTGGTTTCACACGAAGCTTTGCTTTAAAGTTTATGACTAATACTCACTTGCATTCAGAATTTCAGATTCATTTATTAAAAATATTTTCAAAAGTAAAAAGTCATGAATGGGTAATTTAAGTCTATTACGAAGAATATTAATAATTTTCATCGGTTTAACTAGGCTAAGCGTATATAAACTTGTCCTTAATTTAATTTAGTGTCGGTCATTGCAATGAATGCTTGTCACTCGAAATTTTCACAAAGCGCCCCGCCGCGCCGTCACCGCCAGTAGCGCATGATCAACACACAGGTGCTACCCGACACGTTTCTTACACCATTACCAGCATTTATTACTACTACTGCATAGCACCAAGTTTTTTCTTTCACTTTAAATTACAACATACCGATACTCGAGTCTATCTGATGCCACAAAAGCTGCCCTCTACTTCGTTATCCTAGCACAAAGCGTCAGAATAAATCATCCGCAGATTTTATTTAAATCTGAAAACTCATTCTATTCAAAACTTACCAAGCCACAAGGTACCATGACTTCACTCAAAAATCATATCGTCGTCTAGAACATGTCGCATTGTGTGCGATACCCGCTTAAAATATATGCTGTAGCTAATTCTGTGCGGATGACCGGCCAGACTGCTAATGGCCCGTCTGGGATTACGCCACCCTTGTTTTAAAAAACTTTAAGAAATACAATTGAAATAGTGTTGTATACAATTGACGCACAATACAATACCGTCGACAAGTGAAAGCGTACTTTCGACTTTCATTAAGTTTTTGTGTAAGTGTATGTATGGGTCTCGAACGGCCGGTCCATATTGTCTCGCGACATAAATCTGCTGAACTATTCTGAATAAAGAGCTCCGCCTAGGCATTTGCTCGATTTTTACTTTCAAATGAACGTCGAACGTGAAGTACTATAATTAAACAATACATAACTTTTTCATTCTTTATTCTGTTAAATATAAATTGAATAAACTCAAGTGTTGATCTAGAAGAGTGTACATATAAAAACCGGCACAAATAAAATAATTAAATCTAAAACAAAAGGAACGCCGAGAAAGAACTAATTAAAATACGATAAAAAGTGAATCCAAACCCCGGGCGCCTAACGAGCAATAATACTATTTATTTTAGTATTGGTTCGACTACTAAAAATAGTGGTATATTTAAATAGGCACAAAAACAAATACAGGGAAATAAAAGCAGGCCAGTTAAATAAGTGGGTGTTGGCAATGTAGATCCTTACCGTATCATGTATTGGATGTTGTCGCTGCAGGCGATCGCGCGGATCATGATTAGCGTGTGTGTGGAGCTCACACTCATCCATCATTGAGCGTGGCTTGTCGATCGATCCGACACTAGTGGTGCTAACCGTATAAATCCACTAACAGAATCTGATAACATTTTAGCTGCTTGATTGGAAGACAACTATTTGAATGGAATTAAACATCCGTTCCCAGAGAAAATAGTTTCGTATCTGCGTTGAAAACAAACTTCTTTATTTTTGTTCCATCGCCTGATTTTTAATGAAGGCTGCAGAAGTGCTGAATTAAAATCAACGTATCGTAGATAAATTATAAGTTGAATATATATCATTTTCGTGGAAAGGTCATGCTTCGTCACGGCATGGAAATGAATTCCGTGAAAAGAACAGTAAAGAATTCTCGTGGTGGTAGAAAACTCGGCAGTGTCCGGTCGGCTGGCGTTACTTGCCGAATTGAGGTGGTCGCGAGCGCTACACGCGCGCTGGACCGTTCACTAACCGTTTGTCGCCAAAACGAAGCGGAAAATTTAATACTCCAGCTCTGTACGTGATCAGTATCATTCTTTTTTTAACCAAACTGTGATGGCACACTTTCGTTTCCCATCGGCACAGCATTTATCTTTTTCAACCAACTAACTTTTTTTGTACACATCAATATTCTAGTAATTATAATTGACTGGTGTACACAGAATTAAATTATATATTTTAAGCTTTCTAGATCTTCCGTGTAGATGCCAGGCTTTATAGTGTTCGAAGGCTGACACAGATCTATTCATAGGAACATCAGTCGTCAATCAAAATGAATGTATGATTATCGAGTTACCAAAAAGAAAAAACTGAACTATTCTTTCTATAGATTACGGATCAACGTCCATTAGTACTTTCATCTACAAATCACTTTAAAAAGTTAAACCGAGTTCTCAAAATGTCCATCAAAAATCAAAAAGAAATTCACACAGCGCCGCTTCCACTTCACTAATAGCCAGGACTTTTGATGTGAAGCTTCTTTAATTTGATAAAAAACTCATTGAGCTGAGTAAGTATTGGCGTTATGTCGTTAAATTTGTCCCAAAACATCTCAGCGCCTCGTCTCGGTACCGTTGCCCGCCAGCCCGAAGTTTCGGCGTAATGACCTGCGCTGGCGCACGAATGTCGCAGATCTCAATCATCCACGCTCGCTAACTGCAGCCTCGCTAATTTGCGCAACACCGCACTGACAGCAACATTCTTTATTTTTAAATTGATCAAACAATTTGTCTTGAATATGTTGTCAATATTATCTTAGTGGCTTTCACAACACGTCGATGTGATTCATTCGTAAAAATGTAGAAATGTAAATATAATATTGATCGTTTCGATAAAAGAATAATCCCACAGTTGTAATACCTATGTTTGGTTCGGCGCGGACGGCCTGCGGTCTCCGCACCATATCTTCAACATTCACATTAGTGGATGTTACATTACAGCGATTGCGCCGTAATTTTACGGTCTGTAAACTTAGCTCAGCTACGAATAAAAACATGAAAAAATGTGGTATTACGAAATGATTGAAATGTAATAGCATAGTCTCTAACATTTTATGCTTATTTCAATTTTGTTCAAACACGCTGTCCGAAACCTGATAAGAATAATTATGGTGCGGAAGTGATTCGGTAAACACGAATAAATCAACTTTAAACTTGCTAACCGTAAAGTACATTATCTTTACTGATAATTACGCTTCGCATATAGAATTAAAGTTAATAACACATCGATAAATTCGCTTCTTTGGAACGGACAGTCGAACGACGACCGAATGTCGGCAGTCGAAAAAACATGACACCAATTTTACCGTAAGACCATCTACACATGGAGGATCAATTAAGTGTTACCGTTTTAGGAATAATTATGTTTTTTGTGTATGTTAGTAAGGCCGGTAGTCGGCACGCAACATCACGAGAGGTGACCGGAGGCGGGCTAATAGCCGCTATTAGCAAATCGCTCTGAGAAATCGGCAACAATGAACACGAAATAAGCTCATTGCCGTGTCCCATTCATTAAACTTTTTGCGATAGCATCTCTCCTGTTTTAAATGTGTGTCACACTCTTTTTCTTTTTCACCTCCAAATAAACGGAGTAATTTGCCCTCGAGCGTGTCTAATATCATGATTAGGTAAATGATTATCTCGCCGCGTTTATGTGCTATCATTGTATCATTTGCTTATGAACCTCCAGTGATTTGCAACTATTACCTTTGTTAATTTCATAGTGGAATAAAAACTAGGTATGATTCTCACATTAGATTTTGCAAAATGCAATTACTCTTACACAGATAGCAAACTGTATAAAGAGATCTTTCTAATTGAATGTTTGAAGAGTTCTGATAACTATTTTGTGCCAACAGTAATTGTACAAATACAATCGGAGTATTATTTGACTGAAGTGCATTGAAAATGTATTGGTTAATTTCATATGTTATATTGTGGGTTTATGTTGTATTCGGATTGATAGTATTACCTATGTATAGTTAATTGTTTTTTATTTCTTTTTATAAATGTATAGCAAGTAATAGCATCGCATTGGCATAATATGTATGGTGCGATTCAACATCATCATCATTTTTTTCAGCCGTAAGACGTCCACGGTTAGACATAGACTTCCCCAAGTGTCGCCACAATGAAAGAACGTTTGCGTTTTGCATTCATCGAATTCCCGCGACGAATACCAAGTGATCGGTCCACCTTGTAGGAGGCCTTCCAGCGCTGCGTCTTCCGGTACGCAGTCGCCACTCCAGAACCTTTTGGCCCCGACGGCCATCTGTTCTGCGAGCAATGTGCCCTGCCCATTGCTACTTAAGTTCGGCGATTCTTCGTGCTATGTCGGCAACCTTGGTTTTCCTGCGGATATCTTCATTCCTGATTCGATCACGGAAGGAAACTCCGAGCCTAGCCCTTTCGATTGTCTTTTGGGTGACTTTAAGCCTTCTGATGAGGCCCATTGTGAGCGACCACGTTTCGGAGCCATATGTCATCATGCTGTTATTTACAACATTTTAAGTAAATCTACTGTATACAGAAAAGACAAAGTCCTGACTCACTCACTCACTCATCAACGCCCAGCCCAAATCCTTGGACCTAGAACTCTGAAATTTTGCAAAAAGTTCCTTTTATGATTTATACAAATAACAAGAAAGGATTTTCAAAAAATTACCTCCTAAGGGGATAAAACAGGAGTGGAAAAACATCATCTTCCTGCCCTTGTCCCGTGTTATTTGGGGTCGGCGCAACACGTTTTCTTCTTCCATTCTGCCCTGTCACTCGTCATACTATCACTAACTTCCTTTTCTTTCATATCACTCTTCATACAATCCATCGATCTTTTCTTTGGTCTCCCTCTCCCTCTCCATCCATCCACATGTAAACTCATAACTCTTTTAGTAACATGCGTTTCATCCCTCCTCTTCACATGACCATAAAAATAAAAGTAAATAATAATTGACTACAAATAAATGTAAGTAAAAGCAGGAACATTCTATGGCCATCTCGCAAGTTCCACAAAGCTACTAAGAAAAATAGAGCACTGTGTTTGTAGGCGATCAGTTAGTAATCTATCATTACTTTAAGCTGCGAGACACTTTAACATTTATAGCGCGCATATTTAGAACATAGCTCGAGGCTTTACTACAAACTGGTATAAATACTCGTAAATAACCAGAAACCGATACAGATACACTAGCCAGTATGGTGCTTGATTTAATTAATCTTTACACACATATCAACAATCGTCTAACGACCTGCATAAATCGCGAATACCGATTCCAATTTGAAACACAACCGTGAAGTAGGTACAAATATACGAGAACTACAAAATAACGGTCGTTTCACACTTAACCTGTTAATCTCAACATATTTCACTGTAACTAAAACCTTAATTGATGTTATCAGATAGTCTCAGATATTAAAGTGTAGTGCGCTGTGCAACGCAATGCTGCTATTTACTTACGCACTTAATGCCGTTCCTTTCTTACTGCAAATAACAGCAAACTATTCGACTTGTTATGTACCTGTCATAAAATATTTTGTTACGTTGCGACATGTTATTATCTCAATTCGTTTTATCTTAATTAATTCACATAACCGGTGATCATAACTGTTCAACACAATTTAAAAGATAATTATATTTATTAATAATGTAAAATTTTGTTCGCAGGTTTTCAATGATGACGATAAAACGGGAGCCGAAAACGACTCCGGTGAAATGTTCGACTTCTTGCTAGGTATCACCACAGACATATTCCACCGATTCACGTAACAACAACAACAACAACAACAACCAATATGCACTTCGAAATTGGATGCGTCGATCACGCTTCACATTTCATAACGGCCAAAATGGATCACACACCGTTGTAACAAATCGAAAAACGGATCGATAACGGAAAATAATGTCAAAAGTTTTCATATATTTTCTGAATAAATTTTTATTACAATTTGTAAATATGAAGAGGTGCTATGCTACATAACGTGTTTCAGATCTTTTTAAAACAATGTTATAATGACGATGCATTGGAGCTGCGAACTTGAATACAAATGACCACAAAGGCCTATCAAAATTCATCCCGTGGGTTTTACCATGCATGCGTGATGGGGCTTCAACGTTTAAGTGTTCAGTGAACTGAAGGGCGGTCTGGTGGCGAACCGGCAAACCTTCACCAATTTAGAATGTAAGCTGTCTTCCGTCAATTGTACCTATAGTTTGATTTTCCATTCCTGTATAAGATCGTCTGCATTGTTCTGTGCATTTTTAAAGCTGGAAATCGTGCACCGGACAACGTAAAACGATATTTTATATTGCTAGCTCTGAATGTGCGTTTGTGGCGTGAAGCTTTCACCGTGATGCGATTTTTCTACGTTTATGTTGTAGTTAATAATGTGAACTTTGTACTAGTGTTAAATAAGTTAGCATATAATTGTTACGTCTGTAGAGGTAACAATAAGAATTTCAGAAAGAACAATAGCTGTTTTACTCGCTAGTTGATCTGAACTGTAACATATAATGTAATACATGTACCTACTGCGACGTTTTATACTCCTACGTTTAGGATAAATTAATGGGGGTCATCTATTATTGTCAACATGACATCATATTTGTTTTAGTTAACTGAGTTAGATCTCTGCGGACCACCTGTGCTCCCGAAGTCTCATTAGCAAACAATGATCGGGCGTCGGCGACTACCGAAGCCTCTCGCGATCAATAAACTGTTGAGCCGATAAGAGCGCGGCGGCGCGCAGATCTAGGGCTGCCTGCATCTATATCTAGCTTTTAAATCGCGGAATTTCATCCGCTCACAATATGTCTTACAAAGGATAAGGAAATTATGATGAAAAAAAAAGAGTTGCAGACTTTTTTTTCTCATATTTCTATGAATCTTAGAAACTTCTTTTGCGAAGATCACATAGGACTGTTTATTCGTTTATCATCAATAGTTCTCGTGGCAACCCTACGCTAGAAGCGCGCGCACGCCGCAGGCGACACATCCATATTCCTGTGACGTGTGTTTTGACAACCAGGCTGGCAACTTTTTCATCGTCATTTTTTACCACTTTTTTTGCCGTACGGTTCAACAACCCCATGCCACACATAAGTGTTATTTTCACATGTAATTACACCTCATAACCGACCGCTTAATTACTCCAAACTGCTGCGACGTCCGGACCTGGAATCCGAACAGAAAAAACCTAATCCGGCGCCGCTCTTAAATTACGCTTCGTTAACATTCGGTTTGGCTAATAATAGCTTACAACAGCGACTTTGCATAGGACTCGAATACGCCTTGTCTCTCTACATTGTACACTTTATCTTGCCAAAACCATGTCATACTCCCCGACCATAATTATTATTCTCGTAACTTGTCGTCGCCAGTAAGCTATGGAAGTATCTTCACATCCACACGGCGGCGTCATTCAGCTAATATTTCGCCGGCCATTTTTGTAACTAGTCACTTATCTTCGACGTTTAAGATTTTTCACTTTTATTTTATGTATATGTGATAAATTCTTTTTGATAAGCATTATTTGCATTTAGCATGTATATTTTTTGGTGTATTTTAAAGGATAACTTTGGAATATAAAAAAATGATAAATTAATTTGTGAAATGTAGGTAAGTTAAACACAGTATGCACATAAAAGGAAGACGTTCTCTAGATGTAGATTATGCCAAACCTACATATATGTGTTATTCTTTGAATTTATTAGTTGAGTCAAGAGGTTGTGTTTGGTTCACAGTCATAAGAAAACGAGCACAAGAAATGGCATCTTTTGAATTATTGTAATATATTACAAATATATTATTGATTTGATTCTTGTTATTTTTGAAAATTTAATATATATATTTGACGTATCGTAATTAAACTGATGTTTAGCGGATATCTTTGGCTGTAAAAAAAATTCTTAGACGAAATGACATCACTAGATTTTTTATTGCTGAAATAAAACTATGTGCACAAATATTAAAAAACCGCTAAACCCTATCTGAGAAATTCCAGTAATCGTAACTGTTTTCTTGGGAACAGGAGTAGGTGACTTTACACCTCATTGGTATCAAATAACCAATTTGCTGTAGGAGGATATTCATAGTCATTCGAATAATTCCCGTACGACGAAACGACGCGCGAGACCCTAACTGTTAGACAAGGCGCCAGGTAGACTTGGAATAAAGTTCATTGACCTTTTCTTAATATCTTTGCGCATGTACCTACCCAAAAATCTAACAATGACCTGTGTTTCATTACTAGAAAATGTAAAGGATTACGATAGCTGTCGATTCAACGCAGCTTTATGTCATTATTTCCGTTTTAGACATTAAGAATATCAATAAATGTAGGAGCGTCAATGACCGTTATTCCAAGTTTATCTGGTGCCTACCATAGCTATGCGCGCGCGCACATACTGCGGCACTGAGCTATCGCTTAAACTCTTACTTCGCTGAATTTCAGACAGCTAACTTATATTATTATCGATAATAATGTGCCTTTCATTAGCTACTAAGCGATTACTTATATGTATTATGGTATAATCATTTCTATTCAAAACAGATGTCATAGAATAACACTATATTAAACGAAAGCATTCGTCTTTATTCCAGGTTTTATAATGCCCTCGCATCAGTTTAATTGTACATATTAAGATAGATTATTACTTATTATACAGCTTTACAAGACTGTTGTCCTTATTTTAGGTAAACGTTACATCACAATGACGAGATGACGTACTTTACATAGTTATTGCGAAGAAATACTTATTATAGCTTCCCTTCATTACATTTTATACGCAATGTTCTGAAGTCTTCGTCAGCGATGATTAACTGTCATAAAATGTTTGTGAACGCATAATAGTTTTGTAAACGTAGAACATACTGGCTTAAGTAATATGTTTCTACTAATATTTTTATACTGAACGTTGTACAGTAGAAACGTTTGTAAACAATGTAAAGCCAATTTGGTCAAACGCATTAAATAAAATTGTATCTACTTTCATCACTTTTATTCTTCGAATTGTACCTATATTCAATATGAAAATAAATGTGTTATTATTACAGTCCGTTTTTACATTCTAATCGAATTAATTTTTTGCTTACTTTCGTGAGCACTTCATTGTTCGACATTACTGTATTATTAGTTCGCGCATCCATTCGTGTCTTGTCAAATTAACATTAATTTGGCTAAGAAATAGTAACGGTTGCGCGTGATTTATTCAGGTGAAGTTATTAAGTCTGCTATTACCTGCGAACTGCGGTCATCACCCATTGACCCGCCGTTTCTCCAATTAAAGCAGCACCCGAGGAGAGCGCCGACACTCTACAATAACTCATAGTCATTTGCGATCCGTGTGTCTACGGGCTTATTGTAATGCGGGTTAAGAAGCTCAGCAGACTTTTGTGCGATCCCGTTACTGTTTACTCAATATTTTATAACACCGTTTTAAGTGAAAAGGTTCTTGACAAAACAACGATTTTGAACTTGGACCTCAAATCGTGTATCACATTTACATAAAAATAGTTTCTCATTTGTCTGATTGGTCATATGCAAATCAGTTTGTCTGTGTGCGGGGCGGGTCGCTGGCTGTGTCGTGGTATCGTCACCGCGACTCGTGCCTGCCTAATGGCCTCTCTACCATTACGACGGTAATAGCACAATATGGCCAATTAGTCCAAGCAGCCGAGATTTACCACCAGCATAACAAACCACATTGCGTCAACCGCATTACTCGTACAATTACCTCTGTTTTACACAAGTTCATTATCAATTTCATAAGCATATTTTTTAATAGAGACTGCATTGTGTTGAAAAGTCGACCCTACAGGAACCTTTTTGTAAATAGGGTGATGTTCTAAGGAGGAATGATGAAAACTAATGTGGTGAATAGGTTTGGTTTGGCAGGTACCTAATTAAAACTGTTAAACCCGTCAGGGTTAGTAAGCGTGATGCGTTGTTGAATTCATTGAAAGAAAGCGATGTACTTAAGTACTTACAGGTACCTATGTCTGAAGGCTAGTAGATATAATTTCGCGTACGCGTAGCGATTGCAGTGAACATTGATAAAGTGCACGCCGTCATGTCATAGGATGAAAGATGATAAATAAATATTTATTACCAACTACAAAAACACATTAAAAATTGATGCGATACGGACTTCAGTTGTATTGTACGAGCATCACACTGCTGGGAGCTATCTTCATCGTCATTACAAGCCCCTCCTACGCGAACAACAGGTGTGTTTCAGTCATTAGTTTATTTTATCGAGATAGGATCTTGACGGATGTAAGCACCAAACATCATTACAATAGGCAAGATGTGTTCCGTAATGGACAAACCCGACACGTACTCTCAGTGACTAGAGCGAACTGTATGTAGCGACTTTGTTCGACACCTATTGATGTTTCACGAAACAGATATATGCAAAACAAAAATAACAGTATTGGCACATCATTTGTGTTAAGTTTTTGTTCGAACAAAAAGCGTTCGGCGCGAACTTATTACTGAGAACAAATTAGACGTCGGTCGTAGATAATTAGGTTCAGTTAATATGGTTTGCGATATTTAGGTAGTGATTACTAGGTTTGAGGGGCGAACAAGCTTGCATGACGGAGCGAACGTTGACCGTGACCCAGAGGTGTGAACAAACACTTGCGGCGACCGTCAAGAGGACTCGACGCTTCACGCCAATAACCGCAGGAGACTGCAACCTACATCAACCAGGTAGACGCCTCGATACGCTCGCTAATTGAAAAATATTTTGTTAACTGAATGCAAACAAGTTTTACCAACTGCATCTGCTACGTGCAGAATCGATTGCAAATTAATGTCATCTTAATCTGCCATATTTGCGCCTTTCAGAATGTATGCTTGCGGTAAATCTTTCCGAGGATGTGGTGTCCCAAAAAATCCAACCTCAATTGGTTCATGCTGCTCTTAATCTTGACTTTCAGTTATGCAAATTGGACGCAGCAGCCGTGGGAACAAACTGACTTAATCATCAGTGAATTTCCACAAGTTGACCCTTTCGGTCTCAGGACCTGCTTCAATATCCAATAACCAGAAGTAAGAAGATGCAACATTTGGGTTTTAAAGGATCTTTTGCAAAAACTGAATCATACTCCAGTTTAAATCGCTTACGTAGCAGGCGTGGGCCCGGGATAACGGTCTACATATTAGACACACTTGCTTTCAAATCGAACGGCTGATTTATCGTGTACCTACCTACTTACATAAGACAAAAAAAATCCTCAACAACAGAACTCGAGACGACTATCAGTTATGTTTTTTAGACCCCAACGAAAACAACTTTTTTAATTTCGCTTGTCACTTAATAGTTATTTTGAGCTATTAGTTTTCTTTATTTTTATTAATTAGCTTTGTTAAATTCTTCCACTTCAATTTTACTTGAAACAAATTGTTGTTTCAAATAAAATGGCCTACAAATTACAGTCTCTCCGAACTAGTATTTCGACAAGAGCTTTTTTGAGACAATTAATGTCTACTGCTAAGCAACCGGATGCCAATAATACCTAACTGTAGGTAATTACACAAAAACTGTGTGAAAGTAAAGGTGTCTTAAGACAAGTTCTAGTTTCAGACCTATGTGCGGTTAATTGGAGAAAAGTCGGACACAACCTCCCGACATGCGGTCGCGATTACTTAGATGGTTTAACTTTTTGTATGTCAATCTGTACCTACATAAGTACCTACTTCTTTGGTGATTCTGTCGACATCCAGAAGCTTTTCAACCTAATGCAGTACTCTTTCTTGTAAGTTATCGTTCAGATACAGAATCGGATTTACCTAAAACTTGTGGGTTCAAAGGTACGCCTCTACGACTACAGTGTCGTGATGACATGACAAACATCCATCATAGGCTTAACGGACGCTGCCTACGGACTTAGTGACCTGCCTACGATGCCCACTATATCATGCTCATATAAAACGTTAATGGACGAGGCCTGGCCCACCATTGCACCTGTTTAAGTGGAACAACAAACAACACTGTTTGTAACTTCTAAACGAACATTAGGCCCTGAAGCGGCCTGAGTAGTGAGGCCATTACGTCAACTGCTCAGACATAAAGTATCCTCTAACTCATATTCTTGCAGACAACATGATAAATGCCAAACTTCAGTAGTCAACGAAACACTGGTTAAACTTAAGTTCCTCATTGAGATAACCAATTGTTTCTGACCATATAGCAACGATAGATCAGCATTGCTTCTAGCTAGTGTCCAACTTGACGGATGGCCCGACCTCGCAAGACAAAAGCGCGACGGATTTGAGGTAAATCGACGAGTCGTGACCGAGTCGTTTAATCATAAGCATCTAAGCTAATTAGAGTAGGTCGCGAACTCTTGGGACCCGTAATGAAAATCACAATTGAACCTGGTTGCGGTGGAAAATTGCACTTGGCGTGGCATTCTTTCGACATTGCCAGGGGCTCTCGAGTCACTGGTTGTCAACTCGCCACGATGCTGCAATTATCTATAAATATATTCTTACGTTCCTTAAAAAGAAAGACTGAAATTCTAGCGAATTGTAATTAGATTTGTCGTTCAGTGGACCACGACTAACCGTTTATAGGACAGCTATTTTTATAGATATTCAATAAAAATAAATTTACTTAAATTTTAATTAAATAACAACTCGCAATCTTCAATTATTTTCGACGCACGATTGAATTTTAATAGGTAGCTGTTATTAACTTTTCTTCTTACAGCGTAGGTAGGTACTTGCATATTTATATTTATTATACGATACCCCTGTAATAACAGTGAATAAAGCATGGTTATTTCCATACATCCTCCAACTTTGACATTTAAATTAGCCACTAGAGATATTTCATTCAGGCCATCTTTAAATGTTAGATCAGCCCTAGCAGGATATACAGATAATATGGTGAAAACTCACAAACCTTAGGTACATGCTTCACGTCTAAAGCTACAAGAGGAATACTATAATGGACCCAATAACAAATCTAATGTTTTTTTTTTTTTTGTATCTGCCTGTATATACCTCATCATTTAAATACCTGAGGTTTTTCTTCATAATAATAAACTTTTTCGTTCCAGTTCCATCAGTACGTACCTACCTAAGTATTTATTGTCCACACAAAAAATATAGATACAAAAGATTCAACGAGCTGCTTCCACGTCAAACTTACGAAATTTACTCATTAATATAAGGAAAAACCGTAACAACTACATCAGCGCATGAAACTTAAAATAACCCTCGTCTCGCCTGGGAAAAGAAAAAAAAGTAATGCATTTTTATTCGATGAGTGACCGGACGCACCAACCACAATAACTGTATCATGATATCAAGTTTGAAGATGTACGGAACCATACAAAGTTGAATTCACTTCGAACTCCATACATGCTCCTATCTGTGTATGGCCATGCGATAGAACTGGTAAAGCACAGATAATAATTTATCGCTACCGTTATAATTACTTTCATATACAGACAATATTGTTAAATCATAAAAGGTCAGAGGGATCGGTCGCTGTATTAATTCGCCTCGGGAACTGTTTACGATACTTATTATTCAATAAAACTGTCGGTTGTACAAATTAATAATTATGTTTCTGTTCGAAGCCAGCAATCAAAGTTTTTGGAACGTATGCGCTACATATACGGAGCTGCAAGAATGCCAAGTTTTTGTTGCTATTTTCACGGTAAGTATAAACTGGTTCAACTCGACGATACGAAAAAAGAAGAAAAGGTTTATTCGCATGAAATTAGTTTGATACAGATGTTACATGGTTTGAGGTGCCTCTCCTCGTCGGATAGCCGTGCAAATTATGGAAGATCTAACTTATCTGAATTAGCTCCTCTTACGGCCAATAAAGACCTACGCAAACCGGGACGGCATGGCAAAGGATTTTGCCGCCAGTCAGCGCACACTAGCTACCGGCATTCCAGCGTCTTGCCACGGCATGCCGCGTCACGTCGAAGTATGCCACGGCAGCTTCTACTACCTGATACATATTTTAGTCATAAGTAGCCTTTGATAGAGTGTTGGCGGTCGCTGGCGTCCTTCGGCATGCCATCCCCTAACGCAGCGCGCACGGCATCCTGCCGCTCTTTCAATGCCGTGCGATATCCCTTCCGACGCCACGGGATCATTTTAAAGCATAGAAATTTATGTCGTATATCTATTACGATATGGTTGAATGTCCATTGGTAAAAATTTAAATCCTTTGCCATGCCATCCCGGTCTGCGTAGGCCTTTATAATACCACATGCTTGCCTTATTCTCGCCTGTAATATGATCCCACTATCAGGGGGACACAGGGTTTTATTTCCTTACTCATCATGCTGAATAACATCTCATTCAGCATGAAATTTGTCAGTTGTGGCTGTAATGAGGCGTTCGAGGTAGGTAGTAGCTTATAATAAGCAGATTCTCAGGCGCATGATAACGCTCTTCGTGTGGATTTAGTCTCACAAAGACGTTGCCATTTAGTTTTATTTTTCGGTCGCAGTTACACTCAACTAAAGAACATTTTTCATGTTCTTTGATAGCGCGTTGGGGTTGCAATTATTTAATTGCAATTATTTGGTTGCAATTATTTAATTGCAACCCTTGACGCTAGAATATCCGTTCCACCGGCTGTGTATTTATCTTACACTTATTGAGATTTGGTTCAAATAGCCCTTGTCAGATAGCTATTTTTCGATGTTTCTCAAATAGGTTGGCATCATTTCCTTGTGTGTAGTTATGAGTTCAAAAATTCCTGCGATACATAAACCATCCAGCCTGGTAGACAGCTGACTGTGAACATTAAAATGTATAAATGTTGGCGATCTAAAAATGAAAGAAAACACCTCAGAACCTGCATAACTCGCTGTGCAATTTGCAAAAGTCAAGTTGGGAAACTGCAGGATTTATAATGCTAGGGAGTAATGAGCTATCCGCGTGTCACCATCCGAGCAGTATTGCAGTTTTAAATCAGACACCTTATTAGTCAGCCAGTACAAAACACGGCGAGACGCCGCCGCAGCGCCACTCGGTTTCTATTTACAACATAAAATATTGTCACCCATCTAATCACTTACCGTATTATATTCATGGTGAGCAACATCATTTGATATAAAATTAAATATAAAGTTATAGTTCTCGCTAATTTCACCGAGCCCTCGCGACACGACATCACCAATTGATAGTTCTCATCCATCTTATCCTCCAAGAAGTTTTCTCCTTTTATTGTCTGAGGTGCTAAAAGGTTAACGAGAAATTAATTTCATGAACCTACATATCTAATAGTGAGAAAATTACTATGATGCATGGCGTTAGCGTGAAGTGAAATATTTATAATATTATGCGAGTATATGTACACCACGATATTATGGTTTGACCTTTGTACAAACGCCTCAAGTGCTGAACAACACCTTAATAACTTCAAGTGATGATCCCTTTAACGCTATATTAATCTTGTCTGCGGGGAAATTATAGGCAACAAACCTTAGCGCACGCGCTACCCCGCCGATCAGCCGGTCAGGACACACTTCCTAACCACTAGCCGTCCGCGCAGGAAGTCCATGAAGGTACACGAACCGGACTGTTGAGTTATTTTTACTTTTTCTTGCAATCTTGTTAACATAATGAGTCTTCCTGCTGACTTATACAGAGATAAGAAACTACTATGCTAATCTGGTGCATAGCGTTATTTGATGCTATAAATAATATGATTACAAAATTATTGTTATGAGCGCCTATTTCAGTGTTGCGGTCCGCCAATGGGCCCTTGTCCCTTTGTCTCTATTACGGGTTGTCGGCCATCGTCCTTATCTACACGTGTATCTTGTGTTAGTATCACTCTATATGGAGACCGTTGGGTATTATCACATCAGCTTGTACCGGCGCGGTCGCACGGTAAGGGCCTCTATTTGCATACAAGCAAATATCTCGATCTACGGGCGCTGTGCGGGCAGATTACCGTCGCAATGCTTCCGCACGCTGTATTGAATTCGGTACCAACGGTCCCGACTCCCATTACCAGTTCACGTTTACTTGTTAGTGTGATTCTCAAATGATAACAATCGGCCCGGTTGCAGGCCGAGCATAATAACAACCAGGAATAAGTCCGGCTATCCTTGCAAATAATGATCTATGGAAATAATGGGGAGATAGTGGAAGTACCTACATATATTATAAAGGTAAAATTATGTAGAGCTGTCCATCAAGAATACATTCAGAGGGTAATTTATTGCTTGAACGACTGTCTGTAACAATGATACCTAAGTTAATAATTCGTAACTGTATACAGTCGTTATGCCGGAGCGGTTGGACTAAAGATTCAGAATAAATGACCAATATAGTTCTAAGAAACATGACAAGAACGCTAAATATTCAAACGCTCGTTAAGCATTAGAATATCTGGGTCTATACTAAAGTACACACACTGGAAATTGGTCACTTGGGTAATTAATGTCTAAGCTTTATCTACGTTACCACTGCAGTCCATACCAAAAGCACATTAACGCCTACGTGGAAAGCGCTAGCAAGATGTTTAAATTATAATAAGGCAAGCACCACTCAGGCACTACAGTCGTACCAAACCGAATGGTTAAAAAATGTTGCTCCTATAAAATGCTTAGGCGCATTCAACTCGCATTAAAATTTAAACTAGATCATTACCTCATACGAGCTCTTCTTAGGAATACAACGAACAACGTATGCTTGGTTTATGGGTACGTCGAAGCACTTTGGGCTACAACACGGTACAAAGGGAGGCAGGGGCACACAGATAACGGGGACATTAGCGCTAGACGTGTACTAACCCGAAGTACACAGGATTCGCCATGTACCAGTATGTAGGGGAAGCAGAGGAACGCAGTAGGGTCAACTACAAATGCGTGGGAAGCGGGCGCCAGCGACCATACACCCGATACATTTCTGTACACGTATATAATTAACTATATAATAATACGTATCCGCTCATGTCCTGCTATACGTCGTTCAGACAGTGGTTTCAATTGCACAGAATTCGATGAGCTTCCTGTAACTACAAGACGTATTTTGCTACCTTGTAAGTGGCAACTTAAAAGCCAGACAAGCTAACGGGCACTTACTACTTACATGCACTTACACATTGATTGCTAGTTAGCATAATATGTTCTTTGAGTTCTATAGTCGACTACACCGCCATTCAGAATGAGTTAACTACGTTGGAATATGTTTTGCTAGACATAAATGAGAGCGAATACATCGCACGTATCGTCTAACTCAACATGAGATAAAGGTTAATCTCAAACCAACAGTGGAACAATAAAGTTTCCAATATTGCGAAAGTAGGTAATTGATGTCGGCTTGCACTTATGAAAAGCTATGTCGAAGGTTAAAGACCAAGGATGAGTATTAGGTTAAATATAGAGGGTGGGCGCGGCTATTGTGGGTAAATAAAGCGTAAGGGGAAGGTAGATAGTAGTTGACAGAGGTCACGTGAGCTCGCCGGCGGCTGTGGGGCTCACCCATGCCCTGTTGCCCCACAGCCACAGCGCAACCAGCTCCATAAATCGTCGGAGATGACAACTAACTAGCGTCCGCCCATACTTATAACAAGAATCTTATACTCCTAAATGTATTTAACTGTAGTTTGCCCATTTCGGTTGTAACTTCGAGTAAATATTTTATACAATACAACTATGATCATTAACGTAATGTCACCGTAAAGTTGGAATGAGGTCCTGTCTGACCTAGTAGTAACGTAGAACAAATATATATAAGTAACGTAGAACAACTCCAATAAGACTGTTTGTTGGTAAATATATCTATATCTATATTATAGTATTATTTTAAAGCTGAAGAGTTTGTTCGTTTGGTTGAAGGTGCTAACATCATGAACTTACTGTTTTTTTTTATTATTCGATATAAACCAGTGCTTGACTGCGATCCCACCTAATGGTAAGCAGTGATGCAATCATTGATGGTAAGGCGCACTAGTTTATTAAAAGCCTTGATTTGAATTGAAAAATATTTTTTTGTGTTGGATAGAGCCCATTTATCGAGGAAGGCTATAACATCACCAAACGGCTCACAGAAGTGTAGCAGGAACCAAAGGCAACAGTTAGTACCTACCTATATTAATTATTATTAGGACTGGCTCTAGTTTTTGGACTCCAAAACCAATAGGTAAATGTCCTCTAACACCCTCGTGCGCAGCCACCCCGAGTAATTTTCCCAAATCCAAGCTTCGTATTCGTTTAGAGGAAAAATTTTATTTAAGACGAAGTAATTTTGAAAGCATGTAGCAAAATAAAAATCAAAAATATTTTTATTTCATATAGGCCTACATGGGCACATATAAAAGCTAGTGCACGGTTCCAAATTTGTCGTTTACTATGGAGAAGAACCGGTAAGAAACTCCATGGTTACTCTTTTTAACCGACTTCAAAAAGGAGGTGGTTATATGTTCGGTTGAATGTATGTTGTTTATTTTATTTTTTTTGTTATGTATGTTCACCGATTTCTCGGTCAATTGTGGACCGATTTTGAAAACCGGTTATGAGAGGAGGCTTCCGAGTTGGTCCCATAGAAATATTGTTATGATCTGATCATGAACTTCGAAGATATGGAACAGAACTCCTCATAAAATCACAGCAGAACCGTCGTAACAAGTAAAATTGCTTTGTTTATACGTGTAGTCGATGACTGACTGAAAGTAGAGGGGGAATATATCGAACTGATCTGATGATGAACCCTGAAGGGCACCGGAACTCTGTAATAAATTAATGTAATCTAACTGTGTTTGGGATTATTAGAATTGTAATGAGTTGCACTCAGGCTATAAGGTATTTAAATTTGGCTGAGGGGTACTTTTTAGTGGTGGTACCGTAACTAAAAAGTGTAGAATAAAAAACTTTTCCAAAAAAAAATATAACCGACTTCAAAGTAAAAAAAAACACTGAAAAGTGCAAAATAACTTTAATTTCGGAAGTCGGTGTTAAATAACGAAGAGACAAAACTATTATAGAAACACCGGTTATATTTTTTTTTGGAAAAGTTTTTTATAAAGAAAATGGTTGTTTACAACATTTTTATTTTACAGTATTAATAGTTATTAAGTAAAAACAATGTAGACCAGTCAATATTGTACCCAAAAGCACAATAAAAATAATAATATTAAAAATAAGTGAGTCGTAATAGGAAATAAAATAAGAATTCGCGGAGTTTACAGTGTTCTCACATTCACGTTACAAAAAGAGGCTATAAAAAAAAAACAAGGTTAATATGAATAATTACAACTATCAATAAATGAAATGTTAACAAAATAAATTACTAACGAATTTAAGGTAGTTGAAGTCCAAATACTTTAAAAAATATTGCAAAAGCAATGTGTTAAAAAAATGTATAAGTATATTAAAACAAAGACGGAGCAGTTAATAGACTTAATATTAATGAGTTGCCAGGGGGCCACATGTGCAGAAGTAGTCATTGCCAAACAAGCGTGTCTTCGACATAGTTTTTATCCTTATACGCTTTTTTGGTTAGGACACGCTTAATATGAGTTTTGAATTTTCCGGAACTCTGTCCGCCATGCCGTAACTTGTCGTGGCAGCGGAGTTTCGCCCCAGCGTTACATCTCCACACGTCAAATCGTGCATGAGTGCAAGGACTAAACGGCGTTGTGTGATAGTTGAGGAATATTATTATTATTATTTAAAAGTTTTAAAAAGGTATTTTTCACCACAGCAGCTCAAACAAGTAGGTTTTGCTGCTTGAAAACAGTGAGCAAAACTCGATTTTGGTCACTGCGTGAGACAAAGTAACTTTTTTTTTATTTTTTTTTTGCCTTACAATCGAGGCATTCGAACTGCACTGTACTCTGTCTCTTTCTCGCCCATATAAAAAAGCGAGTGAGAAACATGCCATTTCGAAGTACATTCCGATTTTGAAATTCCACCACGAAGAAAAACACATTCGGAAATGCGTAATAAATAGAAAATATTTGTAAAATATATATTTTTTTTTTATAAATAAATTATTATATTTTAAATTGATTATTGTATTTGAACAAAAATAAGAGTACCTCAGTACTTATAGCAGCAGATAAAACTGGCATTTAACCTTCAAATAATTATTTCTAGTTTCAACATTGACTGTTTTAGAACGTGCTTTAAAAAAACAGCGGAAATAAAATAGTGGCAAATAAGATTAAGAATATTAAAATTATTGTAAAATATGAGAAAAACTAGCGACAGAGATAGTACTTATTTTAATTGAACTCATTATTAAATCTATTACCGTTAATTATTTTATTTCCCAAGTAATATGTGTTCTCGCTGCTGAAGTGAAAAATTATGTGTGTAACACGAGAGCAAAACTTTTTGCATCTCGTGCCTTTGATTGAATCCCTCCCCTCGCTCAGGATTCTACTTTAGAATCACTCGCTAACGCTCGTAATTCAATCAAAGAATCCTTCGCTTGCTCGGGACTCAAAATTAGCACTCGCAGCAAAAAACAACTTTGCTCTCTTGTTGCACAAATAACTATTTTGCAGCACATATAAAGTTTTCATTGTTTTTAGAAGAATTGCATGACTCCAAACATTCTAACTCTAAGTTTACATAGGAAGCTCATTTTTAATAAATTTCAATGAAACCCTGTTCCGCTATTCCCGCCACTTTACATTCATGGAAATAGTTGACTTTTTTTGGTTGCGATAATAGGTAGGTATGCATCATAATTATATGTGTGACTGGCACTAGTATAGGTAGTGTGTAAAAATAGTATTTTAGCAATCCTCTATTAGTAGTATATATAGGTAATGTTATATTAAGGAGGAAATACGACTTCGTACAACAACTGTTGAAATACGAAATAGATGTTGGGCCTGCACTCACAACAGAGGTCAACAATTTGAGCAGGATTTGTAAAAATTATTATATAAATGTTAAAAATGTATTTTTTTTTTTCTATTAAAACCCACAAGAGAGATACGACACAGATTTTACCTTATAAGAATGAGATATCATTTTTAATAGGTTTTCAGGTATCATTTTAGCAAAGAATTATCCAAACGGCTAGTTGACACTTCACGTGACCAAAGGGCTGGCTTTTACCTCGGTCAGAGATTAAGCATTGCCATACAACGTGGCAATGCCGCCAGTCTTTTTGGCACACTTCCAGTCGACAGCGCTGCGGAGGAATTTTTTGAAGCCATATTTTAGATAAGAGTTATTGTGTATATATCATGTAATTTTAATTAGTTAAGTGTTTTTATTGTTCTTGTTATATCGTTTGTACTTGTAAAAAATAAAAATGCAAACAATCGCTTAAGGCAAAAATATTTTTTAAATCATGATTTTGAATATTAGTCATATGTGACTCGATTCACAATTTTAGCGAATTCACGAAGTTGTAAAAAGATTTTTATGGCATGTGGCACATCACTAACAAGAGGATAAACTAGAGAATTTTTGAAGAAGTTGGAAGAATCCGGTCGCTTTTGTTTTTTTTTTATCGCCAAGTAAATAGCTATAACATAGAAACCTTTAATTTAAGTCTAACACTTTGCAAGTACATTAAAAAAAAACTAGATAGCTAATGTAATTTTAAATTTAAAAGTACTTTAATACAAGACACATCTAAATAAAATTAAAATTCAGATTCTACGACTTAGAATTTTTTTAAAATTTGTATTTGAATGAAAATTTTGGGCCTTATTTTCATAAAACAATAAAAAGTCGATGAAAAAAATCCACAGGGCATAAGAAGTGTTTAGGGGTCTGAAAGGATAGCAGATGACCCACCCTGTCTACCGTTTCAATTTGGCACACGATGCACCAAACACCCTGTATATTAAATTATTAAAATCCGTCAAGAAACGGTTTCTTAGAAACGCGCGCTCTCGCTGGACTATTTACGATGACGTCATCTGTCATGATCTGTGACCATCGTCGCACAGATGCTTATCGCGAAAATACTTCCGTGTTTTAAACTCTTCTTCTTTTTTATAATAATACACAGATATCAAGAAAGTGGCCTGGTCATTGTTTCAGTGTAGCGATTGGGCAGCGTCAACCTCCCCAACTATATTCGATCTGGCTCCTAAACGACTTTTAAGTCTATTGTGAAATTTAGGTAAGAGCTTTAATTATAAACAATATGAAAAAAAATAAAGTAGTACAAGTTTGTAAAAATTAAAAAAAAAAAACAGTTTTTTTTTTCTAAAAAAAAAATTTTTTTTTTTCGTTATAGAATAGTTAAAAACCTCATTAAATGAAGAATAAAATCCATTACTTCATTTATTTAATTTCAACTTCCTTAAGGTTTATAATGGCATTCGAAGTAGCGCATAACTGAGAGTTCGTCAAATTTTCAGACCCTCATAGCTCGTAAATCATACGAATCACGATAAAAATATTATGAATGTATATCGGGAACATAAACATATATAACATACTCAAATATTAATAAAATCGGACACATCGAAATTCTTTTGTTGTCCGCTTCACGTGAAATGCCCCCTTATTCATTCGCCGGTGGAGACCGATCATGACAGATGACGTCACAGCGAGTCGCTTCATCCTCGGGCGCGTTTCTGGAACTAAAATACTAAAATTGCTGTATCGTCGGCATTTTTGGTCCAATTTAAATAATTTCTTCACAGTATTTACTGTTTTATTTTTGACGCTATAAGTCTGCATACTTCAGAAAAATCATGACTAATCCTCTGGTGCGATAGTTCAAGCATGATGCGTCTAGTGGCTGTAAGGTCGTTGTATTACTCGTATAGTTTGCTCAGTGTATTATTAGTTCAAAGCGTGCCGTTTTGTTAGTACAGTCAGTACCCGGCATTACAAAAACTTGATGTTTTAAAAACATAAGGCAAAGCGTATTTTGTAATTTGAAATCCCGTTCCCGTAAAACGAATGATAGATTTTTCAACTGTTTCTTTTGAAACGTTCATAATAAGTAAGTACCTACCTAAATCAAAAGAAAATTTAACTTTTTTTAATTACTAGGAGAAGGCGGAGACATTTCGGGAATGAATATACAGATTTTGACTTACTAGCTTAGATGTAAAAACTAATCATATTTTGCCATTATAAGAGATTCATTGTTCTTACAATGTGTTACAAATAAGAGTAGGATCAATTGCCATGTTGTGACGTCACGTCATACTGTCAAATCGCAAGAAATTTGCCAAAATTGAAGAACCCAGAGATGAGTAAAATTGAAAAACTGGATTCTGATTAAACTATTTTCGTTCACAATTCGTAAATAAATTAAATTTTAAAAGTTTCTTGTTTTGTATAACATAATAATTCTTCGATTTGACAGTATGACGTGACGTCACAACATGGCAATCGATCATATTCTTATTTGGAACGCATTGTTCACTTAAATGTGGTGACGGCTGTGAAAATATAAAATTAGCCGAACAACGTTTAGCTCGTAATCTGTATTCCTATGCACTATGTTCTATCGGACTTTATCAGAAAGTCGTAGTCGTAGCAAGATTTTGTGAAGTAGACTAGAATATTATCTTCGCCGAGCGCATCCCAAAATCCCATGTCCCAAATATGTGTGATATGAATGAACGAACGTCATTGACGTCTATGTGTATGATAAAAATGGTGCCCGTTTACCAGCTGGCATCTAGTCTTTATTGCTAAAGAATTGACATTGTGATGATAAAAATTGTGTAGCATGGCGTCTGTTCTTGATTTAGTCAAACATTATCAGCATACAATAGAAAAATATCCTACCGACGAGCACAAAGTGAGTTTTTATTTTACTCATCTTCCATTTGGTGTAATCCCCACATAAATTAGATAATTCCTGAATAATTTTGCTTTGTGACATTGTATTATTGCGATCTAATAATAATAAAACAAAATGTCATACCGCGATAAAAAATGTCGCCAAATTTTTCAGTATTTGATGATTTTGAAAATATTGTATTGCTGTGAACATACGTATGGTAATTTATTTCACATCCCCCATCATCAACAATGAGAGCAAATTAATTGAAATAAGCTCAGGGATATTCCTGGTAATAAATGTCTAAAGTGCTATTTAATTTCAGGTTACAAAATGTATAGACAAGCTGTTCAACTTGGCAGTGACAGTCCAGCACCTTCAGGAGACAGGGGTGGGTCGCACAGTGAATGCACTGCGCAAGGAGGCAGGCGACGTTGGGCAGGCAGCCCGCGCCCTTGTGTACAAGTGGAAGCTGATGGTCGCGGCCGAGGAGAGCGACCAGGAAACGGACCAGAATAATGAAAGTGAGCCACCCAAACATTAAACATATGTATTTAGTGACATAGTACTGTGTGGTTCAATATAGAAACCATGGATATATTTCTGCCTAATTGTATGATTGTGTTCTTTTTGTTTACAAACATTTGGTTGAAAGCTTAACATTGTTTTTGTTTTGATTGATATATTTTTGTTGTAGCCTGAAAAATAATAGTGCTTGTATTTTATGAACGGATTCAAAAGACCCTCTTACAAAGCATGGCAGTGCATGGTCACTAGTTACCTAGATAAAAAAACAAAGTGTAATTAGTTAACACATTCAGTGCCGAGGACCCGGGAGCACAACAATCTAAAATCTTAATAAATCGTAGTAAAGCATACTAACTTAGAGGTGAACTCACTAAGTCGAGTACTGGGCTTGAACATAAGTTAACAATAGCTACTTACAAATGAATTATTGCATGTTCCCTGACACTGAAAGAGTTAAATGAAAGTCCATTTTATGAATAGTAAAACATTCCTTACTAGGTTGTTCAGTTCCTGGCACAATGATCAAGCATAGCAATGTTTGTGTATGTTAAGCGTGTGCATGTGTGCAATTCATTGGGTTTGGACAACTCGATAACTGTTATGACAATATTTCTAAAAGGCAAATACTGCTATAGTTTATATGTTACTTTACCTCTTACAATGAATGGTATTGTGCATTGCTGTATAGAAAATGTAATAATCTGTTATTTGAAAAAGACTATAAAGTAGTTTTGGCTGTAATTCACCGGGTACTGGCACAGCCTTTAAAAAGTTTATTAATACAAATTTTACAGTAAATAATATTTATTGTTTATGGCTATAATATAGCCGTAATTATTATTATATATATAATTATTATAATACCTACTATAAACCTGCAAAAAGGTTATATTATATTTATTTATAGCTATAAAGTTCAGGGGTTTATGTAATAAAACTTATTTGGAAAAAAAAACAAATATATTATTTAAATAATAATTTATTTTTATTATTAACTGTGCAATGATATTTTACATCACTTAACTTTAAATTCCATACTATAACTAGCTGATGCCAGTGGCTTCGCCCATATGGGGATAAAAGTATTGTATTTGCTATTCCAGGATATAGTCTACCTGTGTACCATGTTCATCAAAATCCGTCCAAACATTCGAGCATAAAGAAGTAACAGACATACAGACACACAAACTTTCAACTTTGTAATATTAGTGCAATAATAATATATTTAAAAAATTATTTAATAGATCATTATTTTTAGTTTATGCAAAAATTTAATATAGTTTGTTCAGAATCAGTAATTGAATGGATTCTAATAGTTTTTACAACATGTTATATTTTTTCCCAAAAATATTTAAAAAGTTCACAAGTTGGACACCCCCAACACTAAGTACAATACAGGCTGGCAGGTCATAGCGGCCAGCAAACAGCTGAGTGCAGTGCAACAACCTCTCAGTCGCCTAGATGGCCTGGTGACTATGTATTTTTGCTTACATAACAAGCTTAAAACTTTGTGATTTTTCATGATACACTTATGAAATTTTGTACATAGATTCTTTACACAGAAATGCCATGTTTCAGGTTTTGCATATACTAAAACTAATGTTGTAAACATTGCAAACGAAAATATATAATTTTCGTTTGCAAAGAACAAGCTCAAAAACAACTGGACCAATTTTAAAAATTCTTTTGCCAGTAGAATGCTATTTTAATAACCTTAACCTCCAATTCAATCAGTGAAGGATCTGATTGAATTGGAGGTTGCTGGCAGAAGCTAGAAGCTAGTTTATAATAAAACTAAACACATATTTATTATACCTGTTTGTTTGTTATTTAAGCAGTAGTTTGTTGTTGTTTGAATTTTAAATATTTTATGTTAAAACTTAAGTTGTTTGATTTTACACAATTGGGGCAATTTTTTTAGACTAATTAATTATTCAATAGATTTAATACATAATGAAATATATATTTTTAAATCATCCTTAATTTCTTTATTGATCCTTTGCAAAATAAACCTTTTCAATTGACTAATCAATGCACTATGCAATGACAGTATTCATTTATAAGTCATGAAGCAAGACTTGTTTAAATTGGATTAATTTGATTATTTGAAGTCATCAACGAAGTGTTGTCTGTGTTATTAACAACAGTTTACGCACAAACTACTCAGATGCTTCAAGGTCTCAGATAGCTGAAATATTTCAGGATTGCTTTCCTATTTTGCATGAATTGAAGTAGATTTTTTTGTGACTAATATTTTAATTCCAGTTTACTAATATAATATTACTATAAACAAAGATGAAGTGGTTCATATAAATGGTTTCCATTTAGAAATCATGCAACATGAAACTACTAGGATGAAATATTTTAATAAATCGGTGGCTTCTTTCAAATCATTGCTTCATTCATGTAACAGGTAAAATATTAGTAACAGAGATTAGATCCAAAGATTTGTATCAAAATGACAATACCATTCGATTTGTTTTGCTTAATTAGCTATATTAGGTAGGACATGCATTTGGTGGCATTGGTGGACTATTATTTACTGTCTGAGTGGTTCACTCTTGTTTGGTCCAATTTTATGTAGACTTTATAGTCTCATTTATCTTTCATAAATAACCTTGGCCCCATTGGAATACAACTGTTCAATCATAGTCAGACAGAACTAATGCTAGGTATATATGTCACCGTAAAATTGGTCAATTTCGCGAGATAGATTATAATTTAACGGTATTTTTAATTTTACCGTGACACAATTATATAAGCTAAGCCCCTACAATATTTGCTACGTGAGATTGGATTCCTCAGTTACTAATCGCTTAGTTGTTGTGCTAATTGGACCGTTTCTGCATTTACATGTAATGTAACATTTTGCTTTCGAGTATTGCATCATAACATAGGTTCTTTAGGTACAGTATTACTTAATTAAAGTGCATAGTGTGACCATTCATATGTGTGTTAACTTTCAATAGGTACTCTACTCTGCCAAAGTGGCATTATTAGTCTGTCAAGTATCTAGTAAAGCTTGTGGGTCCAATCTACGCACCATTAAAATACATTTAGTGTACAGTGTGATAATCATAATGAAACTCATCATTCATAAAGGTTTGATTGGAATATGACACCTCTGAACATCATTGTTTTATTTCAGGTTCAACGCAAAATGGACATGGGAGTGGAAAAGATTCTGATGATTCCAGGACCAAATCCGATAGATATGAGCGGTCACACTCTTCATCGAAACCAAAAGACCACCGAGAAATAAATGGAAACTACAGTGGGAGCAAACGCCGATACCACAGTAGTGAGGTAAAGCTTTATCATGTTTATTTCCATTATCTGTGGTTTCACTATCGCTTGTGGTTTCACTAGAACACCTATGCAAAATTTCAATTTCGATACTTTTTTTGTGATCTACATAATATTGTTTTGGTTCTTTTTTTTTATTGTTATAAACCAGTGCTTGACTGTGATCCCACCTGATGGTAAGCAGATATGCAATCATTGATGGTGAGGCGCACTAGTTTATTAAGAGCCTATTCACTCTTGCCTTGAAGACACCTAAATTATAGTTGGATGGGAGTCATGCAATTCCCGCGCACACTCTCTAAAATGTAACCTGTAAAATAGCGGTAGGCTTCCTACCCTGCGCCTGTGCTCGAGGCTTTGTAGATTGGACTTAACCCAATCTGGATCCCCAATTAGCCTCTTCCCACGCCTTTTCACTGAGTCCAAAGCTGTGACTGCAGTACTCCCCCTCACACGATCGGACTTGTGCTTTGTATAACATTAGAAGCTGTCCCGGTGTGAAGTACCGTCGGACCTTTGCAAGAACGCCTAGTTTTCTAGCAGCTACCTTGGCTTTAGACTCAATGAACTGCCCAAAATTTAGGTCGGCGGAACTTTCAACTCCCAAGAGCTGAAGGCGGTCGGTGCACTCCAGGGATACATTCTGAAAAGCAGGAGCCAAGGTGAACGGGCTCCTTTTGGCGGTGAACAGACACGCTTGTGTTTTGGCGGCGTTGAATCCTACCAAGATTGGTTTCGCTCCACTTGGAGACTGCCTTAAGTAAGACATTCGTACGCTCTACCATAGCCTCTCGTTCGGACCGGATTAGCTCCTTACTAGCCCGAGCACCTGGCAGGTATCTCTCTACAACTGTGCTATCATATGCATACCCATAGATACCGGGCATCAGCAGATCGTTAATATGCAGCAGGAAAAGAGTTGCAGAGAGAACTGACCCCTGAGGAACTCCGGCATTAGTCGTCATGGGCTCTGATGAGCATCCATCGACAACAACTCGGAGAGACCGTTCACTCAGGAAGTCTTTTACCCAGTTAATCAGACCAGGGGAAATGCCGTAAGCTGGAAGCTTACTCAAAAGGCTAATCTGCCATACCCTGTCGAAGGCCTTCGAGACGTCTAAGGAGACAGCAATCGCTTCTCCATTCTTCTCGAGGACCTCACCCCACATGTGAGTGGTATGCACTAGTAGGTCCCCAGTAGACCGATTGTGGCGAAACCCGTACTGTCGGTCACTAAGGAGATCGTTACCTTCCAGGTATGCCATGAGGCGCGAGTTCAATACACGCTCCATAATCTTACAGAGTATGGAGGTTATTGAAATCGGCCGATAGTTGGCAGGATCGGCACGACTGCCCTTTTTGGGCACGGTTTGCACGTTGGCAAGCTTCCAGGACTTGGGCACTATACCAGTCCTAAATGAGAGGCGATACAAGCTCGTCAATACAGGAGACAACTCGGGCGCATATGCCTTAAGAAATATTGCTGGTATACATCTGATCCACTAGCTTTATTCACGTCTAGACGACACAGTGCTCTCAAACCTTCTCTGTTCCTTATGCGAACCTCGGGAATTAAGGTGTTGCAGTGAGTTAGAGTTGGTGGAGTAGCACTGCTAGTGTCAAGACGAAAATTATGGGCGAAGAGAGATGCAAAGAGCGAAGAGCTTTCGCTCTCGCCGTGTGACCCAGTGTTCCATCAGGTTTAACCAGCGGAGGTAATGTGGGCCTACAGAAGTTCGCTTCGACCGATTTGCCAAGGGACCAGAATGCTCTGCTACCGGACGGCTGTGCAGAGAGCTTTATGCCAATATGGGTAATGCGATCGAACCGAGCCTTCTTCAGTGCCTTCTTGTAGGACTTGGCAGCATGGTTGAAAGCTCTCTTCTTTGAGTTCAGAACCGGAGCTTTGCGGTCACGAGCGTCAACCCAAGCGAGAAACGCCGAATACTTACGCTCTTCAGCTTGAACGCAATCGGTGTTGAACCGTGGGTGAGCTGAGCCTCCGATGGGTACGTCTCTATAAGGGATGAAAAAGTCCATAGCTTGACGTATCACATCGCATATAGCATCCGCACAGCTCGACGGACTTTCAGAAGAGAAGCAGACTTACTGCCAAGGATAATACGCAAAGAAGTGCCGCATCTCATCCCAATCTCAATATATCCTTACGACTTTCCATACCTACTGCTTTAGTATAACACATGGTACATAACTTAAGTTCTGAAATGACGTCATAAAAAAATTACAGGAGCCAAAATCTAAGTTGAGAAAAAGGTTTTAAAAACATTAACCAGCATTATTTAAAAAAAAAAATAATCCTTAGAGAAGATTTGATCCTTAAGAGAATCGAAACAGTTTACAATATCGGCGGGTGGAGTCGGGTTCTTGAAAAGGCGCCTTAAATGTACAAGAATTTTCTTATTCTCCTCTGCTTCTCCTAAGATTTTAAATGACTATTCCAGGTGGTTATAAATTAATTATTTTATGTAAAAAAACATTTATGATCACTTTCTAGGATGAGGAACCCAACAACAAACGTTTAAAACATTCTAGTTCCAGTGAGGATGATTACAAAAGAAAGTCTCATAGTAGAGGTAAGAAAGCAGAGACCGAAAGCGACAGTCATTCCGATAGTGACGGCTCGCAGAGCGATGAGAGCGACTCAGAGATGTCCGATTCCTCACAAGAAGAAGTAAAAGTCAAACAAGAGATAAAGAAAGAACACAGTAGCCATAAGTCATCTTCATCTAAGCACTCCTCTCACGATGAGCCTGCAAATCACAAATCATCTAGTTCAAGCAGGCCACATGAACCTGAAAAGCAGTCCAGGCATAATAGTTCACATTCAAAAGAGAGGCATTCCTCTGAAGCATCTTCAACAAAAGAAAAAAGTCACCACAGTTCTGACAAACACAAAAGTTCAAAGGAAAAAGAGTCACACTCTGAAAAGAAACACAAAATAGACCAAAAATCAGATGCAGAGAAAAGCCATAAAGAATCCAAATCTAGACATAGTTTAGAGAAGCAGAGTAGTTCAGACAAGCATAACAGTTCAGACAAGCACAGTAGCTCAGAAAAACACAGCAGTTCTGAAAAACACAGGTCAAGTAGCACACACAAGTCTGACAGTGCATCTGACAAGAACAAAAGTTCTGATAAACACAGCAAATCAGACAAACATAAATCATCTTCCTCCAGTCACTTGCATGCTTCTGAGAAAGAAAAGCTAAAGAGTTCATCAGAAAAGGACTCTGAAAGATCTAAACACAAAGCTAAAGAAAGCACTAGTAATAGTAGTAGTTCTAAAGAAAAACATAGTTCCTCTAGCAAGGACAAGCCTAAAGATAGAAATAGCTCTTCCAAGGAGAAGTCCAGTAGTCATGGTAGTGAGAAAAAACATTCGTCGTCGAGTGATAATAAGTCGAATAGTAGCAGTAAGGGCCATTCTGAGAAGAGCGATGAAAAGGGTGACAAGAAGTCAAAACACAAATCAAGTTCCTCTTCCCATAAGAGCAGTAAGTCAAGCAACCGCAAGAGTGAAGAAGTACCAAAGAAAAAAGTTCAAATACAAGTTAGTGAGGATCACGACAGTGATGACGGAATCGACTGTGGATCAGGTAAATAAATTAGATGTAATTCAACGAAACCATCGCTTTTTGTCTATAAACTTTTAAATAATAAATATTACATTTGTTACTTTCTTAGGTGCCACTTTTGCTGAAGCTCTTGGCATGATCAGTCCCGTCAAATCCAAAAAGAAACTACTGAAGGAGGTGGCTTCACCTAACAATGACGTAAGCAAATTTTTTTGTAAATTAAATCATTCAGATGAATAATTTCCATAGATAGTTGTTTGTGGGTGTTTGTGTGTGTGGTGCTCTTATAGATATAGACCGACTAGTAGGAAAAGCCTTCTATTCGGCTACATTTAGCGTTGGTAGGCCTCTCACAAGGTGGACCGACGGCCGATGAAGGTTGCAGGAATCCTATGGATGCGAGACCCGCAGGACCGGTCGTTGTGGCGACATTTCGGGAGGCCTATGTCCAGCTATGAACGTCTTTCGGCTAAAATGATGACAGTTAGCACTTGAGCTACAGGAACACATCAAATATAAGAAATAAATAGCCAGTATTTTCTATATATTTTTAAAATTAAATCACTCTCACAAGAATAGTGTGTACTATCAAATTATAATTTGTACTTATTTAGTTAACGAAACCTAAACAGGACAGCCGACTATTCGGCTGCCTAGTCGTCCATCTGAGCAGCTACTAATCATCCAAGTCCATAGTCGTCGTAATCCATCTACAATATAATTATACTCTTTTCGTTCATCAGTATAGCCCCGCCGTCCTGTTGGCTCCGACTGCAAAACTAGCGCCGCTACCCGCTCTTGAGATATCTGCGTTACCAGAAATATCGCCCAATTACAAGCCGAGGCCACCGCCTCGACCAATGCCACATTTCAACGATGAAGAAGCCCTGAGCATGAGCATTTCATCCAAAAACGCTAGGTAAGTCAGTAACAGATAGTTCGAATATTTTTACAGTCCGGCTTTTTTGTCCTATGTTGTTAATATTATTGTAAGTTTCTCCAGATAATTTAATTTCATTGGATTCATTCATTTATTATTTTTATTTTTTCTTTTATCGTTCTTTCCTTTAAAAAAAAAACCTTACATTAGGGTTTTGCAGCACTCCTTGAACAAATTAACTATCGAACATTTAGATTTTTGACGCTTTGCTTTACGCAATTATTTGAATAAATAGTAAAACCCTAATAACGTTTAGAGGTATGTGGAACAGAGAGTAAAGTCCCGCATACCTCCGTTGAAAAGGGAGGATCCTCCGACCAGACGGGTGTTATGTCTGGTGGGCTACTACTGCCCGATAGATGATTTCGGGATGTTCTATATGTTGTAAACGCGCGGAGAACTTTGATTGCGCGATGCAAGATTAGTTCTTATGTGACGTCATAGATGTCGCTACATCACTCCCCTCCGGAGATCGGAGATCGATCGGAGATCGATCGGAGATCGATCGGAGATCGATCGGAGATCGATGGTTCTTGATGCTTCTTGATGCGTGCCAGGCCAGTGGTAGGCTGGTTCCAGTGAGTCGGAACCGATTGCCGCATAGTTCTCGGTGAGTCGGAACTGTCTGCGGTGATGCCCCAGTAAGTCGGGGTGTTGCTGTCCCAGTGAGTCGGGATGATGTCCCAGTGAGTCGGGATGTTGCCCCAGTGAGTCAGGGTGATGATGTCCCAGTGAGTCGGGATGATGCCCCAGTGAGTCGGGGTGATGATGTCCCAGTGAGTCGGGATGATGCTGCTGGCTCCAGTGAGTCGGAGTAGTGCTGCTAGCTCCAGTGAGTCGGAGCGGTGCTGTGCGATGTAGTGGCTTGACTGCTTGCGTCGACCAGGAGAGGTTCTTCGTGACTCTTCATGTGACTGGCCGAAGGTGCAGTGTGATTAGCCAAGGTCGCTGATGAGGCTGAGGGTGATGACCAGGTATGACTAGGTAGGCATGCTGGTGGTCAGGATACCCTTTAAAGCCGTGGGTGCTGGCTGTATGGCTCGGTGCTCGAAAGCTTGAGGAAGTGATGATGACGTCACGAAGTAGTTGCTGCACGAAGGCTGCGCTGACGTTCTTTGTCGAGGGTCACCAGTTTGGAGGTATGCGGAACAGAGAGTAAAGTTCCGCAAACCTCCGTTGAAAAGGTAGGATCCTCCGACCAGACAGTTGTTATATCTGGTGGGCTACTACTGCCCGATAGATGATTTCGGGATGTTCTATATGTTGTAAACGCGCGGAGAACTTTGATTGCGCGATGCAAGATTAGTTCTTATGTGACGTCATAGATGTCGCTACAAACGTAATAACCGTTGAAGTCTTTATTAGTGTAACCACACAATCCCTATATTGTGTGGTGTAAAGTGTGATTCTTAACCCATCATCTTCCTGCCCTTGTCCTGTGTTATTTGGAATCGGCGCAATCCTTTTTTCTTTCATTCTTTCCTGTCACCCGTCACGCTTCCAGTTAGTGGTAGCGTGAAGGGTGACAGACCGTCTTCTTTCATATAATTCCTCACACAATCTACCCATCTCATTCCCGTCATACACATCCATCTCAAAATTCTCATCTTCGCTACATGCAATATTTTCTCGTCCGTCTTTTTCACAGCCCAACATTCTGATACAGACATAGACAGTATGACAGGTCTTATTACCTTGTAGGATTTTATCCTTCAACTTGATTTAAAGTGTGATTCCCAACTGTACCTATTTATTTATCTTTTGTTGGAGGCTCTCAATAAATAAATAAATGCTGCGTTGCGTGTTCGATTCCCGCACAGAACAAATATTTGTATGGCCTCCAGATAGGTGTTCCGGGTCTCGGTGTCTTGTGAAAAAGTTTAATCAGAATCCAGTTCTTCAATTTTGCTCATCTGAGTTTTTAAATTTTGGCCAATTTCTTGCGATTTGACAGTATGACGTGTTTTTTTTTTGGTGGGAAAATCATCTAATGACAAATTCCGCTCTTTGGCGGAGCGGGAGATAGTGTCAGACTTTTACTTACTAAAAACCAAACCCAGGGCCCCGGGTTTCGTTTTCACACTACCCGTGGCCCCAGTAGGCTTCGACCCTGCTGGGCCCCTAAGATTTGCTGACATCTCCCTGAGGCGCGCGTGGAACAATACGCGCCGTCGACGACTTGGGCTCGGTCCGGAAGGTTACCGGACTGTCGGATGGCGAGTCACCCATTGCTCGCCGTCCGTAATCCCGCGCCTACGATGGCCGGAAATCGGGATCAGAATCCCGGCGGCGGTTGGGGCGTGAGGACCGTTGCCTCACGCCATCGGCCGCCTCCTTTGCTAGCATTACTGCTTCGCAGAAGGAGGCGACCGCCTGCCACTCCTGCTCGCTCCGGACCATGGCCTGTACCAAGGCCCGGCGCGAGAGATCGCCGCCGCCGATCGCCCCCACGAGGACACAGCGTTGCTCTGCCCACGCGGGGCACACCTCCACCGTGTGTTCCACCGTGTCCTCCGGGTGTTCCACACAGTGGCGACACCCGGGCGTCGCTTCCGCACGAATCCGGTGCAGGAACTTCGCGAACTTACCGTGTTCGGTGAGAACCTGCGTCATGCGGAAGGTGAGGACGCCGTGAGGTCTTTCCAACCACTCATCAAAGAGGGGACTTACCGCCATAATTGTAGCGTGCCCAATTTGACAGTATGACGTGACGTCACAATATAGCAATCGATCCTATTCTTATTTGGAACGCATTTACATGTTTGTGAACGTACTCAATATACAGAAAATAATTCCTAGTGTAGGGAAAATAATTCCTACTGTATTTTTTTTTTAATTTAACGTTGGTCCCCACGTTAAACTAAAAAAAAATACTGTTGCGATCTCGTCTGCTAAAGCTAATGAGTAAGTATGTAATTCTGTAGAGTGCGTTTCACACACCAAAATTATTTTGAATTGTTTACGATGTCAAGCTTACGAATAAAAAAATAAACATGGAGTAAGGGTTTAGAAACTGGAATATAAAAAAATCTTTCGGATTGTAACTGTGAAGTGTATATTACGCAATATTGGGGTGCCAATTCAGTATTTGTTTCACCATATTCCATTTTCAGTTATTTCATAATCATTTAAGTTATTCTTAATTCGGTCATTGCCGATTTTTACTGAGTAAAATGTCTTCTTTTTATTTCAGAACCAAAGTTTATTCAGGCAACAAAGTTATAGGAGGAAAAATACCGTCGCTTTACGAAATGTGTGTAAATGTTCTACAAGAACACATTGACGGTAAGTTCTTTAACAGCAGATTATAATCCCCACTCACTTAGTCAGATAAATTATCAAGTCTTATTTCCTAGTTCAGTGGTTCCGTACTAACAACTAACGGACAAACAATAAAAATGAACAAAACGCAAACATTATTTTGAACAATGCGCCTATATCAAAGGTTTTTATTAAACACTAGCTGATCCGGTCATTATGGCGACACATGTCCAACAGTGGACGTCTTTCGGCTAAAATCATGATGATAATGATGATCATGATCCGTCAGTCACGTTGCCCTGTCTTAGCTACGATTATACTGTCAAACGTGCGAACTTAATTAGTCATTAATTTTTTTTTTTATGATCCACGTACCTTTATTAACTCTAACCGCCCGTGTCGGATTGTTTCCGAGTGTTTTCGCGTCCTATTCGCCAGGGTCGTGTGTTCGCGACAGGGTACTCATATCTCGTTTAGCTCTTCAATCTCCATAGGTGAAAGAAGAACTGACGCAACAAAAAATAACAAACAAAAAAAAAGAATTAGCGAAATTAGTCCAGCCGTTCACGCGTGATGACGAGACCAAGGGAAGTAGGGTTTCATTTTTATATAATTATGTAGAAGATAGAAATAAAGAAGATGTTCATAACATATCGCACCATTAAAACAAAAGTGGCACTGTACCAAAAAGGTTATTTTTCAGCAGTCATAAAGTTTTCAATGTACTTTTTTATTCGATAAGAAGTTGCGAATCAATTACTGAGGAACACCAACTATTGGAACAAAGACTAACGATCTGCAGGCCTAGCCAAGTTACGACCGTTTCGTTTCTCTTTCCTCGAGTCGGCCACGCCTCCTATTCCTTTGTTCTGACCACGTGACTAAGCGTTGAGATGACGTCAGAACAAAGGAATCGGAGGGGTGGCAGCATCGAGGCGATCGACGAAAGAAAATCGAAACGAAACGGTTGTAACTTGACTAGAAGGGCAGATTACAAATGGTCTGTGTTAGATTAAAAAGATAAAGGTTCACCTAAAAATGGCAATTAAAAAAAAAGTTTAGTATAGTGCCACTTTTGTTTTAAAGATGCGATATTGTAATACCTCAACTAAGTATAACTCTAATTATTGTTTAACATTATATTTACATTACAGCACTTGAATACACTGGAGGCGTGCCATATGAAATTCTGAAGCCCGTTGTAGACAGGGCGACCCCGCAACAGCTGTTTCTATTGGAACATTACAATCCTTACTTGATGGAGGATACTGATCACCTGTGGCAGAAGTTCTGCCAGAAAAACTTCCGCAACAAACAGCGGCAGGAAAATGAGGCTTGGAGGGAAATGTATTCGGTGAGTTGGCTTTAAAAAATAATTAAGTTGGTAGGTAGTTCTTCTATCTATTGTGGTCTGGTTTCCAAACTTAGTCCTTGGCGGACCATTTTGCGTTGGTAGGTAGTTGTTTTTTTTTTTGTTATATACACAAACAATTGTTGACCTGGTTACGGGAATCCGATGGATACGAGACGCACAGGACCCTATGGCGACACTTGGGGGAGGCCTATGTCCAAAAGTGGACGTGTTTCGGCTGAAATGATGATGAAACACTTAAAAACACCGAAAATATACAGATAGAAGAGTAAAAAGTTTTTCTTTTACATAAATATTTTCGGTACTTTCTTAAGCAATTTTCTACAAGTAATGTAAAAAATGGTAATCAACGACAGTATAGTTGAACTTCCGCTTCAGTTAAAATGGTGTAAACAAACTCCCAATTTTGTTTTATTTTTTAATTTTTATAACTTATTTCAGCGGTGCCAAGAGGAACAAGAAATCAGATTGAAATCGCTCACAAATAATATAAGAATAGCTCAGGAAGCGAAAAAAGCGCCAATCAAACAAACCAAAATGGCGTACGTTGACTCCATTGCAAAACCTCCGCGCAACATCGCCAAGAAACAGGTAATTTTCAGTGATAAAATTATTTTTATTTGTAAACCACAAAATTAAAGAAAACGCAATGTTTTCTCTATTGTCCAGAAACGACACTCGAGGAAGCGTAAAAAAAGAATGACTTGGATACTATTTCCCCGTCGGCAAACCTAAAGTCAAAGTAAGATTCCATTTGTTTGTTATCTAACTTAATAAAATCACATTTGATTATTTCTGATACGTGGTCAATCATTCGTATTCGGATTCGTTGTTGTGAATGTCGATTCGATTCCGGTTTTCCGATTTCCAAAATTAGATGCGCAAAGTAATAGGTACAGAAGTCAATCTACATACAAAGAGCGCTCGAGTAACGCACACATAGACACCGCTCACGGACACTATATCTCGGCTCAATTCAGCTCAATACGAGCTCGAGTGCTATCCGTTCAAGACACGCGTCCGTTAACTTTTTTGTGGAAAAATGGACCAACAAAAAAAACCTTATTCTAACTGTTCAGTGGACGGTTGTTTAAATTCAACATTAAACAGTGAATTGACGTTTTTTAGGCTACCAGTTATTTCAGAGAGGTAAGTAGATATTTTCTTGTATTTTGATGGTTTGTTTTAACGTAACAGACTAGTTAACGCGCCGAGAAAGAGAAAATGATTTTGTGGCCATGTAATATTTTTACAATTCAATCTATCACGGCATTTATCACCGAGCCCGGTCGCACTCGGACAGTTCGGTGCCACGCACTGACCCAGCGCGATCGCTGAGCATTGGTATGAAAAGTGACGTACATACTAGATTGACTTCTGTACCTATCTATTTTGTGGTTTATAGTCAAGTTTTACATTACGTGATTACATAAGAAAAACTTGACCGTTTGTATTTCAACGTCTAATTTCATAAACAACTAATGACACAGGCAATTTTGACGGCATGTGTAAACCCCAATCGTCTTTTAACGCGCACTTATATATAATGTACATAAAATGTGACTATGTGAACCTTATCATGTAGAGTAGCCATGGAGTTTCTTACCGGTTCTCCATAGCAAACGGCCAATTGAAACCGTATTCTAACTTCTGACGTAAAACGTAAGTTTCCATGTAGGCCTATGTATAATAAAAATATTTCTAATCTAGACTCTAAAACGCTTGTCAACTGGCGCTCATGTAATTAAATTAAGCCCACCTAAATAAAATATCGGTAAGCGCGTATTTTTTTTTTATTGGGCGATCAATCAAGTAGAATGACGTCACGCTGCGTGTCGAGGGTTCGATTCCCTCACGGAACAAATATTTGTATGGCTTACAGATAGTTGTTCCGCGTCTAAGTATCTGATTTATGTGAGTTTATATGTTTGTGAATGAATCCACGGAGTAATTCCTAGGGTGAGGCCACGTTTTATATGTAAAAAAAAACCAAATAGAATATTTTATAATTAGGATGTATTGCGTTAAGAAGTGTCATGTCTGTGGTTGGCAAACAAGCAAGCTGGCAATCGTTTAGTGAGCCGTTTCCCGCAGGCGCAGCACGGCACGGCGCGCATGGCCACGGGCAGCCCGGCGGCGCGCGTGGCGGCGCTGGCGGCGGCGCCCAACGTGCTGCGCGGCGGCGCGGCGCGCGCGGTGCCCAGCCCGGCGTCGTCCTCCTTCAAGCCCAAGAAGGCGCCGCTCATGGCCAAGGCGCTACAGATCATGCGCGGCCGCAAGCGATGATCGACTCCACTACTTCTCCCCGTCCCAAGTATCCTATGTGATTTTTATTTCTAGTTTACCCCCTTTGGTCCGTCATCTAGTGATCCAGCTGAATGCGTTCCCAAATTCAAGAGTTTCGAAACCCTATATGTTTCGTGTTATTATTACGGGTGTTGAGTCAATTTCCCCTCGTCACCCGTATAACTATAAAATGGCCGAAAATAGCCATTTATGTCTGTAAATATATTTATAATGAACCGAGGGTTTTTTCGTGTAGAATTTTTTGTGTTTATCTTCGAATTTTAACAAATGTTTCAATTTAGTTGTAACTTTTACTTTTTAACATTTTGTGCATGCATGCTATTGTGATTTATTCACTGCTTCGTTTTGAGTTTACAGAGTTGTTAACGTGTTTTGCGTTTTCAATAAAATATTCTTCTAGATTTTCTTTTGATCATAGATCCATTGTAACATTTCATACGTCTTAAGAATCATAGATTTTAAAAACAATTTGTGAAAAATATGTACTTTCTTTTAACTTATTTATTTTGGATTCAACATCACTTTGTTGTACTACCTCGTAGCCAAATACAATAAAATATTAAACTACTTTAATTTTCTTTCGGAATCTTCATGAACAACTTGCATATTTATTCCAAAATATTTTAACTTTTTTTTTTTAAATAAATTAAAAGCACTGTCTCAAATTTCCTAACCGGAGTTATTAATCACTTGTTCCTGCTTGAAACCAAAAAATAGACAGTGTACAAAGAAAACTCATGTAAAATACCTAGAACAAACAAATTTTGAGCTTATCAAAAATGTGTAGTTGGTAAGTTAGTGTATTTAGCGTAAAGTATTGGCACTATAATATCACATTGTACATCTTAAACACAAATGTGACACGATCGCATTTGTTCGTGTCATTAGAACTTCTAACCGGAATTTTAAAAGTAGTCATTAAAACAAAGGAATGTCAGAAAAGTACCAAATGATTCGATTCGGGATGCTGTGATATGTTTGAAATATAACATAAATTGTGATGTAGTGTTTTGTAAGACGCGAGATGAGTGAATTGAGAATATGTATGTATTTATGTGTTAAGATATTTTAACGATGTTTTAGAAACATTATATTTTTGTCGCGTACTCTTACTCTTAAGAGTATTGAATTAAAATTTTAAACGGCATATTAATTGGTAAAGGAAAAAAAAACAACTTCATTCTCGTAAGTAATGTATTGGTGTAACATCATCACAAAAACACATAATTCTTTGTAATTAAGTACAGATTTAAGAGAAACAATTCAATTTCATAGATATTAGCGGAAGAATAAAGAATTTATGTTGTAATCATGATCATTTAAGAAGAACTAGAAAAAAATATCTGTATATGAGCACATTATGGTCACCTCCGTGTATAATTTTAATTTTTGATAAGCATGATTTCCATTTATGTGAAATCGATTCTCTTAACAAAAGACTAGTAAGTATTTATATAATAAGTTTTGTCTTATTTTTTGTCTGGAATCAATGAATATATGTAATTATTTGACTCGTAAATATGCCATTATTTATAAAGTGAAATATACTTATGTGGATTTTATGGATTTTGTTTATTGTAACTAGTACTTAAATAAATTTTGCTTGCTTTTGAAGCTATAATAGTTCAGTTATACGACCCATAGGTACCCAAACAACGGTGACTCTAAATAATCTTATAACTGGAATAAAGATCGTACCTCACTGCGGCGCAATCGCAACGTATTCGTACCTAAATCCGGCAGCCCATCAAAAATTACGAGGGATTGAAAATTTTATTTAAATGTAACATTTCCAATCCCTCGTCTTTTTGTATCGACTGGATATTTAAATAAATTGTTTGTTTTTTTTTTTGTCGGGCAGCTTTAAGGATGTTGCTTTCAGTTTCGGGCATGTAGTATACGTACTTAATATAAAACAACGTCAATATTTCTAAATTTTGACTTCAGCTGCTTTTCGTAATCTGTATTTATGATTCTAGGGCACTGATAAACAGCAAGAAATTTCAGATTTTTGTAATATTCAGAGATCACATCAACTATCACAGGTGAAATGTTTCCAATTCTTGATAAACTTAAGCTTTCCAGTTTGACTAGATTTGGACTTGATAAAGTTCTATGTAAATTACTTTCGCTGAAGATCACGTTATTCCAAATTTGTAAATGTTGTAATTGATTTAAATCTGATAGTTTGACGAGTCCTGCATCGGTGAGGTTTTCGCAACGTATGATAGCAAGATCTTGTAACAACTGACAGTGAGACAACATCGACAAACACTCGTCATCAACAGCGTCACCACCGTAAATATGGAAAGCTATAAGAATTTCCTTTTTTGATCTAATCAAATTCTTAACATATTCCAAGTCAAGGTTTTTAACCTTTTCTATAAAGATGTGACTTAAATAATTACATCGAAGTAAACTGTCGCGCGTAGCTACTGGAAGACCAAAATCAGACAAAGCCAGATAGTTCAAGTATTTAAAATTATCATAAGGGACCAAAACATCCAGGTTATTCATCAACACAAGAGAATTTTTCAGATTGATTTTCCTTAAATTCGGCCACTTCGTAATATCGTCTTCGAACTCCTTGGAAATTCGACACATAACAAGTTCAAGTGAGATGATATTATGGCACTGCTCTATTATTGATTTGATCACAGAGTAACTGTAAACATACTGTATTTTAAGACAACGAATACATTCACTATGAGTTTGTATGATTTCCAGGTTTCTCTCGCTTACTTCGCTTTGTCCTGGTTTCCCGGAATAGACAAAAACGATTCCCCGCCAAAGCGTGGCGTCTCGAGACAGTTTCTTCCATCGACTGGATACATTTTCACACTCGAGTATTGTCTCCAATGGAAGGTATTTAAAAATGTTAATCATTAGCTCATCAGGTAGAACATCAATTTGATTTAAAGCTACTTCTTCTGTGGGAACCGTCATTGTCGGGGAGCTAGAAAGTACAAAGTAATTTAAATATGGTAAAATCTGAACTAAAATAATAATAAAATTTATCTATAAATAATTCGGGGAAAATATAAGAAACTTACCTTCTTTAAAACAAAACACACGAACAATTGATTTTATTTCTAGCGTTAAACTGCGTCGACGTTCAAAATGCAAATCATTTCAAGTAAGCATTTCAACTTCTAAATTTGGCTCCAATCGCAATTATTTTGCGTATTTTGTTAGTTTACATTCTCCCTCCACACGTGTAAGCAAGAAGAGGGGATGTTCCTAGCTATTTTTACGAAATACAGTTTAATGTCGTGTTTTGTGTAACTATTCATAAAACTACAAGTACCTAATTATAATTATACGAAGTGAATATAAATTGGCTCAATACCAAATGATACACCAGCAAAATCATTTCATTTTCATCCTATTTAAATAGACGTGTTCCACTGAATTACCTGCTGTCTTTTGCCTGAATTAAACGTTGACTGGTAAATTATGTTTAATCAAACCTGCAGTATGTCAGTTGAGACAGTTGCTTCTAGACTTTGTCAGTTGTACTGTAGCGTGAAGTTGTTTCTCACTTTAGTCGAGTCGAGTGTTGTAACACTATGGAGAATTGCCAAATATTCATAGACAAAATCTCGACTTCTACAAAAGAAAACTCAAAGCTCTAATAATTTTGGAGTTACTCCCGTTTTTCAGTATGTGCGGTCGATGTTATGAAATCAAATATTAACAACAGCTTATCAAAGACTTGTTAAAAAAAACTACTTTAACACTAACCTACCTACTCCCTAAACAGTGACGCAGAGTTGTTTAAAAAAACAGAATAATACAAGCTCTGAAATAATTTCGATCACAAACATTAATTATTGCATTGCACGATCAATTAATTTTTTTAGACATGCATTTGTTTAGATTAATTTGTGAATTCTCAAACTAAAGCATTTTAAGTAAGCACCACTAAATTCATACTTGCACCACCGGCAACCGATTCGACTTAGCATGGAGTGTGACCAACTTCGTAGCGAAGTGATATCGCTATTCTTATCGTGTGCCCAAGTGGGAGCGAGACGGAATATCCGCATCACGACTTGGAGCCCTTTTATTTTTTGCCGTTCGCCGCTTTACTCAGTGAGTCGGATTCCGTCGGGGCGGGTCGTCACTATATAGAACTACATAGAATTGTGTATAATACATTAAGTGTAGACTAGGGCGGCCCGATTATCAACCCGACCAACGTACTTAATTAAAACAGCCACCATGCTGCACCTAAAGAATATCGCCAAATCGGTGGTTCCACCATTGAAAAATAGCCTCCAGAATGAGGGAGTCAATACCATGCTCAAACTTGCGCCTGCTGGCGTGAACGTATGCTGCCGTACATACGCAAGCCATGAAATCCCAGAGAGGCTTAAAGATATCCCGACTCACGCAAACCCAAGATTCTTCGACATGGTGGAGTACTTCTTCCACAGAGCCTGCCAAGTGATCGAAGACAAACTGGTAGAAGACATCAAGTCAAGAACTTCAGTCGAAGATAAGAAAAAGAAGGTAGCCGGTATCCTGAAGCTGATGCAGCCATGTGACCACATCATTGAAATCCAATTTCCACTAAGGCGCGATTCCGGCGATTACGAAATGATTCGCGGCTACAGAGCGCAACATTCCTCTCACAGGACTCCAACCAAAGGAGGTAGGTGCCATATTTATTCGATTTTCATTTAGCTTTGCTTACATCATCCACGTATTACTTATTGTTAATAGGAAGTTTTATTTATAGCTCGGAGACACGTGATGTTACTGTACGTAATGTTATATTAGTCAAAATATGTGGACGTACAAATTGTGCTTTCTATGCTTAAAATAGACCTTAACATCTTGCAAAAATAAAAATAAATGTATTTAGTAGTAGCCATTTTAGTATGTTGCTTTTTGTCTAGGAGTTGTCATAAAGATGTAGTTATTAGAAAGAAAACTTATAACCCGATTTGTTGGTCACATGTTGATTTTAACCTAGCTGAAATATGCCATTCACCTTGATTATGCGATTTGATTTAGGCCATCGAGCTGCTTTTAACCTAAAAATAAGTCCGTTCTTTCTTATTATTACTTTTGAGCTAGCGAATAATGAACACCCTATAGACAAGGGCTATGTGATGTTAAATAAAAGATGTAATTGTGATTATATGCACGTTCAAATCTTAACCTTATCATATTAATATTAAGCTGTAAGTACAGTCGACGATATTGACCCAAAATTTGCCACTGCTATTCGTTCTGACGTCTACCCGAGACGGTAATTCATTTGCTTATTTGTTGTTAAACTTGATTCCATAGTTGCACTAACAATAATAAATTCCACTGGGCTTACGTCTGAAGAAACGGTCATTGAATATGCATAATATGCAAAATATTGGCGTTACATAATTCATTGTAACCGATATTATAACAAGAGACATGCGTTTAGACGACAAGTTTAAAAAAATAACCTAAATGAATAGGAAAATCAAAACTCCCTTCTTTATTGTAATTCTAATAAATGATGCAATGAATATCAAAAAAAAATTGTAAGCATCTGTTATGTAAATATTTATGTATTCACCATTTTCAAAGTTAGGTGAAGTAGCTAAACTTAAACTTCTAATTAATTGAACGATTTAAAGTTAAAAGTTATTAGGACGACTGCTTGCTAGCGCATGATCTGTCCAAAAAATTATAACAACAGCACGACATGCCAGAAAATTATTATCTACTTGTTTTATCCAATCAGACAAAACAGCTCCGTATGCTAAAGGAGACATTAGTAGAGCAATGAACTTTGCATAGAACAGCAATTTACCCATGACATAATAACTGCATAACACACTGCATTTCACAGTGAAATTTTAAATTGCACCCTCTCCCTTTCAATTTTGTCCCGAACAAAAACAGCTGTTCGGTTGAAGCACTATAATGGACCGTAACCTGTTTTCAAGGGTCTCCTTTGTTTGCTACAGGAACTAAACAGTTAGCCAGCTACCAGATGTTAAATACGTTACAAAAAACTGTCGTCTTATCAACATCGCTTGATAAACGCCCCTTTTTTTTTTGCTTCCACTACTTGATAATATTGATCAGGTAGGGTCCAAAGTGTACTAAATGTACACTTTGGACCCTCGTTGCTCGAATGCTCGTTTAGTAGATATTAGACTTGCTCCTTTGGAGTTAGGAAATTAAATCTTACATTATGTGGGTTTATACCTCTACCCAAACCTTCACCTTATACAGGCAACATTTTAAACTATTTTGTGCTACTAAATAGATTTTGACAGACTGGGTCTGGGTAGCCGGAAGCATAACAAGACATCATTTATTTATTGTTACACATCGGAGACAAAATAAGCCCTGCGGTCTCAGTTCTCACGTCTCGTCAATTTGTAAACCATGCACTTAACTAGTTACCTCCCGTAAGCAATGTATTTTATTACCGGTGTTAAAATGAATCTTCCTCATTCAATGCCAAGTGTAGACCTCCTTCATTGACCCCCTCGGCCCTCCTGCGCATACCGACATTCTTCTCGGCGTTGCGCAAACCTCTGTCAGTTTTTTTACACTGCAGTCACGTCTTGTTTCCATTAAGTCATTGTACTCCTTTCTAGAACCTTCCTTCCTCACCTGACAATAGTCCTACCGTGAAATGAGTGCGCTGCCCAACTCTTTTTTATGTTGTTGTCTTGTGCTATGACGCATGATTCAAACCGACCTTGGTGCCTTCCATTGATCTCAATATTGCTGACCCAATGATTTGTAGCTACTCTAATTATTTCCGAGCATGGCTGTTTCCATCTTTTTCTGGTACGATTTTGCTAAAGTGCAAATCTATAGACAAAACAAGAATATTGGAATCGCCAAGACTCTATTTACATAATTGGTATATTTTTTGTAATCGTATGGAATAATTTAACGCAACTCGTCATTAACTGGTATTATGAGGTTTATTTCATTGTTTGTTCGAAGTGCTACATAACGCTTCCACGTGTGCCCATGGATTACAATTTTGCAAACTACGTAACTAATTAAACCATTGTTTTTGATTACCTAAGTTGTTGGTATTAGTAAAGTACTAATGGATTAATCACAGTATTGTACAGTAGTCTGTACGATACTGTGATTAATCCTTTATGATGATGTGGTTAGTACTTTATGAATGTCTTCTGAATGATGACCATGGGCGTACCCAGGGGGGGGCAGGGGAGGGCAGCTGCCCCCCCTTGGAAATCTCGCAGAACATGTATGAACTCGCCTATTTACTAATTAAACTGCAAACGGGGCCTTATGCTCCAACTTTTAAATAAACCGCACAGTAGACACTGGCAAAATGCACGATGCAATTGCCAAAAATCAACAATAAACAATAATAGAATAGAATACAGCCGAGCGTTCGAACGCTCGGCTGTATTCGGTAATCTTCGATGTTGCGAGCGACAAGCATTTATTTAATTTAACATAGACATGACATACATTACTTTTTAACCGACTTCAAAAAGGAGGAGGTTATATGTTCGGTTGAATGTATTTTTTTTATGTATGTTCAACGATTTCTCGGTCAATTGTGGACCGATTAAAATTTTTTTTTTTTTTCGATTGAAAGGTTATGCTTCCGAGTTGGTCCCATAGAAATATTGTTATGATCTGGTCATGAACTTCGAAGATATGGAACAGAACTCCTCATAGGATCACAGCAGAACCGTCGTTACAAGTAAAATTGCTTTGTTTATACGTGTAGTCGATGACTGACTGAAAGTAGCGGGGGAATATATCGAACTGATCTATTGATGAAACCTGAAGTTAGGCACCGGAACTATGTAATAAATTAATGTAATCTAATCCTGTTTGGGATTACTAGAATTGTCATGAGATGCACTCTGGCTATAAGGTATTTAAGTTTGGCTGAGGGGTACTTTTTAGTGATGGTAGCATAACTAAAAAGTGCAAAATAACTTTAATTACGGAAGTCAGTGTTAAATAACGAAGAGACAAAACTATTATAGAAACAAAATCCGAAAATAATGTTATTTTGCACTTTTCAGTTTTTTTTTTTTTGAAGTCTGTTTTTTTTTTGTAATAAGTTTTGTCTGTTGTTGTTTTGAATTGTCATGAGATGCACTCTAAAAGGTATTTATGTTGGCTGAGGGGTACTTTTTAGTGGTGGTACCATAACTAAAAAGTGTGAAATAAAAAACTTTTACAAAAAAAAAATACAACAGACTTCAAAGAAAAAAAAAACACTGAAAAGAGCAAAATAATTTTAATTTCGGAAGTCTGTGTTAAATAACGAAGAGACAAAACTATTATAGAAACACCGACTTCCGAAATTAAAGTTATTTTGTATTTTCAGTGTTTTTTTTTTACTTTGAAGTCGGTTGTATTTTTTTTTGTAAAAGTTTATTTATTTATTTAACTACCTATAAAGCAGGATCATTTGCGGCTGTTTGCCCTACACAATACACTACATATACCTAATGTTTCATGTAGGTGTGTTTGTGTAGTGTGTATGACAAAACGCCGCGGACGATCCGACCTAAAAAATCTGACTTGCCCCCTCCTACGCCAGAAGCTGGGTACGCCCATGATGATGACCGATCCCTCATCCATAAATGGAATATGGAAACGTCGACCCAGACTTACACAATTTGGAAAGTAAAGTAATCGAAATGCTACTGCATCTGGAGTATCATTTCTATTTTCTACACACCTTAGCACTACAGCCCCCCTAACCAAGTTACGACCGTTTCGTTTCGATTCTCTTGCGTCGAACGCCTCGAGTAGGCCTGGCCTACTCAAGGCGTTCGATTTAAAAGAATCATAGCGAAACGGTAGTAACTTGGCTAGGGGGGCAGAACTATTATCAGTCCCGTTTAGAACATTCCCTTTAAAATTTTCCCTAGCCATCTTCTTTAATTTCCAGACAGACCTTTTCCACAAATGTATATATCTATTTTTGGCATTAGCTTTCCTCTACCCCCTATAAACTACCTTTCATATGTATTTGACAAAATATTACACATGTATTCGCTAAAATGTCTAATGTGTTATTAAATTTTAATGAAATGAAAGTCCAAAGTGGAAAAGATCGTCCTCGCAATGGCAAAACATAATAGCAAAGACTGAACGCCTTCCGAGAAGGTCAAGTACAACGTGCTTTAAATACATGAACAAGAAATATAAAAGACTGAGAAACTATCTAAAGCTATTAAAGATCAAACTAGGCCACAATCAAATCATCAGCCATCGTTAATCAGCAGATTTAAAAAAATTATGAATTTCAATTTTCTAATGATTGAAATAATTTTTTATGCTATTTTACGTAGGTATCTAATAAAAATTACTTTGATAACAGAGATCCATGCTTTCACGGTTACAAACACAAACATAATTTGATTTTATTGACCTGTTGTTGGATGTCACGCAATCTGTCGAAACTATAAAGAATGAGAAGGAACATACACTAAAACAAAAAACAAATGAAGATATAGACCAGTGGGCCTACGGGTCGTGGGGCTCTTTTGACCGGGACCGCGGTCCAAACTTCCCCCTATAAATTTTTTTTTTTTTTTTTAAGACCACAAGGAATAAGGCAGTAAGGACCGTTACCAAAAAAAATATTTTATTTGTGGTCCCAAAAAACTACCTACTCGAAAACAAAAAATATTTTTATAGGTGGAAGTTGGGACCGCGGTCCCGGTGCAAAGATCCCCACGACCCCTACCACGAGCTCTTAACGCGATGCATTTGACGACCTAAACTGGACTGTTAAAGGGATAGAGCTATTTAGGGTGTATAACTCCGTCCCTCTTTTTCGCTCAGACACCTGATATTTTAACACGACGTCATGCTAAGGCCCCTGATAAAACAAGTAACAGGGGACCTGAGGAATTGTATCTGGTGGAGGTGTGTTTCATTTCTTAAAAACACACCTCCAACGGTCGGCTGGCAACAGCATTATCGTGCTGTTAAAAACACCGAAGTCGATTAAGAACGCGATACATCACGTGTTACGTGACTCTTGTCACAGGCTTTCGAGTAGGTAGTGAGATTAGACACTTGACATAACAAGATAAAACATTCTGGGGTTCTTAGCAGGTTGGCAACGGGAGGCGTGGTCGTGACGCAGATTTTCGCGTCATTTTTTGTTGCGCAACTGGCTAAAATTAAACTAGACTTGTTTTCATTATATAGTCGACACCTGGACTTGTGCAGTGGCGATATATTATTAACCTATTGGAGATAATTAGAAAAGCACACATGGCTTGACAACAGCTTGATTAAAGAGTCACGATTTACTAAATATTTGCCCATTCTAAGTGGTAAGTTATACTTTGTCCATGACGTATGGCGTGCCCCCTATTTGACTGTAGGTGTATGCAGCTCTTGTTTACTAAAGGAATTTAACTTCTTTAAAGTCCGAGACTAATTTATATAGGTAGGTACACTAATCTAAATAGGTACAGTCAACAAAGGAGATACGTAACCAAGATCGTCAGATATATTTGAAGTTTTCATGGAAACCGAAAGATGTTGTTAATGAAATACAATTAAATTCATAGTAAATAAACAACTCATTAATTAATTTAAATTCATTCACATCTACTACGGTATGGTTACTCATCTTCTTTGTTGACTGTACCTAACTCTTCGATATGGGACTTTCGAAAGGGAAATCCGTGATCCTGAAACGCAAAGGCAAAGAAGGAACATAGGTGTGATTTTAGTCAGTAAAAGTCTGATACGCCCTCTCACTCCGCCCCAAAACGAGAGAAGTCATAAGATGACTTCCTAACTTAAAAAAAAACCAACTCTTCGATACCTACGATGATGTCTTCTCGCTTTTGTCATAATGGACGAAAAATATTGCCTTGAGAATGCGCTATCTCTATCACCTTAAAAACCATGACTTATAGATATACGATGAACGTACACGATTGAGAATTAGTGCCGTCATAAATCTATGCTTATAGTCTTCGATCAACAAACAATTTTCAATCGGAATAGCTCAATGAAACTGAAATCATTATACTTTCGATTGATGCTATTTCAGTGCCAGTGATTGACATATATTTAGCACAAGACTATTGAACTGTAAAAATGGCACGGAGAACTAGAAACAATGTTGTAGCCAGGTTTTTTTTTTTTTTTTTAGGTGGGAAAATCATCTTATGACAAATCTCGCTCTTGGGCGGAGCGAGAGATAGTGTCAGACTTTTACTGACTAAAAACCCACTCCTGTTCCTTCTTTGCCTTCGTCCCAGGGCCCCGGGTTTCGCTTTCACACTACCCATGGCCCCAGTAGGCTTCGACCCTCCTGGGCCCCTACGATTTGCTGACATCTCCCTGAGGCGCGCGTGGAACAATACGCGCCGTCGACGACTTAGGCTCGGTCCGGATGGTTACCGGACGATCGGACGGCGAGCCACCCATTGCTCGGCGTCCGCAAGCCCGCGCCTACGGTGGCCGGAAATCGGGATCGGAATCCCGGCGGCGACTGAGGCGTGAGGACCCTTGCCTCACGCGATCGGCCGCCTCCTTTGCTAGCATTACTGCTTCGCAGAAGGAAGCGACCGCCTGCCACTCCTCCTCGCTACGGACCATGGCCTGTACCAAGGCCCGACGCGAGAGATCGCCGCCGCCGATCGCCCCCACGAGGACACGGCGCTGCTCTGCCCAAGCGGGGCACACCTCCACCGTGTGCTCCACCGTGTCCTCCGGGCGCTCCACACAGTGGCGACACCCGGGCGTGTCTTCCGCACGAATCCGGTGCAGGAACTTTCCGAACTTACCATGTTCGGTGAGAACCTGCGTCATGCGGAAGGTGAGGACGCCGTGAGGTCTTTCCAACCACGCCTCAAAGAGGGGACTTACCGCCATAATTGTGGCGTGCCCAGCACTGGGTCGCGACAGCCGTTGTCGCCATTTCTCCATGAGAACCCGCCGGAACTCTGTCCGCCATGCTGCGACTTGTCGCGGCAGCGGAGTTTCGCCCCGGCGTTGCATCTCAATGCGCAGATCGTGCATGAGAGCAAGGACTGTTGCTTCCAGATCCCATGGTGGCTGGCAGGCAAGGAGGCTCGCCGCTTCGCGGGATATCGTCCGGTATCCTCGCACCATCCGTATGGCCATGACCCTCTGGCACGCGTTCAGCCGGGCCGCCGGTTGCTTCCGCAATGCCGGCGCCCACACCGGTGCGCCGTAAAGGGCCATGGACCGCACGATTCCCGCGTAGAGCCTTCGGCAGGAGGCGTCTGGTCCCCCTAGGTTGGGCAGGAGCCGCCCGAGGGCAGCCCCAGTCCGATTCAGTTTGGGAGCCAGACGTCGGAAGTGCTCCTCGAAATCCCATCGGCTGTCGAGAACGAGTCCCAGGTACTTCATCGTCGACCCGACACCGATGTGGACTCCTCCTACCGTTAGTTGGGAACCCGGTGGTGGCGCGTACCGAGGGCCGTGAAAGCACATGGCCTCAGACTTGTGCAATGCCACCTCGAGTCCCAACTCCTGGATCTTGCCAACGACTGTCGCAACCCCGCGTGTCGCTAGTTCGGCCGCCGCCTGGTACGACTCTCCCCGCGCCAGGACCAGCGTGTCGTCTGCGTAGCAGACTACGCTGACCCCGTCCGGAAGGTCGCCGCGCAGCACGTAGTCGTATCCGATGTTCCACAAGGGCGGCCCTAGTACCGATCCCTGCGGAACACCGCACGACATCTCTCGACGTTCCCACTCTCCCTGGTGACCTGGGTAGATGATGTACCTGTCCGACAGGTACGCCTCGACCACACGACAGAGGTAGTCGGGCGTCCGGTGATACCGGAGTGCCCTCCTAATGCTACTCCAAGGCAGGGAGTTGAAGGCGTTGGCGATGTCCAGAGACACCGCCACGACACACCTGCCCTGGGCCACCGCATCCCCCGTCGTGAGAGCTCGCACGCGCATGATGGCGTCCACCGTGGAGCGCCTCCTGCGAAAGCCGAACTGGCCGTCCGCCAGATCCGGCCCCACCCGTGTTAGGTGCGCGACGAGGCGGTCTGCAATTACTCTTTCAAAGAGCTTGCCCACCTCGTCGAGCAGCACAATGGGCCGGTACGCGGACGGAGAGTCCGCAGGGCGCCCCGGTTTCGCGATGAGGACCAGTTTCCCCGTCTTCCAGTGAAGTGGGAACTGGCCCCTCTCCATGCATGCGCTGAAGAGCCCTCTTAGTCGAGGCCCGAGAGCCTCCATGGCCAGGACCCAGGCCTTCCCAGGCAAGCCAAGGGTCCTGGGGCGGTATTTTTGGCACTCAGCCTTCGTACCGCCACTCTCATCTCTACCTCGGTCACCTCTGGAGCGTTGTCGTCGTCGTCGCCATCGTGGTCCGCGTCGGACACCGCTGGTGGCGGAGTCATAGGCGGGGGAGAGTGTTCCCCACGCGCAGGGAACAGAGTGCTCACCACACCCTCCACAAGCTGGGGCCGGAGACTCTGCGTCAGCGGGGGAGCCCAGGGGCGGAGTTTGTCCCGCACCACCTTGTAGGGGCGTCCCCATGGGTCCCCATTCAGAGTCCCCAGCCACACGTTGCGGGCCTCGAGTTTGGACCGCCTTATCTCCGCTCGGAGGGTGCGCTTTGCGTCTCTGTATCCCTCATACAGCTCCGCCTCTCTGGCCTCCGCATCCGCTGGACGGATGCGGCGCCTGCGGTACCTGGCATACCGGCGTCGCGCGGCATTGCACGCGTTGCGCAGTGCCGCAATCTCCGGCGACCACCAGTATACCTGGCGCTGAGCACGTCCTGGATGGATTCGGGGCATTGCCACGTCGCAGATTTGCGACATGGCCTCCCGGAACCACTCTGCCTCGACGTCGATGTCGACAGGCCTGTCCGGTGCTTGCACCCAGGCCTGTACCGTCGCGGCTTCCAGGAGGAGCTCCCGGTCCATCTGCCTCAGCGCCCATCGCGGACCACAAGGGTTCTGTCGGACCGGCGCGGTCGAGGTTTGGGCGGAGACGTCAAACCGGATGTACCGGTGGTCTGAGTACGTCTCCACCCCCTCCATAACGCGCCAGTCGACGACACGCGGCGACAGAGCGGGGCTTGCGAACGAGATGTCCACCACTGAGTCACCCCGCATCCGCACACACGTGGGGACAGAACCCCGGTTTAGGACGACCAGGCCTGTCTCCAGTGCCCAGTCTTCAACCATCCTACCCCGCTGGTTCGTGAACCGGGAACCCCAAGCCAAGTTCTTGGCATTGAAGTCCCCGCACACGACCACGGGGAGGGAACCAAACCCAGCGACGACGGCTTTCAGCTCCATTAGGGAGATGTGAAGATCGCCGAGAGATCTGTTCGGGGACAGGTAGACGCCTACCACTGCAATGTCCCCGAACCGTGCTGCCACGCAACCCCGTCCCCTCGTGACAGCCTCGAGGGTCGGGGTACCGGCGGCGGCCGACGAAATTAGGGTCACCGAGCCGTCCAGATCCCGAACCCAGTCTCCCCTGGGCAGGACATAGTACGGCTCGGAGACCACGGCGATATTGATCGACCACTGCGCCATGCTCTGGAGCAACAGATCCTGAGCGGGGGCGCAGTGATTGATGTTTGCCTGGAGGAGACGTAATGGGGCCGTTATTGACAGTCCATTACAGTCTCCTCCCGAGCCCCTCGTGAAGGCCCTACCGCGGCAGGAGCGGCGGCGATAGCGTCGGCAGCCAAGGAGGCGGCTGCGGCAGTGAGGACATCAGCGGGGATGGGCCTCCTGGCCTTGCCTTTGGCCTTGGCGGGGGGGTCGCAGGTCCTGCCCCCAGCCCGGTGGTCGGCCGGCTTGCCTGCCGCCGCACATGCGTAGCAGTGCGGTGGCGCACGGCATTCGACGGCCTTGTGACCGGCCTGACCGCACTGGTAGCAGCGATCACTGCGGTCCACCTCCGCGGCGCAGTGGGCCCCCACGTGGTGCCCCACGTGGCAGCGGTAGCACCGTAGAGGTCTGGGCTCCAACATCTTCACTTGGGCGGAAACCCAGCCCACCAAAAGCCTTCGGCCCTCACCCGTGATGGCCTTGGCCGCCGACACAGGGCAGCTCACCGTAATGGCTCGCATGCCCGTGCTGTCAGCGCGTATGGTGCCCGCCCTCACTTGAGCGGAGGTGCACTTACCCGCACTGACGATGGCGGCCACCACCTCGTCCACCTTGACGGAGTCGTCCAGGCCCATGATGCGCATGTCTATGCGCTTGGTGGGCCTGGACACTCGGACCTCCTCGACATCTAGGGACGCCCTGATCCTTTCAGCCAGGGCGTCCGCAGCAGAGACACTATCTGCACCAGGGACTTCCAGTATTCGGGCCCCGGTTGCAGTGCGCCTCATGCGGAAGCCCCCAGAGGCTCCGAGCTCGTCAAGGTGGGGCAGCACCGCCTGCTTCGCCTTTGCCATGACGGCATCGTACGTCACGCCCTTCTTTACCGCATCTGGCTGTAGCGTAATGACTACAGCCTCGGAATTTGGGGCGCGAAGTCTGGCCGCCATGGCCCGCTTCTTGCGCTCTTGTTGCCTCGCGCGCTTTTTGGCCGCCCTAGCCACCTTACCTGCACTCCTCTTGGCACCAACGATCGTCCAATCGGTGTCAGCCGAGGGTTCTTCGGGCAGGGGAGGCGGCAGGCGTGGCCTTATCGCCGCCGTGGCAGAAGGTCCCACCGATTTAGTGGAAGACGCTGCCCTACCCTTCTGGGAAGGAGCAGGCTTCCCCTGCCGCTGCTGCTGCTTGACCGCCGGGGCCAGCCTGGCAGGCTCTGAAGCCACGGCCCCGCGCCCAGCTTGCCCCGACGGGCCCGCCTTGGGTGTAGCAGCCGTGGCCGCGGCGGCGGCGGTGGCATACGACGCCGCCCTCTTCTGACCGGAAGCCGCAAGCGGGGGGCGCAGGACGATGCCCTCCAGCACAGAAAACTGCCGCTGGACCCACTCCTGGAACTGCTGCTGCTGCTCCTGCTGCTGCTGCCGGAAGGCAGCCAGCTCTTGCCGCAGCAGGGCCAGAACCTCGCTCTCCGGCTGGGGCAGGGGCTGGGACTGACCCTGCTTGCGCCCCCCTTTTGGCGCCACCTCGGGGCCATTGCCTCGAAGGCCGGCCAAGTCCGCCTCGAGCCGACCGATCCTCATGGAGAGGGATCTCTTAAGAGGCTCCAAAACGATCCCCAGTGCCTCTATGATTGAGGTCGTGGCCTGGGGGATCGATCTCTTCTTGGAGACCTCTTTTCTCTTGATCGCGACTTCATTTATGGCGGCTGTAACAATACCCTTAAATTGGGCCAGCGCCTCCTCCATGCCTTCTGGCTCAGTGCCAGAAGGCTCCGGCTCCAAGGGACTGGCCTGGGCACTGCTTGCCCCTGGGTGGCGCCCCTCCCTCGCAATCTTCAGCGACCGCTGGGTCGCCTCCTCGGCGGTGGGCCTTCTTCCTTTTCCCGCCTTTCGGCCCGCACCCCGTCCAGCAGTGGAGATTTTGCGGGCAGAAGCTCCACGCTCATCTTCGGAGGATGTCCTCCGACCATCCCCGGATATGGGGCGTTTGAGGAACTGGTTCCTCTTCTTCCTGGAGGTGGCCTCATCCACCTCCATTCTCTCCGAGTTGAGCGAAGACGCGACATCGGAGTCCGACGCCTCGTCTCCACTCACCTCCCTGAGACCGAAGCACCTGCCGGCCTTTGTAGTACCCACCGGCGCAGCAGACGTGCTGGGAACGGGTCCCAGGGACTCCACGCTACCGGTGGGTGAGCCACCCTGGCTCCTTGCGTCCACGAAGGACGGTAACAGGCCCCTAGAGGACCTGGCGCGCTCTTTGCCCCCCCCAGAATACGAGGGGCAGCCCGAGCTCTGCTCGGGGAGGGATTCTCCTCCTGCGGTGCAGGCGGTACCCTCCTGGGGTAATAAATTTTTGAGAGTCGCGTCCATAGTTTGCTGGTCACAGCTTTGCCTTTTTTGTGGGGTGGGGTCCCCAATAAGCAAGTTCGCCATCTTGGTCATGTCTGATAAGCAGACACGTACCAGAGGCGAACCCACTCTCCAAAATCGCCGTCCAAAAGCACCAACAGCTGTTGGTGCCAGTGCTCCTAGACAGCGCACCCTCCGTGGCGGTCCGCCTGGACTCCGCCTGTGTGTGTTCCTCTTGGTCTGGTCTCTCACTTGAGGCCCTCCGGCATGAGTAGCTCTACCGGCATAGCCCTCAAGATCACAGAGACACGCAAGCCCCACCACGACGACAACGTGGGAACACAGTTGGTGGGGATGTTGTAGCCAGGTGACATTAATAGGGCTGCGAGATTGTTCGTTCGAATAGTGCAGTAACTATTGCAATATAACAAAAACAAATCCATCCTACTTCAACACTATAATCTCTCTTTCTAACCAATAAATATTGTATTTAATTGGTCTGAGCCCCTCGTCAACACTTGACTGAAATCCCTAGTATGGTTACAGTTACTGTATTCTTTTAGCCTTACTTAGAAGCACACATCTCAAGTAATATTACTGAAACACACCTTCCAATATAAATTAAAGGATTAATAAATAGTTATTATTCAAATCCTTAAAACCGTGTTTGCTTTAAGAGTACCTAACTAGTCTTTTATGCGCCCGGTGCGAGCTTCTATGACTGCGCTCCTTGAAAAAGTACAATACAAACATACTAGATATAACATTTTTGCGCCCCTCCAAGGACTGCGCCCTGTGCCTGAGCACCACTGGCACCGCCCTAGTTACGGCACTGCGTTCGAAGATTCGAAGAGTTACTTGTAGCCGTGGCACGCAAACCTCAACTGAAACATTTGGATTTTACTCAGTAAAAGTCTGACTCTCCCTCTTGCACCACCCAGAGCGGTAGAAGTTATTGAATGAGGCGAAATTAACTTTTTTTTTTCGAACCCACGCATATTTTTTACTCACTTGCAAAAGTCATTTCCCAAATAAACCATAATTTGGTTACCTACGCGATGATCATTATTGATAAACAAAGATACCTAACTACTCGTATCTACTCTATATTCTATACTACTTAGCTTAATTAAACTGATAACGTGTAGGTAATCTGAAATTACGTATCAGACAAGTATAGCCAGACTAACCATTACATTAGCAATTAGAAATTCGTTTTCGGCCAAATACTTAGATTTGCTTTCGGTTGAGTTTTAGGTTTCGGCTAAAAAGTGTGAAAATTCGGCTTGACCGAAACTGCGCGTCTTAAAGCTGACGGTTGTGATGTAGGACTAAAAACTGCCAACAACAACTTTACTGCTTAATTTTATAGATATACCTTTCGTAAAATATGTACTAAATGAATAAATTGCATAGTTAAGAATAACTACATCGAAATATTATTTTTAATATTTGACATTTTTTCTGTTACCGACCAAGTCAGTTTCCGTTTACGTGTCGAAACTGGAAGAGCCGTACCTACAGTCGGTTTCGGTTTCGGCTAAAGCTCGTGTTTCTATTGGACACAGGACACTATTAGCAATAAGTTATAACTACATAGGCATGTATAATTAATTTATTCCTTCTCTGACAAGTCCATCCGAATTCCGAAGGTTGCTTGAAAATGATCGCTTTTTTCACAAAGCCGTCCATTAGGACACCTTAAAAAGGGCCCGTCCCCACATGTCTATCGTCAACGCAATTTTTGATAAAGAGTTTTAAAAAAGAACAGTAAGGTGTGAATTGGACTTGCACACGAAGGGTTCCGTACCGTCTGTAACAAAAAAAAAACACGTTTGTTGTATGGGAGCCCCCTTAAATATTTATTTTATTCTTGTTTATTGGTATATTTGTTTGTGTAACAGAACATCATCTGTGAAAACTTCAATTGTCTAACTATCACGGTTACACATGACATACATGAGATACAGCCTGGTGACAGACGGACAGACAGACAGACAGATGGACGGACAGCGGAGTCTTAGAAATAGGGTCCCGTTTTATCCTTTGGAACCCTAAAAAGAGAGATAACGCCTGGACACTCTGTTGGCATCCGGTAATTCTGTCATTTACTCAAATATTTTACATAACACGTTCCAGAAAACACGTGTTCCTTAACAAACCGTAAAAGTTTTCAGAAAAATGTTCGTCAATCGGAATCTCGATTAAATATGCAAGGTTTCTATAGATATTTTTATTTTTAAGTACATTATAAAGGGCTAAAACTCGTAAAAAAATAGCAGATTTTTATAGGTCTATACTGGATTAGTTTTACACAAATTTATTATTTGATTTTAGTAGAAATATCTAGATAATATCAACAAGATATTTGTGTTTTCAAAATATCTAGAGAAAGATGTGTAATAACGTCATAATCACGTATCTTGCTGTTGTATGGAAATCAACGGGTTAAATGCTCTTAACTCGTTAAGTTTTTAATTTATTATGTTGTTGTTAAATAAACACAGTTTTCTATTCACTTAATTCCAAACAAAATGTTCTTTTTCACTCCAATGCCGTAATACTGTTGAAAAATAGCTGAAATGTGTCTCGAACAAGGCCCATTTATTTCAGTCACTTATCGTTCGGTCGAGCTATTTATAACAAAGCAGAAATATGCCGTGCAAACAGTCTCCGTTATTTCATGTAGGTACTTACAGATTAGGTAGATACATACACAAATAGATTTTTTAATTACATAATGTGTAAGTAACTTCCATAACGTGTAGCTTCCTACTTATTTTTAAACAGGAATTTTTAATTATTTTTATTTAGGATTTTTTTTTTGCGTGATTCCGTTCGATGCGAGACGCACAGGACCGTTCATTGTGGCGACACTTGGGGGAAGCCTTTGTCCAGCAGATGATGATTTTAGGAAAGATCTTTAAGTAGTATACCTAGTTACATAACTGAAGTAGTCAGGAGGTCGTGCCGCTAAATTAACCGTGGATATTTCCTAAAGCAATTTGTTTAATGTACCAAACTCCCGAAAATTAATTATCTAGTCTATTAGTAGCTAGACGTCCAGGTGGAGCTCTTAATAAATTTTGTATTAGTTTACATTTTTAGTAATAGTATTTTTAACCTGTAAGTGCCAAACATTTACGAAATATTTATTTTCCTGCCATAATCTAACCACATAAAAGTAAGAAAAAAGAGAGTAGGGAAGCTTCCCTATAAGAGTATTTCTGTACACATTTGAATAGAGCAACCTATTACAGCAGTATATTTACAGAAGAGTCTAGTTAATTTGTCTTTTACAAATAACATAATGGAATTTTTTCGGCGAGATTTTTTTAGCGAAGCTCAGTGGCGGTTTTGATTATTCGAAAATTGGTTCCTGAATAATGTGATACAAAATTAGTGTAGAATTATTTTTAGACTGACATAACACAATAATGTGGAATCATTGAAACAGCCGCTATTTCAGTAAAATGGACCTGAGAATTGTATTGGTCTTGACTACCTCAGTGAAGCTTTCCGAGAAGGCTGACACAATACATTGACTGCCAAATACTGCAAAATCATTAGAATGTGGTACATCCGCATTCTAATGGAATACAAAGTGACTATATTCTTTACTTTGTAAACTACACACTGGCTAAATGTACAAACCGTACAAAACCAAAAGGAAAAACAATACAGGCATAGAAGCTAAAATGTGATTTGAATATCAACTTGTTTTCCTTCCCCGTCTCCAAAACAAAGAATTCATACAAAATTATGAAGTCTATCCATATTATACCTACACAAATAAAATTGAAGCTGAGCAACTCACAAATAAGCAATTTTTTTATAACTGTTTGTTTTTCGGTATGTCTGTCTGTTTGTTCCAGCTAATTTAACGGACGGGATTTCAAACTATGGGATACGACTTCGAAACTTTTGAACATTTGGCGCGACTTATAGGAATATAATATTTAACTCTAAGCTACTTTTTATCCAGGGGGAACATTTTAATTCCGAGGGAAGGGACATCTCTGAAACGTCTGTACCGATTTTGACGGGACTTTTACTCGGATAATTAAAATGGTGACCAAATGGCATAGCAAAGCTAGTTTTACATATTAATATTACGACCAATCTTTACTACTCAGGTGGATCTTTTTCAAGTCATCTGAAGTCCTGTCTCTCACTAGGACAACATGTAACGGAGCAACCGGTCACATTAACAACGAAATATATTCGGGTGGAGGGTAATTGTACAAAAACTGAATAATTATTTTTTGTCAGAAAAACGACTGGCCGCGCCACCACTGGCTGCCTAATGAGATATAAGTCACACCCCCAGCTCGTATAGTAGGTATTTCAAAATTTTCAGTAGAAAGTGGTTCACCTATCTTTGGCTAAGAATAATAAAAATGATATACCTGTGACAGACATGAGGCACATTATCATTATTGAATGATGAAATACAGTCAATAAATTTAATATATATTTTTAGTTCTTAATAAGAACTTATGAACAATTCAAGTCGAGTAGGTAGGTATTCTGTAAATCAACTTCGAAAATATTTCATCATGCCTATATGTATGTGTATGTAAATGTCGAGATTTCTCTTATCTTAGTGTTAAGTAAACATTCATCAAAATTGATTTTATTGCAAGATTAAACACATAAATCTTACATGAGATTGACACTCACATGACGCATTAATATTTCGCGCATATAATAGAACAATCATATAATTGCAATTATGTCATTGTTGATAATCTTCATTTCCAAACCTTAAACTTATTATCTTGAAAAATAGTCAAAATGCAATTATTTAAGTCTACAGAACTTGATCACTTCAGTATCTGGTAGTATCGAGCAAATATCCTACAAATAATGTAAATGAGTTAGTATCTATGTTTGTATATTCGTAATCTATCACGCCTCAGCGTCTGAGCGGATTTTAATGAAACCCGAACACACGGGTAATCCATAGGCCAATTCACTAGCAAAAGCTAGTGCATAAGTACCTTAATAAATGAGCTAATAAAAACTAAGCGGCTAAATAAACTAACTGCGAAGTAGTCCAACTGGGCAACTAAGCAATCATTTTGTATCGATTTATCAGTCGAAAACAATCATACCTACCTAGAGATGCGTAGATATATTATGTCGTAAATAATTCTCCGATAGACAGCATTATCTAAACACATTCTAACCACTTCGAAATAGAGAAAACATGTCGGTAAAAATAAACAAGAAAGAGCGATTTTATTGAATACTAGCTGCTACCAACGGCTTCGCCTGCGTGATAAAAAGTGTATTTCCTATTCCAGGACATGGTCTACCTGTGTACTAAGTTTCATCGAAATCCATTCAGTAGTTTTTGCGTGAAATAGTAACACACATCCATACATACAAACTTTTTTGTATATAATATTAGTAGGATTCGCTATCGATTGTGAAAAAGTCCTAACGTTCTAAATGCCACTTCCTCGAATTAATTAATCGGGGCTGTCTTTTTAATGAACCATTAAAAACAATTAACTCGTCGTGTTAACAAACACGTTTATGGTAATATGTACAAGTCCTGGTTAATGTTGCGTATGATAAACTGCAGTTGATAAATTGAAACAATGCATTTAATGTGGTCGCGCTTTTCAGTGTGTACCTATTTAAAATATATATAGATTACAGGTACTACTATAAACTACACTATAAACTTTCCTCGTTTAGTTATTGCTCTGTATATTAGTGAAAACCGCATCAAAACCTGTTGTGTGGTATAAAAGGAGTTAGCGGACGCAGGAAGCGGCTTTGTTTTATACAGGGACTACATATATGTATATAAATTAGCGAATTGGTTTGTTAGCGTAGTTATACGAAATGCGTAGAATACGGGTGTGCGAAAGAGAACCCCGGGGTTCTAAACGAAGGCAAAGAAGGAACAGGACGGTTTTTTATCTGACACGCCACTGTGAAATAAGTTCCGAACTCCAAGGTTTTTCGTTGCGGTCGTTTTTTGAATGGCTTTCGTAAAATTCAAGTATTTTTAATCGTAATGACATTTCACTATTTATTATTAATTGACACATTATTACTAGCAGCTTTATCAGATTAACCGTCCTCCGCCATGATTCATAACAAAAACAAAAAACATCAGCGCCTCTAACGGTGGATAATGTAACTATTTTACGATTTAATCAGTCATGTTTGGCCATATCATGAAATAATCATGCATTTAGCCGTTCATATCATTAAACGCAGAGTGTTCGCCATTTGGTTTGCCCTTATCATGATGTGGTCGATCACATCATAATGTGATCAATTCTAAGATCTGGCCAAGATATTTATGCAATATTTAAATATATTTCCTTCTTCACTTCCACAGGTATCAGATTCTCTCTCGATGTGTGCAGGGACGAAGTCAAGGCTCTTTCCGCCTTGATGACATTCAAGTGCGCGTGTGTCGATGTGCCATTCGGTGGAGCCAAGGCCGGAATCAAGATCAACCCCAAGCAGTACTCCGAGCATGAGCTGGAGAAGATCACCCGTCGTTTCACCCTCGAGCTCGCCAAGAAGGGCTTCATTGGTATGTAATGGAAACACTTGGTTAATACACGGTTCACTACTGAACATAGGCTGCCCCCTTCATGTGTTACCACATCAATAGATCGATCCTCAATATTAGATCGTTTGATAACATTGATCAACTTCGGTCATTTGGTGTTGTAGCCGATGGTAGATTAGGATACCTACACTATGGGATTCCTTTTTTTAGAAACACCCTTTTTCAAATAAACGGGTTGTCAGGCAGAAATAACAATCAGTTGCATAATTAAGGTCTTTTGTACTAGCATGGGTAGAATGAGAGCAGAACGAAAATATGCATCTTTATGATGAGAGAAAAGGATAAGTAGCTACATTGTATGAATCCGACAGCTGTCACCCGCACCATCGCTGCATCGTATAGCAATAGTAGTGTAGTCGATTCTCGCCACTGCATTGGCACTATAAACCGAAATTATGACTTTTTGCCACTCAGCCAATTTCTCAAATCTGTAGCACACGGATTGGAACAGAAATGTGGAACCCAGCTTTTATCCTGGTGTATGTTTTCGTTAAAATAGGCTTTTTTTATTTTAGACGATATAGAACACCTTTGTTTACTAAATGTCACTTCACCACAAACGTAACAAAAATTAAATTTTCGAGATATTTTACTGTAATATTTTTTTCCACTTTTATGACTTAACAATACAAAACTTACGGCGGGTTTCTGAATTGAGTATTTTGATTTAAGCATGTCTCAAACCCTACTTAAATGCCAAATTATAACAGATTTTCAGGCTAAAGTAGAGTTTGAACTCAACTTCAAATGCTTAAATCAGAAATCGAGGGAGAGCATCAAAACACAATATTTTTAACATGCGATGCCAACTAAGTAAATATATGTATGTCAACATTAACAAGTACAATGAGACTTTTACCTATCAACTTGTATTTAGCATGGTTAGATATTAGATAAGTAGAAATTAGTTAAAATTATTTCGAATACTTTTCTATTGTATACCTACTAGTGTTACAGTAGTAAAATATTTCAAATACTTTTCTACATATTGTAGACCAGTGATAATTAGCAGTACGGTAGTAAACAAGTGAACGTAGTCATTGAAAAGTTAATTGAAATGATAACGTTTGACTGACAATGTCATTATAAAGGCGATACATACGGCTGCGTATAGACCTATGTAGGTCGAGTGCTTTAGAATCAAAAATTATTCACTGCTAGACATATTACAGATATATTAACTGACAGTTATATAATTAGGTATATTTAATAGCATATATATCTTTTCATATGAGAAATATATCAATAACCAGCCAGGGATCAAAAAAAATAAAACTTGGTTTTCCCATCAACATGTTTATTTTGTACTTACTTAGTTACATAGTTATTTAGTTACAATAATGTTATATGTAAATCGCAACGTCTCGTTTTGACCTTGTATAGCATTCATCGACTGTCAACTGTCCACTTACCTAGGTCAATAACCGACGGAGGAAATTACTGTCGCGTGATAAAATGTCCAGAGACAATTTGTGGAGTGAAATATTATGATTTTGTAGATATAAGAGTATCTTTGCATTGCTTTGAGCACCACATCGAGCTTTTTCAGGAAGAACATCATAAACGGCAATATGCGTTTTTTGCAAATTTATTTTCTGTAATTAAAAAGTATTTATGAAAATTTATGAAAATGTGTCAGTAGCAACTATGTATTAGTTCAATAGTAATATGATTAATAAATTATTTATTATTTTTTTTGAATATATAAGTACTTAAAAACTTTTTAATTAGAGATGAGAAAACCCATTCTTAAAAAAAAACGCGTAATGTCCCTTACCCGATCGGTGCGCTGAGTGCGAGTGGTTTTTACGTTAACGCCATCGAAACGTTTACCGCGTTTGGCTCTCTGATTGGTTAAGAGCTTGAAGCAAGCCAATCGAAGCACCGAACGTTTAAACGTTTAACTCGCACTAGGCACTCTGATATCTATGCCTACGATGTTGTTCCTAAAAAGAGTCGACATGATAAACGCGTTGTCATCGTAGGGAACCTTGTAATTAGGTAATATGACAACCAAGAAATTTAGGTAAACCGCCGAGAAATATAGCTTGTACAAACTTATAAAAAAATGTTTTTCACCTATATTTTAGAGCTTACATTTTGCAAATATTATTCTCCTACCATAAGGTGGCCTACCAAAATGTGATAACTGATACTGTAATTATTTTCTGTATCAGTTATCAGATTGATGAAATAGAAAGACCGATATGCGAATAATGCGTTTTATCGAGCAATACTTCTTAGCAACCGATTTGAGCCTGAATAATAAAAATCAAATCTAATTATAGATAATGAATTCGAAAATATAAGCCATACAAACGTAGTAGATATTTTTAATTGAAGTTTTCTTTGCTCGACTGCCTATTGATGAGGTGCTTTTATTACCCATTCCAGTAACTTTGCATCATTGAGTACGGCATTTGTGTTTTGATTTAAAATCTAGATTAACTTAAATAGCCTTGAGGATTGATAACTACTAAGTAGTTATGTTACTTCCCTATGAACACGTAAGATTACAGTCATGTTATCTACTCTTCTCGCTTTAGCAAAATTGTTCGTATTATCTTAAGTACCGGTACCCATTTCGAGAAAACAGTTATTTAATTGTAGTCACATCACGTTTAAACTTATTTACTTGTAGTACAGAGTACACTTTCTCATAGATAGACAACAAAGCAATATTGCCAGAAACATAACATCGCGAAATGCGGCAAAAATAATAAGTGCGCTGAGTGCGTGTTGTTTTTACGTTAACGCGATCGAAACGTTTAAGCCTTGATTACACCTACCGAGTAGAGTAGCGAGACAGTGCTCTCGGCCGAGCGCTCGGTATTTGTAAACTCATAGCTGAATACTGCCTCGCCTCGCTTCACTGTCTCGGCCAAGAAGAATTTTACTGTTTCGTCACTCTACTCGGTAGGTGTAATCAAGGCTTTACCGCGTTTGGCTCTCTGATTGGTTAAGAACTAGGAGCGGGCCAATCGGAGCAGCGGACGTCATAAACGTATCGATCGTATTAACGTATAAAAAAACTCGCTCAAGGCACTCTAATATTATTGAAAAAATAACAATTTTTTTCAATCTCTACGCATTTCATTCAACTATACCGTTCTAAAGGCACTAAGTATTGAATTGTCAAGATCTCGGTCAATTATTAGATAGTCCTCAGTTAAAGTTATTTTGTTTTTCATAGACCATCAGCCCTCAAAACTAAACCAGTAACGGTTCTTTTACCTGCTCTCCTAACGCATTTTGTCTTCGTCACTCAGGGCCCGGTGTAGACGTACCCGCCCCTGACATGGGTACCGGAGAACGCGAGATGTCGTGGATTGCTGACACCTACGCCAAGACCATCGGTTACCAAGACATCAACGCACACGCCTGCGTTACTGGAAAGCCTATCAACCAGGTAAGAAATTATAATCAGAATTGTTCGATTTTTTATATAACTAGCTGTCCTGCACAGTTTCTCCCGTGTCTTTGGTTAGGTACTCGTACTACTCAGCTCCTTCCTCGTTAAATGGATTATCAAATGCTCAATCAACATCAATTCGAACTAATAGTTCCCCAGATTAGAGCATTCAAACAAACTCTTCAACTGTATAATATTCGTATAAGTAGATATGTTTAGTCGAAAGTTAAGTCAGAATCTAACCACAATAAAAAAAACTTTTATTTTCAGGCATCAAGGCCCATAGTGTGTTAGTACTGACTTTACTTAAATAACTATAGGTACATACAAACTATCTAAAAAATCAGAATGGTTTCAAGCTCCATGCAATACATGCAGCTTGATAAACCTTACACATTGTAGGCCCATCAGCCCAGCCTTTACTTAATCGGAATCAAATAATGTTGGTCCTTACGTCGAGGTAAAAACTCAACTGCTTACCAAAATGTTGGAGATCCCAGCAAAGGCGAGTACTTCACGACGGAACAGCTGCTCAACCTATATCGAGCGCAAGTTCAATCGTATGTGGAGTATCTACTGCTCTCATCTCGGGCAGATATGTCAGATACCAAGAGGATCATCGAGCAATAATGCACTCGAGTTGAAACTTTCAAGTTTTGAACAGAGTTGAGATATCGGTCAAATGTGAGCTTAGAAAAAATATAATATCAATAGAAATCGAAGGATCCATCAATCAGAATAAAGACGATTTCAATCGAAATCAGAAGATTAACGTGAGTAACAGAAGATAGAATTGATACGCTACTGATGCAGCTAAGTAGGTAGATAATAACTATGTGCATACTGTTATCTCAAATGGCATATGGTGGTATGTCAGACGGATTACGGATTGTTCGGAATTGTATTCTATCGTTTTTGTTTGAGACTTGCAAGAATAAGCCATAAATTTCGTGGAAAAAAAACCAATTATCATAATTCACACTAAGGTTGACTGTACATGCAAGTTTCAATGGGCATAATCATTTGTAATGCACATAAAAACAGGTTAATTATATATAGTCACTAAAATTAGCTGTAATGCCTATTCATAAAACATTGAATTATTAAATAGCAGGACCCTAAGTCGTTTGCTGTTTTTGCAGACAGACACCTACCCACTAAGTGTGACCCTTAATAATAACATAAGTTTTCCCTAAAACGACTGTATTTTTTTTTCAAAAACAGGGCTAATTTGCCGTTAACCAGGTCTGTATCTATAATTAATTATGTATTTTTTGTTTATATCAGGGAGGTATCCACGGTCGTGTGTCCGCTACCGGCAGAGGAGTGTTCCACGGTCTGGAGAACTTCATCAACGAGGCCAACTACATGAGCATGATCGGTAAGCTAGCAATATGATCACTATTGAACTCTCCCAAGCATTGTTACAAAGACAGTTCCTGAGCGCCTGCATTATAAATACCATAATCAGTTCAGCCGAAAGGCGTCCACCTTTGAACATAAGTCTCCCCCAAGCGTAGCTACATCGAGTGAATTCAAGAGAGAGTAGTAAGGGGGTGAACTTGCACAGGAGGGTGCAAGTGCACTCCCTTGCACCTCTATTTCAATAAAATATACAAAAGCAATAAAATAAACATACTCCGCATACTTATAAATTATGTAGGTGTGCGGAACAGAGAGTAAGGTCTCAAAAACCGCCCTTGAAAAATTTACGGTCCTTAGACCAAATTGTGTCAGATCCAGACAACTGCTTGATTTTAGATTTCGGGTTGTTGTATTATGTTATAATCGCGGGGAGAACTTTGAAGGATTTTGAATTTTAGTTCCTATGTGGCGTCATAGATATCACTACATACATAAAACTATAAAAAAGAAAAGTTTCGTTTGAGAGTCAAGCTAACGCGGTCGCGCGTGATGTCATCGCGCCGGCCGCGCATTCGGCCGAAAGTCAAGCGACCGCCGGCGTTCACTCTCTCCCACTTCATTGTAGGCCCTATTTTCAACACTTAGAGACTTCTTTTGTATGAACAAGTTTGATTAATTACGTTCTTGGATAAATTTCCTATAAATTGAACGCATTATATTTTATAGTCTATCTATATTTTTTTTTTTTTCGTTTTCTTTTTTTTGTAAAAAGTAATATTTCCGCCACCATTTTGTTTATGGCGCCCCTGCAGTTTGACAGTTCTTTATATTTCAACGGGTTAATAGGAAACGTTACATATCTGAGACGATTTGCAAAACAATCATTGATACTGAAGATGACACTCCCCCGAAAAAGTCCTACTGCCGGCGCCTGTAATTCCCGATTACACTATCAGTGACCTAAATAGTTTGCAATTGTAGCAGGAATACCAATTGGCGACGACGACTGTCGCAACCCAGTGCTGGGCACGCTACAATTGTGGCGGTAAGTCCCCTCTTTGAGGAGTGGCTGGAGCGACAACACGGCGTCCTTACCTTCCGCATGACGCAGGTCCTCACCGGGCATGGCCAGTTCGGGAAGTTCCTGCATCGGATTCTGGCGGAAGCAACGCCCGGGTGTCATCATTGTGCGGACCACCCAGAGGACACGGTGGAGCATACGGTGGAGGTGTGCCCCGCTTGGGCGGAGCACCGCCGTGTCCTCGTGGAGGCAATTGGTGGCAGCGACCTTTCGCGTCGGGCCCTGGTTCAGGCTATGGTCCGGAGCGAGGAGGAATGGCAGGCAGTCGCCTCCTTCTGCGAAGCAGTAATGCTAGCGAAGGAGGGGGCTGCACGCGTGAGGGAACGAAGGTCTTCACGCCCTAGCCGCCGTAATTCCGACCCCGACTACCAGCCACGGTAGACGCGGGCTTGCGGACCTTGAGCACTGGGTAGCTCGCCGTCCGGCTGTTCGGTAACTAACCGGACCGAGCCCAGTCGTCGACAGCGCGTAGTGATCCTCGCGCTCCTCAAAGAGATGTCAGCAAACCGTAGGGGTCCAACAGGGCCGATGCTCGCTAGCTAGGACCGCGGAGAATTTCTGAAAGGGAAACCCGTAGTCCTAGAACGCAAAGGGTAATTGAAGGACACAGGTGTGGTTTTAGTCAGTAAAAGTCTGACACGCCCTCCCGCTCCACCCAGAACGCGAGAAGTCATTTGGATGATTTCCCACCATAAAAAAAAAAAGCAGGAATACCAATATCACTACTGGGACTCAGGCCTGCTATTTGCATAAATCACATGATAGGTAATAATTATATAGTCCTAATTCGTCATATACATAATAGGAATTATTCAGGCATTGAGTTCAAACCATAAAACTGGTGTAGAAGTCGAGGCTATGACTTCATTTGTTTTTGTGATCTTATTGGTCACATGCGCTTATCTATGGTCACATGGTAATTCTGACATTTCATAAGCAGGTTAATAGTAGGACTAGTGTTATTAATGGTAGAACTGTTGTAGGACTGCAATATTAATAATACCTACTAATTCTAGAACGATACATCTGGAATCTCGTTTGACTAGTTTTTGGTATTTCAATTGATTTGGGGTCGGGGCAACATATCGCACATTTATAATAAAAGTAATCTAACTGAATATTCTTGTAAATTTTGATTTTGCTATAAACTAACCTTAATAAACATCATACACTAAACATACGACCACATTTATTAGCATTTGCAAAAGATGCATAATTAGGCGTTTGGGTTTCATTTTGAGAAATGCTAAAGATTTCAAGAACACAAGCGCTATCAAGTATATTTTAACGTGCTTGTTCGAAGTAAGCTTGAGTTTAGAGCATGCGTCTGGAACTCACATGAAAAAAAATATGCTTTGATAATAAAGAAAGTGCAAAAAGCTTACCTTAGATATCTTTATAAGCGTATCTATGGTTACTATCCCTTTATGTACCCTACTAAGTTTCTTTTAGGTTGTGGAGGGTATAACTCACTTGAGGTCAGAAGAAAAAATTACCAAATATTAACCATGTGTAAAATCCGTCACTGGGGAAAACTGATACTCCAGAGCTGCATGCCGAGCTGTCTCAACTTTGTGCCCCAATTAAGTATAGCTGCATCAGAAAACATAGCTTGTTCGCTGTTGCGCGAGCCCAGTCTCCTGTCCCTCGCACTCTTTTCGCGTTTAACATTCTTTTGGACACGCACCATGACTGTGGTGTGTTCGCGGACGAATGAAAGACGATCATGTCAGTTTGTCTGGAGTTCTATACACGCACCATGACTCTGGTGTGTTCGCGGACGAATGAAAGACGATCATGTCAGTTTGTCTGGAGTTCTATACACGCACCATGACTCTGGTGTGTTCGCGGACGAATGAAAGACGATCATGTCAGTTTGTCTGGAGTTCTATGAGATGAGTGTGTGAATTTTTTGTGTATTAAAATAGCATAATCAGCCTTTTAATGTCCCCACTGTTGGGACTGAGGCCTCCTCTTTAGGAGAGGGCATGGGCAGTAATCCACCACGCGGACCCAGTGCGGATTGGTGAATGTCACGTGTCTTCGAATTTTTGGTTCTAGGACAGGTTGCCGGTTTCCTCGCGATGTTTTCCTTTGAGAGCAGTGGTGATGAAATAAATTACACAAAGTAATGCGGCTGGTTAGGTTTGAGCCCGCGACCTAAAACTCGTAAGTCGGGGCCGTTACCACTCGGCCACCGCTGCTCGTATTAATATAGATAGTCTTTAACTAATGTAATTGGCGGATAGCCGGTTTTGTTAAAATAAAACAAATAAATTAACAAGCCTACTCTAGAACCCCACGATAAACGCGTGCCCGCATTGTTTATAAGTAAGAAAGAATCCCGTGTTTCTTTCTACAGATTATTATAAATTTTAATTTACTCAAATCAACAGCATACCTACATTTTGAAAATTTTCTTGGTTAATATAATACAAATTGCAATTGCCAAGTTAGGTCAATTTCATTGTAACAGTGCGATTATGTAGGTATCTTCTTTTTCCATAGTTCTCCGATGGTCGTTCGTTCATCAAAATAGTCACCGCTTTTCTAGACATTCCATAGAATTATAATTTTCACTTTTCATCGTAAAACGTGACTTTCTAATAAACGTCACGCAGTCGCTGACGATTATGACGTTCACCAAGTTCTACCCACATAGCAAATATAATAAATCAAACAATAGCATTCTTCGGTTTGAGATAAATTGTAGTTTGTAGGTATCCAAACTGCAAACTTAGATAAGGGGCCACTGATGTAAATCTTTAGTTTTTTATCTCACATGCTTATGTAGTATGAATGTATTTTCAGGGTCATGTTCATGTTAATTCTTTTTATTGTTATTTTTTAATTGCATTCATACGTACCTAACTGTAAACATGCAGCTCATAATCATAACACTTTAACAGTTATGTGTATGTCAGTAGAAAATCTGGCAGTTTTTATTTCGATTTAGACGAGTTCTATATGGCACGTTTATAAGGTTCCGTATCTCAAAAGAAAAAAACGGAACCCTTATAGAATCACTTTGTTGTCCGTCCGTCTGTCTGTCGTATGTCAAGACCCTTATCTCGGGAAAACGTAGACGCATCGAGTTGAAATTAAAACTACTTAGATCTACGGTCCCTTGAAACTGTGAAAAAAATGATATGGCCGTTTATGTCGCAAAAAACGTATATTTCGATACTCAAGGGAACCAAAATTCTAGAGTACTTCCCGTTGACCCAGAATCCTGAAATTTTGCGTAAATTAAGGGCTTATTTATAACACAAGTATAGGAATAAATCTGAAATAAGAAAATTTGCTGTAACGTCAGAAAAAAATTTTTTTTTGCTGTTTTTAAAAAACTTCGAGACTCCCATCAGGAATTGAACTCGGCGCGAGTCCGATTCCCACTTGCGCAGTTTTTTTTATACATTGCATTTGGCTATTTTGTTCATTTCACACTTCAAAATCATTAAATAAAGAAGCATTACTTTCGCCATTATCACGCAATATGACCATTTATGACATATAGTTTCCTACCTGTTACTAAATTCACTAGTTAAACTATAACACTATCCGATATTTATATCAACATATAGCGCTGTATCGGTGGGGTCACGTTTATTTATATAAATTGATTGATTACCTTAAGATTAATAAAACAAAAATAAGTTGCTTTCGACGAACAAAATATTATTATATCTAGGTATTATCTAGGTATCTGTTGTCAGGCTACGCGATTGTTTGAAAGAGTCACCGCGGCACTGGAATGCAAAGGGCAACTGAAGAAACACGGGTGGGTTTGGTAAAAGTCTTGCATTCCCTCGCGCTCCACCTATTGGAAGACTTATTCTCACCCCAAAAAAAAAACAGAATCCACCTAATACCACCTAAATTCATATTCATTCATCAACATCATCTGAACCTAATAACGTATACTGCTAGACTTTGCCCCTCCTAAAGTCCGTCTCAACGGCCTCCTTTAGACCTGCACTGCTTACATCCAACGGATTTCAATCAAAGCTTGCTTTACGCTACATGTATACTTAGTGAAAACATAGGTACTTACTATAGGCAAGGCAATCTGCGATTAGCAAGCCACTCTTGCTCATCGCACTTCAATCACTATGAGCTGTAACTATTTATCTTATTTTGTCATAAATTAAGCCCATTACCTCACTCTAATATTCTAACCCTCCTCTTCTCTTTCCCAGGCACCACTCCCGGCTGGGGCGGCAAAACATTCATCGTGCAAGGTTTCGGTAACGTGGGTCTGCACACTTGCCGCTACCTGGTCCGCGCCGGCGCCACCTGCATAGGTATCATCGAGCACGATGGTTCCATCTACAACCCCGATGGCATTGACCCCAAGGTAAGCTCACATGGGTTACTCGCCGTCCAATAAGGACTACGCCCGGGTCGATCGCGCGATGTGTTCCATGCGCACCGAGGCGTAGCATGAACTAATTTAGACGTGGGCGAAGGGTCATCAGCGAGGCCCTTTTCTTTCATAAATTCGAAAATGAGACAGCAGCTATCGCAACCCAGTGTTCGACCGCATCATTGCTTAGGTGCCATCAAGTGAAATAGTGGAAAACGCGAGCCTATCAATTATAAAAAAAAAACCTCGTTCTTAAAGAGCCCTAGCTTGTGCGAGGCCCCTTTGGGAACGAGACCGTGGACGAGGGCCCACATCGCTCACGCCTAGCTACGCTACTGCATGCACACTTCAAATGATGCCTTTACACGTGGGCCCAACCTCGGCCAATCGCCATTGTTAAAAACAGGGTTTCCCCGTTTACACAATAGCTAGGGATAGCGATTGGCCGAGGCTGGGCCCACGTGTAAACGGGGCAAAAGAGATGTCAGCATGGTCGACGTGGCTCGCTAGGGCCAATACCTGCTGGGGCTGCGAGATTGTTCGAAGGTCGGAAGTTACCGCGGCCCTGGAACACAAATGGTAATAGGAGGAACATAGCTGAGTTTTAGTCGGTAAAAGTCTAACACCCCCTCTTGCTCCAACCAGAGCGAGATTCGATGATTGCACAACTAAAAAAAAAATTTAGTTCCAAAGATTATTCATGTAGAAAAGTTCTTGCAAAATCGTTTAACTTAGTAGGTATGTAATCTCTTTCTAAACGATTTTTCAATGTTATCTGCTGTTAAATCTCCCGGCAATAAGTAATTTAAATAATTAGGTATTTTTTGATCATTGTTATAATAACTGGAACTTTACATCAGATTAACTGATAAAGTTTTTTCTTTAACTGGTATAAGACAGGGGCAATTGATTCTGATTTCTAATGAATTGAAAATAAAATTTCAATATTTTCATGTATGTATGATATTCTCGTCACAATTTGAAGCAACAAAAAAACTGGAAACCCTCAATTCCCATTTCATGTTGATTTGTAAGCATCCAATTAAATGACAATCAGCTGAATGTAATGACAATAAAAACTGTGACGTTCTAGCTTATTATTATTACTAATAAAAAACAGCGTAGGTAACTGAGTGCCTTGTTAGTGCATAGATTTTTCTTGCATTTTTCCTTCTACTGTCCGGTTTCTCATTTCCGATAAATTCACGATAGTTACTGATTCGACGAACATATCCATTACAAACGAAATTAATCGATTGTTTAGAAACGCAATTATGTCAAGATATTGAACTAATAGCAGTATCGAATAGATAAACTACCTATCCCATCCTTCAACCTGTCATTTTTTATTAGTCTTCTTATAAAATTCCTAGATTTTTAGGGTTCTGTGCCTGTAGGGTGGAAAGAGTAAACTGCGTTGTCCGTCGGTCCGTCCGTCAGTATGTCACTGTCACAATCTTTGTAACTGTAATAGGTAGATGCTTGAAAAGTTTTCAGGTTTTTTAGCGCTTATTTAGTTATATGCTATCGTAAGAATAACAACAATAATAAACAAACTGACTATTTTTTTATGAATATAATGCACGTGTATGACAACAAATAATAAAAACCGGTCAAGTGCGAATTGAACTTGCGTTACAAAATTTCAAATATTTCCACCTATTGAGATCGTTGAACTAAAAACATGAAATTTCGCGAGAAGCAAGGTCTTACGAGAGTACGGAACTATCCGCACGCGAGACCGACTCTCACTTTATCGTTCGATTATGTAATAATGTTAATTGATTCCGACACCCATCACTAGCCTCTCAATTGAGCGTGAAATAGTCTACAGTCACGTGAATCATCCATGACGTATTTGTAATTATAATTTACATAGCTATAATAATTAACAAAGCGATTAACGTACTCATCCTGCCATTATGCAATGACTCGTATCTGTGATGATGATTATCATAGTGACATGTTGTATTGTACAAGTATCTTACATAATTATGGCATATGTTTTCCCCAAAGTGATAGGCAGATATAGATGTCGACCTATACAAGTACTCGTATCATATTTATGTTCACGAGACATTATTTTGATTCCCCGGTGGAGTGAGTGGGCGTGCTTTTACTGACTAAAACCCGTCAGTGTTCCTCCAGTTGCCCTTTGCTTTTTAGAGCCGTGGTAACTCTTTCGAACAATCTCGTAAACCTGGCACGCAGGGGCTCCTGGCAGGCAGGGGGAACCCTGCCTCTTTAATGGAAAAACTACCGTACATTCTTGCACAACCCGGATCGACCCATAAACTACACTAAATCTATTTTAACCTAATTAACGGTGATGAAAAATACTTTCTATCTAAATCAATTTATTTATGCCTTGTAAGGCCTTCTGTCTACGAACGCGTAGCTTCATAGACGCGTCGTCGCCACGATGTGTCGTTTTGTTACCGTTTCGTCGACATAGTATTATATGTAGGCTGTGAGCAAATGTACACTAAACGTATAATGATGAATACGCGTTTATGAAGCAACGCGTCCATAGTGTTTAATTAGCCTTGTAGCTAGAATAGCAAATGCTACAGGCCCAGCACATTCGGGGGCCCCGCGCGTTCGGGGATGAATCTAAGCACAGCTGATTTCTTTGAATGTGATAGTCAATTTACTTCAGAATTTCTTTAACAAAATTCTACAGAATAGAAGATTTCTTGGGATTTCCCCATTATTGTATTTTTTACGTTATCAATCTTAATATTTTATTTTATATATCTATCTTAATAAAAAAACGTTGTACACTGGGGCCCCTTGGTCGAGTTTGCTACAGGCCCCGCGCTGGCTTAATCCGCCACTGCGCATTCGGCACGTTCCTAAATCCACATTTAAAACATAAATATTAAAATCACAGACCGCTTCAAAAATTATAGTTATTATCAGCAAGGTCACAGATGTTACTGTAGATATCTAACCTTGCCGATCACCGAATCTGTATTATTATTATTCTCAAAAAACACTATCACAGCAGCGTAAAATGACGAGACATCGAATGATTTTAAATTTTTGTTACACCTACTTACTAAATGTCATATAAGATATCTACGTGTTTCGATGTAACATTCAGATTCATTAAAATTTATTTTCTTCTTGGAAAAGTTTAAATCTGAAAGCTGGATTGTTTTTTTTGTTTCATAAGACATACTTGCTGAAATTATATAAGCTAAGCACGTTATCCCGCGTCACCCATTTTTGTTCTTAGGTGGAATATCGTTAAATAACTTCTTACGCTCTGAGTGGAGCGAGAGGCAGTGTCAGACTTTTACTGACTAAACCCACCTATGTTCCTTCAGTTGTTGCTGTTTGAGTTCCAGCAGGCTTAGACAAATAACTTAGCTGTAAAGCGTAGCCCAGCCAAAAGCTAAGTACAAAATTAATGGTAATGACATTACCTATGGAGAAGTCACGTGACAAGTGGTGTGCGTGACAGGTAATGTCATTGCCATACATTCTTTACTTTGCGTTTGGCGGGAACGCTAACAGAAAAGTCATTTGTTTAACCCTACTGTGTCGCAGGAACTCTTGCGAACAGTTCCGCTGCTGAGCTTAGATACTTACAGCTCCTTATTTTCTGTGTAAGCTAAAGTTGTCAAAAAATAAAAGGCCCGTTTTGACATCTGTCAAAACTAATAGGTACCTAAATACGCAAAAATAATGCTCGCAATATATTCCATCATGTTATTTAACGCGTTAAAAAATGTGTGTATTTTTTAAACCACTATGTACTTAATTAATTATTATTTTATTGTTTCTCTAGAATAGAATAGAATAGAATAAACTTTATTGTACACATAAAAGTAATACAACTATTTTTTCAGTTTCGTTCCAAGTTACATTGTAGGGTTTTTCTCAAATGTCAAAACGGACCTTTTTTTAACGAGTTTAAGTATAACGTGGAGGTCATAAAAAAGTCAAGAGTGGATAGGTTACTTTTACACAAACGTGGTTCATCGTCGATCACATCATTGCTCACCGTCGTCAAATAATGTAGATACACACACTATCCAATTAAAAAAATTAAATGAAACTGCTATAGTTCTCTCTGTTCTCTCTATCTGTTTTCGCTTAAATAAATGTCTTGACCTCTTGACTTCTTATCTTGGTTCATCAAAGATTAAAGAAGAAAAAAATCATTAGTATTGTTATGACTATAAACCGTTATGTCATTATAATTCATTGTAATTAATCAAATATTAATTAATAATTCATAGAAAAGAGGGTTTTTATAATGACCCGATATCTCAATGTTAACGCGTGAATCAGCTGATTTATTGATTAACAAGTTGAGTTGCAACTAATAGATAATGTAATCAGCTCATAATGAATAGGTACTTGTAGGGAGGGATTAGTGTTTATATGCTGATTTGACGTATAGAAATTAGGATTTCGGTTTGACGGCTAAAGTTTAAAAGGTTCAAGAAAATAACCTTTTTGGTAATTTCGTGTAGTGTGGAGTGTGGACCGACTCTAGAGGGGCCGAGCACGAGCGACACTACACGAATTTGAACTCAGCTCGTGCTCCTCTCGTCCTCTATCGTAGACCGAATTTTAGATGTGAACATGTTCAAGAGATTTTTTGCGTTTTTTTAAATTTCTAAACGTTCTTTACGAACTTTCGACACAGTATTCTTCAATCATCTCCCTCAGTATGGCCGTCTTCTTTAGTATTATACAACCATTAGTTTTAGTATACGCGAAACCCCAAACATGTGTCCAGTATTTTTATGTAAAGAATTTATGTACAAAATTTCATAACTGTATCATGAAAAATCACAAAGTTATAAGCTTGTTATGTTACCTGGTTGACCACAAAAATACATGGTCATCGGGACATCCGGGCGACTGAGGGGTTGTTTTGCCCCCGCACCCAACTGTACGCTGGCACCTAATGCCTGCTATGACCTGCCGTGACCTGTGTTGTACTTAGAATCGGTGGTGTCCAACTTGTGACCATTTTAAAATATTATTTAGAAAAAATATATTATGGTGTAAAAATTATTGGAATCGATTCAGTTACTGATTCTGAACAAACTATATTCAGGTTTCGCATTGCATTGCATCCTAATCAAAATTTTTGCGTTTCTGTAAAAAAAAAACCCTGCAATGAATTTTCAACAAGTTGAATTATATTAATGTTAAATACCTACTTTCCGAAACATGTCAATTTCATTATCTAAGATTATCAATTAATATGATATGCTTTGTTCTAGGCCCTCGAAGACTACAGAATCGACAACGGCACAATTGTCGGCTTCCCTGGCGCCAAGGCGTACGAGGGAGAGAACATGTTGTACGAGAAGTGCGACATCCTCGTCCCCGCCGCCATTGAACAGGTCATCCACAAGGAGAACGCACACAAGATCAATGCTAAGGTAACAATACTACTAATAATAATAGTTTCGGCCTGTGAATGCAGTCAAATCAGCCAAGAACTGAGAGAGAAAAAAACACTTCCGAAAATAATAATAATATTCCACGACTATCACACAACTCCATCTAGTCCCAAACTAAGCCGAGCTTGTGCTATGGGTACTAGACAACTGATAAACATACTGATATATTTCTAAATACCTATATATTATTGATAAATTAAATCCAGGTACAGAACAAATGATTGTGCTCATCACACAAACATTTGTCTGGGGTGGGAATCGAACCTAAAAACCTCCGGCATAGCAGTGAGGGCCACTAACCATAATAATGTCTCCTTTCGTTCACAACTTCACTAGTTATTCTGTGAGAAAAAAGAGCTGACTTTGAATAATTAAGGCATGAAAGCGCAAGAAAAATTTAATATTTGACAGGTCAATGTCAAGTTATATATATGTTGATCTAATATGATTGGCGGCCGTAACACGTACTTATATAGTATACGGAATTGTAATCGTTTAAACCGTCAATACTACCCTCTCAGTTTCTCTAACCCTATTGAATGGCTATTTCAATAGGGTTAGAGAAAAAGTATATCTTACACTGCTTTTCCATAGTAAAAAGCATGCTATCAGAGTTAGCTCAAATAAAAAGTTGTCAATATTCTTTCACCTCTTTAAATGAATTCTGAGTAGGTACTATCGTGAAATGCTGAAAGGGACTTCTTCTTCATCGTTTCCTCACTGTAAATACGACGCGACTCCCAAGTTATGCAGTCTTATCTGAGGCTTACCTTCTTTCAATATGTTTTGCCGCACAACCTTGATGCTTATCTCTCTCTCAACAAAATAGTATGGATTCTTTTTCCAAGACCTGGTAATTTTAAATTCAGCGTTATTATTCTAATTACATAACGTGGGAATTTACTGAAATCGTAATTTATTACATTAAGCTTAACAGCAAATAAGAGTACATACGATATTTACGTATGTAGGTACTGATAAGCCTAATGTAATTTGTTTGTTGCTGGTTTAGCAACAATAAAAAGGCGCCACCACATTTGGTACTTTGTTAAGTAGAACGAAGTAAAACTAATATTGAGAATGCAGATTCTTCGCTGGAAGAGTGAACTTTAGCACCAACCAAATCCCACAAAAAATCTGCTAATGGTTATCCAACCGATTGCAAGATATAAATTTATAAATAAAAAAAAATCTAATAAAATATAATTCGGTAGAATTAATATTTTAATAAATAAACCCCAAACTCATGCTCAAACACTCTCCATTGCAGATCATTGCCGAAGCCGCCAACGGTCCAACGACCCCGGCAGCTGACAAGATCCTGATCGAGCGCAACATCCTGGTCATCCCCGACCTGTACATCAACGCTGGTGGTGTGACCGTGTCCTTCTTCGAGTGGCTCAAGAACCTCAACCACGTGTCTTACGGACGTCTTACATTTAAATATGAGCGCGAGTCCAACTACCACCTATTGGGTAAGTTCATAAGGACCGAGTAAATTGGGGTTACTTTGGCACAAGCTTTAACCAATAGGAATACAGTAAACATAGTTTCTCGTGTTCTACTATTGGTTAATAAACTTGTGCCAAAGTTGCTCAGAGCTATAGTAACCATACTTTACGGTATTTGTTTTTGTGGTAATCGCGGTGATAGTTATGAAGTATTGTCAAATTATGATACTACGACGAACCTGTCGCCGCGATCGTCTCACCTATAAGGATGACTTTTCGGGCATTTCAATGTAGGGTACAAACATCCTTTCTCTCAATCTTCTTATCCATTCCTAGCCAGTGTATACCTAATTGTGATTCCAATTCATGTCGCCCAGTGGCGGATTTAGACAATTTTAAGGCATAGGCTATACAGTTTTTGCCGCCCTTGTCTCTACTACAATTGTCACCTCCTGCATTATTTTTACAATCCAAAAATATTTTGTTAAAATTACACGTAAAAAATGTTTGGGTATATTTTTGAGCTAATCAAGGCTAATCAAAATGTACGAGAGGGGTAATGTGTGCTACTTACAGAATAATGTACATTTAAGACTATCCTGACTACCTCACTATCACTGTTCAAGGTTTTTTAAGTTTTTTTTAGAATTCCAATTGAATTTTTCTACTCTCGGAATGTGCAATGACAAGTGAGAGAGGAAAGTCATCAGCAAAATTTGTTGCACTTTTATCTATGAGATATCAAAATACCGTCATGCAAACATTTTTTTGATTTCTATAAGGGAGAAAAAAAAAATTGGTCCCCAAATTTACCGCCCCAAAAATCTGCTGCCCTAGGCTCAAGCCTACGCAGCCTGCTGGTAAATCCGCCACTGATTTCGTCAATAAATAATACTAATTCTAAACGTAATCTTTCTTCTATATCTTGCATACTATGTTGCGTTTTAATATTCGAAATCGTAGTGTTGTATTGACGGAATGTAAATTTTAGCGATTTTGAAGGCAGAAGTAATAATACCTTGATATTATGTGAATCTTCCGAGGTATGGCCATAATATGGGAAGTTTTTCCTGTCTCATATCATAAGGTTACATAACATTGTTTGTACAACATCGTGTGTCGGTGCAAACGAAAGACCGCAAACGTTGCACGCTTGTTATCGGTTTCTTTTACGAGAATAGAAGGTCAATTTTCCTTATATTATCAGATTTTACTAGGGCAAAGATAACGTTAAATTTCTACAAATGCCGTGACTCGTGATGCTTCCAAAAATAACCTCCATATGGTTGAGCGTAGAATAAAAATAACGACATTCGATCTCGCACCGACTTTTGCATCACTATTTTTGACACCACGAACACTGTCCAACAATTACTATCTATTACCAACTGGGAGAATAAAAAGAGTATTAATTATAGGTAATTACTAGTAACTTTTTTATTGTATTCTAAGAGAATGTAAATAAAAATTTCTTCTTTTCAGAATCCGTACAAGAGTCGCTAGAAAGGCGTTTCGGGCGCGTCGGTGGTCGCATTCCAGTCACTCCCTCAGAGTCGTTCCAGAAGAGGATCTCTGGTGCCTCCGAGAAAGACATCGTGCACTCCGGTCTCGACTACACCATGGAGAGGTCGGCTAGAGTAAGCATCAACCAAAATAATAACTTATTTTAAAGCCCTAAGCTGCGTAGTTTTGACCAGTACACTTACCGTTAGGCGTTTATGATTGAAAAAACCTACGCCCTTAAAAAAAATATACAAGATATTACCTACCAGATTAGAAATTATGTTAGTTTACTTATCGCACGCTTAATTATAAAGAGACCTAAGTCAAAGAGGGTATTTGAATCTGAAAACATGTTTCAAAAAAATTAAGGGGTGGCACACTAGCTTTCCAACCAAGGTAACCTTGGTTTATGTATTTGGTTTGTGTTGCGGGTACATGGATGTAAACCACGCGCCAACACGTTCGATAGGCCCAACAGGGTCGAACACTACTGGGGCCACGGGTAGTGTGAAGCGAAGCCCGGGTCCCGGGATGAAGGCAAAGAAAGAACAGGAGTGGATTTTTAGTCAGTAAAAGTCTGGCACTATCTCGCGCTCCGCCCAAGAGCGGGATTTGTCATTAGATGATTTTTCCACCTAAAAAAAATACGCGTTTGTTGGTTGGGAAAACGCGCCTCCCAACCAAGGGCGTTGAAGGTCATGGATTACAACTGCTGTCTACACGGATTGAAACTAGTAAGGTCATCTTGGTTGGGACGTTGGTTTACAATCGTTTGGTCACCCCTTAAGGTTACATTTTCAAATACTCTTTTTTGAGTTTGCCTCTTTTTGATTAAGTGTTATATCATGTTGCCCATAATCACAATTATGTTGTTTTTATACTAACAACTGTTTTTCCTCAGGCCATCATGAAGACTGCCGTGAAGTTCAACTTGGGCTTAGATCTGAGGACAGCGGCGTACGCCAACTCCATCGAGAAGATCTTCACCACATACGCCGACGCCGGTCTTGCATTCTAAACACTCACTAGATAAATTTTATTGAAGTATTGTCTGCATTTTATAGACTCCATTTTAGTCCCTATGCACATAAGTGTAACTTTTAAGACATTATTATCACAGTATTTTTGTTTGTTGGAATCATGGCTTTTTTACTTTACTGTTAAGCGAATCGTTGAACTTTTAAAGTGAAAATTTAATTTTCCAATTGTATCGTCTTGAATTTTTGAATAAAATTGTTTTACTGTTATTCCTAAACTGATTTTTTTTAACAACCCACTAGAAGTATTATCTATCGAAAAATATTGCTTATATTCAAGTCAGATGCGCCTAATCAGGGCTGGATTTAACCTATTGGATTTTTTTTAAGTAGGCAATAATAATATAATAATCAGTCATACTTCAGTCAGGCTTCACGAATTTATCTTATATATTTAGGAAACTGCCACGTTTTTTACTAGCGACCCATAAGTTTTGCAGCCCGGTGTAGTTACCGTTATTTTAAAGTGATCAATTATCGGTTGATAATTTGGCAGAAACTAGGGGGGCTCCGTCCATTTCGGGGCCCTGGGCACTTACTCGAGTGTGTGTGTGTATGTGTGAGAGTGGGAAAGAGGGGCATGCCTACAATTATTTTACCGAACTCTTAGTACAGTGAGAAACGAAAATCTTATGTTTACAACAACAATTTTATGTTTAACTCAATGCTGCATTTAATTTGGACATCAGAAAGTCTATGACATATTTGCGAAAACCTCAAATAGGGGATTCCTAGCTCTCCATTTTAGTAAACAACTTAGGAGTTTCCTTGTGTGATCGCATCTGGAATGAAAATATCCGCAGGAGAACCGAGGTTGATGACATAGCCCGACGAATCGCTAAACTTAAGTGGCTGTGAGCAGGGCACATTACTCGTAGAACAGGTGGTCAATGGGGTCGAAAGGTTTCTAGAGTGGCGACTGCCCACTGGAAGACGCAGCATTAAAAGACAGAAGCGTGGACGAAGTGGGCCCTCGCACCCATAGGGGCCTCATGTGTGCAAGAGCACTTTAACAACTAGGGTTTTGATTTATAGGCTCGCGGTTTGACCACTATTTCACCTAATGGTAAGTGACGATGTGGTCGAACACTGTGTTGCGAAAGTCGCTGTCTCGTTTTTGATTTTATGAAATAAAAAGGCGTCGATGATGCGCTTTCGCGCACGTCCAAATTATTTTACGCTACGCCTCTGTTGAAAGACTTCCCACAAAATGGACCGATGAAATGGTGAGAGTCGCGGGAATACGATAGATGTGAGACGCACAGGACCCTTCGTTATGGCGACCAACAGTGGACGTCTTCTGAAATGATCATGCAACTGATAACACATGTCCTTGCCATAACCAAGAATAAGCGCTTTGCAGATGTGATGGATGGTCTTCTGATGCTCTAATGATGCTGAGTAAAACAATTCTTGTATAGAAACTGGCTGTATGGTCAACTGCTCTATATTTACGAGCTGATTTGTTGCTTATTAGAACCATGGTCATAGTCAGTCTTGTGGCAGGTTTCTTAGTTGGGTTGTCTGGCTCTACTTTGCCTAAGAGCCTGTCAAAATCTAGATGAGTTTTTAGGGTGGAGTGGAGTTTGACGGATCCGAATACTTAATTGAAGGCTTCATTTTTTCGCGGCATTGTATCGTATCGTAAAATCATGCAGTTTCGATAGGCTTTACCAAAGAAATATAACCGAGCTGTAAATAATAACGTTCCTTATTACCTTGGCTTCTATCGATCAAAATAATAAATGATTTTATGATGATAACCTTGCCTTGTGCACAACTCCAACCATAGACTAATTTATGATTTTCAAGAACGCTATGAATACTGACTGACGCATTTCTTGGAACGCAACCAATTACGTGGTGAAATGTCAGTTGTCAATCGATGCGAGTTGTGAATTTTTTCGATACGATTCCAATTATTTTTGTACTTACGTTATTCGGGAAATTAATCATAACAAAATGTTTAGACCAATATTCGTTACAATATTTATGACATTAATCAACGGTATACTTTCCAAAAGCGTTGAACTTACCTTCGAGTTACCTGATAGTGCAGTAGAATGTTTTTATCAAGAAATAGAAAAGAATACCTCAGCGGCTTTAGAATATCAGGTAATTTACATATCCTATTACTGCTACATAACAATTATTTTGATGATAAATAATTGTCTTGACATTGTGAAGTGAAATAAACGTATTCCTAACCTCTTTATATTAGTTTCACGTCTTGTACAATCATTTTCCTGTTCAAGGGCATCAAGACTTCTGTTTAATGTTTCAGGTGATTACCGGAGGACAATATGACGTCGATGTAAAGATAGAAGGCCCCAACAAACAAATTATTTATCAGCAACAAAAAATGCAATATGATTCACATCAGTTTACTGCACAAATAACAGGTATTTCATTTGATTCTTGTCATTAACCTCAAACTAATGAAGCCGTTGATACTGTTAATTAGTTATACTCACCTAAAACATTTTTAAGATAATTTTGTTGCATATTTTCTAAAGGAATATTTCTTAAGTAATACAGCTGTTTTCAAATTAATACTTCTTATAAGACCATCATAGGATGTGTTATTTATATTAATAGACCTTATTTTTAATTTTGTCTTGTTTCAGGTGTATACAAAGTTTGCTTTAGCAATGAATTCAGTACATTCTCCCACAAACTTGTCTACATGGAACTGAATGTGGGTCCTGAGAAACCTCTGCCTGGTGTTGGTGACCACGCAACTGTCCTTACACAGGTTAATAAATCAATAATTAATATAAGTCTTCCTAACCAACTAAAATACCCAAAATATGCACTTGACATAATACCAACCTACCATTACAAAATGGTTGTCATTTAATGATCATAAAATACTTTATTTATAAATATTTTATTATAAAATCCAAAAGCTTATACTTTGTTTAAAATAGCAAAGTAGTCCATTGACCAAGGCCATAAAAACTTTACTACTTTAATGTTATGCAATTATATTTTGCACCACTCCTGATAAGGAAAGAAAAACATGTGCTAATAAGCATTTACCAGAACAAATGGTTTAACCAAGCAATTAGAGCATTGAAATTAGCTGAAATCAACAAGACACAATATTTTTACAAGCTTTTATTGAACTTGCAATGTTTGTTTAGGGCAAATCTTGCAAATGGATTTTGAAACAGTTCTCTAACCGATTTTACTGAAATTTTGTGTACTGATGTAGCTTCCATGACAATGCATTTTTTGATCACCCCATCAAAACAGCAAAAGTGTGCAATCAGCCCCAAGCTATGATTACATAGTGTTCGTTTTGTGATCTTATGAATGAAATAAATAGCAATTCACATAATATGAATTGAGACAAGTCTGTCTGCGTGTCCGCTGTATAATTAACAATACAAAGAAGAACAACAATACTTTTTAATTATGTTTATTAGTATAGCATTTTAAAACACTTGGCGTCTTTCATGTAGTTACATTAAGGGTGTGCTGGAAAAATTTTGCTTTGTCATGTGTACATAACTGAGGCAGTCAAAATTTTTATATCGGAAATACAAGATATTGTGCATAACAAGATCAACTCCATTGAGTTTAAGCTCTCTGGAATCATCTTGATCCAAAGATGTATTATACAGCATGATAAAAATTTTTTGATTAAAAACTAAATCTCATAACTCATAACAACCTAACTGTATATTCTGGTGGCCTTAGAAACCAGTCTAGTTGGCTTCATTATTTTGCCAATATTGATTGTTAATATTGAAACTAAACAAAATAACATACATTTGAGTTACAATTATGCTAAATCTAATAGTAAAAATGTTAATTTCAGCTGGAAACTTCTGCAGAAGAAATTCACTCAGCCCTCAACAGAATCATTGACCATCAAACTCACCACAGGCTAAGGGAAGCTCAGGGCCGCAAGAGAGCAGAGGACCTCAACGAGCGAGTATTCTGGTGGTCTATGGGCGAATCTCTAGCAATTGTTTGTGTAGCGTTTGCACAAGTCATGGTCCTCAAAAACTTCTTCAGCGACCGACCAACTTTATACAACAGAATGTAATACTTAGTTAAATATATAGTTTATTTATTAAAACATCTTGGGGTTTATTTTATTATAGTTTTATTTGTAATAATGTACAGGTTGTTAAGCTCTAATATTATAAAATCATTATTTTGCAACTTAAAATTGAAAAGTAATTGTTTCAAATTACACTGTAAAATAGTATACATTTTACTTTGTTGTACATGGTTACTTTTTTTTAAGATGTTGGCTTAGGTAACATAACAAGCAACCTGAATTAACTCTAGAACACAGACTAACTGAAGAAATTGTCAGTGTAAGCTTATTTATCTTGGTTGCTGAATAAACTTATAAAAAAAGATTTTATAATCTGCTCACTTTACTTTTACATGAGATTTGTAATCAAAAGAGCACTAAAAGAGCAAAGACTCCATTTACTAAGGCACATGGATAGGCAATCAGCGGTCTTTGTTCCGAGTCACCAGACATGGTTACAAAAAGTCTGCTAGCAGAAAGAGCTGACCAAATCACAGCAACAGCTGACAAACTTAACCCTACAGACCCTTCAAGAGAAATAAATATACCAAGCCCTGCTAAGACAACCATGGGTAACATACAATAGCCCAGTACACTAGCCACACTTAACAGAGTAAAAACTCCTTCAGAGCGACTCATCAAAGACAATAGGCAGTACATCAAAATCACTGACATTACAGATAAGCCATAAACATATCCAAAGTGAGCTTTGTTCCCTGCTAGAAATAGACACACTGCAAGGGCTAAACAAAATGCTATTGGGCCAGCAATATCTGTATCTCGCAAAAGAAAGTTTGCATCATCGGCTTTCGATTGACCATGGAATGGATTCATAACAGCTAGAGTTTTCTCAAGTATTCTGTCTGGGTATATTTCAAGTTCATCTAACAGCGGTGGCTCGTCGAATTCCGTCGGTTCTCCGACGGGATCCCCGGGTACTGGTGCTGGCGTGAATATGTTTGAGTTATAGTACTGATTGTTGTTGGCAGTCATATTACCCTGATTCTGGTCGAATGAGTAGTTTTGTTGGTCAGTTGGAAAGGTCTGAAAATCTAAAATGAAAATATCATTAGGTAGTCTCGAATCATGCATTTGTTTTAATAACAAAGTAGATAAATCTGAGTGGTTTAATGCTCACCTAACGTCTGTGCTGGATCTGCAAAGGTATTGGAAGTGTTGAAAGAGTAATTTTGACCATTATTTTGCTGCTGCCACGAATAATCGTTTGGGTTGTTGAAACTCGCCATTTTTGGTATTTTATCAGCTTCAAATTTCAAAATTAAACCAATTTATTTCACGTAAATAATTAAAAATCGTTGTCCTAAATGACCAATTCCATGTCACTACTTGTCAATGTCATTGTCATGTTACACTAACATGACAGATGACTTGTTCTTAGTGATGTAAAGAATCGACTATTTTTTTTATTATTGATGGGCTTGCGTTCTATCGAATCGAATGGACTAATTTCTATCTTGTATTTCCGATTAGATGACGTTATGATTTTGGAGCAACTACTTTTGCTACGCGCGTTGTAGAAACCGAGATAAAGGCTTATTACTCTATCCAATTTTTAGGAAATGTATTTAGGAGCAGCTAAGGTAGCCGCACACGTCCGCCGCCGCCATCGGCCACAACCACAAAACGACGCCACTGGCAGTCTGGCATGTTTCCTACAGTTTTCATACACTTTATATGGGTTCGCTGCACACGGTTGACGCCGCTGCTCACTTCTAGTGATCTGCACCGGCCACTAAACGCTGATAAAAAATGCCATTACACGCAAATCGCACTTTTAAACCTTCTTCGTAGAGTCCATTATGATACTGCGCTCATAGCCGCATGGGTAAAAAAAAGTAACAGCCACCGGCCAAAAGTGGCTGACGCGCGCTTCTGCTACCTTTGTGGCCGCTTCTAGCTTCTCGTGGCGTGTTTGTGGCTGTGGCATGTGGCCCGTGTGCGGCGACACTTAGGAAGCAAAGTTGTTAGCTAGTGATCACACTACACTAAATTGAATTCTAAATCGTACAGACGACGCATTCGTGAAGAAGGATCGTACTGAGATGCACGTTTCGAATTTTCGATCGATGGCGCCCTATTTATCAAAATAACTATAAGATTGGGCTTGCTCTAGCCGCAACGGAAGGAAAAATGGTCTAAGAATCTTTTATACAATCTGGATTGATTACGTCAACCTCAAAAACATACCCAAGAGTACGTTACAAAAGGGTATGTTATCTCTTTCTACTAGTGTGTCCATAGACTAGTTCGTACTACGAAACATTCTGTTCTAAAGAAATTCAAGATGTTATTAATATAAATATATATAGGCTTTAAGGGAATAATAACTATGTGCTAAGAGTAATAAAATAAAGTTTTTATTTTAGTTTTACATTTGCACTAAAACACAAATTATCTTTGCTAGAGAAAATTCACCAAATTGACCAAAGAATAAATATATAGGAATTGACTGACGCGCTCTTTCTGCTTCTCTGACCCAACATAAAATCAAACATTCGTCAATCTCTCAGACTGCTAGTACTCACCAAAGAGTATGTAAAGCTAACACTTGTACTCACAATACGATTACAACCTCTTCTGATTTAAATAAATCAACCGTGAAGTACCAATACCTCCTAAAAATATTTATTCGAGAAAATCGTAATTTACCGTTGTGTCCTTCGGCCTCATTCGGGGTCATATAAACAATATTTGAGTCCACTTCCGTTCACACATCCTCCGCGACACAACATCTTCCGTTTCCGTGTCAGATCTATGTGGGTATATGCTTCAATCGCCCACCATCATGACGTATTTCCGCTTTCGTTCACCAGGTGGCTGCAGCGCGCCAACTCGTTCATTGGCGTCATTGGCGTCCTGTTTTTCGGATGGTTCACATCTTTTAAAGTTAACGTTGTTAACGTTCGATACTTTACTAAATAAAATTCGGTATATGCTTAAAAATTTAAAGTATAATATAAAATAATTTTGAAAAGAGTTAATTTTTTACTACAATGGCAGATAGTGTACGTAACCGCAACGAATCCGATTCTTCATTGGATTCGTCAAGTTCAAGTTCCTCGGAGTCATCACAGTCGGAGTTGGAGACTGAACAGGTGGAAAAATCCCGTAAGAGGAAGAAAAGTAAGCGTAGCCGAGGACAAAGCAAGGTAATCAAAAAGCTTGCAAAACAGGTCAGTGATTTAAAAAGTTTATATTACTACCCTCAATATCCATATTATGAGAATCATGAATGCGATAACCCAATATATGGTGATACTTTTGAATCGGTGCAAGAACAACCAGTTCCGGAAGGGCACTTGAAACCAGGGTCAGATACTGCACAGTTTGCATAATTTGATTTTGATTTGGCAACGCAATTAAAGGAGCCAGCTGTTACGACTACTCCTTCAAATCAGTTGGAGTTATTAAATTCCATTCAATATTTCAATAATGATAATTGGAATAAGTTTAGATATATATGGAATCGCAAAAAGTTTATAATGCTCGTCCTGGATATATTGACCTTGAAGTAAACGATAAAATCCAGTCTTTAAAAAAAGTTTGTCATTTACCGTCGGCAGATAGATTTCTAGGTGCTGTAACTCGCGCACTTGTAATGCAAAGCGATGCTATGCAGCAAGGTTTTAGGCAGATAGTTGACTGGGTCAAGGTTTCCGGCAACGTGGAACCAGATCAATTGGCATTAAAATTTAAAGAAGTTTTTTCTGGTGTTTATCATAAGATTTCCCGTGATTGTTTACAGTTGGTTTGCGGCCGTAGAGCCGATATAGTAGAACAAAGGCGCGAAGTGTTCAACAATTAAGGGAAAAATCATTTAAGCCATGTTTGAAGAAGATACCGTCATCTAGTGAATTTTTGTTTGATAAAGTAGGTGTACTGATGCATCTAAATCAGGCTCGAGGTGTATTTCTGATAGTCGCACCGAGGTGGTCTCGAGCATTCTGGAGAGCAGATTTGAAGACAAGAGCGATAGCGCCTTCATTCACGATCCACAGGTTATCGAAGGTACTCGTAAACACGAGGACCGGGCAACCACAACCACGGGCGAATAGCTGTATCTAGAAGTACGGAAATGTGGGGGTGGTCTGAATCTTTAGGAGACTGGTCTGAAGAACAAATGTGTTTACTCAAAGAAGATTGGAGATCGTCTACTTTGAATAGATAGTATAGACCAGCATGACAGAGATGGTTGAATTGGTGTTCCAGGTTAAGCGTAAATTTTTCAGATCTTACAGGTAGTGAATTGGCTCGATATTTGGCAGATTTACATTTAAAAGAAAAATTGTCTTTTCGTACTATTCTTATAAATCTGTTGTCTACTTTATGCAATACCTAATAAAAGCGAGGCCCGTTTAAGTTTAAATATTTTGGTAAAACAAATGATTAAAGCTATAGCATTGCGTCAGCCTAAGAAGTGTCCACCCCCGGTCTGGGACCCTCGATCGTTGATAGGTTGGTTGGGCAGTAGGTCTCTTCAAAGTCAAGGTCTATTCGAAATTTCAAGGGTTTGTGCAGTGCTACTGTTGTTGTGTTCAGGGCGAAGGATACACGACTTAACATTACTTAGCGTTTCCCCAGACAGATGTATAGTAAGCGAGAATAACATAGTTTTGGCCGCATTTTGGTTCGAAGACGGATTCCGAAACACATGTACAGTCATGTTGGAAGTTGTTAGGTAATCTTGAAAGTGTGGCGCTTGATCCAGTGTTCTGGCTTAAAAAACTCATAGACACTAGGAAACAGCATCGGTTACTCTGTTCTAGTGATAGATTATTTATTACAGCATATGGAAAAGCTAAACCAGCTACTAGAACTATTTTGGCAGGTTGGGTTAAATTGAATTGAAGCTACTCCAGGTAGTTTCCGTTCAGCAGTAGCTTCACGAAGCTGGTTGGATAATGAGCCTCTTGATGAGATAATGGCACGAGCTAATTGGAAATCCGGTAATACTTTTAAAAAACATTATAGGAGAGAAGTGATCCCACCACAAGGTAGCTCCTTGATTCATCTTTTTCAGCCAATTAATTAATTACTTAAGATTAATTAAAATAGATATAAAATATGATGATTATGGTAAGTTAATTCAAATACAATTACACTACCTACATACAATTACAATAATTGAGGATATTCTAAGTGGTATGTATGAATGTTTTTGTGTATTTTGTAATTAAGGGTTAAGATTGTAATTATTATTTTGCTTTAAAATATAAGTTTCATAATCTATTTGATGTTTTTCTACTTATTCCATAATGGTTTAGTGATCTAATTTAACTTTTATCCTTTGAACACATTGGCGTCCCGTTCACCAGGCGATAACAAACAATGCCTCAAATATTGTTTATATGACCCCGAATGAGGCCGAAGGACACAATAGCAGCGTTTTACCTTCAAATAAAACGCATGTTGTGTCCGGAGACTCATTCGGGGTCATACTTTTAAAGACTGCCTGGTTTCATTACTTCTTAAGTTGTAGGATTTTGAGGCCACAATGAACGAGTTGGCGCGCTGCAGCCGCCTGGTGAACGGAAGCGGAAATACGTCTGGTGGGAGATTGAAGCATATACCCACATAGATGTGACACGGAAACGGAAGATGCTAGACTCAAATATTGTTTAGATGACCCCAAATGAGTCTCGGGACACAACATGCGTTTTATTTGAAGGTAAAACTCTGCTACTATGACTTGTGTGTGAAGTTTTTCATAGTGCATTTTTTAGTAAAATCTCCGAAGTGAATTTTTGTTACTACTGCATTAAATTAAAATGTGGAAATACCTCCTAACTAAACTATCGTGTCTATTTCACGATTACCTCCTAAACATAGGATACTAATAACAATTAATTTAGTAAATTTACGGTTACCCTAGTTAAAATAGAGCTAAGAAAGGGACACACCACCTCTGTCTATCTTACTCGGTATATTTTTTTCCCTTTTGCTTGTCAATGAAACATGTACTTAATCGCAATAGAAATAAAGTAAACTTTGGAGGTTGTAATATTGCTTCGTAATCAATTCAGTTTATCCGTAGGGTATATAAAATCCTTGCAATGGACTTAAAAAAAGGATATATCTTTTTACAAAAAAAAAAACCGACGTCACTAAAAGGATCAAAATAACTTTAATTTCGGAAGTCGGTGTTTCTCGGTATTTTTTGTTTCTGATTAAACACCGACGAAATTAAAGTCATTTTGATCCTTTTAGTATTGTTTTTTTTTGTGATGTCTGTTATTTTATTTTTGTAAAAAGTTTTTAATTTACACTTTTTTGTTGCGATACACTTATAAACAGAGTGCCTATTTCTCATGACGATTCCAATTAACCCAAACACTGCTAGGTTACATTGTTTTATTATATAGTTCCTGGGTCTACCTTCCACCTTCAGGCTCCATCATCAGATCAGTTCGATAGTACCTTATAGCCAAAGCACATCTCATGACAATTCTAATAAGCCCAAACACGGCTAGGTTACATTGATTAATTACGGAGTTCCAGTGACTACCTTCCAGCTCCATCATCATCATCAGATTACTTCGATGATACCATTTTCAACGTAACTATTCAGAACCATTCATTTATTTGCATTGTCACAGTCGCTTAACTATCTTCATTGTGATATCTATGTGAGTATGAAGTTCCGTTGACCATTTCTGGTCTTCTTCATCAAATGTTACTTTTTGACTGTAATTTCTCGATGAAAATACCAAAATCACTATATGGTTGCTATAATATTTGAGGAGTTCCCTCGATTCCTCATGGATCTTATCATCAAAACTGGATTTTGAAAAAAATGGGAACAATCTGGAAGCATTCCCTTCCCGACGGAGTACTGAGGTAACAAACATAAAATAAATGATAAAAAAAATAACAACCGAATTGAATAACCTCCTCCTTTTTTTTTGAAGTCGGTTAAAAACAGAAAGTGTAGCTTTTGGCAGTAGCGTAGCTAGGCGTGGGCGAATTGGGCCCTCGCCCACGGCCTCGCACCCAAAGGGGTCTCGCGTGTGCGAAGGCCCTTTATCAGCGAGGGTTTTGTAAAATAAATAGGCTCGCGTTTGACCACTATTTTACCCGATGGTAAGTGACGATGTGGTCGAACACTGGGTTGCGCCAGTCGCCATCTAGTTTTCGAATTTATGAAAGAAAAAGGCCTCGCTGATGCGCCCTTTTTCTTTCATAAATTACGTCTAAATTATTCCACACTATGCCCCTGTCTTTTGGAGCCATAAAATGGTAATTAAGGTTTTAATAATACTTTTGTTTATATGGCATACTTTATTCCATTAAATATAGGTAGTTTTAGTCACTGGATCTATTAGTACGATGGAATGTTTTCGAGTTTGTTTGAATATTACAGATACATACTTATATTTAATAATACATACAACTTTTAGTAAGTAGTTAAAGGGTACAATAATATTACAGTCAATCAATACGTGAAGTTACATTGCACCTAAATTGTGTTTTATAATCACTAAAATTAAATACAAGTCCATTTAAGTTCACAGTAAAAAATGTATATGTAAAGAAATTTCTAAATAAAATGCTGTTTATTATATATTATTTTAATATACTAACTGTACCTATCTCAGTATACTGATTATATAATATGTAGATATATAAAGGTCTGTAGTTGAAATTGAGTCATACCACAGTGCATATAAAATTATAATGTAAAATTCACTACAGTGGAACGTTTCGTGTTTGGAAAGCTCGTACTTGGGCACACAGGGTTATTTAAATGTAATAAGACAATACTGGAATGCACCAAAGTAAAGCGAGGTGAATCATAATCTAGAAATCGATATGAATACCACCCGCTATAGAACCGATCTCACGAAGACATAAGTACCAGCCGTACCATGCATGAACTAAATATATTATAACCACTTCTTTGGTGCATTCACATACATTAATATTATAACTTTCGTTGGACAGAGCATGGTCGTAAAATAATATTTTCAGGTACTTATTTATCTCCTAGCAAACAAACTACAAAAAATACCCATTTTTGTAACTTGGAATTAAAAATAACTTCGTACTTGTCTCTTGTCTTCAGTTTGCCATGTTTTAACATGAACAAAAGACATTATAATACATTTTTTACAACAGGAAGTTATTAACAAAATTAACAACAAAACATAAAACAAAATGTTTTAATCTTATGTTACAAATTAAAATAATTTTCTGATGTAATGACCTACCTACAGGACAGGATGTTTTCTAACATTTACCAATTTCAATTATCAAAGTATATTGAAGTTTATAAAATTAATAATATAATCAAACTCATAGGGCAGTCTTAAGCTAAAATGCAGGCTCCATTAACTTGATAACCTTGTTCTTAAACAGACGTGATAATAAGGTGTCGTCGAAATGTAATTTCATTTACAAATGATTATTGCTCAAAAAAATAGAGAAAATACATCGAATTATATTCTAGAGATAAACAAGCACGTTCATGGAAAATATTTGTTAAAATACTGACAAGTTAAAACAAAAGTTCGCTGCGGCGCTACATTGGCATTATGCCGTTTAACAGAACTATTAAAACATACAGCGTTAAGATAGCTTTTAGAGGATACTTTTTTCGCGACCAAAATGTCTTAAGCGCTATGAATTTCGCGGCACTTACGCGTTTCGTTCAACATAGTGTAATGTTCAAGGTGTATGGATTACACTACACCTGAGTCGATTGAAGTGAGTGTTCGGCACGCGTAATCTAGTGCGTAGTTCACACATATATATTGATGAGAAAATAACAGTTGTTTGTATAATAAGAACTTACCTTTCGTACAAGAAGATTATAATTATAAAAGCAAAGAAAAGTCAACAGTGTGTGTAGATTTAAAAATACAACTTGTGTCTTACTAGGAATTGAATTTAAAAAAAAGGTAATTCATTCTTTTCTCAAAAATCGACATCTTTTTATCACCCTGTTTACATGCTTACTCATGTAAAACGAGAATTTCTCTATGACATCCATGACCAACATTAAGTCAATCCGTTTTCAATAAAAAAGAGTTCATAATAAAGTTAGTTATAAATTACTTAAAATTAAAAAAAAAATATGTACAATCTACATTTTGTACATGCAATATATAATACACGCATACATTTTCATCAGCATAATATCAAAGTGTATAAAATAATCACACTCATGAACACACTAATAAATGGAGATTTCGTAACAAATTATTCCGGTCTTCAGAATAACATAATGTCTATCAATGCTCATATAAAAATCTTATGGAAATAAAAACAAAAATCCAAATTTTTATAACATACATATTATATCACAGATACCTAAGGAAGATATTACTTATTATATCTAACGTTGAGGTGCTGTAAACAGTCCCTAAAATATTTTAATAAATAATTAAAAAGCACTCAATCTCAAATTCCTATGTGAATACTGTTAATAAAATATTCATGTTAAAATAGCTCATTTTCATGTGTTTCATTGTTCATAAACAAAGTCAAATATAATATTCTTCTGTTACACATTTACACTTGAAAGTAATCACTGACGGTGGCGTCGCCTCCGTTATTAATACTGCTTTTCGCCTCGCTTCTGTTTGGTACATTGATTTTCTCATAACCCGCTGCCGAGTCTGACCTCTCCACGCTTGAGCTACCTGATGCCTCGTTGTTAACCTTCTCATAAGGCGGCTCTTTCTTTGATAGTTCAAAATATTTAATGCTTTCGTAATTCGGGTCCTTCTTGGAGCGTATCGTCGAAATATCGTCGTAATCATTCTTTGAATTCTTCGATCGAACCGACTCATATTTGGGATCTTTACATCTTAACGACTCGTAATTTGGATCTTGTGTACTTACACTTTCATAGTTAGGGTCTTTGGGGCGAACTGATTCATAATTGGGATCTGATTCGCTTCCTGTATTGTAAAGGGGGTCATGCGGCATTGACTCGTAATTTGGTTCTAAGGTGGGTTCTTCGTTGTTGTTCGCAGGCCAATTGTTGTACTTGCCCGGCTTTTTGTTGACTGTGGAGTATGTTGGTTGTACTTTGTAGTTCGGCGCGATTGTGGCGTAAGGCGGTGTGGGTGGCTGGTTCCTCAAAACTTCATAATTCGGATCGGAGTCTGAAGCATTGTTATCAGTCTTAGATATATGCTCATACCCAGCGTCGCTACTAACAATGCTGTTGGGGCCACTATCAACCACCAGATGATTTAGTTTCAACAAGTTGTTGTTTGAAAAATTTGAGTTTGGTCCTGCTTTATTTATATCTTTGACAGTTTCGTATCCCGGATCTTGGTTTTGAGATGACTTCCGCTCTTTATGAGCAATTGTTTCATAACCGTGATTCATAGATTTTTTACGGTCAATAGTCTCATACCCTGGATCATCACTGCGATATTTGGAGGTGTGTGGCTCCCCGTCGGCTCCTGTAAACTCTTTAGACCGTCTCATAGGCTCTTCCGTTCTTGCTTTAGGTTTTTTGCTTACTTTAGCATACATTTCCTCAAGATTTCGTGAAGGACTCTCATGAACACGGTGATCTGAGGTCAAGCTAGTGTTGGCATCGGCTGATGAATAGTCACTGTACCCGGGCCCGTCGATAGAATTGTACAGGTTGTCAGTTTGACTATCACGTTGATCGATATCAATGTCTCTGGCTACAAGTGGTCTGATTAGATCTCCAGAACTAAACCGATGTTTCTCGATGGGGTAATTGCAACCATAGAAGTCTGACGAGTTGACGCAACTGTTGTTTCGTTGGTGTTTCTCGTTGAGACTCCGACGTTTGTCGTGGTTGAAATGAAGATCTCCTGAAAATTAAGTTAACATAAAATACTTCTGAAATCTCGATAACACTGAGCGTATTTCAAAATAATGTCTTTGATAAATAAATTAAGTACCTGTACTTGACATCCGCTGGTGTCGTTGCGCGAGCGCTTGTTCTATTGCAGGCTGTCGTGGCGGCGCGTGGGAGTTCGCATGCGCCGAGGGATGCGCCGTGGGATGTGACGTGACATGCGCCATATTGTGCGATGAAGAATGCGCTGACGCATGCACCGTCACGTGTGACGTGACGTGCGACGTCGCGTGGGAGCTGACGTGAGTGTTGCCGTGGGAGCTCGCGTGAGTGTTGCCGTGGGAGCTCGCGTGAGTGTTGCCGTGGGAGCTCGCGTGAGTGTTGCCGTGGGAGCTCGCGTGAGTGTTGCCGTGGGAGCTCGCGTGAGTGTTGCCGTGGGAGCTCGCGTGAGTGTTGCCGTGGGAGCTCGCGTGAGACGCCGCGTGGGCTGTCGCGTGAGGAGGTGGTGGTAGCGGTGAGTTGGCTTGTCGCTTCTCTGGCTTCGGAGAGCCGAGCGCGCCCGTTGAGTTCGAACATGATGAGGACGATGCTGGTGGACGGTTTTATTTGATATTAGTTGGAAAATTAAGGTCTTGTGTATAGGATACCAAAAACAGCCTCATAATCACAATCTCTTTAATTTTAACGAATCAGCTATATTTATTTAGATATATACGCTGTCACGCAAGTAAATTTTTCACATTTTTATTCATTTCACAATTATATTATTTTATTGGTATTATAAAAATAAAGAGAGTTGCAAGGTTGCAATTGTGAGTGCTCTAGTACAATGTTTTTACCTCTTCCCCTTTTAGGAACAGATTGTTAACAAGTTATAAGATTTAAATTAATCAGCGAAAATATACAAATTGGAATGAATGTTTTTTTTTTTAATTTTGCTCCACAATAGTAGGTACTTGTATCGTGGGTGCATTCTCAAACATGTAAACTCATATACATAAGACACTCAGACCCGAAACAACTATCTGCAGACGTTCCTTGCGGGAATCGAACCGACGACACGTAGCGCAGCAGCCAACCGCTCAATCACTGTGCTAACCGTGCCGTATTGTTTTTTTTAAACTTAGTTTTTAATTTGAATTGAATTCTAAGATCGCAGGATAAATAGGAAAGCTACGCGAAAACCTTTGCTTAACCGTGGGACAGAATAGATTGAAAAAAGTTATTTAAAATGCACCTCGAGGGCGTTGACCCCCAGACTCGCATTCTAATGTTTCAGGGTATTGTTTTTCTTTTAATGCCATTAGATACCTATCGTTTGATGAATACCAATCACGTCTGTGGAAGTTCACCAATTATTAAAAAAAAAACCTGTATTTCAGTCTGGACTCAGTAATGATTTGAATGCCAAGTTTATAAATTTCATAATGTTAGGTACTTTTAAACATGGACAACAGGAAAATATGTTTTAATTTGCCTTCAAAAAGTACATTCTATTTTATGAATTATTTGAGTGATAAAAAATTGAATTATGTGACTATACCTTGTCTAGAGTGAGTAGCATTGGACGTTGATGCGCCGACATCTGGTGGAGCACTCCTTCTAAACAAATTACAAAAACAAAAATTAACAATCAACATTTTCGTAAAAGCCATTGTAAATAAGATAATCTACAGCACACAAGCGTCCTTGTGGACATCACCAAGCTACTGAATACACAAATATAATCTGTGTACGACGCTATTCGAATATTTGTGGTTATCAAAATGACGTCAGCACTAACATCATGCCAGATTTATATTATGTAGAAATGGAAATCTTTCTTTTTTTAATTCAATTTATGTTAATTTTCGTGTGTATTATTCACTTGCTTATTAATTTTGAGTTTACCCGACTAGTTTCGTATTAATAAAGATTACTAATGTCAAAATAATTGTATTTTAGCGTTGTTTTCATATTGATTAGTTTACGCTAAATTTCATCATTAACTCACGTGCTCCTTATGCATGGCATATGCATAGGCTGTTCAAATCAAACAAGATTACACAACATACAACACGCTGTGCCTATTCATATTACATTAAAATACAAGCTTTTGCCTGCGGCTTTGCCCAGGTACTTAAAATATTCCCTATGTCACTCAAAAAACAGCGTTCTATCGGTTAAAAAAATTTGCAATCGGACCAGTGCTTTCAGAGATAGCCTGCTTTTTTTTTTAAAAAAAAAAAACAAACTTTATCTCTTTATAATATTAGTGTAGAAGAGTAGATCAGGAACTCTAATGCAAAGTATCAAGCTTCTAGACGCAGTCGGGCTGTGCGTTGTCTGTAGAGAATAAATGAACTTACGAAATTTTGAAGTAGTTATGTTTACCTAGAAGCATGTGTGGGGTCTGAATGCAGCAGGTCCGGCGTGGGGTCGCGGCGACGCGGCTCGGTGGCGATCTGTGCGTATGTGTCGGAGCCTTCGCCCACGCTTGCTTCTTCGATCGCTGCGTACATCTCATCTGCATACGAAATAATTTGATTACATCTATTGAAGAGATATCGTGACAGAACCGGTGTAGATGAGCTGGATTTCTTCGAAAAATACTGGTACTAAATGATGATGAATTGAGCTTAGTCAAGCTTTTGCTAAAGTTCAGCACATTAATAGGGTGAATTTTCTTAAGCCGGGTCCAGACATGTGTAACGTGTAATGTAAGATTACGTGTAATTTAGCGTCAACAGTGTGGACGGCACACGAACGCAAAGCGAATTGTGTACGTGAAACTATTTCAAAGCTATTTCTACTCAGCTGCTACGAACATGCCGAATAGGAAGGTCGTGATGGCTGGTGCGGCTTTTATTTTCATGTATTTACTAACTGAAGACCGGAAACGTCGGAAGCGTCAATGGTAGAAAACTAAATTGTATAAAAGAAGATCTTCTTTACTTGTGGATCTAAAATCTCAGCATATGAGTTCAAGTGATTGTTCGTCACTCCACATCATGAACGTACACACGACACTACCGTCACAAATGCCGTCCAAACGAGCACTACAAGCGCCTTTGTGTTCGCGCTAAAAACCAATAGCCTATGGATCAACCCCGAGCGCCGCGCAAGCGTTACATGTAAGGCTCGTAGTGCCGTCCATACGTAGAATTCGTGTTACATTACACGGTGGATTACATTACACGTTACACTCGTCTGGACCCGGCTTTAGTGAAAAAATTCAACCTATACCTACAATTGTATTTTTTTTAATAAGGTAAAAATACAAAATAACCGACTCACGGTTTCTAATAATTTACGCTTTTGTCAAATATAAAAATACAGGTTGTTCTGCGGGTTTTGACGAGAATTTTTTGAGTGAAGTTCAGTGGCAGTTTTAATTATTCGCAAATTGATTCCTAGTGGATATTATAAATTTATTAACGCCGTGTTCTCTTGGGGGCGATCGGCGGCGGCGATCTCTCGCGCCGGGCCTTGGTACAGGCCATGGTCAGGAGCGAGGAGGAGTGGCAGGCGGCCTTCTGCGAAGCAGTAATGCTAGCAAAGGAGGCGCTCAATCGCGTGAGGCAACGGTCTTCACGCCCCAACCACCGCCGGGATTCTGATCCCGATTTTCGGCCACCGTAGGCACGAGCTTGGGTGGGCAATAGGTAGCTCGCCGTCCGACCGTCCGGTAACCGACCGGACCGAGCCCAAGTCGTCAACGGCGCATACTGTTTCACGCGCGCTTCAAGGAGATGTCAGCAACTATAGGGACCCATCAGGGTCAAAGCCTACTGGGGCCAAGGGTCTGATTCTGAAAGGAAGACTCGGCACTAGTACGAAAGGCAACGAAGGAACAGGAGTGGGTTTTTAGTCAGTAAAAGTCTGACACTATCTCCCGCTCGGCCCAAGAGCGAGGGTTGTCATAAGATGATTTTCCCACCGAAAAAAAAAAGTGGGTATTGTCATTGAAGTCAGTATGTCTTTGCAGCTACAGGAATCGCTCGAGTCATACTTTGGAAATTAATTTCTAGAGCTGAAAAAAACCATGCAAGGACTAGAAGCGTCCGTTGAGTTTACTAGCAAGGACTACGATGTAATGAAGATAGAACTGGACCAAAACAAGAACATCATAGCCATAAGTCTGAAAACCTGCATTTCAGACTTATTTGTAAGACTTAATATTGTAGAGCAACATTCTCGTCAGGAAAAACTGGAAATAAATGGAATAAGTACCTGAAAATCAAGCCGAAAATCTGTTGAATATGGCAGTTCAATTGGGGAAAACTATCTCATGTAATATTGATGCTGTCGACGTGTCTGTAACTCGCGTAAAAAAACTCGACTTAAAGAGTAAGTTAAAGAGTAACCGCCCGCGTTCAGTTATCGAGAAATTGAAAAACACAAGGAAACGTGATGAAGTCTTAGCATCAGTGACCAAATTTAACTGTGCTAAAGTTTCCGACAAACTTCAGGTCATGATATGGTGGTGCTAAGCAGCCTGTCTTTGTTTCTGAGCATCTTTCGCCCCTCAATAAAGCTATACATGCACAGGCTAGAAAAATGGCGCGTGAGAAAGGCTATAAATATGTTTGGGTTCGTGATGGCCGTGTATTAGTCCGTAAAGATGATGAAGCAAGACCTATGCAGATAAAGAGCCTACACGCTGCTACTTTAATCTAAACAAAAACCCAAGAATGAATAATTAAAATTCACTGTATACTACCAGAATATGCGAGGAATGCGAACGAATTTGGACGACATCAATGCTGTGGTTTACGTCAATAATTATAACATGATTGTGGCGACAGAGACATGGCTCAATGATAATATTAATGATGAAGAGATATTTGACACCCGTTATAATGTATACAGGAGGCGTACTCTAAAACTTTAGTAAAAATTCTTAACGAAAAAGAAAACCTAAGACAACGAAGAAAAATTTAAGAAATATGGCAACCCACGGGACGATATTGAGTACAGACTGCTCGACGATGATAGGGCACGATCAATGATTAAGAACTATTGTAGGAAATATTGGACATATTTCTCTGTTGAGCATAATATCCAGACAAATCCCAAAGCGCTCTGGTCTTTCGTCAAGACTAAAACTGCTAATTCTAGCTCTTTACCTTCCGAAATGAAATTAAACGGTTTGGTCGCTACAACGAGAGACGATATATGCCAGCTTTTTGCTACTCAATTCTCGTCTACCTTTTCTGGTACTAGTGGGATAAATAGAACACCAACCAACTCTCAAATATTCCCTCAATTTGTGCTCAATAAAATCACCTTTACTGAGAAGGAAGTTCTGAAATCGCTCAACAGAATCGATATTAACAAAGGTGCTGGTCCGGACGGGTTGCCACCTTTCTTTATTAAAAAATGTGCTCGCAATCTGGCAATCAATTAATTATTATTATAAATATAATATATTAATTAGATTTATAGATGATATTCAATAAATCTCTTGAAACCTCAAAATTTCCAACAGAATGGAAAAAGGCTAAAGTTCTGCCAATTTTTAGAGAAAAAGCTGATTGCGCAGACGTCAATAATTACAGACCAATCTCTATCTTGTCAATTTTTTCAAAACTTTTCGAGTCAAAGGTCTGCCCTATATTAACCTCCCATGTCAAATCGCTGCTCTCCCTTCAACAGCATGCTTTCTGCAGCAACAAATCCACTGTTACCAATTTGGTTACATATCTTGATGAGATCTGTATGAAAATTGACTTTGGTCAACAAATACTCTGTATACCGACTTCAGCAGTGCTTTCGATAAGGTCGACCACAAAATCTTGCTGCTGAAACTACAACATTTTGGTATACACGTGTACACATTATAAATATTAATAAAGGTTGTTCTATGGGATAAGCCACGGTATTTGGAATGTACAAGAAAGTTGAAACTATCTGGACTGCGGGAACGTTCGAAAGAGTTACCGTGGCCGTCGCAAAGAGCAACTGAAAAACACAGGTGACGTTTAGTCAGTAATAGTCTGACACTCCCTCTCGCTCCACACAGAGCGGGAGTAGTGATCATTTCCAACGTAAAAAAAAATTGGGCAAGTGCGAGTACTCGCGCACTGACGGTTCCGTACAAACTTACCTTTGAAAACAGTTCAATTCCCGAATCGAGTTACAAAGATTTTCCCGAACAGCAATTTTTTTTTTGTGGTTTAACTACAAATTTAGTTTTCAGATTTTTTCCTATACTTGTGCTATGAGACCTTGCTTCATGCCAAATTTCAGGATTCTAGTTCAATGGGAAGTACCCAATGAAGTTTGATTCCCTTGAATGTCGAAATACACGTTTTTAGTCGGCCGTATCTTTGTTTTTCGTTAACTCAGAAGTTTAATTTTTCACAGCTTCAAGGGACCGCTGACCTTAGTATATGGTTTTAATTTCAACTCAATACCTCCACGCATTTCAGAGATAAAGGGTCTTGACAGAAAGACTGATAGACAGACAGACTGGCAGACAACAAAGTGATCCTATAAGGGTTCCGTTTTTTCCTTTTGAGGTACGGAACCCTAACTATTATCATCAATATTTTATTTATAAAATAGTATGTAAGAAAATGTTGGTAACAGGTTTGACCTTTAGGGAAAATTAAAATGAATATTTTTATGGCTCCTACTTTCCTATTACAGTTTGATGTTTGGTTTAAATAATATTACATTTATTAGTTATGGTGGCAGTTAATGTTGTACCTTCTGTCATGATAAGGATCATAATAAGGTAATTATTGATGTTTTAAGTCTGACAGTTACATCAAGATAGTTGTATAATAGGCGCCAATAGTAATCGGTATCAGTGCTAGATAGATCGATTACATGGCAATAGTATCTACATACATGTTTTAACACACTTAAGATAATAGAAAAATGTTGGTAACTTTTATTTTATTTTGATTGAACATCTAAGGACACCGAGGAAAAACTCAAAGATATTGTTTGAAAATTTATAACCGGAGACGAGTATTATATAGAGGAACCCATTAAAATGCAGATTAGCGTTAACTCAAAGGTGGCTTATATTTTCTATTAAAACATTAAAATATAGGTGATTAGATTACGTACCACAAGATAAGCACGTGTACACTATTTTTTTGAAAATATGTGATGAATAATATGCGAATGTAAGAATTGAAACACGTTCATTTACATAAATGGGTTACCTATTTACGAAGTGGATTGGAACAGGTATTTCATCGCGCATGTGCGTAGAATAGAGAAATAGTAGTCTTCTAGCAGATTTATTTCATTCATATAGTGTTATTATTATAGTCACACACAAAAAAGGGGAACAAGCGTATGGACCGAAACGATTTTCATTGTTAAAACTCAAGTTTTGGGAACAAACTTGTAAATAAAAAAAAAACTCAGTGAGCGTCGTACTGTGCTGCGTCTTGACAACAGCGCTATTATTACTAACGATTCAAAAACGCTAGATCAAATCACTACGTCTAGAACGGCCGAAATATCTTGACCGCTCCGAACTTCGAACAATTGCTTGCGCAGTAATTCTTTTTAAGAATAATAATATGGTGAATACGTATTGCGTATTTTTCCGAGTATGTGTAAGGCCCCTCGATCACGCGCTACAGAAGCGATGCCAACACGCTACTAATGCGCTACATCATCCGACTGTATCGATGCAAACGCGCGACCGTGTCGGACGACATTGGAGAGAGAACGGAGGGCGGGTGGCGCGTGAGTGAGAGACTTTCCACATACAAAAACTTCATATTTGTGCCGTTAATGAATCGCGTTTGTATCGTGACTGTGAATCATGGTGTATCGCAGCGAACGCGCGACAGCATCGCTACTGCATTGCTACAAAAAGTCGCCGTGGGCGAGGGGCCTAATAGTTCGAATTCAGAACGCCAACTTCAGACTGGCCAACATAGCATAGCATAGTCGGCCTTATAATAATGTTCCCACTGTTGGGACTCAGGCCTCTTCTCTATGAGAGGGAATGGGCCGTAATCCACCACGCGGGGCCAGTGCGGGTTGGTAGATGTCACATATCTACGAATTTGGTTCTAGGACATGCCGGTTTCCTCACGATGTTTTCCTTCACCGTTTTGCGAGCAGTGGTGATGAAATAAATTACACAAAGTAATACGCCTGGCTGGGTTTGAACCCGCAACCAACAACTCGTAAGTCGGGGCCGTTACCAGTCAGCCACCACTGCTCAACTGCTCAACTGGCCAACATACTTTGACCGTACTGCATAAAATTTAACAGAGCTATTACTAGAAAATCCTCCCCGTTAATCTGTTCCGCAATCTCTATTGAGATTGCGGAACAGATTAACAAAAAAAAAAAGAATACAATTTATTCGACGCAGGCAATACAACGGCAACCACACAATATAATAAAAAAGAGAGTACAGAAATACAATAAAGTTGCGTTGAGCAAACTCAGAAATTGTTGGGCTTCAGACACCCAGCGCTGGTTTTCAGCTGGCACCATACAGTGACAAACAGATGATGGTAAATAAAATAAATACCCATACTTAGTACTTATTTGAGGTGAATCATCAAAAAAACTTCTCCCGCTCTGGGTGGAACGAGATCCAGTGTTAGACTTTTACTGATTAAAACCTACCTACGAACATGCTTAAGCTAAAGTACAGAATGAGGAGCCCTAATTTTACTAGTCTATATTGTCTCACTACAGGAAAAAGCCCCTCTTTTTCCAAACAATTCTGGTTTCCGCTAATGCTATCCTTAGACGTACTTGTACTGTAATACCGCACTTCTTTTTACCGACTAAAACTCAATTGTGTTCCTTCAATTGCTCTTTGTGTTCCAGTACCGCAATAACTTTCGAACAATCTCGGAGCCTTTTCGTTACAACCTCTAAATAGTTCCTGGTCAACTTACCGGAGTCATCGGATACGGTGGCATAGTGTGGTTGTGATGGCGGCTTGCTACTCTGAGCGCGGATGTTACTCAGCGGTTCGCGCACCGATATACTCGTGTATCCCTCTGTAAATAAACGATCATTTAATTAATTATGAGCCATGGCCGGATCTACCTAATGACTAAATGGGCAGCAGCCCAGGTCCCCCAGGCCTCATTGAAAACAATCTACAAAACGGCTAAATCTATTCGACAAAACTTTTAAGAACAATTGGAGTAACTCTGTTTAATTTAGGAAGCAGTCTAATATTATGGCAGGTCACTACCCAACTATACTCGAACACCAACATTCAGTGCTTGTAAACCATTGTTTTCAAGAACTCAAAGTTGGTGTTCAAGTTTGGCCTGTGTTCAAAGTATATTTAAAGACTTTCAAATTAGCTATAGTAACTCATAACCAGTTGAAGGTTTCTCGTTCCATTAGGACGACATTTCTGGGGTGATCGATCATTGACGAAAAGGTACACACCAGGAAATATATAAAACTGATTTTTGAGAAAATGCCAATAGGTTTGATTACTTTGGTTGGCCCCAAGTAGTGTTAGCCCAGAGCTCAACAATTTCACGATCCACCCCTGTAACTTGTATCTTTCCCATTTTATCACACTCGAGTGAACATTCTTTCGAGTGAGTGTTGAGAGTAATTCCACCTTACTGTTTTTAACTGTAGTTTTTTACTATTTTACAGAGGCCAGAAAGCCAAGCACATAATAATTAATCTTAATAACTTTGTATACGATTTTAATACACTAATCGTGACGCTGTTTTGCCTTTGTAAAACGACAATGTATTAGAAAGATAACATTGTTGGAATAAGTTATAAGGGTCAATAACTGATAGATTGTCGTTGTAGTGATAATAGTGAGTCGACTGTAGATATAAAGCGATATATTATGACTCCTTAAATGTTGCGTTACTAAACCGTTTCTCATATTGGTTGTATAAAAACAGGATGATTACAATCTGTTTTTCTATAAAGTATAGTACTGTTGTGTGTGATTACACATAATTAGTTTATAAAATAATTGTGTGTTATCACACTAATATTATAAAGACGAAATTTTTTAAGTGTGTTTGTATTTTTGTTACTTCTTCACGTTCGTGCAGCTGAACTGATTTTGATGTAAGGCGCATAAACAGACCATAAAATCCTGTAATATGCTAGAGAATAACCCATCCAACGGACTTGGCCCCATAGTAAACAAAGAACAGTGAAACGTATTCTTGATGATTTTTTTTTGTTTGTCTGGTTTTTTTATTAAACTCAAAAATAAATTTTTGGGTTTAATATGTGAATAATGGACGCTGCATGATCTCACCTAGTGATGCAACGGAAGTGTCTTAACGGAAAAGGAAACAGATGTCAAAAGTAAATCTGCGGATGCGGAAACGGAAGCGTTAATACTATGAAGAAAAAGCACAATTTTATTTTTTTTAAACAACAGTAGGTTTAGGTCGTAATCACGTCAAGACGCTCGGTGATGTGCAAAATGAACTAAAAAATTACAATAATAAGAAAATTTGTTGCGACACGTTTGTGTACTGCCCCCCGTCCCCCCCGCGCCTCTTCCGATGTGTCCAGTCTTCTACGCGCTCCCCACCCCCGCGCTCCTAGCTGTATTCTTCTTGCTTAATTTTGCGGAATCAGAAGCGGAAACAGAAGTGAAAAGCTTGCGGAACTTCTGCAGAAGCGGATGCAGAGTTCTGTTGCAACACTAATCTCACCTCATGATAAGTACAAACCTTTTGTTTTTATTTTTAAATAGCATTTAATAAATAATACTTGATTTATTACTGAATAATTTAAACTTTTATATTTTTCTCTCGACAATTTGGAACCATTAGATATTTCAAACTCCGTTAATTTTTTAACCTCTTTCGAATTAACGAGAGTCGACTGTTAATAGATTCATACAGTCAAACATGAATCTCCTCCATTTTTTAAGTCAGTTAAAAAGTTAATAATAAGGTTCTTCGTGAATAATTAGACTTACTGATACGTCAACGCAATTAATATTATCAAATCAGATGCATTCTACGATTTCGCGGAAATGCTAACAAAAATTTCCTCATTAATTTAAATAGTAACAGTATACTGCTATAAAGCAAACTATAAGAAAATATGCTTTAATTCTAAAGGGTAAGGTGCATTTTTATGTGTAGAGTTTAAAAATTGCTTGGAAGATATTTTTGGCTTATCCGATTCAGAATCTAATCAGTGTTTAATGGAATTTGGTTGTAATTTCGAATCTACATGGACATCTACAGCCAACTTACGGAGGAAGACTAAATATGATCCATGACATTATTATCTTATAAAATTATAAATAGTATAATCGTGCCTACGCATTTCTTTGTAAAAAAATTCAACTAGTTTCAAATTTTCAATATAAGTAACTAAAAACACAAAAAAGGTCAAAATAACTTTAATTTCGGAAGTTGGTATTAAACGAAGAAACAAAACCAAAAACATTCTTCAAACCAGACTTTCGAAGTTAAAGTTATTTCCCCACTTTGTTCACTGTTTGCACTGTTTTTTGTTTTTAAAATGAAGTTGGTTTTTTAAAGAGTTTATAAATTTGAGGAATTCCCTCAATTCCTCATGGATCCCATAACCTCGGTTCTCCTGCGGATACCTTCCGGATTTTGATATAAATGGGATCAATCTGTTTTTTTAATGTAATGTTTATTTTAATTTTTTTGCCAAATCTGGAAGTATGTCCTATCGAGTAAAACAGTATGTATTTTCAAATCAGTTCATAAATGATAAAGTTCTAAAATAACAAACATTAAAAAATCCAACCGAATTGAGAACCTTCCCTTTTTATGAATTCGGTTAAAAATACGTTATATCTATTACAAACTTGTAACCTTTGACAAGTTTAGATCAGATGAATGCAAATACGTAATGGAAATTGTAATAGAACATTGCAATATTTATGATATCACCACTAAAATCGGATCAAGTAAGGCTGAGTTGCAGGAGGTTGAGGTTGCCTCCCTGTCCTTAACAGTTTTTTTCCCTAATATCCCACTATTTTCACACAACGCCATCTAGTCCCAAACTCAGCAGAGCTTGTGGTATGAGTACTAGACAACTGATAAACATACGTAATATATATTTCTAAACAGTTACACAATATAGATTAATAACATCCAGACACAGAACAAATGATCGTGCATCACACAAACATTTGTCTTTGGTGGGAATCAAACCCACGACCTCCGATATAGGAGTGAGGGCCACTAACCACTAGACCGATGCGTATGAAAGTAGAAAATAATGTTACTCAGTGAAAATGTAGCTTTCTAATGATACAAAAAAAAATCAAATCTTTCCTCTTTATAATATTAGTTTAGATGAAATATTCAAATAGTGTGGTCACAAAGCGTGGAAGTGTGATGATATGAGACTCAGTATAGTTTTCAGGATCCTGTACAATATTCACTGTCTCACTCGCACGTTCTGTGACCGCGATTGCTACGTGTCTTGGCGTGAATTCGTGGAGGACTTACTTGCTGAGTCAGTAGAATCCCCGCTGAAGTGTGTGGTGTTATCTGTGTTCGGTCGTGGCGATGGTGGCGTGATGTAAGGCAACTCCTGACTCGAAGGCAATTGCCCACTTATCGCAACCGAAGCCGATATTACCACCGATTCTGAAAATATTCCTTATTTTCAGAATTTGACTAAAATATGTAATCTATAGCTATTTATTCCACTAACGATAAGAATCAAGATTGGAATGCATGATTAGATCTTGTTTTTGATTGTCACAAACGATAATTTTCTTGATTCTTAGTATGAGCCTTAACAATTTTAATAATTGATATTGGTAGTTACTTTGGGCAACCAAGTATTTTACAAATTCAATTTTGTTTTTATCTACTATTTCTTAATGGTAAACGTGGAGTATATTATAAAAGAACTGAATATTTCATAGATAATTGTCCTCTCTATACTCCATCTGTTTAGGTAATTAACTAAATGTAAACAATCTTGACATGTCTTTATCTAAAAGTTGTCTAAAAATTATATCTAAAAATGTTTACAATTTGTTATTTACTTATACCGATGTTTGGTTAACTAAATTTAAATAATCTCTGTATGTCTTTTATACGATTTTTTTTTTTAAATAAAAAGACATATCAAGATTGTTTACGTTTAGTTAACTAACCAAACAAATGGACTACCATCACTATGACCAATTTCCACGGAGATCAGCCAAGTGCGCAGGAGAAATAGTGCGTAAGCGCAAGCTTAAGTGCAATTCTTGTTCCTTTATTTTCATAGTCATATTGAGAGTCAAATAGGATGGTAAACCGACGCAACCGGAGAGAGATCAGGCGCAAGATTAACGACTTTACGTGCTTCTCGAGGCATGGGGGTGTTCACCACCCACTTCCAAACTCCGGGCTACTACTGAGTCATTCCTAATGCAAAATCCCGATATCGTTTTTTTTCCCGACCCGGGAATCAAACCCAAGACAGCAGTTGCGCCTGCGACCACGAAAATTCAATAGTCGGTCATTTCCATTCCATACATACGAGTACTATACATACTAACCTGCAGGATTTTGTCCAACTTCTCTCTCATCAATTTGTATAATTTCTCGTTCAGATGCTTCATCAGTTACTTCAACAAGACTGCAACAATCAAATTACCACAATTAATTAATTTATTAGATAATCCATACTAATATTATGAATGTGTAACTAACTTTGTCTGTCTGTTACGCTTTCACAGTTAAAATACTGAACAGATTTTGATAAACTTAGGTACGACGAAGTAAGCTTGAACTATAAGAAAGGACTTTTTATCTGGATTTGACTTCACGTCCGCAATAACCGACACTCACGTGGAGGAAGCCGCTGGTAAAAGCTAGTTTCTTGCAAAAGCAACTAGTTTATATTCGGTTGCTAATTCAATTTAAAGCAAATCAAGGTAGCAGTCATTTAAGGTGAAAAAAAAAAAAAAACGGGTCAAGTGCGAGTTGGACTCGCGCACAGAGGGTTCCGTATAAACTCATATTATGTAAATAGTTCCATTTCTGAATGGAGTCTCCAAGATTTTTCCGAATCGCAAAAAAAATATTTTTTATGTAACAACAAATTTACTGTTTTCAGATTTATTCCTATATCTGTGCTATAAGACCTTGCTTTATGCCAAATTTCAGGACTCTGGGTCAACGGGAAGTACCTTATGAATTTTGATTCTCTTGAGTGTCGAAATACACGTTTTTTGCGACATAAACGGCCGTATCTTTTTTTTTTAGTAAACTTTAGAAGTTTTTTCACAGCTCCAAGGGACTGCAGACTTGAGTATATGGTTTTAATTTCAACTCAATACCTCCACGCATTCCCGAGATAAAGGGTCTTGACAGACAGACAGACGGACAACAAAGTGATCCTATAAGGGTTCCGACTTTTCCTTTTGAGGTACGGAACCCTAAAAATAAAACAATATTTATTATTTATTTCATAGATTTAAGTTTATATAAAAGTTCTTTTACTATTATTTTGTGTACAATAAAGTTTATTCTATTCTCATATTAGGACTCCAGTATTTTAGGTATCCTGGTGTCGCAAGGGCCGATACCTGCAAAGGTTCTGCTGGATTGTTCGAAAGAGTTGTCTGTGGCCCTCGTAAAGGGCAACTGAAGAAAAACTCTCACTCGCTCCACTGAGACCGGGAGACTTTATTTATACGCGGGAAATCATCAAATCAATTTTTTTGATAATTTCCCATGTAAAAAAAAAGACGTCGACAGACAAACAGACATAGAAGAAAATGTTGTTAAAATGAGTTCCAAATAAGAATAGGATCGATTTTTACGCCATGTTGTGAAGTCACATCGAACCAATTGGGTAGGGTGAGCAAAACAACAAATTTAAAAAAAAAAAAATATTTACGAATCGTGAAAAAGTTTAATCAGAATCCAGTTCTTCAATTTTGCTCATCTCTGCGTCACTGTGTGAAGTGACTTAAACAATATATTTAATTAATTTAGATTAAATAATAACGTTTTTACTTCACCTAGATTTAACTACTCGTAAGACTCAGTAATACAAAGAAAAAAAAAACCGTTATTTATACGCAAATAAGTTTTCATTGCAAGCCGTACTTTTCAATCAACATTTGACAGATCAAGGACTTCCTTATTCTAATTTGGAACACATAGTACCTATCGGTATACCGTACCACACGTACATAGTTGCTCACTCCAACAGTTTTTAACAGTTATTAGTACGTTGTAATGACAGTTTATGATAAAGAATACATTTTTAATCAATCAAATTATTAGTCATTATTTAAGCTATTAATGGCACTTTGAAATACCTTTTTTTAATGTGGGAAATCATCCAATGACTTCTCTCGCTCTGGGTGCAGGGGGAGGGCGTGTCAGACTTTTACTGAGTAAAACCTGCCCTCAGTTGCTTTTTGCGTTCTAAGACCGAAGAAGGGTTTCCTTTTTAGAAAATCTTCGTGGCCCTAAGCCTGCTGAGCCCCTAGGGCTGTCCACGACAATTATCCATTGCTCGTGGCTCTTGCAGTAGAATGTCAGACTTTAGCTGACTAAAACCCACCTGTGTTCCAGTGCCGCGGTAACTCTTTCGAACGCCCTAGTAGAGCCAATATTGTTCCAAAAAGTCACTGCGGCCTTGGAACGCAAAGGGCATGGAAGAAAGCAAAAGTAAGTAGTAGTAAGGCAAAGGTTTTAGGTGGTACAAGTCTGACACTCCCTTTCACTCCACCCAAATAGGAGAAATTATATTATGATTTCCCACCCCAAAACCAAAGAACTGCGGTATTGGCAGTTCAGGTGTTATACTCTTTATGCGGAGGTATTTAGGTTTAAGGTTCGCATTAGCGGAAACCAGAATTGTGTGGGAAAGGACTTTTTCTTTGTAGTGGGACAATATAGGCTAGTAAGATTAGATTAAAAGGTCATACTAACATATTATGGCTCTCATTCTGTACTTTAGCGTAGGCATGCTCGTAGGGGTAGTCCCGGCTCGTGGAAGCGGTCGCTACTGTCTTGTTACCTGCCGATAAACACCAGTGATTAGTCAAAACAAGTACTGATTACAATTTAATTATCGCCATTTCCGAGTAGCGGTACTTCTTTACGATACTACCGGATATCGGAGCTGATAATGTACTGATTTTATCTCTAATCTGATGAATGAACCATGCCGTACGGTAGCCGCAAAAAGCTACTGTTGAAACCTACGTACTGTTTTTACGTTTAATTTATCTATCATGCAATTGTGCGGGTGCTTTTATCAATTTAACAGCCTTGAGTAAAATACTTCTGCATGAAGTCATAATCCGTTAATTGAATGCTACTTTTAGTTATATTTTTCGTTAAAAATTGCCGCTTTATTTTACTACGATTAAAAAGGCGAAGGAAAAAACGAACCATTCTTTCCTGAAGGAAAATAACAAAGTCATAAAAGAATTTAAAAAAAAAGCAGTTTTGTTTGTATATTTAATTAATAGTTAATGATGTTACAGCAGTAGTTATATTACTTTATTAATGGGTCTACCATATAACACATTGTTTCTGTAACATAATTAATAGTTACATAACATGTATGCTCAGTATACCTACCTAAAAAATCTCGGCCCATAACATTAACCACGACAGGAAAATAAAATACCCAGAACATGCCTATTATAAACGCGAAAGTTTTTATATGTATGGTTCTATAGATGTTTGTTATTCTTTCTTGCAAAACTACTGAATGGATTTCGATGAAACTTGGTACATGTCCTGGAAAGGCAGATAGGATACTTTTTATTTTGGGAGTATGTTCCCTTGGGACGATTTTTTATTGACGCGGGCGAAGCCGCTGGCAGCAGCTAGTTTGGTATAATTCTATAATAAAAATGAGTTGCACCAACTAGTTTCAACGATAACCTAATAATAATAAAAACATTTAATTTGGAACTTGCCAAAGCAAACAAGCATTCCATAAGCAAGCTTCGGAGCTGCTTGCTTATGGTATGCCTCACCAATCTGTAAACGAAATACGGGTTGCACCAATTCGGCAACATGGTTACAATACAATGGCGTCACAAATGAAGAAAACATTAACCGCTCAAATTCGGGCGGTTAAGAGGTATAATGCGTTTCAAATAAGAATACGAAAATCAATGACCTCGATCTTTCAAATGTTGATTACAAGTACGGTATACGAAGAAAACTTATTTTAGTTTTTTCTAAGTGTAGTAAAAACTTTATTGTTTAAACTAAATTAGCTAACAAGCTTCACACAGTGACGCAGAGATAAGAAGAATTGAAGAACTGGATTCTAATTAAACTTTTTTCGTTCATGTTTCGTAAATAATTTTAAAAAAACTTGTTTTGCTCACCATACCCAAATTCTTCGTTATGACAGCTATGACGTCACAACATGGCGCAGAATTGATCCTATTCTTATTTGAAATGCATTGTAGTTTTTTTTTTGTGGTGGGACAATTATCCAAATACTTCTCTCGCTCTAGGGTGGAGCGAGAGAGCGTGTCAGACTTTTACTAAAACCCACCTGCAGAGTTTTGCTTTGTGTCAAATGAAATTTGACTAAAACTGTAACTTAGCTTCTTTGTGCAACCCACTCTCAGTTAAATATCGACGGGTGCAAACTAAATAAAATTATTTGCAATTTTGCGATTGTTTTTCTGATAATTAGTATTAATAAGTGAATAATAAGTAGTTATTTTGTAAAAAAAAATCTTCAAAAATATTGTTGAAGAAACAACTATCATTTCTGCAGTTTTGACACTTGAAAGACGATTTTCCATGACTTAGAATATGAATATTTAGTAAGTTGCAACTATTAGAAAATCGCAATATTGCAGATAACTTGGTTTACTTTGCACCTGTCGATATTTTAATAAATAATATCTAACCGTCCTTTGGCTTTGCCGTAGTCAGGTAAAAAATACTGTTATCTAGTCACGGTTACGTGGTACTAAGGAAAACTTGTGGTTCTATCTATGGCTGTTATATCATTTGAACAAAACTTCATTGTTTTCCTTGAATAACCAGTAGAACGCACATGGCAACACAATTTTTACAAAATATTGATTCTTTTGTAATTAATAATTTTAAATTATATAATAAGGTTATATTGTCTGTTTTCAACCGATTTAAAAATAGGTTTTCAATTAGGCTACTAAATATTTCTTTTTTTAATTTTATTTTTTGGTAGTAGGTGCGCGTTTAGTCCGCGTCAGACTTTTGATCACAATTTCAAGATTTTTTGCGAGGATCCAAATTTTTTTTCTAAAATTTAATTCGCCTAAATTACTCTTTATAACATTAGCTATCTATAAGTGAAAGTTTCGTCAAAATCGGTTCAGCCGTTTCGGAGATTAGCCGGAACAAATAGATACGCATTTTTGTTACAGGTATTGATTAAGCATTTAATAAAAAAAACATGTTATTTTGATTCTTCTATTGTTTGAAAGAGTATTTTTCTGAGGCGGTCCCGTTTACCAAAGATAAAGAATTTCGAAGGCAGACAATAGAATTAACCATAATATAATATAAAAATATATCATCAGGCCGTATGCTCTGAAGGCAAACACAAGATGTGACCTTTATATCACCTATTATATTTAAATGTCATGTATTGCGGTTTATCTATTCGGGTATAATTTTTTTGTTTATGGACTGATCTTGATTTTATTTATTGTGTTCCTTCCTGTAGATACCTTACCATAGAACTTGTTTACTAATTTTTAGTTTTAGTTGTATGGCAAACAACTGCACTAAACCGTCGTGCATTAAAAAAGAAAATTTGAAAAAAATTGAATTTTATTACAAATAATAAAAAGTAAAAAAAAAATCTAAAACCAGACAACAACAAAAAAAAACACGCTGAAAAAGTATGAAACAAGAACAGATCAAAAAGAAAAGCCGTATTCACACGTTATTATAGTGTTAACCTGTATAACGTGTTACTACGGCTTTTATTTTTTATAAACACAAGTAAAATTTGTCCAGGTGACAAATTTTATTTGGTGGTACCAACCCAGGCTGTACCAACCCGCACTGGGCCCGCGTGGTGGATTACGGCCCATTCCCTCTTCTAGAGAGGAGGCCTGAGTCACAGCAGTGGGAACATTAAAAGGCTGATTATGCTATTATGCTAACCCAGGCTGTATAAAAACCTACACCTTCTTAAATTGCTTTTGTATTGTTCAAAAAGCCGCTTTATTTATGTTGTGTTTGTGCCCTTTGGCTTATTGTTGAAAACTTTCCTCCCATCCCATCTATGATTAAATATTATTAAGCGGTAAAGTAGTGTTTTACTTCAATTATCTATTTATAATTTGTGTCAATAATAACGTAATGGTATGAGGTTAATAGAGGACTGCAGTGCTTATATTAAGTCTACTGCGCCACTCCTAATCACGTCTGCATTAGTGAATAAATTATTTAGCTCGCACTAGGTACTCGTTTTAGAACTTGCAATTATTTCCGTTTCGACTACACATCTATTTGTTCCTTTCGGTGATCCTGATAGACAACGGTATATTAAGTTTGTTATGTCTTTCCATATGACCGTGTATTGTGATCTTACGATACTAGGTACCTACTAGTAATTGATTGTCGTCTGCTCAGGAGACAGTTGGAGACAGGGAAAAGAACGTGTTAATTTGATTTTTCTCTGATAACACTTTCATAGTTTATTCTGTGATTCTCACGGAACAGTTCCGTATGGTACAAGACTCAGTAATGTTATATTTCTTTGTCTCTAAGGAGGTCTTTCGCTTCTGGTTAAGTGAAGGATTTACCAACTCATTAAAAATGAATTACTACCCGTAGAATTACGCAATAAATCTACCAACAATAAGTCATAAACAATTTATAGTATACGTTGTGTTTTACATTTTGTTTTCAGTATACAATAAATAGAAGTCATGGTTAATTAACACAATGTATGCAAGGAGCTAACATTTTAACATGTCATATACAATACATATACATACATACTATAAATACATTAGCGTAACACGTCACGGAGTAATGAAACTATTTAGATAGTTGGCAGACGAGAACAACACAAGACCTTAACACCTCGAGTAGTTGACACTTAAGATAATGGACTTAGATTTCAAAATTGAGCATCAAGTAAATCGAGTTGCATACACTTTCGCCCGCGACCTTTGGAGAACAAGGTATGTGTCGAGGTTTCGTGGGTCATACCGCAACATGTTTATCTAATAACTTATGACAGTTGATTTGAACTTCATGGCCAACTTTTGGTAAGGCAGGATTTTCATTCTGCATGATATATCGACGTCGAGTTTACATTAATTTCTGAATCACTGAAGCAGCATAAATCGATTCACATGAATATCGATCAATCTAGTGCAATGTCTTGCAATGCAATTCAAAGCTAATTACTCGCATACCAGAACGTTTACCTTCATCCAAATTCACGGTGGCATATATTTCTGATGCTGTGTCTCCACTGTCGGGTCTTCCAACTGGATGCGGTATTTCTGGCAAACTCCGTTGACTGTTCTGTGTAGACGCCCTGTCAAGGAAACAGAAAATAAATAAGACAATATTATGCTTGAATTAATGGTTTGATCGGAGGCTAGAAGGACTTTTCCTTAACACGATAGAACAACTGAAGTCAATTAGATGCATCGACGCGCGGAAAAATACAGAACTGATTGAAAAAAGTTTTTTTTAGAATAATTACTAGAGCAACCGCTCTAAGAGAACAACACTGATCTAAGAGATAAGAGATCCAACTAAAGCAAGACTGTATGATGAGCAGACGTGTCAAATTATTAGTTAACACCTCTGTCAGAATATACGTCAAAATACAATTTCGCAGATTAGAGATTTTGTGCAGCCAACATACTATCAATCGAAATTCAGTATACAACGTCATGTGGGTTTTAGTCAGCAAAAGTCTAACAAGCCCTCTCGCAACCTTAGAGCGAGCTGATTTTCCATTTTGTATCGTAGAGAATAGTTTAATTTTTGACAGGAGAGTTACAAGGATTTTAGACTACCTAGTAGGTAAATTATATCGTCTAGTTATCGCATGCATGCAGTAAGTTTCATTACCTCCGCAAACGGCCGGAAAGATGGTAAAGCTTTTATTGACCACACAGTCCCGTACCTACCCAAAACAACGCTGAATACTTTGCGTGCATCACGCAAGACCCAACAGTCAACTCGTAAAGGCTACAATGCCGCTATACCCACTAACCTCCTCCGTAACTATAACATTTCGGATTATTGAAAAGTTCTAGGTCAAAGTTACGAACCCGATTTTATGATCGATTAGCTATGCGTATTGTTACGATTATGCAAATACATGCCTTTATTGCCGCAGTATTAAAATAATTAGCAGTACCTTAATTAAATAATTGCTTTAGTAACTCGATAATTATAATACTTGTATGTGCAAATTGTGCATATGCTTGTCATGAAATTATATTTAGAAATCGATACTGTATATAAATTAATTAAGTAAGGATGTGAGCACCATTAACGAGCACATCCAGGAAAATGTGGAAATATATGTTGGCTAATATACCCGACTGTCTAAGTTGTAATGTTGAGCATTCGAACATCGATCGCTTTAGGGCTAGTGACGATTAGGGTTTTGTAATTCCTAAGAATCCGGGGTTTCATCACCTTAAGAAATGTCCTCCATTTGATGTTAAATTTATGTTGGTATGTAGAATATGTAAGTAATACCTCTCATTTTTATGATATCATCGATATTCCTGTACTAGCAAAAAGGATTTTCATGATTTCTAAATTTGATAAGTGAATAAAAGTCGTTTCGTTTCATAAGACGAAAATCACACAACAGAGAGGTGGTAGCCTTTGTCAGTAAGAAGACAGCATGAAGATGGTTAAGAGAAACTAACTTTAACCTAACTTTATTTAAAGTTGAAGTTTCAGGTTTTCTAACGGTATATCGTTTTTTAAACACTGTTCAGCATTCTCTGAAGAAAACATCTGCAAGTGCGCACTTGTGTCGATTTGGTCACTCGCGACTCGCGAGTGTCGTGATCGTGATCTATGCTAAAGGGTAAAGCTAAGATAAGACAGATTACTTGCAGTCTCGAATGGAATATATGAAAGGACAGCCTAGGTAAGAACACGAGCAAATTTAAATTTGTAATAAAATTACTACTTTAGTAACTTCTAGTAATCCTTCGATGTGTCGGTCATAGCGTGGAGTTTCGCCGCTCATGTCGGACGATTAAAGCTAGAACTACATTAAACCGATGCACACGTGGACCACGCCTGATTTGTACGTAGAACGAAGTCACGTGGCGGGGATCTAATGTAGCTCTACTACTCTAGTTGCCATATAAAATGTATGGAGACCAAAGCGCCCAGATCGGCGTACGTGGCACACGTGTGCACAGTGTAGTTTTACCTTAATTCTGTGCCCTCTGTATTTTCATTATATCAGTATCAGTCTTGTAAATACTTTGTCGACGTATGCAGAACAAGAGGGAGAATAAGCGAAGTAAGAAAATTATGTTGCAGACCTATTAGGACGATTTATAATAAATTTGAGTGCGGGACTACAACTGAACTCGCGAAAAGAAATCAGGTGTTCAGTACATTTCGACGGCACGGTTTGTGCAGTGGTTGAAAGATTGGCTGCTGCGTTGAGTCCACGACCCCGCGACGTTCGATTCCCGCACGGAATAATTGTTTTTATGACCTACAGATAGTTGTTCCAGGTCTGGGTGTCTTACTCGTATGTTTGTAAGTTTACATGTTTGTGAACGCATCCACGATACGGGAGAAATTACGCATACGCATCCAAGAAATTAGTGTGGGGCAAAGTTAAAAATCTAATTACGATTTCAGGCTTGGCCGAGACATCCCAAACTCTAACTTACTCTATGGATCGATTATACTCCCATCTGACTGTGGTGCCATACTAGAGGCAGAGGGGGTGCCTCGGGGGTGTAGTCTTAAATTTGATGGAATAGTGTTTCGTGACATAAAATGTCCCTTAACCGTCAATGCCCCAACTCCGGGCAAGATTTATCGGCACTGAACGACGCGGACGTATCCTAATTGGACTGACCTTTTGGTCTAGTAGTTAGTTGCCCTGAATGCTACGCCAGAGGTCGTGGGTTCGATTCCCACTCAAAACAAATGTTTGTGTGTTGTGCACGGTCATTGTTCTGTGTCTGGGTGTGATTTATCTAATATGTACTTATGTAAATAGTCATAGTATGTTTATCAGTTGTCTAGTACTCATACCATAAACTATGCTTAGTTTAGGATTAGATGACGTTGGGAAAAGTTGTGGGATATTATTATTATTATTATTAATTAGTTAGCCCGTTGACCTGAAGGATTGGCTTCGAAAGGTTTTATAAAGTACCTATAATAATATATATGTATATATATTTGCTAAAAAACATGGTATAAAAGGTGGTAAAAAGGTACAAATATGAGCAAACATGTTTCGCTAAGTTTTGCTTGCAAATTTTGTAAGTATGTATCTACATTAATTTCTTTTTTCAATGTAATCCTTTACACAATAAAAATTATTAATCAATAACCATTGATACAATTTTTTTTTTAAATAATTTTATGCCTAGTTTTTATATCACTTGGTAACTTATTATATAAGCGCACGCACATTGTAACGCAGCTTTTATTATATTTGTTCAACCTAGGAATATTGCTTAGAACGAGCCTGTTGGGGTCTCGTCGGTTACGAAAATTAATGTCGTCTGCCTTAACAAATAAATTCAGATTTTTCCTGACAAACATACATGTTTCGTAGATGTAAAGGCCGGTAGCGGTAATAAATTAAGTTTTTTGAATACAGGCCTACATGATTCATCTGGTTGCAGGCTGTAAAATGCTCTGTTGTGATCTGTACTGTTACCCCACATTATAAGACCATATCGTAACAAAGATTCAACATAAGCGTGATATGATATTATCGCCGTTTTTGTGTTAGTTATATTTCTAACCTGTTTGAGGGCATACACGAACGTATTAATGTTTTTAGACACAGTATCTATATGGGTTTTCCAATTAATATCTTGGTCTATAGTTACACCTAGAAATTTTGTTTGTGTCACTTCATCAATTTTGGGTATAGTATTTAGTTTTATGTTATGTTTAGGATTATTTGATTTATTAAATAGTATGTACACGGACTTATTTAATTTATTGACAAGTTATTTATGTTTAACCATTCTGTTAGTTTTTCTATTGTGTTATTTATTGCAAATTCATGACCATTTACTGTGTTATTTTTTCTATCAGAAGTAACAATAATGGCTATATCATCTGCAAATAATATACATTTATGTTTTGTAATATTAGTAATAGAGTTTATATATAGTAGAAACAGGATTGACCCCAGGACACTTCCTTGTGGCACGCCATATTTGTTGCGTTTGTATTCGGATGAGTATGATGTCATGACGTTATTTTCATTTATTTTGGTAATGGTTACACGCTGTTGTCTATATAGCGGCATAACTTCGTAGATGGCTATGAAATATAAATCTGATTTTAAAAAAAAACATTCAGGTGACTTGAGAACCTCCTTCTTTTTTAACAGTTGGTTAATTAATAATTATAATCGTCGTAGTTGAAGATCATCAGTGCTTGCGTTTTACTTACGTAATGTATATATGCGTGGAACGCAGAATTGTGAAAAAAAAATTGTCGTGTCAGCAGTTAGGTACGAGAGTTATAACGAAGAGTATGCACGTTTCTCTCCTGTCTCAAACTGGTAAAGGACATAGGTAGGTCCTTTACCGAAATTCTTAAATATTCGGCTGCACTCTGACGTGTTATTCATCGAATTTACATAAAAACTACCCGCAACGAACCGCGGTCCAGACATGATTAACTTTAAGCCGTAAGTTTTATTGCCGTAAACTTGTCATAGATCATTTTTTATTATAAAAAAAACTACGATCGCGAATTGTGAGTCATCTAAATCGTTCGCGTGACTCATTTTCGTAACTTTCCAATTTTTATACTAACTCAAATTTTAAAAATAGTTCAAGAGATTTTTAGTTCTTATTTCATACAGTATAAATGGTGTTAATTTACAGTAGAAACATTAAATGAATGAAACACTTAAAACACACACAATCTATTCAATTAAGGTACTGTTGAATCAGAAAATGACTAACAACTTCTAACAAGAAACATTAACTGTTGATCTAATGATACATGCAATTAGACTATTTTATCATTCATGCATTGTGGTTTTTATATGGTAAGTTAGCAATTATAAATAAGTATGTAAGTGCTTAGTAAGATAAGTAAATAAACATATAAAATTCTAAGATGAGCATTGAGGAAAAAATCAATGGTAATGTAAGAATTTATAAACAAATATAATTTCAACTTTTACAAGAATAGTTTTTTAAGTTTTTTTTTCATCATGCCGATCGAGCAGTGGGTCAGTAAAACACAAAGTTGGTACCCTGAAATCGCACAACTGGTTCGCGGTTAGTGTTTGCCAGGTTCAGTGAGAAAAAATTCGGGATGAAAGATGGAAAAAATCGGGATTTTGATATTCAAATCGGGTCAGCTGCTAAAATGGCCATAAAAACCAATCAACGGACCATGCCTGTCGGGGAGTGTAGACAGCAAAAATTTAGTTTTGCTTGTTAGGTCGCTTCCTCAAAACTAAAAAATGTTAGCACTTCAACTCAGAAAGGCTGGGCGAAAATTCGCTGCCGCGCCAAGTCGCGGCATGGCGGACAGAATGCGGAATCTCATGGTGGAATGGCGACTCTTTGAGGAGTGGCTGGAAGGGAACACAGCGCCCTTACCTTCTGCATGGCGCAGGTCCTCACCGGACATGGTAAGTTCGGGAAGTTACTGCACCGGATTCGTGCAGAAGAAACACTCGGGTGTCACCATTGTGTGGACCGCCCGGGGGACTCGGTGGAGCATACGGTAGAGGTGTGCCCCGCCTGGGCAGAGCACCGCCGTGTCCTCGTGAGGGCGATCAGCGGTAGCGATCCCTCGCGCCGAGCCTTGATATAGGACATGGCCCGGAGCGAGGAAGAAAAACTGCAGGCGGTCACCTCCTTCTGCAAAGCAGTAATGGTAGCAAAGGAGGCGGCCGCACGCGCGAGGCAATGGCCCTCGCGCCTCAGCCGACGGAATTCGGATCCCGATTTCCGACCACCGTAGGCGTGGGCTTGCGGACGGCGAGCAATGGGTCGCTCGCCATCCGACCGTCCGGAACCGTCCGGACCGAGTCCAAGGGCGTTTTTAATATCTTGCGGTTTTGGTCAAGTATGTGGGATTGCCCCGCACGCGTAACCCAAGCAAATGTCCAATTCATACAAGTATTTATTGTAATGCATGGAATACGCACGCGAGATGACTTTTTTTTTGCAATTTGACATTTTCTGTATGCGAAACAATCCCGCATGCGTGATGAAATCCGCACGATATTAAAAATACCCTTAGAAATCGGGATTTCCCACCCAAATCGGGACACCTAGCAACACTAGTCGCGGCAGATAGCGAAGATGCTGGGATGACTTAGATGTCTTCCTTAGGAATTGGTAAGAAGTGACTCTGAGCCGAAAACAATGGAAGGAATGGGGGTGGCTTTTGCCCAGCAGTAGGACAGTATAGGCAAGATATAATATAAACATAATTTATAGTATGGATCTGTGACACCATTTTATTATTTTATTTAAGTGTATTCTTTTTTACCAAAACCATAATTTGATTCTAAAATTCCTCATAAGTCATAGCAGAAAACAATGATAGCTATACACAATGATAGCTGCCTATAATAGCATCAACAAACAAGAGGTTTTTCAAGTTTTATTTGGTTATAAAATATAAATCTAAAAATAAATCATATAGAAATGGATGAAATCTGATAGAATTATCTAAGGGTAATTTGTTAGGATAGCCCAGACATCAATTGTTAGATAGTTAATAATAATATCCCCATTTAATAATGCTAATTATTAATTATAAATATATATAACAGGTACTACAGTAACTTAGAACATTTAAAATTAGTTGAAAACTCAGATGAAGTTATCTGTTAAATTGTTTAGTTTCTAGACCATTTTGTTAGCCCTTGAGTTAGGTATGTCTAGTCTAGGTCATGCTAGATCTATAACAAACCGCTTGATAGAGGCCGGAGTGGTAGGCGTTGGGGACGGAGCCTCCTCATCAAATCGTATTTTGACCACACCGGCCGTACCGACCAACTCACTTCTGTTAAATATAAAAATAAATTTTATTTATTATCAAAGTACTTAAGTAATATTTGATTACTAGCCGAGTCACACTTCTACAATAATAATATGTTTTAATTCAATAGCTATTAGCATTCCATTACAATATTTGTCTGTTGCACTAAATATATAGGTAAACTAATATCTGCAGTTTCTAAACTAGCACTTTACAATGTAAATTAAATTGAAATAAACTACAAATACAATTAGACACAATCAGGGAATATTTACGACTTGCTCAGGAGTTGTTTAATTTTTTTTTGTTAAAACACAAGCAATAAAGAGACTTAGTATTTGGTTATTATTACAAACTGTAATGTTTTAAAAATATTTTGTTATAGTTGGTGAAAAGTTGCTTTTAAAATAATATTTTGTGAATTTAATGTGCCACTAATTATTAAGTAAACTATTGATTACTTAGTGAGTTTACTGTTTTTTTCTCTAATAAAGATAAAAAGCACATTGAACGAAATAATAAAATGTAATTATTAACTATTAATATGTGATAATTTATAACTTTTAATAAAAATTCAAGCATGTTAAATTACAGTTATGTCCAGGTTTACAAGACGTATTTGATTCTAATAAGACTACTGTACGAATCCCTAATTTAAATCAACTAAGTGAAAGTTTATTCAGCTATCTCAGAGCCTTACAACTTAGTTGACTACTCAGTTCATGAATGCCTCACAAATATATATGGTATAGTTTCAAGTAAATAAACAAACAAACTTACTTCTGGTTGGAGTTCTTGCAGCCACAGACACATATTGAAAGTGCAGTAACGAGAGTGACTAGCACCCCCACACTTAGAGCTATCTCTATTAGAGTATACATAACAAGAGTTTATCAATCAATGCCTATCCGACCTGACGATATTCTGAAGAAATATTCCATCACAGATACAACATTAAGTCACTCCCTTAAACAGAAACATTATATGTACACAACTCTCTTCCATTTGAATAAAAAGTGTTGAAATGTAGGGCACTTGACTAAGCGACCACATAGACTGAGTTAAGTCTTAAACGGGAGCCACTCAGTTGCAATTACATTAACAAAAGAAACGTGCAAGTTATTTCGTTGGCTTACAATCTTTAACTTAGATTATTTCGATTTTAATTTAAAAATAGTAGAAGCGAAAGCAAAGCACATCCATCGACACAGATGCAAAATTACAATAATAGTGATGTCACGTTTGTGTCGATTTCATGATGTTGTCAATAACGATGACATTACCTTTTCAGAGTTGCCTTATTTTTATTATCTGGTCAATACCGGCTTAATAATACAGGCGTATTACAATGGATAAGTGATTTCAATGATAAATAATATTGTATTGAAACCCGTTTCAATGAATTGTTTGTAATTCAGCCTTATGTGATTCTTTCACAATTCTAGTGAATTTACAAATTTGTAGCAGTTGTGCAGAGTACCTCCCTAGTTTCCAACTATCATAGTTGGAAACTAGAGAGGTACTTGTTCAACGCATTGAAACGGCTTTCAATACAACAACTGTCGAAATACGAAACAAATGTCGGGCCTGCATTCACAACAGAGGCCAAAAATTTGAGCTTGATTTGTAAAAAATATTAAATAAATGTTAAAAATGCAATTTCATTTCTTTTATTTCTAGTAAAAACCACAAAAATAGAGATACGAAACAGATTTTACCTTATAAGAGTCAGATAATATTCTTAATAGGTGTTTCAGGTATCATTTAAGCGTATAATTTAAAAAAAAATCTTAATTTTTAATATTATGTGACTCGATTTACAATTCTAGCGAATTCACAAAGTTATAAAAAGATTTTTATGGCATGTGGCACATCACTTTTGGCACAGAATTTTTGAGGTAGTTGGAAGATTCCAGTCGCTTTTGGTTTTTTTTTTACAGCCATGTAAATAGCTGAAACATGGACAGGTTTAATTTAAGTCCAAAAGTTTGTGAGTAAATTATTAAAATTCATTAAAGAAATAAATATTTTTTTAAATTTGTATATGAATAACAAATTGGGTCTTATTTTCATAAAACAATAAAAAGTCGATGAAAAAAAATCCACAGGGCATGAAAACTGTTGAGGGGTCTGAAAGGATAACAGATAACCCCTCCCATCGACCATTTTAATTTGGCAGATGATGCACCAAACACCGTGTATAATAATAATACATAAAAAACCCTGATTTATTTAAACATTAATGAAATCATATTATTGAAAAAGAGAAAAAAAACGCTACCTGGTCACACTATTGTTGACTTAAGTGTCATAAAAGTCACAAATCAAACAGAAATTGAGCAATTATTAATTACCAAAATAAACAATGCTTAACTTGACAACGAAATGTAAGTTTGGCAGAACACGAACACGTGTGCGAACTTTCATTGTTTATAATTTTATCGATATAAATTTGACATGCCTAAATACATCCCTATGTTTTCCATCGACAAAAGACGTTAAATCAATCCAAAATGACATTTCAATGTTGCTAGTCTAATGTTAGTAAAATCAATAAATTGTCGTTTTGTCATTAAATTAATTATTTAAATTATCATGGCTGAAGACTTCTATAGGAAATTAGTAATAATTATTTTACTTATATTTACAGCAGTTTCTAAAGGGTAGCACCTAAATGGTGCTGTCAGTTGGAAGGCATTGTTTGTTGACCAGACTTTTGGTTTTTTGCATTCATTCATTCGTTATCATCTAAACGGAGAATTGAAATAATTCTTTCCAGTGTCAGGCGACAGTCATATTTACAAGGTGGGTGTGGAATGTAAATTGATAACGTGAATTACGTCCATTGTCAATGCTGACGAGCGGACACATGTATATGTAAATACATAATATTAAAAGAAGCTGAAGGTTTTGATAACTAAATAAACAAAAACAACACTTTTTTCGTCTATATCTGGGTGCTTTTTTTAATCGGGGACCACTTTGATTGTTATTAGCAGGAAACAGAAGACCATTCACGGGCTATTAACGCGTTCCATTTGACGACCAAAACTATACATAAAAAGGTACTCTGTGGCCAAAACGGTTTATAGCTCTTTCTCACTCGATTTTCGGACACTTTTTTATCTTTATTAGGGGCACTCAGGGCCACACCGCCCCTGTGTGCGAAGTGTGCGGCGCACACAGGCGCCAAGACACTATTGTCTTGGCCTCTATAGGCGCCGCCATCGAAATTATTTTTGTTACACTTACAAAACAACATATTCTTTGTAGTGGATCGATAATCTCTCGATAGAATCAAAAGTTTTCTCGTAGTCTACGAACGCTAAGCGTAGAGGCAGGTTATATTCCTCGGTCTTCTGTATAACCTGCCGGAGCGTATGTATGTGGTCTACGGTAACCTTTTCGGAATCCGGCTTGTTCGGAAGGCGAGACTATTCGTGATGACTCTGAAAAACAGCTTGTAGACATGGCTCAGAAGTGAGATGGGCCTGTAATTCTTAAGCAGAGCATTGTCACCATTCTTAAAGTACCACCACACCTCTGCATGGAGCAGAGGTGTGGCGTTTTTCCCTCAAGTATGACGGAATCGAACAATCTCTGAAGGGCCTTTAGGACCGGTTTTCCACCCGCCTTCAGGAGTTCGGCTATAATTCCGTAGACGTGTACAGCTGTCCATAGAATGCCTCGATCTCTCCCAGAAGCTCCGATTTGGCGGATATGACTCTGCCACCGTCGGTCTTCAGTTTCGTGAGCATCATATAGAGGCCCTCCTTCTCCATAAAACTAGCCAGTAGGTGTCTCCGGCGGTTCCGATGTCCAAATCCAAATTGCCCCTCGCAGCTCATCACCGTCTCGTTTGCCCAGTTTAGCGTTAAAGTCCCCCATGACCACGGTGAAGTGAGTCTTAGAACCATGCATGGCTCTGGATATATCCTCATACATGGACTCAACTTCGTCGTTGGGGTGTGTCGAGGTCGGGGTGTAAACCTGTATGACCTTCAGCGAATATCTTGGTGATATTCTGAGTATAAGATACGACACCTTGGTCGACACACTCTCGATCTTCACCACATTGTCACAAGGGACTTGTGGACGATAAACCCGACACCATCCTGGGACTGCTGGTCACCCTCCCGAAAATAGAGAAGCTTACCGGATTTGAGAATAATCGTGTCCTCCCTCTGTCTTCGGACTTCAGATAATCCCATAATACTTGATCGAAGCCTGCTCAATTCTTCCTCAAGTTCGATGATCTTCTCGTCGGACCGGAGTGTACGCGTGTTATATGTTGCCAGGTCTAGTCGTCGTTTTCTAAAGGGGTAGCTGGACCCCATCCGGAGATTCTTCGCACCCTTGCCGCGCCGTAATCTTGACCACTAACGGAGTCAAGGGTAGACGGGCTGCCGGGCACTAGTTAATTAAATGCGCTAACTAAACAAATCTTCTAAGATAATATTCACGTGTGTAGTTTAATTTTACGTTTTGGGTTTTATCTATTTAGGAAAATATTATCTAAGTATATAAACCTGGAGAATATTTATTTCGGTCAAAATTAACAAATAATAAAACATGAAGATTCGTGAAAAAAGAGACGCTTCATAGGTTTCGCACACAGGCGCTATGGGGGGTCGACGCGGCCCTGGGGGCACATGACATTTTAACACGTATATTATTAAGGGGCCTTGCCCTTAATAAAAATAAAACTTATACATATAATAAATGCCAAACTTGTAGCACACCTGTTTTTTAATATCAGAAGTCAACAGGGTTTTCAAAGTGAACACAATATTTCTGATACAAATTTCAAATCGGTTCACATCAATATCTTTTGCAGTTGAAAACTATGACAATTTTAGACCTGTCGTGCGAACCACCAGTGGTCCATTGACCACAGGTTAGAAACCACTGGGCTGTACGAAATTGTAATACTTAATCATATGACCTATTTTTACATAGTATATTAATTTTGTTTTTAATATAATGATGTATATAATCTACACTAATATTATAAAGAGGTAAAGTTTGTTTTATGTTTTTTGTTTGTAGGAGGTAATCTCTGGAAGTATGGTCCGATTGCTAAATTATTTTCACCGTTATAAAGCTGCTTTATTCCTGAGTGACATAGGCTATATTTAATATACGCGAGAGAAGCCGTGGGCTAGTTATTGATATAATTTCATTTTTTTTTAATCTTTCTTTCAGATCTCCTCTGTTGTTGATGAATCATCTGGGTTAGGCGAGGTTTTAACAGTATGCTAATTTATATACTCATTATTGTGATTTATTTGTATAGCTTGAAGAGCAGTTTGACTTTTGCTGCCAAAATATGGTGCTAAATATTAGACTGAATTACATCCGTATTCTATCAATAATAAAAAATAAATGTAATGAAAACCAAATTTAATGTATTTCACATCTTGTAGCGAAGGGTTTATAAAATCCTTGAAAATCCTTGAGCGAAAAGAAAATGTTTAGCATATACTAAGTTTGCCAGTACAAAAAAATCATTCTGTATCTATAGTAGTGTTAGTGTAGTCTGTGATCGTTCTGCTGTCACTGTCAGTGAGCTTTTGATGGTTTCTGGATTTTCTTGCGGTTACAAAGATTTTGAATTCGTTGTAGGTTACTTTCAATGAACACCGAAACTTCAAACACGATTTAATGCTTATTACAAAGCACAAAACTTAACTATGTCAGTTCTTTTTATTTTCTATTTATTTTAAAGCGTTAATAACTACAACAGGCTGCGTCTCAGACGATAAAATACTCTGCCGGTATGGAAACAAAAAGTGAAATCTTTTCCAAGAGACTGATTATTGCAGTGGTATGGAACATCGGACTCCAGACATTTCTCGCTGTTGTGCTAGTGTTTCTTATACAAGTTGATTTCCTGCACCCAGTGTCATGGGTCACTTCGACTCTTCACGAAATATTTGGATGGAAGATGGGCATTAATATCATGCTTCTTGGACTGGTGTCTTTTTTCCAAGCATACGTTTATGGAAGCTATTATATGATGCCACTGCCTAAATATTTTACGAGGTTCTCCATGTTCCTGAACATGTTTTCTGTGCAAAATGTCATGTTCAGCATTCTGTATGCTCTCAGTGGTTATTTTACTATGGGTTTATATTCATCATTGGCAAAGAGCAATTATAACATTCTCAAGAAAAAGTGTGCTTTTTATGATGGTCAATGTCTTGTGGAACAAAGCCTATTCTTACAATTTGGTGGCATGTGGATGGGATTGTATTATTTTCTGAATATTCACATCTTTGGAACCACAATGCTCATGTTCCCCCACATTTATCAAGATAAATTTCAGCAAATTAAACTTGCCGTGAATAATATACTTTCAATGGGATTTAGAAATTCTATAATGCCAGTGGCTTATTACTGCATTTTCTACTATTTATGGGGAAATAAACCTAGAAGCATAGTCTCAGAGGTGTATAGCATATACCTGGAAGATCCACCTTTAGATAATGTTGTAAACATGATGAGTTCTGGAATTTGGATTGGACTGTGGTTCTACACCAGTTTGTTCTTTGTGTCTGTTTACACAATGAGAACTATTTTCAATATAATACTTACTGAACCTATGAAGTTTCCTATTGAATCTTCGGAAAGCTTAGTACTCCACAATGCTTTGGCTCTGAGATCACAGTTTAATGGCTACTTAGGAGCACAAGATCTTAGGATTATGTCAATGACTGACGCTGTAAGGAGGCAGCAGATATTCACTCTTTCCCAACCTGGAGGTCACCCAAGAAATTGGAACAATTTATTAGAACAGTGTATAAGTATTATAAATGATTTTAGTAAAGAATTAGATGCTATAAATGCAGATGGAAAATCTAGTGAAACAGAGAATGGTGCACTCAGAAATGGAAAAGCATCCTCAAGCAATGGTTTCACTTATTCTGGAAATTTAAGAAACATGGCTCAGTCTCCTAAGCTACGAGGACTGAAGGATCATAACAAGAGTAAAGCAGAAGATACATTTGCTAATGCTGTTAAAGAAGAATTTAATGTTTTCGTTCAGAAACTTTGTCAAAAACCTGGTATTAGTTATCTTTTTGGAGAACTGACTGATACAAAATTAAAGTTTGTGTTGATGCAAGCTCAACCCGTGATGTGGACTTGTGAAGGTTTAGCTGGTATTGCTGCAGCCTCCTTGAATGAAGATAAATATGGAGTGGTCCAGAATGACTTGCCTATTGTGATATCTACTTTAATAAATCTCAAACAGAACTTAGATAAATTGACAAAACCGGGTTTGGTGCCTAGAAAACACATTTTAAATGATGTTATTGCCATAAAAATGAAGACTGCTCTGATCTCATCAGTTAAACGAAGTATTTATAAGATTGCCATCACATTTTCAAAGTACATTCATGAAATTCCTCTGGATCCTGATATTCAAGTTGCATTACAGCCATTCTTAATGTGTAAAGAAGCATGATTTGTGATAATAAACGTTTTTTAATATTTAAGTGTTTTTTTATTACAACTAGAAAAATAAAACATGTTATTGAAACAAAATTTCTATTAAAATTCTCTAAAAATCTAACATAAAAACATATAAACTAAACTCTGTTTTACATTTCAACTATCATATTATAATCTATGAATTAATCAATTTTACTTACTAGTAATAATTAGTTAGGTATTATAATCCAAGGATCTACAATTTGTTGTACAAGATGCAAAAGTCTATTACAAATTACAAATAGTGTTATATCTTAGACAGATTAATTTATGCAACAAGAAGGGGTACATTCTAAATGTTTTCTTTTTATTGATGTTTAAAAAACTAATACAAATACACATAAACCAAAATATAAAATTTATGGGTAACATTTGCAGAATATAAAATTATAAGTGACATGGAATTACAGGCAATTCTAAATATCAGTCAAAACAAGTCACAGCTTTATTATTAATTAGCTATAAAACACGTAGTGGCAAGTGACTCAAGTTTTCTTCCTTCATCTATCTGCCTTCTCTAAGAAGAGATAAACATTAGCCATCACTGCTATCCAAGGTCAATATAGTAGACCCTTAGAAATAATTCAAAGGAGGGTATCTTCATCTCGCAAGTCACTACTTAGCAGCAGAGAGCGCTGACTAGCGGCACCGAGCAAGGCAGTTCGCTCTGCAGATGATGTCCCCGACTCGCAGCTCAAAGAAGCTAGGCAGGAAACAAATATTGCAATTGAATATATTTCCTACAAAATTTATAGTTTATTAAACACACAAAAGCAGCAACATTGAAAAGAAGGATTATTATGCGATGAAGTTAACAATTCTATTACAAAATCAATTAACTAATTAAATGTGATTTGTGTGACATTCAGGAATGGTTTTTAAAAGTATTCCTGAATGCCTTTGGTATCTCCACTAAATGAGATCCGCAATAACACTAGGTCAGTGGAAGAAAAGGTTACGCGTGTTTCCAAAACTGCCAAACAACATCGCAAAACAATCTGGAAATGTCAAAGCGAAGACGGAACGATAACTCACGACAAAGGAGACTGCTCAGTAGGCGACAGGCGAAAAGAGAGAAGACGAGAGTGCGGGGGGGTTGCGTATAAGTAGAGCGGTACATACGAAGGGTTGTTTACCGTCGGGGCTGGCGTGCGGCGTGGCGCTGCACGTGCGCGCGTCGGCGCCCAGCTCGGGCGACGCCAGCGCCGCGCGCGCTGAGCCGCCCGGAGACTCCGTCATGGACGCCTGCAGGCTGTAGCTCTCCCTGTAACATAGCATCGCTGGACATCGCGTCCTGCTATTCCTAAACTTCTATCGTTTAACTAAACAGTGGCTGAAATTTTTAACCATCATACTCACAAAACATGTCGAAGCCATTTCGTTTAACACGCTGTATTGACAAACGTCGCTGTAATATAATGCGATTACCTACCTCACGTTCAGCCAAATTTCAAATTGGGCTGAAATAAAGTACGCCGCATTGTATGCACACTAGCATTCGTCAAAGCGGCTGAATAACGTTGAGCTCAAATATAAACGGGCGCATCGTCGATACGCCGCTTTGAAAGTTTTAGTTCCAATAATCGCTGCAAGTAGCGCCGCATAAAATAAATGACGTCACAGTCGACAATAGTGTCACAACAAAGTGAAATTAGGGAATCTTCCAAAAAAATAAATCACGGACAGTAATAATATATTATATCTAAAATAGCAGATCTATTACTTAGTCTCATTAATTATCTATTAGTACACCCATAATTCATCAGAATAATTAGTCTAAGAGCAAGCGCAGTGAGCTAGGAATTTTAGGGCACCCTAACACGGACAAGTTAGGTTGGAAGAGTTGGCTAGGGTGAGCGAACAAACCCGTAGCTTTTTTTGGATGGGTTCTTTATGATTGATAGTCGGGTGACAATAAAGCTAAATGTTGGACACCGCTTTATAAAAAGTATCCAGCTCAACCTGTAGTCGCATTACATTACAGCGACGTTTTTTAATCTTACGCGCCAACTTGTAATAAGGCGTGTTATGCGATAGGGCTGCGACATACATACAACAGTTGGACATCCTGCTACTCGAAAATTTAAATTGTTCAAATTTAAACAGTGCCCGAATTTATTTCACACGGAATTTAACAATAAGATACGTTTAGACATTATGGTGTCTAATCAAGTTATGTTGTTCTTAAAATAATCCCTTAGAGGCATATTAGTCAACAAGTCATCAATCTGGATTGTTTTAATTCTGGTAATGTGAATAAATGGGTGATCTTACTTCATCTATAGAGAGAAATTTAAACACTAAGCTGCAACTAAATATATTTCTAGTTTAACAATACCAAATATCGGTTTAGTTGAAGGCGGCGTATGTATCCTGCATAACAGCTGCACAAAACACTGAACAAATGGTTTAATGAGTGGTTTATAATAGATACATAAGACTTATATATTTCGAATTCCGTGCACAGATGACACAACAAGATGGCCGATGATCATGCTGCACATACAGGCCGTTCACAGTTTCATTTACAATACTTCTGACAGCAATCTACCAGTAACCTTATTATCACAAGAAAAGAAACAAAATATAAATGTCAAAATATCAATTAATAGATAGATATCATTAGTACTATTTAAGGAATAGGGGAGTACCCCTACTCCCTATATGAATAAGGAGCATTATGCTTTGATAGTGTTGCAAAATCAGAGGTAAAATAGAATATCTGTGAACAGACTGTAAATAAAACCCGTTTTGAAAGGTGTTCGCACATCGAGATGGTGTCACGGCATGCTGACCACACTTAGTATTGGTCCTCTATTTACTGAAGTTTGGGTAATGCTAGCCTGTATCCGGACGTGGACGACGTTTGGGAGATTTCACTGTCATAGGAGGTGTCGGTGTTGATGTAGGAGGGCTGCAGGAAGGGAGGCTGCGACCACGCGCGCCGGAGGGGCGTGGTCTCCGGCCCGGGAGACGAACCGTCGTCCGACTCCAGGCGGACGTGGCTCACCTGTATCATAAATAGTTATTTAGAAGGTCAAAGAAGGTTACTTATAACGAGAAGGTTTTTGTTACAAAAAAACGTTATGTAGAAATCAACCACATCAACAATTCTACTTCACAACATAATCTTTATTAAATTGTAAAGTCGCGCTATCGGACTTTATTTCGGCCGAAGGCGAAAAATTTAATGTAAGAATTTGTTGTGAAGTAGATTTGTTGCCAAGCGACCAAAAATCATTAACTGCGGAAGATTTATTCAAGATATATTTAAGGAAGAATAGGGTATTATATTTTGCACTAACTACTGTAACTAAAATATTTTGATAATATAAGCCAAGAAGAAGCAACAATAAATTAAGAAATCTTACATCAGGCTTCGTATGCCTACTGCGTCGGAACTTGAAGGTCTTCTTGGAAGGTCCGTGTGCTCGTTGCAACCGCGGCCGTTCTCCAGCGTCGGGAGTGTCCGAGTGCTCGTCCACGAGCAAGTCGCTGTCCAGCGAGGCGCGCGCGGGGATGCACTCCCCGCAGGACGCCTCGCCGGGAGACATCGGGGATAGTGGGCTCATTGATGTTTCTCCTGTAGCGATAGTTGAAACAAAATGTGTATTGAAAGATTTATTGTACAATGAATTTCCGACGACTGGCCTATCAACTTTTTAGACGAACCAATCCAAGTGGTAGCTAGCCCTCCATGGACATGTTTTAAAGAAAATGCTATGGCAAAGATAAAGCTGACATTCAAAGTCGCTAAGTGCACTGTGGACCTAATTTATTTATTAATTTAAGTGTTAATTGGGCAGTTGATTCATTTTTTTCGTAAATTTGTATAAAAAGTAATTTTATCCAAATATTTTTTATATAAATATTCCTTAATCGCAAATATAAAGAATTTTTGAAATCAGTTCAAAATTAATTTAGTTAGAAACCTTTCACAACTAACAAAATATAAATAGAAGGGTAAATTGTCCAGTAACAGAATACTATAAATAGGAATGAAGTTATCCGCAGGAGAACCAAGGTCACCAACATAGCCCGAAGAATTGCCAAACTTAAGTAGCAGTTGGTAGGGCACATTGCTCGCAGAACGGATGGTCGATAGGGCCGAAAGGTTCTAGAGTGGCGACCGCGCACTAGAAAACGCAGCGTTGGCGCGGCCTCCCACAAGGTGGACCAATGACCTGGCGAGAGTCGCGGGAGTGCGGTGGATGCGAGACGCACAGGATCGGTCGTTGTGGAGATGCTTAGGGGAGGCCTATATCCAACAGTGGACTGTTTTTTGGCTGAAATGATGATGATGAACAGAATACAGTAGACCCCCGGTAGTCCGACAAACATTTTGCAGGGCAGTGTCGAACTATCGAATTTGTCGGATTATAGAGTACTGCCTAAGACTCCCTATAGTACGAATTTTTTGATAAGATTTTTGATAAGATTACTCTGAAGTACAAATCATACTTCACTATGTATGTCAAATTTAGTAAATTAAACAACACAATAGAGAGCTTACGTTTTATTATAAAATTAACGTCATGAATGCTATAGAACTTACAAAAAATAAAAAAAAAACTTTACATTAGGAAATAATTGTGTACAAACAAATGTACAAACATATTATCAAAAAAATCTTCAATAATAAATAATAGACCATGTCGGATTACAGGGGGTGCCGGATTAGACAGGGGCCGGATTACCGGGGGTCCACTGTAGTAAGATATTACTAAACCTTTAAAGTTTCTTTTTTTCGAGAATCGTAAAATCATTTTTAAATGACTACCACCGCCGTAGGGTGGTGACCCTACAGCGGAGCGAGAGGCTTTTTTATCACACTTTTACTGACTAAAAACCACCTATGTTCCTTCAGTTGCCTTTTGCGGTCTAGAACCACGAGTTTCCTTTTCAGAAATTCCCCCTAGCCCACTGAACGCTTAGTTTAAGTGCACTTTTTAAAGCTTACGTAGTTACGATAAGTTTAAGGTGGCGATGACTAAAATACGTCAACCGGAACTTACCAGATGTGAACTTGAGTTCTACAGACGGTACAAATCTTAATTTAGTTTGCGTGCTTGTGTACGACGGAGTACTGGCTGTTGGCTTGTCACTACCGTAGTTATTCAATGAACCTGTGAGGAAAAATATTGAAATGTAGGTATGGTGAGAATGCACGCAAATTACTATATTTTGATGAATCTATCAACTTCACGAAGCATTTTGTTTTTTTTTTTGTTTTTGAGCTTCCTCAGAAAGTGTCAGTTTCATTATAAGAGTCAACAATATTTTCAACACAAATATTATTCTTATCTGCACAATTTATTAGCTTTTTGCGATTGTAAACAAACATTATTCATCATCGACGGGCCGATTGGTGCAGTGGTTGATAAATTGGCTGTTGCATTGCGTGACGTGGGTTCGATTCCCGCGTAGAACCAATAAAAATAAAATAATAAAATATTCTAACAACTATCACACAACACCGTCTAGTCTCAAGCTAAGCGGAGCTTGTGTTATGAGTGCTAGACAACTGATAAACATACTTATATATTTCTAAATACATACATATCATAGATAAATTACACCCAGACACAACAAATGATCGTGCTCATCACACAAACATTTGTCTTGAGTGGGAATCGAACCCACGACCTCCGGCATAGCAGTCAGGGCCACTAACCACTAGACCAACAGGCCAGTCAATATTTGTAAGACCTGCAGGGCTACAGGTAGTTGTTCGGGCTCTGGGTGTTTGGACCCACGATACAGGAGGGCAAGTTCTCTTGTCTGTTCATATCATTTACTTTGTACTCCAAAGTATAGGTCCTTTTCTAGAAGATTTTGTTTGTTACCTATATGGGAATTACCACTGCTGGCGTTATTGTTGCTGGTGTCACTCATGCGGCCGCTGTTCAGTTGCGCCTCAAACGTTGGCATGTGCTGGCTTGTAGTTGAGCTACTCGATAAAGATTCTGTAATAAGATGGTAGTATTCATTACCAGGAAAATAAGACTGAAATCAAGACGATACCGTGTTTATAACAAACTAATATCTAATTAGGGTTGCTTAACTTAGTTTCAAAAATTATTGTTACTCCGTGAAACTTGAAAACGCCATATTTTCAATGAAATCAAGAGTAGCATCAAATAATTAAAACGCATTGCTGTACGAAACTTCTAGAATGGAAGTACGTACCCAAGCCTGGCAAGTTCTAGAAAAGTCCGACATTAAGTACCTACCACTATTATTATTAAATAAGGTGTAGGTAGGTACGTAGGTAGATAAGAGAGAATTCATACCTTCCGTAATTAACAGTAGAGTCGAAATTCGCGTGAAACGAGGGAGGTACATGTTTGTAATAAAAATAATTTATTACCCCGCGATTCGACGTCAATTTTCTTGAAACGTCGATATCTAGAATGTTCCTGGCTTCGTATATAAATACGAGCCCGACCGGAAGTGAGTTAGTTTGTTTTCGACTGCAAAACGAGTGCGTTACCTAAATGTGTGAAGTGCTACCTAACGATACTAAAACGGAACTCTAGTGTTCATTGTGATTTGGTTATTCGTCGATTGGACAAATTTGTTATTGTTTATGGTGAATAAGGTTCTCTGCTAGTAAAAATTACTCACGTTCGTAACATTATTTTATGGTTCGTCGTTTTATAAAATTGAATTGAAAAGAAAATAAATACTTTTATTCGGGACAGCAAAATGGTTACAAATATAAAGTAAAAAAAAACCGGCCAAATGCGAGCCGAACTCGCACATCAAGGGTTGCGTAAAAAAAAAAACGGCAAAAAAATCACGATCATTGTTTAGGAGTCCCCTTACATATTTATTTACAGTTCATGAGAAACATCCTGGTGACAGAGGGACGGACGGACAGCGGAGTTTTAGTAATAGAGTCCCGTTTTACCCTTTGGGTACGGAACCCTAAAAAGAACAAAAGTACAGAATGCGCCAAGCGTGCCCGTATCGAAAGGGTGGCTATCACAAATGGAAGAAAGTTTCGTGACAAGGAGGCTGCTGGTTGTAACAAGTTATGCTGCTGTCGCAACAACTAACAGTAATGTCTCTTCAGACAGAAGCGGTCGCCGTAAATTATCTGGCATACTTCTATTACGGTAATGTTTTTTAGCTAAGCAAATGGGGTAACCTTGACCCATCGCAAATACAGTAACAGTGTGGAGCAACTTCATAAGATATGAGTCACTTCTTTTCCTGCCCAGCTTTTGCAGTTGTGCATACAACTACCTGCACCTTCCACGACTTATACGAAGCCAACGACAGAGTTGTCCAGGTGGCGAAAGAAAAAGAAGCTAAGCGATGAGGAAGTCAGTTCACTCCTTTGTCAATGACATAATCAAGGTGATAGCTGCAGGCCCAAGCATGCCATGTTTTCGTTAGATGGAGCTGAACTCAACATTTTTAGTTTATTTTGTTTTAAGTAATTGGGAGCATTATTTAGTTATGTAAATGATATTTGCTAAAATCGGACCGTCCATTTTATTGAACATATTCAAATTATAGTAACCAAAACAATAATATGATATTGTTCAACTGTAATCAAGCACTATGGTTAGAGTATAGAACATCTGACTCTATCATACTCGTATATTATTTGACAAGTCACGGTCAAGTTTTTGCGGTAGACCATCGAACAGCATTAACATAAAGATCTTGATGTTTGTCTGGTATTGTCGTCGTGCCAGTGTACTCTAGACCTTATATCTATGCAACTAAAGTGCAGTGTACCTCTCTGAGCCGACAGCGGCGCGGAGGGATGGTCGGGCGTGCGCGGCAGGCCGCCGGCGCCCGCGCGGCCCACTAACATGGATATGAGCGAGGGCCGGTGCTGCTGGTGCTTGTCCGGTACTGTCGTGGAGCGAGGGAACACTTCCGAAGCTCGCTTGCCCGCTGCTTGACCGAGGTTCTCGGCTATTTGTTCTGGAAAAAAAAATTGGAGGAGGATCGTTAGTAAATTATGAAGATTTTGAACTTAATTCCAACGTATTTTATGCATTATAGACTGTGTAGAGCAGGACGGACTTTATGCAGATCTACCCTATTTTGAGATACGCTTTTCTTGTGCAGCTTGTGCTTGTGGTGTCCTTCTCCAGCTGAACTTAAGGAAAATAGTGCAACGCCACTATATGGTATTTAAAAATAGAAAAATAACGTATAACATGAGCAGAGTATATACTGCAAACGGTTTCGGGCATAATTATGATACATTCAGATTATTTTTTTATTCAAAGTATTATCTCTCTGTATCTACTTATGCAGGCCTAGCCAAGTTACGACCGTTTCGTTTCGAATCTCTTTCTACAGTCGGTAATGCCTCCCAAATACTTTTCTCCGATTCCTTTGTTCTGCCCACGTGACTTAACGTTGAGATGATAATGTATGTCATTTCCATAAATTTGAAGTTTTCTACAAGCGTTAACGATTTACTGATACTCACCGAACTTGTACTGATCGTGTGTATCGCGCATGTGGCGCAGTTCCCTCGCGAGCTCTGCTAGCAGCGCGCCGCGTGCTCTGGCGGCCGGCAGCTTGAGCCCTCGTACTCTTTCGCGTACTACAAACTGCATGTGACGCTCGTTGTCGCCGATTGGTGGTTGCGATAGCTGTACAAAATAGTAGATTATGTGATTAGGGGATAAAGCACTATCTTTAAGTCGCAGGTGGCATGTTGAATTCCGAAGGAAATGAAGGATGCTAAGTTTTAATCCCGAACACCAGTGAAGGATTTATATAATTAACTTCGTTTTCACACAGCAAACAATGTTTTTCACTCCATCCTTTAACATACATTCATTACTCTAGCGCTGAAAATAAATGTACTCTACTTTTTTACATACACTGACCTTGTGTACAATAAACGGCTGCAACAGTATATATAGCGGCGTGCGATAGGTGACTACGTATTCAAGGAAGTCCCACAGATGATGCGCCGCCTCGTTCCGCCTGCCGAGGTCTCGCATCGCGCGCGCTATGCGGCCCCACTCCGTGCATAGCTCGCTTGTGAAGCAAGCGCACAGTACCTTTAAAGCTAAAAATATAAAATGACGATAATTAATAAAGTACCATGATGTGTTAAAAAGTCAAGCGTGCGAAAGAGAAAAAAGGATGGAGCTATACACCCCATAAAGCTCCATCTTTTTAACAATTCAGTTTAGGTCTTCAAATGGATCGCGTTAAGAGCTCGTGATAGGTTTATTTGGCGTGTATAAATCACACGAAAACTAACAACATAAAAAATAAACTGCAAACACAAGCCAGCCTCGACATGATTAGCCACGTGGACGCGGAAAATGATATCGTCGCTTTTTCGGTTGGATGGAATTTGACGCGCCAAAGATTACCGATCACAGCGAGAGAACTCCTGAATGCAGTTTCGGTTTCGATCGTAGTTTCGGCAGGTTTACGGCCGAAACCTAAACTAAACCGAAACGACGAAACCGAAAACGAACTTTCGGTCGAACACTACTTTTAATATCAAAGAATACATACCTAAGAAGGCAATCCTATACAGTTGATTGGATAGCCTAGTAGTATTCCTAGTATCGCGACTGCCGGTGAATGTGAGAGAGTTGGCGCGGTTGTCCGAGGCGTTGAGCTTAGCGTTCACAGCCGCTAGCTGCCCAGGAGGAGCCGGAGGACATAGCGCGTTTAGAACTACTGATACTAAGTAGCTGACGTCTGATTGGCGGAGAGGTGGCACATCTAGGAATATTATGATCATTGTTAGTGGCTTGAAAGGGCTTTTAATTAAAGTATGTTATTACATTTTTCACTACAAAAGATGAATTAAAGGCAACTGTATTTAAGGGACCTAAGCGTGGTGCTAGTGAGAATGGAAATGATAAGAAATTATTATGAGAAATTTGAAAGATTTGGCACAAAAACTGAGGGAGTAATTATCGTTTTTTTTTTGTTAGGTGGGAAAACTTAAAAAAATGACAGACTTAAACTGATAAAACTCACCTGTACTCTTCACGTTCCAGGGCCACTGTAATTCTTTCGAATAATCTAGTATCCCGGTTTGGGTAATTTGGGTAAACAATGCGAAGAAATGAGAAGCATTTTTGTTACTAAAATAATTATCTTACCTTTTCTACCACTTCCAACACGTAAACAAAGTGGCATAAATAGATTCATCAGCATGTTTTCAGTTTTCTCTCCAGTTGGGAAAGATGCGCTGCCTCCACACATTTGCTCCAGTGAATAACTATCCTGCATCACAATATATTAGGACAATTTATTTGACACACATAAAAGCTGGGGATGCACTAAAAATGTGTAACTATTCTAAGTCAACATACTTCAGGACAGAATTCTACTCGTGTGCAAACATTGGCATACCGCATGAGCTGCGAGGGAACAATAACTTTGAGCATCTTTGAGCCAAATTTGATTCAAATCCGTTCAGCCTTGAGCGTGATAGAGTAACAAACTTACAGACATACATACATACAAAGTTTCTCTTTTATTATATTAGTGCGATACTTTGACAGTTGTGCCATAGTGACAGGATGAAGTTCGCTTCATTAAGCAGTATAGGTGTAAGTGTAAATTTACCCCTGTATTGATGACCTGCAGTGCGATTAGTCGCACGACTGTACTGCAGAAGTGAGGAGGAGGCGGTTGCGACATAAGCGCTGCTGTTGCCGATGATAAATTTTCTCCGCAGTTGTTGTCTGATACTATCAGTGCCTGTGAAGTTAGATAAGCAGCTAATGGTTAGAATTCTTATTTATAAAAATCTCAGAACCATTTTTTTTGTTACAAGGTGGGACATCATCTAATGACTTCTCTCGCTCTAGGGCGGGTCGGGAGGGCGTGTCAGAAATTTACTAACTAAAGGGACACCTATGTCCATTCAGTTTTCCTTTACGTTCTAGGACAACCGATTTCCGTTTCAGAAGTCATCCCATGGCCCCATTAAGCTTCGGCTGTGCTGGGCCCCTACGATTTTGCTGACATCTCTTTGAAGCGCTCGTGGTGAACAATACGTGCCATCGACGACTCGGACAATTACCATATAGCCACACGGCAAGTTACCCATTGCTTGTCGTCCGTCTCAGAACCGGTAAGCAACTGGTTGGCAGATTCTTAATTCAAGTTCTGAATTTGGAATCGGTTGCTTTATATATTTTTTTTATGTAGGAAAACGAGAGGATTGCTAGACTTTTATTTAATAAAACCATCTTGTGTTACCCTTTGCGTCCCAGTGCTATAGTAACTCTTACGTATAATGCACCGCAGCCCTGCTTCATGATAAAAACTCTTGATATGATTCTTTTTGTTGTATATCGGAGATCACAAAACGAAAAAATCGCAGAACTATTATAGCATGCTTGTTGTTTGAAAACATGTTTGTAAATGGAAAGGCAGAATTAAAAATTAATGTGGTACTCGTACTCACTTGGACAGTATTGAGCAGAGTTTTCACGTGCGGCCAATGCATTATGAATGGACACCGAATCATTGTTTCATACACGCCTTTCAATAGTACTGCAGCCGAATCCCAGTCGGTATTTCTCTGTGAAAAATTTAGTTTTATTAGGAAACTTGTTACTGGCCCGGTAAGCTTACCTTTGTACGTGAATTATCAAATCACTGTGTACTTTATTAAGTTTTTGAGTACAATAAAGAATTAAGACTGACTAAAACCAAAATAGTCAATTTAGATAATGCTAATAGATGAAATATTTATGGTATGCCACTTTTTTAAATCAGTTTAAACTGTACCACTCTTGGACAAAGGTCTCCTCCTCTATTCCTTCTATGTCTCTCGGAGTTGTGCTTTATTTCGTCAATTCTCGAGGAATCATCTCTTCGGCTACGGCAAAGTCTGTAGATTATGGTACAGAAATATAACTTAGTAGTTATCTTTCCTTGGCCTATATCTTTCCTCGGGATTCAAGCTTACTCCGTGTAGTTAGTAGTTACACCGTAAAAGCATATTTAACAAACAGACAGAGTTACTTTCACATTTATAATATTAAAGTATGAATTTTAGATTTTTTACCCTGATGCTAGGTTTCTTTGCAATCTTCAGGAACACCTTATCCAACCTTCTCAAAATCATAATAAGAGCTGGTCGTAATGCATCGTCTGCCCAATCGGCCGCTGGTAGCACTTGCGTCATGTACCGTTGTAGACCGCGACAACCCATGGACTCTGGGTCGTAGGGAGATACTTTTAGTAGGGAGTGGGCTATTTCTGCGAGACGCTGTAAGAAAAAATTTGTGAAATTTAGGACAATATTTACTTATTATTTGCACGGCTGTAACGTCATGTATAGTGTGATGTTAAAGAAACATCTACAACCATGTCATTACTTGTAGCCAGTAGCCAGATAATTACATCGTTATTATACGAAAACTTACAGCATGTGACTTAGAGTCCAGTAACTCAACGGGCTTTCCTTCAGTCCCGCCACTTCGGTTGGAGCCGTTGATTTCCAATAAGCGAGTAGTCGCACGACCGATGAATTCACCGACTAACGAGAGTAAGACATCGCGAGGTCTGCGGTATTCAGCTCGCACCAGCTGCAAGTTAACATTACATAAAAATAGGATCAAAGAGTATCTTTCTGCTGAAACATGGACCTTCCTTTTTCGTTTTTACGATGTGGTTGGCCCTGGTGTACAGTGTGTTTCCTTAGTATGTTTCGAATACCAAACCTAGAACTCAAGTACTGGGCTCGAATCGCGAAATCGAGTCATGATTCGAATACCGTTTAAACCGACTAAGTCGACTTGATCCACTAAAACAGCGATTCGGTACATTGTTAGTTTTTACCCGCCTATGGCGGGTGCATGAAAGGAGCCTCCACGAGTGGCGTTAAATATATCGGTCGGCGATTCCAAACGCCCGGCGCACCCTGGGCAGCTAGCACTCGGTAACGCAGAGCCTAGGTGACTAATCCTTTTACCACGATGGTAAACTCAAACGGTTCTCTTCAGGACCACGACCAACAGTCTTTTTTAAGGCCACCTGCCTACGGCAAAGGCATAAAGGTTAAAATTTTAGCAGTCTATGTTTAAAACATACGTAGGTACATTCTTTAACCGTTCGCTGCTTCCGCTTAGGCTTCGAGTCTAACTGACCCAAGAAAGTTGGGATAGGGTTAGTTAGATTGATTGACCTTGTCGGTTAATTAATCATTCAAGAAAAGTCCTGACTTCCACTAAGTAAAAAAAAATTTGGTTACGCCACCGGTTTTTTTTTGAGCTTAGTACTATTACGCTGTATTATTATTATATAATTAACTCAGGACCGATTATTATGGCGACACTTGGGGAACGCCTATGTCTAACAGTGGACGTCTTTTGGGTGAAATGATGATGATTTACCTCTGAGTCTTCAGCTCCAGTATATTCAGGTGGAGGCATCTTAGAGTTATCGTACTTAGAGTGCGATTCTTCGAACGCGATTATTGTAGCGGCGGCAGTACGGGGTCCAGTCCTTTGCGATGAACCTTTATGTTCTGGAGAAGTTCTATACGGACCGTTGTAAGACCTAAAATAAAAAGAGAATAAGTTAGTAAAGCGTGTGTTTTTTTTGGTCTCTATTATACAATATTGTACAAAAATAAGCAAACGAAAATATTCAATCCGCTGTCCATGTTACCCCAGTCTCCTCTTTGCAAGTCTCTCTCCTAGCAATGTTAATCTAAGTTTCATACCAGTCTTACCAGGTGGGGTTTTAAATGCTTTTTTTGTAGCGACATGTATGGCGTCACATAAGAACTAATCCTGCATCGCGCAATCGGCGCAATTAAAGTTTTCCGCGCGATTAGAACATATAGAACAGTCCGAAATCATCTATCGGGCAGTTGCCCACCAGACATAACACCCGTCTGGTCGGAGGATCCTCCCTTTTCAACGGAGGTTTGCGGGACTTTACTCTCTATTCAGCAAACCTCCAAACTTTCAATATTTTGACCCGTATATTATATCAAAAACCCCTTCTTAGTGCTCGCCTACATTATAAAGATGGCTTTGTGCAAAACACGTTCCTATTTTCATTAGTTACATAAAAACAAAGCTATGCAATGATACGTCAGACAGTCAGTTTCACTTTATAGGCTTATACATATTCTAAATAATAAACTTACTTAGACAGTCCTTCACAGTTGTTCACTAGAGTTTTAATAGCAATCGCTAGCTGCTGAATGATTTCTTTCTCCGTTTTTCCCTCACGGTTGTAGGACGGCAGCTGTATTTGTTTTACGTAACAAGGGAGTATTGCTTCTAGTATTATCTGTAATGGTTTTATTATTACGCTTAGTTGATCGCCTAATGAACATATAATACACATTTTTAAGTTAGTAGCCTAATTTTTTTTTTTTTTTGTGGTGGGGAGTCATCGAGCTGTTGTTGCTCTTTGCGTTCCAAGGCCACGGGAACTCTTTTGAACAATTCCGCAGCCGTAGCGAACAAAATATTGCTAAAGTGTAACTTTATAAACTTCTAAAAATAACATAATATTAAATTAAGGGTTTAGCAGTAACCATTTAATTATTATTTTATAGAAACTAGTAGAATCTAATATTAATAAATTAATATTAATATTAATAATAAACGATAATAATAATAATTTTATTTTTAAGTCTCTAGTCTAGTCCAATGGTTAGTAAAAAACTTATCAACAGGGTAAGTAAAACTTGAACTAATGCCGCACTAACAATTGCAACCAGTGCTTGAACACTGGCGCATCATGCTTATCGGCTAAGGTTCGAAGAATGCCATTGGAGCTGGTCCTAGATCTGCTTAGCAACGAGGCAGCCTTCTTTCTCACTATAGCGTGGAAATCATCCACACGCGCTAAAGTGAACACACATACTGTCTGTCTGTCTGTCTCTTTTTCATATTACTTTTTTTTTGAACTATACTTACTAGCATCTGATATCCCCTCATACTCTCCGCCGAGTAAGACACGACCATAACACACAGGCTGATACAATCCAGCACATTGACCATCTCCTCTTCATCTCGATAGCAGAAGTCGATAGGTTTTAGTGGCTTCTCTTCTTTGATCAGTTCGGCTATGTGGAGCGGGTCGGGAGATGGAGTTTCCAGGCTTAGAAGAAGGTTGAAAAGGCAGCTGGATTGGACCTGTAAAGATGATGTACATATTTATTAATAATGATAATTCCAGTAAATAATCTGGTAAAAAAGAACGAGTCGGAGTGCAGGATGATATCGACTTTAATAAATGATTGTATTATTGTATAGCAAAAAGGAGCGTAACTGGGATGAGAAGCTGACTTTTTAAACTTTATTTATTTATTTGCGAAGTGTCTGTAAGACTCCCAAGAGTACAATTACTGGAAGAGATTTAAGGGTTATCTGTAAGTTACCTCTTACATGACGGGTGCAGGGCGAGGGTCAACGAAATGTGACAAGAGAAATGTCATAAGTTTCGTGAGATTATATACCAAAATTTATATCTAAGTATTAAAACACGTAATTTTAAATATTTTCAAATCTATAAGTACAATTATAAGGTTTAAATTATTTTGTTGTCAATTTAGAACACTAATGTCGAATATACCAATTTAATTCAATAATTTTTGGATATAAAATTGCAAAATATGTGACATCACACTAGAAAAGGACTGTCTTCCAAATGTGACTAGTTCTGATAAGAACGAGGGAAGAGAGAGAGAGGGGTAAAAAATTAATCATGAAATTCGTGTGACGTAAGTTATGGATAGCCCCTTATTTTTTATGCTAGAATGCTGAAATGAATTTGTCGACACTTTTAGTTTTAGATTAATTAAAAGTTAAAGTGATTGTTCAGTCAGCCCTATTTTATAGTAGACGCTAGAAACATATGATACTGACCTTGCTTGCATCTCCATAAGTAGATTCTTCGTCTGTATCTAAAATGGCAGATACTGAGCCAAACATTTGTAGTATGAAAGGTTTGCGGTTCAGTAAGTAAAACTGTTTGACGGCATATTCTATTGTTGTCGTCACCAGTTTATTCGTTTGGAAGTTTGAATATATTTGCAGTAGCGTTGGCATAATTAATAAATACCTGTAGGAAGAATTATGATATTGGTACAAAATCATATTTTATTTCTAAATTTAAAAATAATCTGTTTTATTCATTGCTAACGACCTGACTTTGTTTCGTATGGTTGCAATGGTGAGAAAAATATCAGTTAAATATTAATGTTTTAAATAATAGCGATACCCGCATCAATATCCATTGCATAGTAAAAAAGATCTAGCGATCACACAGGAACAGCCAATGTCGAGTTTGTATAGTAATATTTTAATATACACACATACCCATTTGTAGAAAAAATGCTTTTGAAATTAAAAGCAGCATTGACGTATGTGGCAATGACATATCGAAGGATCAGAGAGTCTTCGCTGTGTAACATCAAGGCACCATTGAGGACGTTCAAAAACAAATGAATGTCGCGCGATGAGGTGAAGTTACCGGCCATCGCTTCAAACATGCGGGCTATTAGTCGTACCCACCTGTCAAATAAAATATATAATTATAATTTTAGCATAAGTATGTAGTAGTATTTTATTATTATAAATAACATTTTTTTTCTGTTTGAAGCATCTGTTATTTGTTTATTGTGAAAACCTACCACAGTGTTGTCTTTTTTAACCCAAAGGTTGACTGGTAGAGAATGCCTTGTTGCATTAAGTCCGCCTATGTACCATTACTGTACATGAAGTTTCAATAAATAAAATAGGTATGTATATTCTTATTTTCTTTATGATCTGTACCTCTATTTGGTTAAAAAACATATATGTTTGCAGTACTATATATTCATAAACTTCACATAAAATAGTGCTCATGTGTCAAAAAACTTACATAAACTTATGTAACACATCCAAGCCCAATAGAGTAGATCCCAGGGCTCCACGGCTGTATAATACCAGATCGGCTTCGAGAGCTTTACGAGGGAATGAAGGCAGTTTCATGAGCTCGTCATGTAGAAATACTACACGTTGAACCACCTAGAAGAAAATGTTTTGTTAAACATAGGCTAATGATAATACAGTTGATTTTAAATAAATACAATAAAAAATATAAAACTAGCTTTAAAAACTAACAATACAGGGGATATAAACATTTTACATGTTAAGATAGTTTATGTTATTTAGAAATGATTTATGTTATTAAAAGAAGAAAATACGCATTTTTAGAAAAAAATACAAAGGCACCCAACAACTTTTAAAGGGTAAACGAAATGAACAAAAAAAAAAAAGACTGTGTTTTACGGTTGCACTAAATAGTCATTAGTATGAATGCTAGGCAACTAATGCCTGACGCTGATTTTCAACTGAGGTTGTGCGGTGACGGACGAAAATTTTTGTAAAGCAAACAATACTCTCCTTTTCGAGCAGTCAGATAAAAACTAAATGAAACAAAAGATTAAGCAAGTTTTACGAACCATATCAACATTCTTCAAAATAGCCCAAGTCAGCAACACTTTCCCAATCTCTACGAATTTTTGTAAGAGTTCTTGTTCTTGTAGTTTTTGGAAAGCCTCATCAGGTTCCATGTGAACCAGTCCCAATTGTGGATACTGGGAGCGTTTGAAGAAGTAGTGGTCACGAACGTAGCCTTGCGGATTGTGGATTTGACCTATGAAAGAAACATGAGGTAAAACCAAAGCTATGGTACTACCAACAAAAACAAGCAGATATACCAAGAAAAGTTTAACGCTTCGGAAAACCACGTCTATCGTCGGAAATAAGACAAATGACGATTTGCGGCCGGATCGAACGTTCGTGCTACTTCGGATGCACGAAGATTACCGAAACGTTGTTGCGCTGGTAATCCTCCCAAATGTGATCTATGTCTCAACCACAACAAGCACAACACAAGCACAAGGCATAAAGAACAAGTTGGTAGCCGACTGCACGCAGCAGCAGCAGACGACGTGTCACAACGACACTACTGGTTTCTACGTATTTCTATAAAATTCCCTCCGTAGTTAGCGAAATGAAGCTAGCCACGCGTCGTCGAGCGGCAGACGGCAGTGTCGTCCGACCGCAGATCAGTAGTGCCGCTGACGCCGGAGCAACGACACGTCGATTATTCTCGAACACGTCAAACATCTTGTTTCACGGAGCACTCGGAACCAACTGGATGCCATCTGCTGTTGCCGTCTGCAGTCGGGTTCGAAATCATGACTGCAGCGACATGACGCTACTACGTGTCGTGACGAAATGAAGCGACGACATATCGTCTGCTGCTGCTGCGTGCAGTCGGCTACCAACTTGTACCTTAAGTTCTGGCCTTCCACGTACGTATGTCATAGGATGCCCATAACAAAATCATGCTACTTACGTGTTTTGAAGTCAACAAGGAAATGTTCTCGATGTAACTTTTCTGGGATGCCGAAGAAATCGAGAGATTCTTTCAGGATTTGTGCAAACACTGTATCTTCTTGGACAGGAAACTGGGACGGTATGCAACCCTCGTTGTCAGCTAGAACAAAAATAATGTAACTGTAACTTACGTAAAAAAAGGTATAAATGTAAACAAACATGTTTAAACGGCACCATAACTTCCATACCTACTTAAACAGATCAGTTTGTCATTATTATAGTCAACTTTATTGAATCAATTATAAAGTTTATATTTCTTTAAATGGAAATAAGATTAATCTGGAAATAAGGATTTGAATATGGAATAGATTTGTGTACTTACGTGGACCATGGACAATAATCTTTTTAGCAGCAGGCACATTAGCGGTAAGCAGTATAGATGCATCACATTGTTCTTTACGTAAGATCTGTTTTAGATCTTTGAACATTATACCATGAACACTGTGGACCACCTGAAAGTGACAAAATGTTAATTCTGGTAGGTGATAAAATAGAATTGAAGTATCAAACTGTCTCGTTAATAATACAAAACAGTGACAGTAATGCAATCATTACTATGGCACTAACGCCAGAATATTGTCCTAAATTGGTCAGCATTATGGTTTTCATCAAAATTCTAGACGAAAGAAGTCTACTGCTGGACAAAGCCCTAAAGCGTTGACGGATCCTGTGCAACTCGCATCCAACGGATTTTCTCAAGCTGTTCACTTTAAATAAATAAAAAATAGAAAAGTAACTCACCATCCATAAAATCGACAAAGCGGCACCAACAAGCCTTTGCCCTTCTTCATGGGGACTCCTCACATAAAACATGACGTACCCTATGATGTAGTTGTACAAAGCAAAGGCAGCCTGAAAAATAAGCAACATTTAAGTAAACATCAGGCTGCGAAATAAATTTAGATTAAGCTAAATTTATTTCGCATAATGCTTATGTACATACTTAATGCTAATGATAAGTATTTATGCACCCTATAAATATGTTTTGAAATATGACAAGGCAGTGGTTACGCCCGCGCCGGTGAGAAAGTAACTCCCGGGATAAGTGTCTTATGTGCTCATCTACCCGTGTAACAATTTCACCCAAATCCGTTCAGCCGTTTGAGTGTAATAGTTATTTATTTATTTATTTATTACTTTATTGCACACCTTAACTTACTACAGGACAGATATTTATAAAAATAAGTGTACAATAGGCGGTCTTATTGCACAGGGCAATTTCTACCAGACAACCTTTGGATGGACTGTAACGAAAGGAAAAGATTTGGGGCTGTCAGTGTACAACAACATAAAAAGATAATAAAATACATATAATACATAAATAGGTATAATACCAAATAATAAACTAGTAAATATTAAAATATACGACAGAGAAAGGAGAAGAAAAATTAAAGTGATAGGTAATGCTCCTTCACCATCTTTTTGAAAGTCGGTAGCGTTTGGACATGCCTCACTTCTAAGGGTAATGCATTCCATAAACGCGCTGCTTGTATCGTGAAAGATTTATCAAAGAACGATGTGGAATGCATACTATGATATGAATACTATGTTTTAAATTCTCCGATGACCTCAAGGACCTAGAATGTGTGTCACAGAGGAACTGAAAGCGTTCTTTAAGATAAAAAGGAGTCGAAGGATTAAAGAGCACATTGTAAAGCAAAGAAAGTATGTGAGCATTCCGGCGAAGGCGAATGAAAAGCCATTTGAGCTGAGTGCGAAATTCAGAAACGTGGTAGTTAGTAGTGTTTGATTTTCAAATTTAATTTAGCTATCGAAACTTTACCGATGTGATCGATCGATTTATGAGAACAAAACTAAAACTCATAACTTTCAATTTCAAGTTACTACACTATCGATATAATATCGATTCATTAGATATCGATACTCACCTCACTCGAAGAGTTTTGCTAGTTAATTTAATTTGTCGCTTTGGACGGTGGCCCTGGGGACGGTGTCATACAATAAAAAATCCTTACCTGTTGAGGCAGCCTCGGTATGAACCGAATCAAATGACGAAGAAGCTTGAACATCTCGTCCTGATGGTCTCGGGTTAAACGTTCTAGGACATGACGAAGGAAGAGGGCCGAGTCTTCCACGAGGCAACACCATATGACCTGGAGAAAAAGGTCAGGGTGTCTTTGAGGAAATATAAAACTTATTTTTCCGCTACTTATTTTTTACAATATTTTTAATAAATTCGTCTTGGATCAAAGTCTCTTCTTGGTGACATGATTTTGTGCCTTTGAATCTTTGGTGTAGTCATTCGGAAATTCTGGTTAAAGATGTTAAATTACATTTCACTTCAACGAGAACAAAATTTAAATCTAAGGTAAACTAATCTTCATACCTCAACAATCGGATTTAAATTTATTTGGTTTGTTAAGTTATGCACGCATAGTAATAATAATATAAGTTATTTACTGCTATAGCATTGATATTTTGCTAATGGCTATGAGTTTTAAATGTCGTTCGATTTTCATATTTTCTTCAACAATTTCTAGCGATAGCCAATAAGTTCGTATGTTTCTGAAATAAGTCTAACGGGGAAATGCCTTACCTGATAAGCAACTTCATAAACAGAACACCCGTCTCTTGAAACAGCAGCGTCATCTAACAGAGATACAATCTCAGCTACAGCAGAGCACAAGGTTGAAGGGAATAATGCTGACGCCACTTGCGTGTGATGCGATCCTCGTACACCTTCTACTAATTCTTCATCCGCTGGCGCTGTGATGACATAAAAGACTGTTAGTACCAAATTAATTTAGATGTCTTCAAGACTTAGAGTAAATAGGCTCTTAATAAACTAGTGCCCTTCACCATCAACGATTGGATCACTGCTTACCCTGACTACGCACAGCAGTTTAAATTATTGAAAAAAACAACTGGCCAAGTGCGAATTGGAATATTTACTTGTTCTGTTTTTTAGTGTTTGTTGTTATAGCGCCAACAGAAATACATCATCTGTGAAAATTTCAATTATCTAACTATCACGGTTCATGAGATACAGCCTGGTGACAGACTGATAGACCGACGACCTGTTTTACCTTCTGGGTACTGAAAACCCTAAAAAAAAGAAGCACATTTTATTTGAATATTAGTCGAAATTGAATAGTAATTGGATGTACCGTCCGATGACTTGTGTCGTTGACTCCGATGTACAGTCGATGCAGTACCCAAGTCCGGTCTACAGTGGGCACCACTGGCAGCTTCAATGTGGCTGTCGGCTTATATCAAGGGTCGGCTCTCAGCCCTTACCTCTTCCTGATGATAATGGACGCTCTGACGTCGGACATTCAGGAAGAGGCTCTCTGGTGTATGCTGTTTGTCGATGATATTGTACTGGTTGCCGAAAGTGGCCTAGAGGTCCAGAACAGATTGGAGGTGTGGTGGCACAGACTGGAGAGTGTTGGCCTGAAATTGAGTAGAACCAAAACGGAGTACTTGATCTGCGATTTCGGCGGTCTCTCCAATCTAGTGCCTTTAGCTCTCGCCGGAACGCCCATACCGATTTGTTCAGACTTTAGGTATCTCGGGTCGCTCGTCCAAGGGGATGGTGAGGTAGACCGGGTAACACATCGAATCAACGCAGGATGGATGAAATGGCGACAGGTCACGGGAACAACTTGTGACCCACGGATATAATATAATATAATAATAATAATATTATATAATATAATATACTCGTAATATAATAATTAATCCACAACTATCACACAACGCCGTCTAGTCTCAAGCTAAGCAGAGCTTTTGTTATGAGTACTAGACAACTGATAAACATAAATATATATTTCTAAATACATACATATTATAGATAAATTACACCCAGACACAGAACAAATGATCGTGCTCATCGCACAAACATTTGTCCTGGCTGGGAATCGAACCCACGACCTCCGGCATAGCAGTCAGGGTCACTAACCACCAGACCAACAGGCCAGTCAAAATGGATGCCCCTCAAGTTGAAGGGTAAAATCTACAAGTCCGTGATAAGGCCTGTCATACTGTATGGATCAGAATGTTGGGCTGTAAAAAGACGGATGAAAAAAGATTGCACGTAGTGGAGATGAGAATCTTAAGATGGATGTGTGGTGTGACAAGAATGGATAAAGTGAGAAATGAGTATATTAGGGGAAGTTAGAAAGTGGCGCCAGTGACTGAAAAGTTGAAAGGGAATCGTTTATCTTTGTATGGTCATGTGGACAGGAGGGATAAAGCGCATGTTACTAAAAGAGTTATTGAGTTTACATGTGGATGGATGGAGAGGGAGAGGGAGACCAAAGAAAAGATGGATGGATTGTGTGAGAAGTGCTATGAAAGAAGGAGTTAGTGATAGCGTGACGAGTGACAGGACAGAATGGAAGAAAAAAAACGTGTTGCGCCGACCCCAAATAAAATGGGACAAGGGCAGGAAGATGATGAATAGTAATGGATAAAATACCACTGATTCCTGAAAGCTTATTCGGCATAATTATGTAATACTAGCTCCTGTTAGTGGCTTCGCCCGCGTGATAGCAGATAATTATCCCAAGCGAACATACTTCAGGGATAATGTCTCCTATAGATGTGCAATCCAGGGCATGGTTTACTCGTATAGTTTCATCGAAATCCGTTCGAGCGTAAAGATGTAAAAAATATAGTGTGATGTTGAAAATAAGAAATATTGTTATGCCCATACTTACGTTCAACATGATCATCAGCCGCATGATCCAAAGCTGGTTCTCGAGCGGCCTGTCTTGTAATCGGTATAGTAGTGATAAGAAAACTCTCCCTTTCAGCACGTTTCTTATCATTCCGCTGTTGAAGCGCCCTCTTGATTGCCTCCGTCTGCTGTTTCTTTCGCGTCTTTGTCGCTGTTACTAAGGAACGCTGTGAATAGAAGACTAAGTTTACAAAAAATCTTTAAAATAGAGTTAGATAGTTAATTTATTACTTACATTGTTGCATAAAACGTAACAAGACAGAACGATGCAAAAAAATAACACATAAAAATAACGGGGTCCATGCTAGTGGTGGCCAGTGCTATAGATAGAGGAATAATATTATTATTTTTTTTTTCTGTCACCGGAATGACTCAAGCAATGACACAATTACAGACACAACATCTATACCTAATCTAATTTTCGTTCTTACGTGTCTCTCCTGATTCAAAGTCATCTCCATGTCTTTATCCTTAACCTGTGGGCTCCACGGTGGATCCACTACCGCGAGCGACTCGATGCCGATCTTAGGGGAAGGTAGTGTGAACTCAATTCCTGGTGGAGGCACTTTGAAAGTCACTGAGGCTCCTTCCTCCATGCGCGGCCATACTTGGTATCGAAGCTTCCACATTACTTGGAATCTCAGGATTGCGTTTATTCTGTAAACAGAACACATACATAACGTCGTTTTTCCTTGAAGGTGTAGAAAGCGTTGGGTACAACTGTACAGCACCCAGTTTTAGATAGTTCTGTTATATCTTATGTAAAAGGAGGCGGGAGTATTGGTATTATTTTGGCGCAAATGTAGACTTAAACCTGCTGCTGACAAATATTAGCAGGAAAACATACAAGATAAAAAGCATTTTATTTGAAATAACCATTTACAGGCACTTTTGAAATGACAAGAAATCAGTCAAACAGAAAAATGATGCTAATTGCACATTCCAAAGCGTAGATCTCTATGGAGAGGAATGTGCAAGATAATCGATGGACTCTTTTCAATCAAGTAATGAATTACAAATATCTCGGTTACATGTTTTTTGTTATTATAACTCATTTGAATTTGAAATCGAATTCAGCAGCAACAATTAATTTTTGCTTTTAAAGATATTTGTACACTGAAAATGTATTTCAGAATTTCAATTAGTGCAGTGTGGTACACCATAAAGACAGACTTTACTAATGTAATACCTTTGCCATATTGTTTTTTTTTTCAGGACGGCAGCGGTTTGAAACCTCATGGATTGCCACAAAAGCAAATAACTTGCGATTATTAAGAGAGAGTCCTTAAAAAATTATACACACCTGGTACTCGGTTCAGCATGCTTCAAGTCGTTATGCATAATTTCAGTGGCGGTATTCGGCGCCTTGACCGCAGCGAGTATGAACAGCGCAGCGGCACACGAACTGAGTTCACGGTCTGACTCCAGTAATAACTGCCAGGCTACGGGAGCACATTCTGCGAACATGTCTTCACCCATTGTTGTTGCTCCTTTGATTAGTGTAGCTAGAGGAGTGTGGTAGGCATCGCGGACCTAGAAGAAAAATTGTACGAGTGAGACGTAGTATTTTGTTTTTTGGAGGTGTCCAATAACTGTTTACTCATTTTTAGATAGTAAATCCTACCCAAAGTAATACTTTTGGTGTCAATTGGATTTAAGAAGAGGTGGATAATCATCCAAATATGACTTCTCCAGCTCTAGGGTGTGAAACCTATGTCCTTCAGTTGCCTTTATCGTTCTAGGACAACGGTTTTCCTTACAGAAATTCCTTGTGGCCCTAGCGGGCATCGTCTTTGCTAGGCCCCTACGGCAAGTTACAAGGTGTAAGTTTTTTTTTATGGTTCAAGATTTACAGGGATTTGCCAAAATGTCAATGCTTTTTTTTTTGTTAATGTATATTTCAGGGTTGTCCAAAATGGGAACGCATGACCAAATCGCGAGTTAGTCTCAAAATAAAAAATCTGTTTTAGTCTAGTTTGATGTGACCAATGTGACCATTCCGAAATATGCACTTGATTTGACCACATCATATCAAAAATAAAAAAGTGTATTTCAAAAAGCAATTCAGACCTGTCCTTTAAGGTACTTGAGGATAGGTGGCGGGTCTAACGGTGGGTATGGCACAGCAGTAGGTTTCATCGGTATCCCTTCCGCTGCTAGATTGCTTTGTTCCCCTCCCGCGGCCCGGTATGCTAGGCCCGCACTCTCGATCACTGAACGCTCGATTCTGGGGGTGCATTGAGTAAAATATCGACAAAAACGTGAATAAAAGGAATGTTTTGATGGAGAGAGTTTATCGCCAGTTTTGTAGCGAAATTTTTCATAGGCGTTGGCGATACGTCAAATGATTTATTAAACTCATGTTATGATTTATTAAACTCTTGAGACCGTTGAGGCGAAACAGTAACTGTCTCCGTATAAATAAAACTTTAAATATAGTTGTTGTTACATACAGGTTGTCTTTAACATGGACGCACAAACAAACATAATGGATCCAGATTCTGGACCCCCAGTGGCGGAATATTTCGTAGGTTTTTTCCTAATTAAAAAAAATCTTTACGTTTTTTAATACAAACTGTATAAAATCATTATTCTAACATTTTTAGTGAAAAATGAATGAATGACTTTTAAAATTATTAATGTCACCATGGTTAATTAGATTAACGATTTTATCTACCCTAATGAGTTTTTAATTAATAAATTATATAATAATTATTATTTTTTCTAAAAATATCATCGGGGTTGGTTAGAATAACAATTTTACACAGTCTAAATTTAAAAAAGTACAGATATTCTTTGACATTTGTAATATTCTGAATTTATTTAATTTTACATATATTTCTTTTTTAATTTTGCAATGTAATAATAATAATTACATAAATAACTATATCGAAAGTAATAAGCACAATATTTGCACAACTTATTAGGTAATAATGCATTGTTCTTTATATTATACTGTAACATCTGTCTATCTGTATTAAGCTAATAAACGACTTGATTGATTGGTATTCGTTTGTGCGTCGATGTCAAAGACACCCTGTATAATAATATAACAACAACTATAATATAAATATATAATAGTGTGTTTTTGAGAGTTTTTAATCGCGTTCCGAGTTTTATTTTGCTGGATTGAGCATGGTGGTTTTCTTTCTTCATAGTGATATTATCTGTGGTAGAAAACATACAGTATACTCTGGCAAATTTGCTACTCGAAATCTGATTGGTAATATAAAAACAGCCGGTATTGTGATCTTAAAACGGTCAATGGCTAGATCAAGCTGCATTTGTATTAAATGGGCTTATGATATACATATATATATAAATGAAATGCTATGCGAGATGATTGCCTAAAATAAAAAACCAAATTAGAACACTTTTTAAGAAACTCGTGTAACTTAATTTAAATATATAAAAAAAATGATATTTAATCAGTATCAATTGAGGGAGGCATTTGCCCAGCAGTGGGACAATATGGGTTAGCTGTAATAATAAAAAATAAACACGCACTATAATCTGGCGTTGTCAGTCATCAGCCAATAAATAAATAAAACTTTGTAATGGTGTATTTGAGGGAGATTACTGTAATTACGAGTTTATTAAAATTGGTCTCATACTGATACCTATCAGTAGAATGCTCGGAGGACTTTCGCGAGCGTCTACCGCGGCGCGTACCACCGTTTCCTTCATCAGAGCTTGCCGTGCTAATTTCAGGACCAAACTTTTCACCATAAATCTAAAAAAAAAACAGAATACTTTTCTCCTTTGTTTATAATTTAAATTCATGCTGATGAAAGTTGAAATTAGTTGGACGTTGACTTCGAACACTTCAAAACAGCTTCTATACGAAATATTGTGTAAGTATTAGAAGTTCGTGTGACAACAACGACACTAGTAGTAGAAAAGTGAGTTACCTTTTGTACAGACTTCATAAGCCTCACGCTGGCTCGCATATTACGTCGGAAGCAGTATGGATGACAGAAATTCTGATGACAGCATACGTAGTTGAAAGAGTTTAGGAATTTCACCATAACCTGTAAAAACGATTGGAACATTAAGGGTTGAGCTACATCGGTCAGCACCGAATCACATTTTCCTATAATTCTATCCTTTTATCACTTACGTTCAGAACGTTCTCTTTCTCGCTCTAGTAAATGACGGTTCTAAGTAACAGAAGGATAGGAAAGGGTGATTCGGACCTGACAGCTTTACATACATGCAGACACATGCATGCGATCTCACCAGAAACGTTTTTTTTTCCTAATAAAAAAACCTTTCAGTTGTTTTTTCCCTACTGTAATTTTTGAATTGGTTTGGAAGGTAATAATGTCTTGTATACGACTAGATAGATTTTTGGGGATATGGTTAAGGATCGTCCACGAGTAACAGAATTAAGTGTTCATCTAGCGATCTTTTGTATAATGGTAAAATTAAGTGCATACCCAATTTCTTATACAACAGAACGATGTCCATCAAATAACACTTCAATATAGCCTACCTTAAGCCATGGGAATCCTTTATTGGTATCAGGTGGATCAGTAGAATTACTATCAGGGCTATCCGGTGGGTGGTCGTGATCGTCAGATAATACGCCAGGACTTTCCTCACCACCACTGTCCACTTCATTTGACATTATTACTGTACCACCTGTTTATAGTAAATATTATTATTCTTATCATATCACCTAATAAACTGAAACTCCTGTTCAAAATTATCACAATAATAGTAAAAATATTTGGGGGTTAAATAAGAAAAAAAAGAAAATGATTTTGTAGAGTAAGTCTCAAGGTGGTGTATGTTATAGTGATCTTACCTGCGCCTGGATATACCTCTGAAGTGTCACTTCTATCAGACAGCGAAGATACTTTCCGTCTACTTTGTATTGAATCGGATCTCCTTGTTACAACTGGAAGGTAAAATTGACAGTTTCGAACTTCCGTTTCGATAAACGCAATAAGTTGTATTTATCGATATCAGAAATGATATTTTCAGAAACAAAGTGCTCTGCGGATTTTCAAACTTAGTATAGGGTTTCGCAGAATGTTAAGCAAAAGTTAAATATGCACTTACACTCATCCACAACATCTCTGGTATCCTTCTGCCTGAGTTTGATAGAGCGTCGTTTGAACGAGCCATAAGCTGAATGCGTTTGTTGTGTATTACGACGATGCATGCCTCCTTTTCCGCGAGACCCTAAACGGCCTTTCTTATCATCCACTGCCGGGGGTATGGCATCTGCTAACTATAAAAATATGGTTATTGAAAGGGTCCTCTTACTTTGAATACAAGAAAACTAGCTAAGCGTTAGCTGAAAGCTTCAACTTGTCTATGCGATTAAAGGCACTATATATTATTTTTTAAATAAAACTCGCTTACGGTTACATTACTCCCACCAGACACGTTCTCAGGTTCGTGCAGAACAAACGATATTTTTCTCTCAGTCTCGGCTCCCGCAATCGATTGTAAGCTTTGCGCAGACGCCTGCGAATGGCCCATGCTCGACAGAGCCATACTCCAGCGACGGTTAGCTTCCCTGTGATCCAAGTTATTCACATTTCAACGCGTCAATGGACCCTCAAGTCCACAAACGAGTTAGCTTGCATTTACCAGCTATTTTACTTTAGCCTCTATACTCTTTACTATACAACCTCCTTTTAATTCTTACTGTTTGATCTCACATGCCAATGTAGCAAAAGCGTTTGTACTTTTTTCTAATTGTATCTAAACTATTTTATCACTTAATAAAACTATTGGATAAAATTTCGAAAGAGTGTATTTCACAAAACAATGTTAATATTCGTGTAAAATTTTAGAATAATTTTAATCGTTAGCAATTTAGGTGTATTATCTTACAACATTCCATGCATTTAACTGTGCGTTTGCACATTATACCGCAGATTTGAATTTCTTTTATATAAATAAGATCGTGGAGAAGAGATCGTCACAAATGTAGCTGCATGTAACTAGTACTTGCACGGAATATTAAAGTTTGTTTTATGAAACTCAGCGTTAGATGTAGCAACAGTTGTGAATCTCGAGTGCCAAAATTTGCCAATAAGTGAACAATATTCGCTATAAGAGTCACATCGGTCCAAGTGAAATTTGCACATAATACTTCCATTTTAAAAGTGTACGTTATTCAATATTATGTACATTCTACATACGCATGCACGCTTAGTGCCGTATGCAAGGAAACATGCATTATTTTTTTGAAAACATACTCGACTGGCATTAATGTGTGTTGACTGCTAAGAGCCCTGTTAAAATAAAAGTATTGTCAAATATAATTATGCACTCTTTTTAATACATCTCAAATGAACTGAACATAATGAACTCACTTAGTCTTACACAAAATACGTCGTTTTTCCATCCATCTTCGCATAATATAATGACAAAAAAATAAAACGTTTTACACCAAAGAATTAATAAGCTACTTACCAAAAAATAATCTTCTAATAATATAATGCAAAGGAATTTGGTACCTGTAAACTCTATCCCAAGGTCCTCTTTCCTTGAGCGAAGATCGGCAAGTTTTCGGTAGGTTCTGGTAGGTCTCGCGCAGGAACGACGTTATTTCAAAAAGCAGCACACAAGCAATTATTCTAAGGGCTCGGGGACAGTCAGCGCCAATAGGTTTTCCAGGCAGGCGAATACTGGCTGTAGGAAGGGGAAACGCAACCAAATGATTTCTAAGTTCAAACCAATAGGAATATAGAAGTAATAGAAAGTCTACAAAGCATATTTTAATGTGTTTGGCAATATTGCTGTTGTCATTGTAACACGTCCAGAGTGCTGCCACCTGTGCTAGTTTTCATATTTTCCTTAATAGCTTTGGCTTACCTTCGTCAAGAAAATCCTCCTCTTCGTCTTGCTGCAAAAGTTCTCGCTGTCCATCCGGATCATTGACTAAGTTGACCACAGTATCGATGTGTTTCTTGTCTTCGATTAACATTTCTTCCAGTCTGTTTCCTATAGCCTAGGGTATTGAGAGTTCGTAAGTTTTTTTTTATTATAAAAAAGGTAGCCCTGCACTGGGAATTCCTCCCCCTTAATGGTGAGTGCGTTCACAAATGCGTAGACTCACATGCACTAGACACCGCGACTCGGATCAACTATCTGTAGAAGTATAGACTATACATATATCTGTTCCGTGCGGGAATCGAACCCGTGATACGCAGCACAGCAGCCAATCGATCAACCACTATGTTAACTGAGCTGTGTTAAGTAATAGTTCTGCAAATTTAAGTAAGGCCCTATAATATAATCCCCGGATAGGTATTTAAAAATAGAACAGTGTAGTATAGTTCGACCAAGAATCTTGTATACAATCTGGATTGATTATGTCAACCTCAAAAACGGTACGACATAAATGACCTACTTAAACTCAGTACCTTTGGGTATGCAGACGACGGCACTGTTGATGAGAGTTACATGTCCAACGCGTGAGCTATTGGGTCACAGATCCAGTCTCTCCGAGAGGCTATGGTTGAACGCTTGAACTTGTTCTTGGCGGCAGTCTCAGAATGGGGCGATGCCAATCTGGTCAAGTTCAATGCTACTAAAACCCAGGCGTGACTTTTTTCCGCAAAACGGAGCCAATTGCACCCGGTTCTATTTTTCCGGGGTGTGACCGTGTCGATAACTGACCACCTTGAGCTTCTTGACCCGAAATTGAGGGTAGACAACAGCGTTACGTTGTCTACACTCAATTTTGGCTCCTACATCGAGACAAAAGCTCAACTGGATGCAAAAAAAACTGGAGATCTTAGCAAAGGTGAGACGGTATTGCACGCCGTAATAGCTGCTCAAACTCTATCAATAAAGCGCAAGTTCGATCGTGTATGGAGTACTGCTCTTATTTTTGGAATGGGTCTGCCAAATACCAGCTTGATGCACTAGAGTCGATTGAGAGGCGAGCCAAGAAGATCACTGGCAATGATGCACTTGTCAAGTCAAAACTTCAAAGTCTTGAGCACCGACGCCGAGTTGCTAGCCTGTCGGTTTTCTATCGTTTACATTTTGGGGAGTGTGCATTGAAATTGGACATTTGATTCCGCCAAGTCCGTTTTGTCATCGGACCACAAGACGTACGGCGTTGCGCTATCGGTACATGGTGGACATCCCACCCATACGTACGAAGCGTTTTGGGAACTTATTCATTATGAGTATAGCTAAGGAGTGGAATTCCCTGCCGGAGTCTGTGTTTCCTGACAGTTATAACCTAGGAGTCTTCAATTCAAGAGTGAATAAGTTGCTTGTAGGCAAGCATGCTCCATCGTCGGCCACATCATCGTTTACCATCAGGTGAGATAGTGACACTATCCATAATAAAAAAAAAACATCGCCCCACCCTTCACCATTACGACAATCAAGTCTTTCACTATACACATCCACATTTTCTACCATGTTATTTGATTTTAAAACTCACCTCTGCCCATTGGTAAAATAGTTTGCCCGCTAATCGCTGCCTCTTCAGTTGGGGATTTATCGAAACTGTAAATAATACTTTTGTTAATAAAATCTTTAAGTAAATATCTCATAATTACAATGACGGTTATATAAATCCTTACCAGCTGCCTTGGATGTGTTTGATTTCAACCAATAAGGCCATTGGCCCTTATTGCAGTTGTGCACCAAGTGAGCACATTCAAGAAGTATTGCTGCTCTCCCAACAACCACAGTATGTGGCTGAAAAAAAAATGTATCCTCGTCATATATATGGTTTTTTATTAATAAGTTTCCGTCAACACTTCTGACTATAAAACCTGGGCTTATTTCATCACTGTAGACTAGGGTTGTCAATTTTTTTTTCGAAGAAACTTATACTCTATTTCTGGGGATCTGGTTTAAAAGGGGAAAATTAAGAGAACACTATTAGAAAAAAAGAGTACTCACAATTGTTTTACCTTTTGTGAAAACAACTTATCGTTTCAATGAATAATTTTTTTTTAAATGCTATTTTGTACTTTATGACCGAGATGACAAAAAATATTTCAGTAAAATACTGAAATGGCAGGATTATCTCGAGTTTAAAATACGTAGGGTATTTTAGCATACTCTATTTCGTTTGTTTAAAAAGAGGAAAAGTTTGTATTTTATTTAGTAAAAAACGAACTCATAAACTAATGGATCCCTTTTTTAAAGTTTCTCACCAACAAAATAAAGTTTCTCATACAGAAGAATATACTTCATTCCTGAGTGACATAGGCATATAGCTATTTTCTACTTTGACGCTGGTAAAGCTGCTGGCAGAAGCTAGTACATTGTTAAGTACTCCTCAGCAAAATAGAGGACATTACTCTATATTAGAGTACAGGAACGCTGGGATGCGGGTATTAGTTGCGTACCTGTCAAGTCCTATGTCGTTTTTTTTCTTTGTTAATGTTATTGGCTTGGATGCTAAGTCTTTTAAGCCATGTCTTCGTATTAATAGTTAATTTGTTTATCATAAACATATGGATGTACCTATTCTAATGTTTTTGTAGTATTTGGCAGCAAATGTATCAAGTCAACCTTCTCGGCAAATTCCGTTGAGGTAGTCAACACTACAATAAAATTCTCAGCTCCGCTTTACCGAGATCGCGTCTGATTCAATGATTCCACAAATTGTCCCATTGCGCAGACACTTGAGTTACAAAACTGCACCAATTTATATATAATATTCACTAGGAATCAATTTGTGAATAATTAAAACAGCCACTGAACTTCACTCGAAAAAATCCCGCCAAAAACTCCCGTCCTATGTCGTTTCGACACCGATAGGGCCACTCTAAAAGCATCCCGTTTCCTCATACCTTGGCGAGTTAACAGAATAACTTTAAGAGGGCCCTTCTACACGTGACTATCGTCAACGTCGAGCATGGTTTAAAAGCTTGTTGCTTTATCTAACACAATCCAACGTGATGTTTGATGAAAAGAAAACGCGAAAAAAGAGGGATACCGCCTGAAAACTCAGTTGGCATTTGGTAATTCCGTGATTTACTCGAATATTTCACAAAACTTGTTCCAGGAAAATAATTGTTTTTTTAAAAACCTCAAGAGTTTTTGAAAAAAAACTGTCGTCATTCAGAATCTCGATTAAATGTGCAAGGCTTCTATGGGGGGCCAACGTTCACGTAAAATAGCAGATTTTCAGAGGTCTTTATTGGATTAGTTTTATACATATTATGTATATTATACAAATTTATGTTTTGATTTCTATAGAAGCCTAGATAATATCCACAAGACATCTGTGTATTCAAAATATGTGGAGAAAGATGTGTAATAACATCATAATCACGGAAGAATGGTTGTATTTAAATGTACCTCGGGTTGGCCGCTCTTAACGAAAGATATTAAACATTCGATCGCTACAAGCTGAAAAGTAGATTAGTAGACAATTTTTATACCAAATATTTAATTCACAGTGATAATTGTCGCAAACTCACCAAATCCAACAGTGCGGCCATAAAAAGCGCGTCAGGCGTGCCTCCAGGCTGCGTGGCGTCTAACAAGAAGTTGAACCGCGCGAGTCCCGCGTACAGCGGCGCGGCGGCCACCAGGCGGCGGCGTTTTAGTATTACTACTTCTGATTCGCCCCCACCTGAGCCGCCCTCAGCGGAGCCACGCCGTGACATATCTGCAAATAGGAGTCATTCATTTTACCTTATATCACATTTCATTACGTGCTAAAAAAATAATACGAACATACACTGATCTGATTGCGTACGCGATGCACGCCGAATCGTTTTATGTAGATTTTAAAAAGGTGAAAGAAACATTTTTATCATTTGAAGAAAGCGCTGCTAACCCATTTCGTTTTAAATTTGCCCCGCACTAGGAATTACTCCTTGTGGGTGCTTTGACAAACGTTGAAACTCACATACATAAGATACCCAGACCCATTGATATAATATTTACTATGCACTAGAGTACGCGTGCCGTACTCTCACTTAGCTCGCCTCAGGTGAACTGCAGTCCGCACATTTGAAATTAGTGCAGTTTTGGCGTTCATGCAGTGTGGGGGAGTAAAATGTCAGCGATGTGAATTTATAATAACGAAGACCATTTTGAAATAGAGTATATAATTATTGTAATAAAATATTATAGGCAAAAACCTGTGTCACTTCTTTGTTATAAAAAAAAATCTATATGGATAACATGTCATTGTACTATGTTGAACGAAACGCGTAAGTGCCATGAAATTCATGTTCCTGAAATTCATCCTCTGTAAGTTATCCAGCGCTGTAGGTTTTAATAGTTTTGTTAGACGACAAATTGCCAATCTAGCGCTTCAGCGAACTTTTGTTTTAACTTTTCAGTATTTTGACAAATACTTTCCATGAACGTGTTTATCTAGATATAAGTCGATGCCCAGACCCGGAACCACTATCTGTAGACTATTTAAATATTTGATACATGCGAGAATAGAAGCCACGGCAGCGCAGCATCCCAACGCTCAACCTCTGCGCTAACCGTCACGTCAAAAATAAACTAGTAGCTGATAACTTTGATCAGCTAATAGTTTTTTTTTTAGTTTTACCTTAAATCTAAATAGAAATGCTTTTCCTAAGCATTTCTAGCTGTGCATTGACTCTTACCTGGTGGTCTTTAAATAAAAAGTGACTAAGATACTTCTAGACAAGCGTGCTCCATAGTCGACCACATCACCGCTTGCCAAGTGAGACAGTACTTAAAAACGAGTTCACTAATAGTACTAAAAAACACATTAATTTCTTATTCTTATATCATGCGTCAAGTAAAAAGAAAAATAAAATTAATTGAAATAAATATTAGGACTCACAACCGCCACTAGTATCTTCTATACTGCCATCCCTCTTCTTCCCCATCTTCCTCAATCCAAACCTGTTTAATCTGTCTTCTACCCTCTTTCGAGCCCTTCAAAAAGTATACACATTTAAATAAATAAATAAACATAGACCATAGGTTAATAAGGGTCGCCGCACACGGGCCACCGGCACATTATTTCCTGTAGTTTTCATACATTTTACATGGACTAGCCGCACACGGTTGGCGCCGGTGGTCGCCACACGCTACAAATCGTCGCTGCCCACTTTTTATGGTCCGCACCGGTCCATTATGATACTGCGCACATGGATAAAAAAAAAGTAGCATCTCCGGTTGGTGCTACTTTTTTTTTTCTACGTTGCCACAAGTGGCTGTGGGGCGCTTCAGATGCATTTGTAGCCGCTGCTAGCTTCTCGTGTAGCCTTTGTGGTTGTCGCGTGTGGCGACCCTAATGGTCATAAGCAAGTCTTTAAAGTAAGAGCTGCTTGTGACAGTGTTTTTTTTCACACACTTTGTTACTGGTTTAGAGCTATTACATCTATAAGCCCCCAAATGATTAGCTAAAAGTGTAACTATAGTCACTTCTCGCACATTTCACCAATTATGATTAAGTTCTTTATTATAAAGGGGAAGTTCATAGCCATTGTTCATTCATAGATGCAGAGTTCAGGTTTCCTTTTGTGGTGTGAAATCATCAAATAAGCCCTCTCACCCTGGGTTTTGCGTGAGGGAGTGTGAGATATTTACCAACAAAAGCCCACTTGTGTTCCAAAATCAAATAAAAAATATTTAATTCATATTAACCATTTACAGGCACTTTTGAATAGTCTACAAGTCGTTCATTCAGAAAAAATAATAATTGCACATTCCAAAGCGTAGATCTTTATGGAGTTCTCCATAAAGATGTGAAGATCGTGCAAGAAACTCCATGGACACTCTTCAAATTGTCTCTTGGAATGATAGTTATGAGTCCTTCACTTGCCCTTTACGTTCCAGGGTCACGGTAACTTTTTTGAACAATCCAGCAGCCCTAACTGTCCAGGATGCTATTAAGAAATTAAAATAGAAACATCCAAATATATTCCTATAATACCTGTTCAAAGTATATCCAACCCTCCTCTTCACATGTACAGGTCGTGACGTATGCGGTGGCGGCAAATGCGGAGGCCGTGCCAACGATATCATGCTCCCAGAGATCGGCAAAGACTCCCCCGAACCTCCTCCATTGCGGATTAGTGACTGAGAGTGATGGGGTTTCTGACGGAACCAGTTCACTAAAAGAAAATGTTTCAAGATTTTGGAGTTGGAAAAGATTGAGCTTAACAAAAGGCATGCAAACTATTTTGTTAGCGGAATGAACTAAACTGAAATGTAGCGGGTAGAAGCTGAAAATCAGCGATACCTATTGTCAAAGAGCCTGTGCACACCACGTTTTTTAAACGTGCCGTTGACGCGCGTTTGTAGCGATACAGACGCGATACGAACGCGAGTCAGACGCAGCCTGTAAACCTTTAATAGGTAAAAGCGCGCCGTCGACACACGTTTCTAAAACGCGCGTTTAAAAAACGTGGTGTGCACAGGCCCATAATGACATCATGCTAGGCTAGCGGGCTAGTTATCGATATTTTAGTATGTTTGTGCCGAAAAACGATTTCTTTCAAATGTCATCGTCAAATCTCATAAAAAATACTAATATTCCATATTATTTATGAATATCTAAACATGATTCTCGAAACTAATCGCTGTGACAAACGAACCAAATCAGGTATACATACACTTTCGTATTCGCAGATCAGCACAACAATTTTTTATTTTACCAATGCCAGCGATGTGGAACTTTGAGGGAATGGACTTGGAATGCGAGATCTTGTGGTGAGGCGTGATGTCGGCGGACGAAGCCGACGGGATGGTGCGCTCCGACTGGCGCGGCGTCAGCTGGTAGCGCCGCGTGCGCACCGACAGCGGCGACTGGCTCGCCGACTCTTCGCCGCCTTCGGTTTCTAAGAGGCTCTGTGCGATACAGATGTTAACTCATCATTAGATTTGCTATCAAACAGACGTTAAGATTCAATACATAACTTTCCAACCAACCGTTGGGTAAACTTTATTTATGCTAAGTTTTACCTCGGCTTGTTAGGCAAATAGTGCTCGCCTTGTTGGGTAATCATTTCGATAATGCGGTTGACAGAATTATTTATGATGTACCAATTAAACGGAGTACTGGACATTAACACGAATCAATATCAAGTTTAGAATTAGGGTTGACCTACATCTGGTCGCACGGCGTACCGAATTGTACTTTCCTATGCTTCTATCTTTTATTTAGAACCCTCTTTTACTAGAGCGAAAAAGAGAGCAGAAGTGTAGTGTCCGACCAAAAATGGATTTTCAGCTGAAAACGAAAACGAAGCTTCGGGTTAAGTAATTTATTTTTTCGAAAATGAGGCTGAACTCTGAACTAGACATTAAACATTTAAGATATTAAATGAATTCTTAATGGAATATATTTCCAATAAAATATATTGGAATACATTTTAATATTTATTCTGGAATATTGCTCTTTTTTATGTTTGAGCAAAAAAAAAAACATAAAAAAAGAATAAATAAAACACGATAATTTCATAAGAAGACAAAAAAAATCCATTACAGCAAGAAATAAACTTGCTGTATTGATTGATTATATAATATAATACAATCAATATAATCAGTATTAAAATCAACAAAATCTTAAGAGGCCGTGCATAAAATTCACTCGCTAGAGTTTAGGCAAATTCGTTGCAATGATATGTTTGTGTGCATCATTCATACAACTACACGCACACACGCGTAAAAATCGAGCTTCGTGACCGCTTAAACAATTCTGATCCTTTAGAAGATATTATTCTAAATTACAAAATTTTATATTAAGTAAGGTTTGTAAATAAACGTATGAGACGTGTGTCTTTATATTTATCACACTGTACACCAAAATTATTTAATTTTGTGTTAGATGGATGTTGACAAATTTAGATATTTAACAGAACGATAAATCCAAAACAGATGATAAAATTATATTTACTTATATAAATGGTTGTAAAAAAAAAACACTTTCGATACGTCAAAAATATGTAATAGTAGATTATGTGGCGTGCAGTGCAGTGTCTTTAAATCGCGGGCGGCATGTTGAATTCCGAACGAAACGAAGTTATAATACCGATCGTCAGGGATTTATATAATTAACTCCCGAACATTGCTAAGGAGTTCATATAGAAACCTGAGTGAAGTAAGGGATTCAAGGTGCCCAAGACAAACAGCTTTATCCGTGTTGGATACTCTTCTTTTTAGGGTTGCGGACCTTAAAAGGAAAAAACGAAACCCTCATAGGATCACTTTGTGGTTCGTCCGTCTGGCTGTCTGTCAAGACTGTTTATCTCGAGAATACGTGGAGGTATCGAGTTGAAATTAAACAATATACTTAAGTCTGCAGTCCCTTGAAGTTGTGAAAAAATCAAACTTCTAAGGTAACGAATAAAACAGAAACGGCCGTTTATGTCGCAAAAAAAAAACGTAAATTTTGATACTCCCAAAGTAATTAAAATTCACAAGGTACTTCCCGTTGACCCAGAATCTTGAAATTTGACATAAAGCAAGGGCTCATAGCACAGGTATAGGAATAAATCTGAAAACCATAAATTTGTTGTTACCTAACGTCACTGTTCGGTGTTTCCACCGAACACCTTATAACTAAAAAAATACATTTTTGCAATTCGGAAAAATCTTCGAGACTCCGTTCGGGAATTGTAATTTGTACGGAACCCTCAGGGCACGAGTCCGACTCACACTTACCAAGTTTCTTAGTTATCTGTGAGATAATTAAGAGACAAATTACTTAAACAAAATATATATTAAAGATATATAAATATATTTTACAAGTTAATCTTAACTATTACTCGACAAGTTTTAAGATTTGAAACAAATAAAATTAACTAATCTCAAGATTCTATAGTTTTAATTATTATAAATGCGAAAAATAGTTTATTTTTGTTTGTTAGCTTTTCACGCCTAAATCAATGAACTGATTATCCTGAAATTATACATATTATATGTTGTCTGGTGAACAAAAACGGTTACAGGGTTACTTTCCTCCCGAAGAAAAGTACGGTCCCGAGAAAAATAACAATAACGTACTTATGATCCCTAGATACTGCCACGTGTCTTTCAAATCTTAATGGAAATCGAAATTAACGAAGCCGGAGGCAAAAGTTGGTTATTAAATAAATTAAATACCCCTTTTCTGAAACACAAATCGTCATCTTTGTGTCTGTTTTATCAAAAATTATATTATAACTAGCAAATATTTTAATAGTGCAATGTCACCATAAATCATATAATACATTGTTACCCAAGGGGTGAGATCAACTTATTTAGTCCCGAAAATACGCTTGGACGCCAATAGTTCGAAGAGATCTTTAACCCGAAGTAAAACACTGTGCTTTTCATTACGAATATAAATAAAGTAAAAATAAAAATCTGAGTCGTCCTCAAAATTTGTCGTACGACTTTAGATATATTTCTTTTGATTTAGGCGGTAAAAGGTTTTCCACTACTGCTTTAGCCTCTTCTCTTGAGAATCAGGCGTTACATCCATATCTGATTCTGACGAACTTATCGTGTTAATACAAATCTCATATAGCAGAGATTCAACAGAACTCTACAACTCGAAAAAATAAATACAGAGCCAATTGCCGCTTTCACGCCAATTTTTTTTTCTGTTGCTGGCCGGCTATTTAGCCTTTATTTTTTTTTCATTGAAAAAATGGTAAATATTTTTACTTTAAACTTCCTATATAAACAGTCGCGATCACCTGACTACCATGTAAAACTAAAAAAGTTATGAATTTCTAAAAGTAGGTTTGATATTAATTTACACCCTGTGCGTAACACAAAGGTCATAATTACCATGTTTAGATCAAGTTCACACATGTTGTCAACATTTGTAGTATTCATAGTCATTTCAAAATTTTCATTATCAATTTACTAAAAAATAGCAACATTTGTCCCGCTCGTATCAGCCCCACATGTCGTTTTTCTCACCGAACACGCTAAGTTCGGAAAGTTCCTGCACCGGATTCGTGCGGAAGCGATGCCCGGGTGTCGCCACTGTGTGGACCGCCCGGAGGACACGGTGGAGCACACAGTGGAGGTGTGCCCCGCTTGGGCAAAGCAACGCCGTGTCCTCGTGGGGGCGATCGGTGGCGGTGATCTCTCGCGCCGGGCTTTGGTACAGGCCATACTCCGGAGCAAGGTGGAGTGACAGGCAGTCACCTCCTTCTGTTAAGCAGTAATGCTAGCAAAGGAGGCGGCCGATCGCATGAGGCAACGGTCCTCCGATTTCCGGACGGCGAGCAATGGGTGGCTCACCGTCTGACCGTCCGGTAACCGTCCGGACCGAGGCCAAGTCGTTGACGGCGCATACTGTTCCACGCGCACCTCAGGGAGATGTCAACACATCGTAGGGGCCCAGCAGGGTCGAAGCCTACGGGGGCCACGGGTAGTGTGAAAGTGAAACCCGAGGCCCTGGGACGAAGGCAAAGAAGGAACAGGAGTGGGTTTTTAGTCAGTAAAAGTCTGACACTATCTCTCACTCCGCCCAAGAGCGCGATTTGTCATATGATGATTTTCCCATCCAATAAAAAAAAAGCCCTACATGTCGTTTCCTTTTTCTTTTAGTGACGCATTGATAATGATAATTGATAATGCGTCTCTTTCTTTCGACCCATTATCTACAAAAAAAACGATTTCGAAAACTAGACCTTGAATACCTTATATCTTAAGTAATCATAAGAAATATCAAAATCCTGTACATAGTCTATAACACTGGATGATAATATAGCTGCCATTAAACATTATAGATTTCATTAGTGAAATAATTTTTGTATTTGGGTAGTAGTAAAGTAATTCCGCAGATAACCTTTACAAACAAACATACAACCGTTACCTCTAATTAATATTGAAGTCGAAAGAAATTTTAACAATTTTCATAAACAAAAAAGTACTTAAAATAAACTATAATACTTAATGGATCAAAAAGTGGTAGTCGGCGTGCAATCTTGGGAATATTTTCATGTAATATTCGCGAGCAGCTGCGAAGCAAAGTAACATGTGCTCACGCTGGGAGAGCCCGATCGTTACTGACGCGATCGAGTTTGCGCGGTCGATAATATAGTTCTATTTGCTTGTAATTTACGAAATGAAGATATTGTTTATTTATAAAATAAATTTTAGATTCTATTAAAGGGATTTCTTAAGTTTATTGTGCAATTTTTTAATTTTCTTAAATGTGTTGCTAAGGTATAGAAAAAAATACTTATTTGTCCAGATGTTTTCCAAGAATTGTGTTTCTTCAACATTTTTTTTCTGCTATATTTTCTATTAAAGTCAATAATGTTTTCAACCCATCTGCCAGTAGACCATATAATGATGTTACTGATATTTTTTTTAATGTTATAAATCAGTTGTAGTTTGGTGTAAAACGTAGCCAAACGTCACTTGCTCGTTACTTTTGCGAGAAAAGGGTTTTGAATATGGGTAATTGCTATTAATACACACATTATTTTAAAAAAGTAATCAAGCCAACTGAGAGAATAAGAACTTGACTTTCATAATCTAATAAAAGAAAGTTTAAATTCTTCTTGCTTTTCTCACAAACCATGATCAAAAAAGTTCAAAATGTGTTGATTTTGTGCACGGAGCCTTAAAGTAATACTAAATAGATTCCATGATTGAATCCTAATAAATGAAAATGTAAGAATATTTATATTTCTGTGTGGTTTCAGTGCACTTGTAACAGTTCTAAAATTTTTGTGAGACCAGTTTTGTGTAAAAAGTAGTAACTGTCGCATTGAATGTTTACTCGATAATAGGTTTTAGCCAAAAATATGTACAAAAGGTACGAAATATAAGTTAAGATTAGTTTTTTTATTTCAAGGGGGTCTGCGAAACAAAAATATAAACAAACAAAATAGCCGCCCATCTAATTCTCCCGATTTATAATATTTCTTTATTTGTTTTTTGATGGCTATTTGTATAACAAGTGTGGTACATCATTGGAAAGAGCATTTCTTATAGAAAATAAAAGACGTATTTTTTTTAATTCGGATTTTTGATATTCATCTTGGCCGAAGCTACGACTGCTTTATGGCCGAAAACAAAAATAAAGAGAGAAAGAATATCCACTTTTTGGCCGAAAATGGCCGAAAATGAATATTCGGTCGGTCACTACAGAAATGCGATCGCACGCGGTAAAATCGATGAGGCGATCGACAGCACGAGAAAACGACAGAAGCATAAGAACATTCAGTGCGATATATATCAACCCTTATATTGTCAGTTTCGTACAGAGTAGCACCGAGTTTGTGCGAGTTCTATAAACTTTGCTTAGAACTTTGGCTAATAATTAATTAAAGTAATTCTGTCAAATTAAATGCGACAAGAACATGTCAAGTTAAAGCTTATATATCTCGGTCGGAGTGACCGAGACAGCCCCGTACAAAGGCAATTTTTAGCCATGTGGCCGCGAATAGTAACAATTACTTGTCTCAACCAAATTAAAACAATTAATTTACTTACATGTGCTCCAGTAGAAGAAGTACTTCTCTTCTTGAAAGTAAACTTCTTATGAGATCGCTCGTCAGGAGCACAACCGGAATCAGCACCCGTGTCCGAACCACGTTCCTCTTCGCTTTGGCGAGGAATGTGTCTGAAACGTATTACAATATGAGTGAGAATACAATGTTAAATTAGCTATTTCAGTATTACTGCTTGAAATTGAATGAAATCGTACCAAGCCCTAACCTTGATGCCCGCCCCAGGTTAGGGGTTGGTCTTGGGGTGGAGTTCGATACCTAGCATCAAACTCTTTTTAATGATCTTGATCATTTAAAAGGTTTACTGATTTTGAATATGATACTTTTTTGTGGTGTGAAATCAAATAAGATCTCCTACTCTGGGTGGAGAGAGAGAGAGAGAGAGAGAGAGAGAGAGAGAGAGAGAGAGAGAGAGAGAGAGAGAGAGAGAGCGTGTTAGACTTTTACTGACTAAAACCCACCTCTATTCCTTCAGTTGCCCTTTGACATTGGTCCTACTGGGCCCCTTAAGTAAAGCATATATCATTATTTAAGATATAAATAAAATATAATGTTCAAAGACAAACCTGATTACTCTAGTTGTCTGCATGTTAGATTCCTTCTGCTGGCTATCTGGTCTTTCTGCAGTATCCAGAAGGGCGCTAAACGCAACCACTCGGAACTCCCCTCCGTGAGCTTCTCGCACATAACTTAGAAGCAGACGTACTTCCATGTATAATGTCTAGAGGATGAAATAAGACTTCATTAACCGATTTTATAAGTGATAAGATTTTTGGAGAGGCATCAAAACAAAGAGAAGATTAAATAGTTTCAACCTTTGTTAAGTTACAATTATTTAATAAACTGTTGTCTATAGTGATAAAGCAATGACAAGGTCGACAAAATAATATACAAATCAGATTTATTATCTCTCCCGAAATATCTTAAACGTAATGTAGTCTGACGCATAAGCTTATCAAACTAAGAAAGCCAAAAGACCGTTATCTAGTGTCAAAATCCAATAAACCGCCAAAAAACTACTCACAGAGTTATCCAACATTTTCAGTTCCTTATGCATCAAAGCAAAACGGGTAACAAGAACTCTGAACGTAGTTTCAATAATAAACGTCTCGATGGCCCGGCTCGCATTAGGACCCTGACCAGCGCCGAAGTTAGTAGCGTACCCTGACTGCAGGTTACTTATATCAGGAGACTTGGTGAAGCTGCGTTTTTGTTGATCTGTAAAGATTTATTCGGCTATAATTTTCTGTATTTTAACCTTAATACGTTTGGAGCGTGTATAGAAGCAATAATTGGGTGTTTGTATCAAAAAGTAGTTTTGTCCAAAATCGCAAATAGAAAGAAATTTTCAAATTCGTACAAAATTAATCAAGTTAGAAACCCTTTAAATCTGGTGGAAGAGGAAACTGTCAGAAAACACTATAAGGATGCACAAACTGAAATGTGACGTCACCGTCATTAAGTTACGTGTGTTCAAAACAGATACGGAGATATTCCCACCACGCCCCCCCCCCCCATTCTTCCGCCAACCTATATCTGGAATGCTTATTGCTGCATCATTTAATAACCAATGTTGATGCTGTTTTCAGAAAACAGATTTCTTTTTAGTGTCCATAAAATATTGTACAAAAATAAGCACAGGCAAATACTCGATTATAAGAGTAAATTACCTGGCTTGTTTAAGGTGAAAGCTACGGGTTCGAACGTGGCTTATTTCTCGCTAGATGGCACTGATCTGAACAATTTCAGTTTATTTTGTTTTTGTGTATGGGGACATTAATAAGTCGCATTTTAGTCTCAGAAATCGTACCTTCCACTTTATTGAACTTGGTCAAATCATTGCCTCAAAGTCCATCTAATTCTGACTGTTAGAGTCATGAACAGTCACAATTTTTGCGATACTATAACTGCGCTCAATCCCGTAGCTTTTACTTTAATGAATCGGGATAAAAAAATAACGACTCAACAGCCATGACTGAAGATATTCATTGCTATAATATTCACATATTATAATTTGTGGTGTGGTTACTATGGTTAAAATTATTAAATTGGCAGCTGCGGTCATGAAATGTAGAAGTAAGATGACACGTAGGTTTTAAAATCTCACATAAAAAAGTTACCGTCATTTTCACTCGCTAGTCTTGACGTTTAGGATACTAAAAATGTGCTTATGATCGATATATATCCAGTTAATACTAGTACTTACTCATTGGTGATACCATCGAAGCAGGCTCAGCACAGAATCCAACAGCCGCATGCAAATTATCCAGTACCTCTCGAATCGGCGAATACTTAGTCATTTCCTTCAAGCGCGTGGTGAACTTGGGTATGGAAGCTGATCGTAGTTGACGCAAGGAGTTCCTAGCTTGGACACGGAGGCATTCCGCTTGAGGGCCGCGGAGAGCTGTGGTGCAGCCATGAGAGCAGCCTAGTTGGCGGAGTAGCCTAGTAATAAAAAAAGATGTTTAAAATATGTCACAAAATTGTATCATTAAAGCTGTATGTATTAGGCTGCGGTCTGACACGCCCTCTTGCCCCACCCGGAGCACTAACATGTTTCAAAATTGTTTATTGTAATTGAACCATACACAAGCAGGCAGAACTATGAACTGACACGGATTCGGTCAATAAGACAGATAGTTAATGTTGTTCCAAAATGGCGGTCTCTATGAAGAAGAACGGGCAAGAAACTTCATGGACACTCTTACCTTCATTCCGATATCGCTTAGAACAAAACTGAAAACGGCCAAAGTATGTTATTTATCTAAATGAAGTGTTGAACGGTATGTATCCGCAAGTGATTTTCAAAGGTGTTCTTACTGTAAAATTATTAATATTTTATTCAGAGTAAATAAAACTTACCGGAGTATAACATGCATAATCATGTAATAAGGACAATCTAAGTTATCTTCCTCTCTCATTCTCTCCTTAGCGCTGTCACCGCTGTCTATGTTGGTTGAGTCCTGGCTTTGCGCGCATGGTATGCCTGAATCTCTTTCCTATAAAACATGATGAGATTTGAATTTGTCAGCATGGTAACACATATAGGTTCAAAAGAAAGAGTGAGACAACACTATATGTCATCTAAGAGTTAAGAAGAGATAAAAGTTAAATTATCGCATACCATCAACATTCACATACTTTGCTATCCTTATCTTTGTTGAAGTCCGCCATGGGATCAACATTTCCAGGTTGAGCCTCTTCATTCTTGCTGTTCTGCCAGTTTTTGTGGACGCCCATTTCCATGAGTGTGTCCACCAAATTCAACATAACTTCCATAACACGCAGGGTTATGTAGAAACTGTCCATCGTTGATACGGAGTAAACAGCCTATAATATTAGAATATTTACTTTATATTCAGTTGGCCATTCATTATTGTTGCCAGCATGAAATTCTGTCTGTCTTGGTGTTTTGTAAGAGGAAGAAATACAACTAAAAAGTGGAATATATAGAAAAGACTGCTTAAACCCTTACCTTGAGATTAAATAGGTAGCTATATTTCAAATAGTTTATTTTTTCATTAACAAACAAACCTTTAGAAGAGAGACTTACCTTAAGAACCACTTGGAAATCAATATCACCGTCTTTTGTAATATAGTGCAAAGATCCAGGAGCCTCCTGTATTTCTTCAACAACGTAAGTAATATTGGAATCAGTTTGTGACCGCGTGAGGCTAGGCTTACGTTCTGGTGTGGGTATGTGTTGGGATCCTTGCATGCTGACTGAATCTATTTGGGATTCCAGAGAGCCCTGTCAATAAAAATGTTGTTTAATTGAAATTAATTCAAAATTCATATGTTTTAGATGCATCGACTTCATATCGGGTGAGCTGCCAAGGGCGCTATCACAAAATTTCGGATTTTTCGTATATTTAAAGTATTTATAATTTTAAAAAGTATAACAATAGTAATAGTACATAACAGTACAAATGTGTAATGTTGATGATTACTGCTGAGGCGGTATTTAGACCCGAGCGCATTTTATGAAAAGCATGTTTTAGAATTTTGGTATAAATAAGTAGGAAAAATTGAGATAATTTAGGCCGCTATGAACTATAGATATTAATAAATGTTTTCCATTATTCAATAACTCAAAGATGTTGGTTTAGGATGGTTGGTTTAGTTTATTTGATTAAATGAGAACGCTGACCAAAGTTGATCGTTCATTCCAAAAAAACACAGACGAAATGTCATAACGCTCTTAATACCTCCTTTATAAAAAAAAAATCCTTGCAGGCAAACGTTGAATAATTTAGTGCTAAAATTATTCGGCAACTGCAGAATGAATACTTTCGTTTGAGATTTTTGGCCGACAGTAGGTCGATACAGGTCTCATAAAATCTATGGACCCGTTGAATGATTTGCGTTGATCCTACCACGTGATAGTTGGTTAAGTTTGGTTGGGTTACCCGTGCAGACCATGCGAAATGGGCTCCAGTTTCTGTAAATTTTGCACTTTCAAAATAAAATCTGCTGAAGTCATTAGATATCTTTACTCACCTGTCTGGTCTTCGACAAATAATCCGGAGATGGTGTAGGCGTGTGTTCAGTAACAGTAATAATAGGATTCTTCTTTTTCTGTGCGTTTGTAGGCATCGTGTTAGAGGGGCCCTGCGCCCTCTCCGTCCGCACCTCATCGATGTACCTGCAATAACTGCTTTTAAAATAACAGGTTTCTTTTACTTTTGTTATACTTACCACCAAGTTTAAGAGGCCCTTTGGCCTTTTATAAGATTTTTAATGGTTTTGTTTATATTTTATTTTTGGTAAAGACATTCTAAACGATTTATGTTTCGTTTTATTATCATAAACGTTCCACATCATACCTGTGTTTTGTCGTGTATATTGTTCATGCTAAATATTTAGTGTTAATTCATGCTTTTAGGTCGTATTACGTTGGTCACTATCATTAAAAACTTCTAATAACTTGCAATTGAACAGTACCCTTAACGTGAAGCATTAAAGTTCAAAATTGTATGCTTTTACTGTTGAATTTTACTGTTGGTAAAAAAGTGATCTTTGCATGGATTTTACGCATTATCGCATCCAGTGAAGCCTCAAACTAAATGAAGGAATTTATTTTATCTAACTACGTAAACTTACTACTCGTATTATTCTAATGCATTAATTTGTTATTATGGATAGTGTATCGGAATCTAATGAGCATTGTGCGTGCATACAACTACTTTGATGTACTGTTTTATTGTGAGTTGTGACTTGTGACAGTGTCTCTGAGTGTTCTTGTAACTAGATCAAAGTAATTGTTTGATGTGCTGAAATAAGCCTACTGTACGTAGCAACAAGGCCTCTTTCCGAGAGTGCTTGTAAAAATCTGAAGCAAAACCTCTACGCCTAGTAAATGTCGTAGTACTAGTATGTGTTACCAATCCGGCATGACTAGCGTCTAAGTTACGAAGCCTCTAATCTTGTTAATTTGCTCACTTACCCATTGGAGGCTAGCTCATCAATCAGACAGCTAGCAACCGAATCGTTCGTCCATTACAATAGTACGGGTACAAGCGTCAACAAGATGGGAGAAAGAGAATAAATATAATTTTAAAATGGAATTTTCACCCAGAATATTGTGTTGATAAAATAAACATGCTGTGCTTTGATAATGGAAGATCGTGAAAATTTTGTGATTGTGATAAAACGAATTTGTAGTTCGATTATGTGAATGTTAATAAAACACGTCATATTTGCTGTTGCTTCAGTATTTGCTTAGCGTTTTACTTCGGCTTGTGAGATCTTTGAACCAGATGTAAGAGAGGGAGAATAGCAGACAAATTGCGTAACATAGACCGAATGACAATCGCTTCAATGCAATGTTGAACTGTCGAAATGAAAGCGATTGCAATTAGGTATTTGGAAAAGTGTTTGTTACATAATTAGGCCGCCGAACTATTTTCAAATATTAATTGATCCAGAACTTATTTATTTATTCTTATTTCTTAAGTTGATATTTATCGGTAGGTATTCCTCAGTCATATTTTCTCCCCCTCCATAAAATCTATTAAATTAATAATAATTTTCTACATCTATAAACCTAAATCATCTATAATAATCTGTAAGAAATTGAATTAGGTAAGTACTGCTTATTTTCAAGTAAGTACAAAAAAGTCTACGCCTTTTCAATATACTAAACTTAGGATGTTATTAAAAATTACTATAGCTATAAAATTTAAAATGGAAAATGCCATGAGAAAGAAAATATATGAAAAAAGGTGATTGGATTATGATATTTACCTAAGACTGGGCATACTTTTCCCTTTGATAAGGTTGCAGTGGAATAAATCACCAGTTAGCCTCGGAGCCAAGGGAGGGAAGTTACTCGCTAACGCCGAATTGGGACGATCATCAGTATTGTCCAAACTCCGGTGATATTCCTGCAAAAATATTGAAATTAGAATTTATATTTGATAAAGGCTAAGAATAAGCGAAAAAATATAGCTACAGATAGCATCCTAACTGCAGAGTGGAAGGAGAACTTGTGATCATCGTGTCCGATTTTTTCCAGCGTTTTTTCTGACTTCGACAGCAGCTTAGTTTCGACAAACGCTTTTAGGTCGGCCATTTTCATTTTGCGTTTTATCTTCTCACTGGATCTTCGCGACATAACGTTTTCTTCTTCTACGACCTTAGTCGGTGATGGAAAAGGCATTTCTGTTATCGGTGACATGTCTTTAACTTCTGGGACTTCAATGAAGTTCTTCAGTGAGTCTCGGTCTTTTATGTCTGGGCTCTGGTAGACGGATACCTCTATTTTGGGTATAGGCAAGGAGTTGCTTCTTTTTCTCGGTTGCGTTTGTTTAGACATATCGTCGCATATGTCTCGTAACCTGTAACATAGTGTTTTTTTATTGATGTGTTAACTTAGTGGGCGTCCATTATGTAGGTGAGGTGATTTTTTGACACCCCACACCCCCGCAGTCAGAAGTCGTAAGTGTTGGCTCAACCTCCTCCCCCTCTGATCTCACGATTGAAAGATGCACATTTTTGGTGTAAATACGAGTATGTTTATTTTATTTAGTAGGACTAGTTAAGTTTTACTCGAATTAACCCAGGTTCCTGGAATTTACACTGTTTTTTGAGGAAAAAAAAAAAACGTAATCCCTGCTGAGTGAGATTCGACTTGGCCCACGCCCCCCTCTAAATGCCTCACGTAATTAATGGGTGCCACCTAAATTTGTATGTAAACTGAAAAGAAAATGTAGGAACACAATACCTGTTGTATAAATAGTGTAGGGCCCAATATACGCCCTCTTCTTGCCATTGCGATGTAAATAAGCACCTCAACGTAGCAACATCAAGGAACGTGGCAGCCGATACCTGATAAAATATTTCATAGGTTTTTTTTTTGCGAAGTAATGTCAATAATGAGAACAAGATGGTTCAGCTGAAAACCAGCGCCAGGCACTAGTTGTCTGACATACTTGCTGACCTGGACCTATTTTGGTTCAATTATATTCTGGATTCTTTTTTTTGTTACGCTCTAGAAGATGCGCATTCTTTCGCTTGACTAAAATAACTCTACGACAACTAGTATTTATGATAGGTAAGGACAGCGTCATCAACTGGTTACCTCCTTTTCTAAGGTACTTTAATGTGATACCCATCTCAGATACTGAATTGATGTTGCTATCTGTACAACTACTTACATTTCCTTGTTTCACAGTGGGTGGCTTTTCTGTAGTCGTAGGAGTTCCCTTCGTAGGACCACCTCCACCGCCGCCACTGTCTGATAGAGATTCTTTATCTGAAGAGCTGCAAGTATAAAAATGTTATTATTAGGCATCATCAAAGGAAGTAACTGTTAAAGTGGATAAAAGTGGGATGGAAATTAATGTTGATGGATGGAGAGAGTAGACCAGAAATATACATGAACTTGAATTTATAATTGGACAGTTGACTGAATTTATAGATATATATATATATAGTAATATCTTAAGTGTACAGATTTCATTAGAGAGTAGAAAAAAGTATTATCTTAACTTCATTAGTAATTTATTATTGTAAACAGCTCATTTATTTTTATTTTTGTATAACCCCCTTTTTATAATGTGAATGTGAGAACACTGTAGACTCTGTGGATTCAAAGATACTATTGGAACGAAGTTCCTTATCGCGCGTTGTGAAAGGGGGCTAGACGGAAAAAATTCTTACGAAAAGTTGTCACGACACTTTCTTACGAAAAGTTGTCACGACACTTTTTGCTATAGTAAGCTATTGTAAGCTGTGCGGCGTCGCATGTTTCTCTGTCTGTCTGTCTCTTATCCTCTGGGCTGTGGCCGCCATTTTTTTCGAGTTGAAGTTTTCGAGGGTGCTTAAACCGACAGTGAGGTCAAAATGTAAATCCAAGATGGCGGCTATGAAAGTTTTTATTTTTTTTTGACATGGGTGTCGTTTTCGTGGTTTTCGAGGGTGCTTAAACCGACAGTGAGGTCTAAATGTAAATCCAAGATGGCGGCTATGAAAGTTTTTAAATTTTTTGACATGGGTGTCGTTTTCGTGGTTTTCGAGGGTGTTAAAGCCGATAATGAGATCAAAATGTAAATCCAAGATGGCGGCTATGATGAACGTTTTAAATTTTTTGACATGGGTGTCGTATTCATGGTTGTCGAGGGTGCTGAAACCGATAGTGAGGTCAAAATGTAAATCCAAGATGGCGGCTATGAAAGTTTTTAATTTTTTTTGACATGGGTGTCGTTTTCGTGGTTTTCGAGGGTGTTAAAGCCGATAATGAGATCAAAATGTAAATCCAAGATGGCGGCTATGATGAACGTTTTAAATTTTTTTGACATGGGTGTCGTATTCATAGTTATCGAGGGTGCTAAAGCCGATAATGAGATCAAAATGTAAATCCAAGATGGCGGCTATGAAAGTTTTTAAATTGTTTGACATGGGTGTCGTTTTCGTGGTTTTCGAGGGTGTTAAAGCCGATAATGAGATCAAAATGTAAATCCAAGATGGCGGCTATAAACGTTTTCAAATTTTTTGACATGGATGCGTTTTTATGGTAGTTGAGGGGGCACAAGCCGAAAAGGTCGGGGGATAGCAGTCCCCCGATAGCACAGATTTTTGTAGGTGCTTGCGTACTATGTACATTTAATCGTTAACAAGTCAATCTACTTAATAAAAATAATAATAGTTTCTTTAATACTTATGTCCAATGAAATAAAATTTTATTACAATTCCTACACTAATCAATCGAAAAGAACTTCGTTCCATCCGGGTGTACCTTGACACCTCTCAAGTTTTATTTTTCTATAACGCTCCCAATTTTTCATATTTTTTTTTAGAGACACAACAGGCCACTTACCTTACATAAAAAAGAATAAAATGTGGTTATCATTTTCTTCTTTTTTTGGTTAGTGGCCAGTTTGATTTATGAATAAATTAATCCATTGCATTTTCTTATTCTTGAATGACTTGTTCTGGGTGAAGATTGTATGCCATAATAAAAAAAAATATCGAGGTGGTCGTGTAAAAAAATCCCAAGTGTCAATCCAGGGTGTAAACCCAGGATTGGCACTTAGGATATTTTTATTAGCGATTTTCGTTTTTTTTTTATATTGTAATATGGAAATATTATAAAAACAATATTTTTTTAAAAGAGTAGTCAGGTACTTTCTTGCTGGTTTTTCTGCATAAAAACAAGGAACTGTGCATTAGCTTCTGATGATTTGTTGTTTAATTTAACGGAAGCAGAAACTGTGAAGTAACTGAAAAAGGATGCACCTCAGGATGCACCGATTGACATGTGACGTCATCGCCATTAGGTTACACGGGTACAAAAGAGATAGCGAGTCGCTCGTACTCATGCTAATATTTAAAATGTTAATTTAATAACTTATTTTATTTATTTATTTAAACTTCATGTACAGTAGTGGTACATAGGCTGTGGTATTTTGATGCAGATTTCATTTTTTTGTGTTATTTGTTGTTTAATTTAAAATATTAACAGGGAAGAACGAAAGAAAAAAGCTTGTTGCGGCTACCCCAAGTACGAGCACAAATTATTAGGCATTATCTTACTTCATCAAAGCTTAGTTATGAACTCAAGACTTCACAGCAGTTGCATTTGAAATTTCAAACTTAGTTCCAAAACCTTACCTCATCTTGGTGATTTGCGGTAAAGGTTTAATTCCCGGTAGTCCTGGCTTCGAACCGTCGGGTTTGCGCGGCTGAAATATACTGGGATCAGCTGCATACACAGTGTACGCCTCCTTCACAGCTCCTCCAAAGTTCTGTTCCGAAGGCAGGCGGTAGATAAACTGAAAAAGACAGAAAATTGAATTTTCTTTCACACTGCTCCTTAGAGTTGATTTTGAGATTGTCTCAAGTTAAGACTACTAGAATAAATTTTATTTTAAATTCATTGCACTAATTTAAGCAAATATTCATGAAAATTAAATGCATCTTGACATTTCATCGATTTTACCACATATTGCGCTTATATTTTTTCTCATCTTACCACATGCTCTTCCTCAGTACTAGAACTTTCTTCAGGTATAGTTTCAGGGAATATGGTTTCTTTGGGAGACGACAGCCACGGCTCCTCCTCGGTACTGGCTTGTTTTGACGTCACTTCCGATTGTGACATCGACACGTTCTGGCTGGGGGGACTTCCGTTCACATTGCCACCTCCACCTTCCTCTTTAGATAGTTTACCTGTAAGATCAAAAGGCATTAACTATAAACTATGTCAGTTTTTGAATGGCTTATTATAGAAATATTATAATTATAATAATAATGATCCAAGTCAAGCTTCATATAGGTATAAAAAAGGTTTACACGCATACGCCCAAGGTTGCTAAATACATAAAAAAATCAGGTTACAGTTGTAAATAAACAAACTCCAGCGGGGTCAGTCCAGGGGATGCAATTGCAAGAAATGATGTTAAGGAAAAGTACCATAAATTATAGTCGTTAGTAATAAAATTACTAAAGAGTAAAAGTATGATAGGTTTCTCTACATACGTCCCATAAACACGTCGCCAGGTTGGTGTCTCTTGGAATACTTGCCACCTAAAGGCTTGGGCTTTGGTTTCACGAGAGTGGTGAAACATGGCGCTTCAGGATGCCTGAACTCCCACATCGCCTGCCACATCTTTAGGCCATTCTCTAACCGATAGTTGTTTGTGAAGTCCGACTCTTTCAGGTGATGAGACAGTGGTGCAAACAGGAACACAAACAGCTGAAATATTTTTTGAAACTATCAGATTCATATTTATTAAGATTTTTAGACAAATATGAACAACTTTATAACAGGGAACATTTACAAACAATACTCAGAAAGTAATAAATACTTGAATTTATTTCAAATTATGAGAGAAAATAAATATAATTACCGTCAAAGCAGGTATGGAGAACAGATAATAGAAAGGGTTTGAGAAGAAGACGCCATTCTCATAATCGCTTTCAATGCATTCATCAGATGCATCAAGAAGGATCCAGTGTAGGGTGTATAGCAGCTTGGTTTCCACATTGCCCAGAGATTGCATGTTGTCTTTCACCCTTTAAAAATACAGTATTTTTTAAAAACCTGAACTATGTATCTTAGTCATATTTAGATTTGATGCCTGTGGAATTTTGATTTGATCATAATTGTTAGGTTGCATATTTTTTGTTATACTGTATAAATAACATATTATGTAACTGTTACTATATTATGTAAATGCACTTCTTGGAAGTATCGGAAACCACACAGTTTCAGCTATTTTTAAAATAGTTATTTTTTTATAAATAATCAAGTATTGTTTTAGGACTCCTAAGATAAAAAAACCTTTTTTGTTAAATCTATATATATAAAAGAAAGTCGTGTTAGTTACAGTATTTATAACTCAAGAACGGCTGAACCGATTTGGCTGAAAATTGGTGGGAAGGTAGCTTAGAACCAGAAGATGGACATAGGATACTATTTATCCCGTAGAGTAGGATTTTTTTTTTCGGTGGGAAAATCATCCAATGACATCTACTCTTGGGCGGAGCGCTAGAGTGTGTCAGACTTTTACTGACTAAAAACCCACTCCTGTACCTTCGTTGCCTTTCATACCAGGACCGAGTCTTCCTTTCCGAATCAGACCCTTGGCTCCAGTAGGCTTCGACCCTGCTAAGCCTCTACGGTTTGCTGACATCTCCCTATGGCACGCGTGGAACAGTACGCGCCGTCGACGACTTGTGATCGGTCCGGACGGTCAGATGGTAGGGTAGAGTGGGATAGAGTGGGGTAGAGTAGGGTAGTATAAAATATGGTACTTAATAAAAAAAAAAAAAATAGAAGCCGCGGGTAAAAGCTACTTCTTAATAAATATTGATCGTGTTACTAGAGTGTTTGTGTGTGCGTGTGTAGATAATAATACCGATGCGCTACTAGTGTAGTGCGTCAATTCTGATATTATTTGCTTACTATTAAATTAATTAATTTCTTAAAAATAAACACTACAGCGGATTTAAGTAAAATGTTAGTACTTTCATTATGATTGTAACTCAATTTTCTAATTGGATCGTATTATAAAGAGTTGGGAATATTTGCAGTATAGAAATAAGTATATGTCGTGGCCAGATTTTAGAAATTGATCACTTAATGAAATGGCCAAGCAAAACTGGCCAGATCGTTTTAAACGTTAAAGTTTGATGATATCTCAATCTAAGTTTATCCAATCCGCCTTTATGGCGGTAAGTCCCCTCTTTGAGGCGTGTCTGGAAAGACCTCACGGCGTTCTCACCTTCCGCATGACGCAGGTCCTCACCGGACATGGTAAGTTCGGGAGGTTCCTGCACCGGATTCGTGCGGAAGAAACGCCCGGGTGTCGCCACTGTGTGGACCGCCCGCAAGACACGGTGGAGCACACGGTGGAGGTGTACGCCGCTTGGGCAAAGCAACGCCGTGTCCTCGTGGGGGCGATCAACGACGGCGATCTCTCGCACCGGGCCTTGGTACATGCCATGGTTCGGAGCGAAGAGGAGTGGCAGGCGGTCGTCTCCTTCTGCGAAGCAGTAATGCTAGCAAAGGTGGCGGACGATCGCGTGAGGCAACGGTCCTCACACCCCAACCGGCGCCGGGATTCCAATCCAGATTTCCGGCCACCATAGGCGCGGGCTTGCAGCAATGGGTAGCTCGCCGTCCGACCGTGCGGACCGAGCCCAAGTCGTCGACGGCGCGTATTCTTCCACGCGCGCCTCAGGGAGATGTCAGCAAATCGTAGGGGCCCAGCAGGGTTTCGACCCTCAATACTCAATACTTTATTGCATTCCATATTATGTACATAGGTGGTCTAAAATATAGTCAAGATCGGTAAGTAGGTAGATCTAATATGTATATTATTATGTATGTGTATAATAAGTATTGGTAGATTGTGACCGATTATTTAATTTTTGTTTTTGTCATCTGTATTATTAAATTATGTTATATTTAAATTAGATCGTTTATGCATATTATTATTATTATGTCTATTGTATAAGTTTGTAAATTATGTCAAATATTTTATTTATTATTGTCGTCATTATTAGTAAATTGTTATTATTAAAATTAATTTACTTATGTATATTATTATTGTTTGTATAAGTAGGTACTTTTATTTATTTTTCATCGTCATTATTATTAAATTATTTTATTATTTATCTGGGAATTTATATTTCACTAAATTTTCTATTTTTCATAGGATATTATATTAACTATATTTGATAAATGACATTTATATTTAATAAATGTCATTACAGAATCTTTGGTGAATAAAAATATAGAAAAGCCTACTGGGGCCACAGGTAGTGTGAAAGCGAAACCTGGGGCCCTGGGACAAAGGCAAAGAGGGACCAAGAGCGGGTTAGTCAGTAAAAGTCTGACACTATCTCCGGCTCCACCCAAGAGCGAGGTTTGTCATTAGATGATTTTCCCACCTAAAAAAAAAAAATTCTTCATTTGGCCTACTTTTTTTAGACCTTTTATTACTTATCATTGAAATCCTACATGATTTGAGCAATGATATGGCCAAATGAGGATTGATATATCATGAAATGTTAATGTTTTTAAGCAATCTGGTCAGTTTTAGTTGGCCATATCATGAAGTGATTCTAAAATCTGGCCACGACATATACACTTATTGGCTGTAAGATTATAATTATTTGATAATACTCTTTAATAAGTAGTCAGTACTATTTACTACTTTAGATAAGACACAAGTCGGTTTCAGATAATTGTCTCGCATCGTGAAACATTAGTATTTTAAATAAATTTTTAGCAAGTCTTGTGATAGTTAAATATTATCACAGGGACCATACTATAAAGTTAAAAAGTGTTTTACCAGGCCACTCAGAAAGTTTTGCGAAAAAAAGTTTTTATGTATAAGGCACTGGCCACTTGTAATTATTTTGAAAACTGATTATTTTAAAGTAAAAATATCATAGTTCGAATTTTGAATTTCCCTCCAAATTTTTTCGAGAGCAAAATCAATTATTGTGTCTCATTTAATATTGGATCTGCATCATTTTCGTGCGATGATTTTCTATGATTTTAAATGTGGCCTAAAACCTGATGAGTCATTTGATCGACTTCAAATTGCTTTTATGGATGAAGGACCTTCAAAAGAAACCATCTACCGCTGGTATAGTGAGTTCAAGCTCGGTCGCCTTACTTTGTTTAGAATCGCTTATAAGTTGATAAACAGCTTAAAGATTTGCATAAATAAAGCCCTTGCTAGACTTCAGAGATTTTTATAAATAACTGTAACAGACTATACCTTTGAATCATTTAACTAATATGAATAAGTTGAAAAAAAAATTAGAAATAAAACTGAAAAAAATGTGTCAACTGCGAACTACCTCAAGGGTTTATTAGAACTTATAAAAGAATAATTTTTACTATACCTGTTGTGTAACAGAGCTGCTAATGCATGCATCACATGAGGCAATGATGCTTGTATGAGCCTCCATCGTGGAATGGACTCTATAGCTTCCGCTAGGCTGATAGACAAGCCAAACCGTAGATTTTGTACCAGGACTTTTTCAAATGACTGTAATTTACAAAACAGATTAAATGGAGTACCTAGTCCCTGCCATGATTTGGAAAAAGTAAATCAATATATAAGTATACCAATATTTTAATGTTTCGAATAAAGCAAATGCTAAAAAAAGTTAAGTATTCTTACTTAACTTTTTTGATTTTCTCTGATTTACAGAATTAAGAAAATATTATAATAAGAGAAGAATCTTACCTTGCACGCTTCTTTGACTTCCTGAAGGTGTTTGATTGAAATAAAGATAGTATAATTTAATAATAACTAAGAAAAAGTTTCATCAGAGAAAATTAAACTGTAAGTAAACAATCATTTTGGAAAGTTGAAGTTTCATAAAAGTAAACATGTCAGTGTCAATGCCATTTTTTGAAGTTTCTTAATAAAATGTTGCCGTAAATTAAAAATAAATTATTATAAAATACATAAAAACTACGGTCTATTGCAACAGCCTCAGAAAAATCACAGTATATCATTTTCAAAAGGAAAAAAGTTTATTACACATTCTAACATTTTCTGTCATTTCCCATAAATAACAAAATGAATATTAAAAAAAAACTAGACAACTTGATAAACATACTTTAGAGCAAAACATTAATTGCAGTGAACAAGTTTGTCATACAGGAGAAGTAGTATAGGTGCAGTAACATAATATTATAGGATAAAAGCTTAAATACAATAAGAAAGCTCAAATCAAAGTACCAAAATAATTGAAGCATAATATAGCTAAAAGCACAATCATGTGATTACTTACATGGTGTCCAGGAGCACGTTGACAGAACTGCGTGTTATCAATAAATAAGTGACACTTTACAATCAACAACAAAACAACGAACACACACAATTCAAAACATTGCAAAAAGATTTCCCGTACCGGGAATCGAACCCGAGCCTCCTGGGTGAAAGCCAGGTATCCTAGCCACTAGACCATACGGGAGATACTTATGATGGCAATATATTTAATACACAATGTGCAGAATACATTTTGTGACCTCATAGTTAAAAATAATAATTTCTTACCTACATTATTAACAGCTAAGCACTTGTTCAATTCGAATGAAGTTCATGACGAATTTGGAACTTTCTTTTTTTGTATGTAGGCATAAACAAATCTATCCATGAATAGGATAAATAAAGACTGCGTAGATATATATTTGTGTGGACCTATATATAAAAAGGCACTCTGTGTGTGGACCCTAGGTCCGCAGGCCCTAGGGTCTTTTCCGAGATCATGATTTATTAAATTATACAGAAATACAAAAATCAGCCAGTGTTTATACACTGCGTATGTACACATTTTGTAAACATTTAGGTGTAGGCGTTATCAATTATGTTACAATTTTTTGTTAGTCATAAATATTTGGTTTTACTTACCATACAGGCGGCATCGTGAACTTTCCCAAGACGCGGTCTTACAAAAGGGGTGGTTTGTCTCCACAGAAAAATCTGGACCGGAATCGGGACTACCTCGTCGGAATTTGGATCTTCTTCGGACATGTCTTTTGCTTTCGCAGCAAGCGAGGAGCCCTGACAAAACCACGACGCAAATATAACGGGACGAAACACATTGATCGATTTAATTTGAGGCAAAATTCATGGTTTGGGGGTAATGATTGGCTAACTTATTTTTGAAGAAACCTCTTATACTAGGTAGTTACAATAAAAACCACATGAATTAAAAATAATTTTAGGAACATAGTAGGTACTGTAGCTGTAGATGGCCAGATTTCCTATGCGCAGACAGTCAAAAACTCAGAAAATAATAATAGTACTTAAATATGAGAAATAAAATAATAAAGAGACTATCTTACCTTCGCAGAAGTAATGAACTTAAAAGGTGTTACATAATTAAAGTAAGTGTAACCATTTCATTAATAGAAACAGATTGTATAACATAGGTAGGTACCAACCTCACTTGCAGTAATTAACACATAGTTTTGAACTCATGGAAAACACCACTGTTTACATCCTATGGTGTCACAATAGGGAAGTTATGGGAGGAAACGAGGACCTCTTTCACGGGACGCGAGACTGGGAATGAGGTTTCGCGCAATTGTGACGAGACGGACGGCTAGGGCTGGCGCAGCTAAGTTTCTCTTAATTTATGCAGTCGTCCATTTTTCTTCAGACTTGTCCACTCAGTCAACTGTTTAGTTTTTCTACGTATCTACTGAACTACCCAGCTGTTAGAACTTTCATAGAACAATACTTACCTACCACAAAGAGGCAAATTAGAAAATTGTTGACTTATCCAAAGGATATCTGTTTACTAACAAAAAAAAATAAAAAGAAATAGAACCGATTTCAATGTAAAAAATAACACTAAAAAGTGCAAAATAACTTTAATTTTGGAAGTCGGTGTTAATAAACGAAGAGACAAAACTATTATAGAAACATTCGAATAATATTATAGGAACATTCGAATTGAACAAGTGCTTAGCTGTTATTATTGTAGGTAAGAACTGATTTTTTATAACTATGAGGTCACAAAATGTATTCTGCACATTGTGTATTAAATATATTGCCATCATAAGTATCTCCCGTATGGTCTAGTGGCTAGGATACCTGGCTTTCACCCAGGAGGCTCGGGTTCGATTCCCGGTACGGGAAATATTTTTGCAATGTCTTGAATTTTGTATGTTCGTAGTTTTGTTGTTGATTGTAATGTCACTTATTTATTGATAACACGCAGTTCTGTCAACGTGCTCCTGGACACCATATAAGTAATCACATGAACCAGTTGCCCACCAGACTTAACATCCCGTCTGGCCGGAGGATACTCTTGTTTTCAACGGAGGTTTGCGGTACTTTACTCTCTGTTCCGCTCTCCAAAAGATCATAACAATATTTTTATGGGACTAACTTTATTCAAAGGTTATGCAACATTTGAATAAAATAATATATTTCAAAATCGGTCCACAATTGACCGAGAAATCGGTGAACATACATAAAAAAAAATACATTCAGCCGAACATAGAACCTCCTTCTTTTTGAAGTCGGTTAAAAAGTAGTTTAAGTCTTAAATCTTTCGTTTAAAACACTGTTTTTAACGCAATCTGTAAAGTTAGCGCTCAGCAAACAGATTGCGTTAAAAACAGTTTTTTTGAAAAATTTCGTTTAGTGACGGTATTGGATTAAAGGTGCAATTTGATATTAAAACCAATATTTCCTACTAGCTGCTGCCAACGGCTTCACCTGCCTAAATGTTAAAAGTTATCCCAAGAGAACATAAGTACTCCCGATATAAGAAGTATCTTATGTGCTATTCCAGGACATGGTCTACCCGTGCAGGAACCAAGTTTCATTAAAATCAGTTCAACCGTTCGAGCAATTTGGCATCCAGGCAATTTCTGTCCAATCCAGGTTGCCTTGATAAAATCACCGAATGCGATGGATCTTCAATTATACTTACTGTTTTTTTATTGTAAGGTTTCCTTTTTATAAATTCTAATCATGGTGTAAAATAAATTAATAGGTAAGAAACAAACATACACACACCCATACTCAAAAACTTTTACCTATATAATATTACTTATTAAATATTTTCTGTAAAATAATTCCATATAGTTTTAATAAAATCTATATCGCGACTGCAGCAACCCTGGAAAATTTTCAGCATTGATCTGTGCGCGCGGGTCGAGAGGCGGAGAGGCAGCCTCCGGTTGCTATAGAAACGGCAACATGGCTGTTTCCCGAGCAGCTGAAAATGTAGGCCAGACTTTTATTCAACGATTATTGGATTGAGATGAGTTAGGTTTGAGGTTTGAAATGAATAAGGATTTTGAGACTGACTTTATTTCCAATAAGAAATTGTTATTGTGCTTCTAAAATTTAATGTTTTTGAGGTCTTTGCGCCGTATTAAACATTAAGTATAGCAGTTTTACCGCAAATGATATTGGTGGGGAGTTGAGCGCCGTCTTATTCCTAGCCGAAACATGGAACAAGTTAGGTACTACGTGTATAAGTTTCTAGGGGCTGTCTTAACGACTTTTTGAAAAGTGCTTCCGTTTAACCTAATTCGAATAAACATTTTTTTTACTTGGTGCCATTCTACAGCTGAACCAAGCAAAGAAAGCTAAAGGTACAAAGTACCTTTAGATACTCGGCACTATATCTAATGAAAAAGTAACTACCTACTTATGTAGGTACCCACTGTTTCATTATATCCCTAACCTAAAATCACGTGAAAAATAACGTGCTTTCAGAAATGTTCTTTATCAACCCTCGTCTAAGTAATTTATTTGATAACGCCCCCAAATAAAATGGTAAACATAAAGACATTGAATTAACAAGATTGGCGATATCAATGTTCGCTTTGCGGCAGGCAATTTACTTTATAAATAGAGACGGTCAGGGAGCGCCGGCACTAACAGTACCCATTTTGTAGATTGTTTCCGTTAGTTGTGTCCACATACATTGTCATTGTTTTATGCAGCCATCAGATTTTATGGCCAATTAGCTGATGTTCGTTTGGTTTCTATATGTTAGGTGTGAGGGGTAGTTAGGGTAGGTGTACGTAATTAGTGGACACTAGTTACCCACCCCGGTTTCACACGGGTGCAAAATATCTATACCATCTATCATCAGTGTTGGGCGATATGTAATCTAACTACTGATTAATAACTACGACTACATATTGTAGTTAGTAGGTAATCACAACTACAAATTACATTAAAAAATCGTAAATACCTAGTCAACTATCGTATATAAATTATTAACTACAAATTGTAGTTGCAATCACGATTACGAGACTACTTTTTTATAACTACACATTTAAAGGTATTTTCTTACTTCTCAATCAACGCAATAATAATATGTAATAAATATAGGTACATAATCATCTACGACTTGCGTTCAATTAATTTTGTTCATAAAAGTAAACATACGTATATTTTTAATACAGTTAGATTCCGTTCTTTTTTTAAACTATATTTTAGAGACATTCAGTATTTATAAATCAATAATTCTAATACATTACATGTTTATTTAATTGCAAAATATAAGTTCTTAGTACTGAAATAATCAGTAATTTAATTATGATTACAGATTACAGCAATCAAATTAGTAACTACTTCATGTACTTAGTTTGATTATTGTAGTTAAGTTACTTGTAATTATAACTACATGTAGTCAAATTACTTGTGGTTAAATACTTTTAGTTGTAATTTGTAATCTGATTACAAAATAGTAGTTAACTATGCCCTACATTGATATACATATAAGAAAAAAACTAATAAAAAAAGACGTATCGACGCACAACCGAAACTACTATGACTAGAAGCGTAAAATTTGTTCAAGGTTTCCTTCTATGATGTAGGCGAGCACTAAGACAGGATTTTCCAAAATTCACTCCCTAAAGGGATGAAAAAGGCTCCAAAGTTTTGTATGGAGGAATTTACTTTAAAATCGCATCAAAATCCGTTGCTTTTGAAGTTCGGAGAAGATAGCGGACGCGGAAAGCGACTTTGTTTTTACTAAGTGGTACTAGTTTATGTAGGTACAGAAGATAAAAAAAATGTAATTAGAATTAGAATTTTAGAATTTTTTTATTTTGCAGGATGGAATGAAGGATAGCTTGGCATGGGGTGGCATACATTACCCTGATGTCGGGAGGAGACTTTACCCAAGGTAATCTCTCCCGATTACTTCTCTCTTAGTAGCTGCAGAACTACCTCCAGATTGAACTATGATCGAATTACCTTCAACATCTATTGTATAACGGCAGTCAGAGATTTCAACATCAGAATCAGTATTCATGAATGGATCTGCAGTGTCTAGAGCCAATTCACCAACAATTTTGACTGAGGAGAAATCTGAGTAAGCAATTGCTATATTAAGACAATCAGCAGAGGTTGTTTCTATATCTCAAGATCTGGATATGACAACGGTAGATTTTGATTCATGACAAAAACCAAAAATAATTTTACCACAAATGATTCGTCCATTTCCAAAAGCTGCTCTTAGAAAAAGTCTTCACGTGGTAGACTGTCCGGAAAAACTAAAATCTTAACGAAAACGCTAGAAAGTCTAGACCTAGATGATGATTAAGCACCGAAAAATAAAGAAAAAAAAAACAAAAAGGTAAAACAAAGAAAAAGACAGTAAAAAGTCAAGTTTTCGAGTCAAGTGACAGTGAGACAGACCTTGACAAAGAACTCGAGCATAATAATAGCTCTGATGGTCCATGGGATGAAGTACCAGATGTAATTGATACCTAATTAGTTTTGTTTCACCTGTGGAGAAGACTAAGTTATGGATATGAGACTTTGTGCGTTTTGTGGCAAATATGTTCATGATGATGAGATGATAGGGAACAGTTTATTTTTCCTAATTGAAAACCTTCGATTTTTCTCCATGTTGATGAGATATTGTTAAATGTTAAGATATTGTTGTAGACAGACTCAAATAATTTTTAAAATGAGTGTTGGATGTGAAAGTTATAATTTATATTGTTGCTTTCAGGGGCGCTAGTTTTTAGAACACCTCATAGATGCTCATGCTCATTTGATGACTCGAAAAAGTGGCGAAGTGTGAAAAGAAAAATGCACACTGATCGACCGACAAATAAATAAATGACCTACTTACATACTGCGTGCTTAATTACTAATTATATTTGATAAAAATATAAAATGAAACCATTTTATAAAAATTGAACCTGTTTGTATTATCAAGAAATATTATAATTTATACGTGACCTAAAAGGCGATTATTGATCTGTTTCTTGATGTCTATTATCAGGGGTGCTCGGCACCTACTGTTTATTTCTCATGCCCCCGAGCACCCACGGAGTCGGCGCCCCTGGTTACATTATATTAAAAAAAAAAATAGTTTTTGTTAAAAAGGGTTTCAAATTATAAGTTTTTAAACACTCACTATTATAAAAGTCACTATGTAAAAGAAATATAATTGTGATACTAGTTAATTCTTCACTTATATGTATCTCAAAGATACTCAAAGTACCTTCCTCATATTCTAATTTACTACTATGTGCCATATTTTTATGATTAAATTTACTTATAGAATTACAATTTGTATATTATTTTAAACCCGGGCAAAGGCTCCCTACTTGGGGGTTTAAGTCTCCCACCCAGGCGGGAGATATAAGCCGAATGTCACTTTGGTAGAAATCCTTAATTACTCTTATATTGATAATGATTTATGTTAAACTTTCATAAGAGAAAATATAGCTAAATAACGTAGCTTATGATATAATTTATAGAAAATAGCAATTTGTTAGTTTAAAAAGATTTATGAGCATTTTAGTGGAAGGCGGGTATACTCTCCAGTTTCCTTTTCAGTTGGTTTTTTACACAAACCGAATTTTCTCCAATCTAAAAACACGAGTGGGTAAATCATAATCAAGTAAGATGTTTGAAGTAGGGTTTCGTTGCCCTACCCCGCATATACCTACATATGTATACGAGTATCTACATATATTGTAGGTACTTTAAGTTCTTTTGAGTATTTTTTTTATAATTTAAAAAATATCCAAAATAGTGTATAGGTACCGGTACCTACTATGTGCAAGTAGTGGCACCGGGCCACTGTTGGTGGTCCTGGTATGATGGCTTGAGCATGAAGGCAAACGATTATAGGGGTTGAGAACTGTGGATGGATTGTGTGGAAGATGAAACGGTTAGAAAGGAGCTTAGAATAAAATAGAATAAACTTAATTGTAGATACACCAGAGCCTGCTATAAACCTACCTTTTACACATATTATTTAAATCTATGAGTATAATGGAACTTTATTACTCATAGCAAAATCTACCAGACAACTTTTGCAAGAACTTAAACTAAAAACGGAGTAGTTTATTTTTTAGGTTTTTTTCAGGTTCTGCCATTTAATTATTATGGATATAAAATTTATGCCTAAAGGTGATTCTGACTAACAAAATTATGAGTTTTGAATATATGACAAATAAGTCTAAGAGAAACAATTTTCTGCGAAATGAAGTTTATGCTATCCGTTGTTATGCAAAATAATATTATGTCATAAAAAGTCCTGCTATAAAACATAGACCCAACTTTTATACTGTCAATATCCAGAGCGCAGAAGCCTGCTTTGTCCTTTACGTAGCGTACTGTACTCTTCTGATTCAATAGTCGGAAACATGAATCTTGAGGCTCCTTGGTTTTGTTATAATAACATTTTCAGTTGATAAATTGGTGAGCTGACGTAAGTACTTACTGCTATGCAAAAATAATAACGGTGTATTTCCTAGGCAATGAGTGACTCAGTAGTCGGCAACGAACGATAAATCTCATCTATGTCGTGGCTTGTTACTCACGTAATTAAACTACTGTCATCTTTAATCACTCGTACGCTAGTATTGTTAATTGGCATAGGTACGCATTTTTTTTTTTACCTTGTTCTTTAATTGTAATAAATGATATTTATTTTGCAAATTGTAAACACTCTCTTACATAAAAACTTAAATATTAAGTAAACTATACTAAAACCCAACTATGTACATAAATATAATACAAAAACACAATAGTAGATTATGTGACTAGATAAAGCAGTGTTTTTAAATTGCAGGCGGCATGTTGAATTCAGAACGAAACGAAGGTTGCTAAGTTTTAATCCCGAATGTTAGTGAGGGATTTGTATTATTAACTCCCGAGCAATGCGAAGGAGTTAAGCCTGAGTGAAGTGAGGAATTCAAGCCGTCCAAGAACAAGATAGCTTTATCCCCGTGTGGGATAGGTACTCTACTTTTTACACCATCTGTGAGATAATTATAAAACAATTTACTAAAACAAATTACATAATTATTAGAGAAATATAAGTATTATTTGCAAGTTAATCTTAACTATCATTCGATATTCAATAAATTCACTACTCTAAGATTCTACAGTTTTAATATTCGCAACGCGCCGCTTCGTACAAATCATGCGTGCGTGGCCCACAAGTACGTCGGCCTAATGTAATCCTTTGCTCTTTCGCCGTAGCATCGAAGAAGTGAGAAGACCCCCTGAAGATTGAAGAAGATTGAAGAGACTCCGTTTACACATAATCCTTAATTACAGCTCCAAGGAAAGAGCACAACCTGTAACGGGAATGCACTACGAGCAGGTTTCCTAGCACCTTTACCGCAGACTTGCTGTACTTGCAGTAATATCTACTTAGTATTAAATTGTGAAAGTCAAAAAAGTAAAAAAAAAAGGAAAAAGCATTTCTTGATCAACGGCAGAACGGATTTAGTTTTTTTTTTACTAAGTTTCACCTAAATCCGCTAAAAAGGTGTAAAAAGTCCTAAGTGCCAATCCTGGGTTTACACCCTGGATTGACACTTAGGATTTTTTTACACCACCTACTTGATAATTTTTTTTATTTTGTCATACAATCTTCACCTAGAACAAGTCATTCAAAAATAAGAAAATGCAATGCATTAATTTATATTTATTAAGGTAAGTGGCCTGTTGTGTCTCTAAAAAAATTATGAAAAATTGGGTGTGTTATAGAAAAAAAAAAAAAACAATTTTAATGAAAAATATTAACATTAACTTGTTTTTCTCTAAGATATATAATTTGTTTCGGTATATTGTCTTTTAATTATCTCACAGAAGGTGTAAAAAGTAGAATATCCAACACGGGGATAAAAGCTGTCTTTGTCTTGAATGTATGAAATGGAAACTCAAAAGGGCAACTGAAGGACACAGGTCGGCTTTAGTCAGTAAAAGTCAGACACACCCTCTCGGTTCACCCTAGAGCTAGAAAAGACATTAATCGATTACCTACCTCAAAAAAAAAAAAAACAACGACTCACAACGATAAAAATAGTTTTATGAATAATCCAGATATTACAGAGATTACAGAGTATGTTTATTCCCGAGTATGTTTATTATCGAAGACATAACCTGCCTTACGTCACGTAGGTAATGAATCACGCAATAATTTTATTTAACATTTCTGTGCGAAAAACACAGAGAAGGTAAACACTTCCGAAAGAATTATTTGTGGTGTAACTAAAACATGAACAAAGCCATTACAAAAGCTAATATCTTAAAGCTAACCGACGATGATGTCACGCCATTTTCTAGAAACTATATCATCTTAACCGATAGAATTACACATTTAAGTGGGCACCTTGTGACACACCTCTTTCCCTTCTTTTTTTACGCAACAATATGTTAGTAGGTCACTAATTACTGGGTATGTCTTCGTACTAAATTAGCAAGAAATTAAACAAATTTTTAGCTGAATTATTCCATTCCTGGTTCATAACAAATTATACTAAGATACAATCACGAAACTTCGACAAAAATAGAACGAGGTTGAAGTTTTAGAATATATGCAACACACTATAGCTATTGGCTGGGCGTTACCGAAATAGAGACGTTGTATTTTGAATGGAAGATGCTTTTTACGTATTTGAGAAACTTTATTAGAGGATACAGAAATAATTTAGGAAAATACATTGATGTTAAAATATATAATGGTAGAAGAATTAATGTAAGTATGTCAGTATGTCATAAGTTTATGTATATCATCACTAGATTACAAAATTTTGTCACGTTTTTATTTTCCGGCATCGTATTGATATTTTTTTTTCAGTTGGTATATAATAATTTTTATCTGATCTAGATCTCTCTGATATGAAATGAACATAAAGTACTATCATTTAAAACCTTTGAGGCGATAAATCATTGTTTTAGTCAGTCAGAGTAGTCGCTCGCACTTATGAGCAGGTAACAAACTATCGATATGATCGTCGACATAACAATGTGGAACTCGGTTCTAAACGAAAGTACCCACCTTAGCTTGGAACCCTTATCCTAAATAACATCAAGCAGAATGACTAATTCGAAGAACCATCTTTCATGGTGGTATACAAAACCAATGATGAGACGATGCATAGGAGCGAGATACATAGGGCTTGTACCTAGAAATTTAGGTTAACTGTGGGTGTTATAGTTACCAAATAAGTATTATGACTTCCACATATAGAGCCGACAGTTCTGCTAAGTACTCAATATGGCTCAACTCACAAATATAGACATCAGAGATGATACCAATCTTCAGAAGCTATCTAAATCAGTAAAACACACTGAAATTAAAATTTATAGAAATTTCGATGACGATGATGCCATTTAGCCGACTTAGGGCACAGCAAGCGCATTCCTTGGCTCTTCATAGTGGTTGTGAGCTCAGATATGCTGCTCTTTAATGAGCCCACATGTGACTTGCATATTCAATTTTGGCCGAAAAACTCTGAGCATAGAGCCGACATGTCAGAACAACATTAACGAATAGCGATATATGATAAATTATATTGAGATCGTCGTTTTTCGGTCTGATTTTAACGTCCTTTTATTTTCAAAGACCTGCACGTGCCGCTGCACAAGACGTCTCCACTCAGGCAGATCTTCGGTCTGTTTCTCCCAAGTTTGGGGGTCAATGCCGGGGTCTTCCCGTCCAACTATAATTTAGGTGTCTTCAAGGCTAGAGTGAATAGGCTCTTACGAGTAATAAACTAGTGCGCCTCACCATCAATGATTGCGTCACTGCTTACCATCAGGTGGGATCGCATTCAAGCACTGGTCAAAAAAAATGTCTTACCTGTTAATGTATCTATTCTGAACATCCTTGAAGCGTAGAAATAGAAACTTTCCACCATGATTTCGTTTTCCTTGCCGAAGTTCAGAATAGAAGATACGCTTCGCTAATCTCTGTTCGGGGAACCTAAAGACATGCCACACCAACTGAGCTGCCCATAGAAACTTTATAGTTATAACAAAATATTATGTCCTCTTTTGAAAGGAATTCAACAAAAAAAAACGAATATATACTTTTTGTTTACAAAAGACATTGAGCACATTAGGGTTACTGGCTGGAAACACCTCAGAAAAATACTGAAGAATTAAAAATGATTATGTCTAAATGTCACTAGAAACCGTCAAGATCAGTCAAGATGATTAACAAGGAAGGTGTGTTTTTTGATGTAGATTTGTTATTTATGTTTCTAGATATGTATTTTTAGCTACGTAACATTAAATGGGCACAGAATTATTCATAAAATCAAAACTGCACTTTTTGCGTACAGTCGACGGTGAGCAAACTCGTGACCCGCGTCTTGCTGCCTTGTTGGCAGTTCATCTTGTCAGCCAGGTTTTGGATGAAGCTTCTGTCATTGCAAATGCTGCTAGAGAAACAGGTACGTAGATTAAATTATCTAACACTTTTTTTTTTTTTTTTTTTAGGTGGGAAAATCATCTTATGACAAATCCCGCTCTTGGGCGGAGCGAGAAATAGTGTCAGACTTTTACTGACTAAAAACCCACTCCTGTTCCCTCCTTGCCCTCGTCCCAGGGCCCCGGGTTTCACAAGGTTATACATAAAAGCCTTGACAGAAAAAATTAAAACCTACCGCAAAATAGCCAAATAGTTTTCTACGTTGCTGAGCTGCAATTTTTCGAGTTTAGGTATTTCTAGATAAAGATCAAGTATTCCTAACATTAGTAACATACAAAAAAGTAAATACTAACAGTATTTAAGTGTTAATAGTGTACTATACCTACCCTAAATTATTACAAAAAAAAAGCACCTAAATTGATTATAGTAATTTTTGCTAGCTTTTGTTTAGAACTGATTATGGTGAATGTAAAATACAGCTTAAAATGCTATTTATCCACACGCTATAACTTAAGAACGGACGAATTTTAATAATTCTTTTTTTGTTTTGTTCACCAGCATATAGGGAAGGTTTATAAGTAAAAAATACACAAAATAACCGACTTCACTACAAAAAAACTGGGCACGTGCGGGTCGGACTCGCGAACTGAGGGATCCGTACGAACTTACCTTTGAAAAACAGTTCAATTCCCGAATTGAGTTACGAAGATTTTTCCGTATCGCAAAAAAAGTTATTTTTACAGTTTTAGTAACTACAAATATACAGTTTTCTTTAAGAAAAAAATCAACGGGAAGTCCCCTATGAATTTTGATTTCTTTGAGAGTGTCGCAATATTCGTTTTCTGCGACATAAACGGCCGTATCTTTTTTTTTTCGTTACGTTAATTCAGAAGTTTAGTTTTTTCACAGCTTTAAGGGAGCGCAAACCTGAGTATATTTTTAATTTCAACTCAATATCTCCACGCGTTCCCGAGATAAAGGGTCTTCACAGACAGACGTACAGACAATAAAGAGATCCACATAAGGGTTCCGTTTTTTCTTTACAGGTATGGAACCCTAAAAAAACACAAACGATTAAATTATAATATTGTTTTTTTTTTGTTTAACACCGACTTCCGAAATTAAAGTTATTTTGATCCTTTTAGTTTTTTTATTTTTGAAGTCGGTTCTTTTTTTTTTGTAAAAAGTTATTTATTTCTCACTTTTTAGTTGTGATACACATGAAGCCAGAATACCTATTTCTCATGACAATTCCAACTAACCCAAACGCTGCTAGGATACATTGTTTTATTATGAAGTTCCTGTGTCTACCTTCCACCTTCCGCCTCCATCATCAGATCGTTTCGATAGTACCTTATAGCCAAAGTGCATCTCATGACAATTCTAATAAGCCCAAACGCGACTAGGATACATTGATTAATTACGGAGTTCTGGAGCATACCTTCCGGCTCCATCATCATTCTCCGATCACTTCAATGATATCATTTTGGTATCATTGAGGTATGTGGAACAGAGAGTAAAGTTTCGCAAACCTCCGTTGAAAAGGGAGAATCCGGCAGATGATTTCGGACTGTTCTATATGTTCTAATCGCGCGGAGAACTGCAGAATTAGTTCTTATGTGACGCTATAGATACCATTTTCAACAAAACTATTCAGAACCATTTAGTTGTTTATATTGTCATAGTTGCATAACTATCTTCATTGTGATATTATCTATGTGAGTGTGAAGTTTCGTTGGCCAATCCTGGTATTCTTCGCCATTTCCACTTTATCAAGTGTCACTTTTTGACTCACTATATGGTTGTCTATAATATTTGAGGAGTTCCCTCGATTCCTCATGGATCCCATACCCTTTTAAGGAAAAAAAAATCCATAAACGACGGAGTTCTGAGATAAAAAAAAATATGATAGAAAAGATACAACTGAATTGATAACATCCTCCTTTTTTTTGAAGTCTGTTAAAAATAGGCAGTTGGGTAGGGTGGGTAGATAGGTAGGGTAGGTTGTCAGTTGACGGAAGCAAAGCTGCGGGCAAAAGCTAGTGTAAAATATAAGCCATTTCCTATTTATGCCGTTGTGCTCTAAAAAGCTCCTTCGAATAATATCCCTTCTCCCTACGTCAAACTGCGATAGACGCATGTTAAAAGTAACGCGATATTTTAATTATTATAATAACAGGTCGTCCATGGCGCCATCACTCAATGTTGAAAAATCTTGAGAATGATAAATTGTGTGATGCCGATGATGAAGACACATCGTTTGAGGCATCAAAGGGCGACAGTGACATCGTGAATGAAAATAAGATGGCGCAAGTTGCCAATCTGGTTGCTACATCAACGCCGGAAAAAGTTACAAGTAATTTTTACTCAGGTAACATTTCAGACGCCTGCCAAATATTTAAATTGACTGAAACAATGCCACTGGTTAACAAATTGGTGTTACATAAGGAGTGTAAGGGAGTTGTAACACTATATTTCAAACACTAAGAATTGTTATGTTGCTATGGTGTTCACTAATGCACCTTAATTTTCAGATGATTTACAAAAAAATAAGCCCGATACTAGTTTTATTGGTCAAGGGGACGAAGAGCATGATTTGGTAAGCTTTGATTGCAATTCATTTTCAATTTTAAAACATTAATTTTAAAACTAATCATAATTTGTTTTTCTGTAACTGGATCATTAGCGTCAGACCGAGTTAACGAAATCAACTTCGATGTTTATCAATCATCTTTTTGACATGAGTGATGTTGAAAAAGTTACAGTTTGTGATGACTCTGAAATCGTACAAAGTAATCCAGAGCCAAATGACAGCCTCATTGAAGCAACGATCAAAATTCTGGAGTCTTTTGTAAATACTGCGATAGGGGTGACGACTGAACAAACAAGCCTAGCAGAACCATGTCAATCTGTAGCAGATATTGTGCCATCAGAGAGGTCATCAAATTCTGAACATTCTGAGTATTCGTTTTTGACGGATGCTTGTGCTGAAAATATTGGTAACGATATAGCGTTTTATATACACGATGATGGAGCTGGTGATGATATCGTTAGGAACTGTGGAGTTTCTCATGTAGTTCCTGCTGTAACAATTAGAGAGGTACATCGTTCTGATATATTTTTGATATTTAATTCAATATTATTATTGAATCAGTAATTGTAGTTAATCTTAAGTTAAAGCCAACTTGGCAGCTTGTCAGCTCAGTTTGGTTATTTACTAACTTTGTTTCATACCTCAACGCTTAAAATAACCATTTCCATTCGCTTTTTACCCTATAATCAAAATAATGTTTATCACCTAATAATATTTATGAATTCCATTAGCTTTGTGATGAAAGCCCTGAAAAGTTGGTCGAGAGCATGGATGTCACCCGATATGAAAATGCTTATCTTACTTTGAATCGTGAGTGAAATATCTAGACATTGGAATAATCAGATTACCTATCTAGTGTTCTTGAAAATAATAAAATAATTGGAATTATGCTCTCATCAACTTAGGTGATTATGATCAAAACTCTGAAGATGAAGTCGATCAAATTTTAGAAGATCCAAAAGGCATGACCCTTCAAGAGGTTGAATTAATGACAGCACATACATCCGATGAAAACTTATCAACTCATGCTGAACCAGAACTTGAAGTTTGTGTAAGTATAAGATTGAATTTGCAATTTCGAATTAGATGATTTTGAGACACGCGATGTTCTTCTTTTTTACCCATAATTGCTATCCTCTCGAAAAACAATGTAAATCGTATTGAGGCTTGAAATTTTAAATTTTCTTTTGTTTTAATTGTATTAGTAAATACGAAAGTCACTCGGTCTGTCTGTTTCGCTTTCACATTTAAGCTGCTGAACCGATTTTGATGAAATTTGGTACAAAGATAGACTAGAGCTTGAAAAAGGACATAGGGTATAAATTGTCACGCTATTTGCTATGGGGGATGAGTAATATTGCATTTTGTCAGTCATCATCATCATTTCAGCCGAAAGACGTCCACTGTTGGACATAGGCCTCCTCCAAGCGCCACCACAACGACCGATCCTGTGCGTCTCGCATCCATCGCATTTCCGTGACTCTCATCAAGTCGTCGGTCCACCTTGTGGGAGGCCTTCCAACGCTGCGTTTTCCGGTGCGCGGTCGCCACACTAGAACCTTTCGGCTCCATCGACCATCCGTTCTATGAGCAATGTGCCCTGCCCACTGCCACTTTAGTTTGGCGATTCTTCGGGTTTTGTGTGCGACCTTGGTTCTCCTGCGGATATCTTATTTTGTCGGTATTGAACGACATTTGCCGCGAATTCGATCCCCAGCTAGTCGTGGGCAACAGCTAGTATGAATATATATAAAATATGTATATATATGCAAGGGCTTTAAATTTAAATGAACGACTTTAAAATTCAAGCAACTTTAAATTTAAAGGGTAATGATATTCTATTTTTCTTTAATTTACGTGACTAAGTGGATGACAGTTTTCATCACACATTTTTTATACTGATCGATTATCGGTAAAAAATAAAGTTTTCATATATGTATTTCGAAAAGAGCATATATTCCTAACACACCCAAAGGTGATACGCCATTTCGAAATGATTAGGTTTACACAAACGAAAAGTGATACCTAAAATAATTTCGATTTTTTAGATTGTGTACTCCTCCACTCAATACCGTAGGCAAATAAGGGCATATCTTATAAATTTAAAATATCTAAATAAACATATATGATAAGCCAGTGGGGGTGTCAGATTTTTTCATCAAAGCAAAATATTTTTTATACAAATTTTAATACTTCTTTAAAAACATTTTTTTCAAGTTGCATGAAAACTTTAAATTTTTAGAATTATCTTCATTTATATGTTCATTTTTAGGGTTCCGTACCTCAAAAGGAAATAACGGATCCCTTATAGGATCACTTTGTTGTCTGTCTGTCTGTCAAGATCCTTATCTCGGTAACGCGTGGAGGTATCGAGTTGTCATTAAAACCGTATACCTACTCAGGTCTATGGTCCCTTGAAGCTATGAAAAAAATCGATCTTCTAAGTTATCTAAAAAAAAGATACGGCCGTTTTATGTCGCAAAAAAAACGTATATTTCGACTTTTAAGGGAATCAAAATTCATAGGGTACTTCCCGTTGACCCAGAATCCTGAAATTTGGCATAAAGCAAGGTCTTATAGCACAGATATAGGAATAAATCTGAAAACAGTAATTTTTTTGTTACTGAATCAAAAAATAAATTTTTCGAGACTATTCGGGAATTCAACTATTTACATAGGCAAGTTTGTACGGAACCTTCAGTGCGCGACTACGACTCGCACTTAGTTTGTACGGAACCTTCAGTGCGCGACTACGACTCGCACTTGCCAAGTTATTTATAATAGTTTTGCTTTTGTTCAGCCGAAAATGAAGGAACTTGCAGCAACATCAGGAGTGTCTGCAGACCCAAGTGGTTCAAAGAAAAGCTCGTTGGTGAGCAAGTGTCGCTCTCAAGGTGCCAGGCTTTTAGCTTGTATCCGAGGGTGGTGGCGGCGTAGGACACCTGGGAGACGCAAGGTGCGAAAATACAATCAGTTTTAGTAGATCGTTTTCTCTGCTGATTCTCAGGCCAACGCTGTGGTAGTTCACTATAATCCACTATGAGGGCACAGTGAGCTCACTCGCTTTTTTGGGATTTTAGCCGGTTTCATCATATTCTTTTTCTTGAGTGTTTTAAGAACAGTGGTTATGAAATAATCAATGACATGAAATAAAGATGGGTTCCAGCATACAACCTAAAACTCGAAAGCTTGGGTTACCACTGGGTCACTACTGCTCCGAGGTTCGAGAATAAACTGTCGTTATTGATGAGTCACTGGATCAATGTGGCATCTACCTACACAATCCATTTTGCGATACGCGCACGATGTATAACAGCTATTTAATAGATTTTAAAATTAAATCAAACCAATAAGTCCAGTAGTTTACGCAACTAGGCAATATGTGAAATCATTGAAACAGGCACTATCTCGGGAAAATGGAGCTTAGCAAAATTAATACATCAATTGTAATTTGAGAATTTTGTTGTAGTACTGACTACTTCAACGAAGCTTGCTGAGAAAGCCGACTCGATATATTTGACGTAAAACCGTTACGATATGTTATAATATCCGTATTCTAATAAAACTCAAAATCACTCAGACTGTAAAAACGAAATACTTCCTAAGCCAGTGTTAAAATGGCTAAATACACAAACTGTGCGAAACCAAAACAAAAAAGTGGTTATTTATTTTATAAATAGAGCCCTTAGTTTTGAACAGTTACTTTTCCCTACCGGTAAACTCCTTTTCTACCATCTTCCAGTTTTTTTTTATCTGTGACTCGTTAACTTTGATCATATTACTAATAAACCATCACAGGTTGCACGCTTGACCTAGCGAACTATTCGCTACTATATTACTCATTAGATAGTAGTCGGTATGACCTCAATATACGCGTCCCCACCCGAGCCTATAGTGATAGTTGAGCATGTGAGGATGTCATCTTAGTCCTATATATCTTCCAAATAACATCTATCGGCGCTAACACTTATTAGTAAACCTATTTGTTATTTGTCTTCATTCGTTTCATGTATTTACTTGATAATCCAATTATTTGTATTAATTTACAGGAGAACCGAATTCCGTTTGCTGCTCGAGGCCTATGTCCCTTATCTCCGGACGCAAGACGTCGAGCTGCAAGTCTTCTGGATCAACGTCTCCTCCGATCCCCGTCACCCACTCGTGCAGCTGTATGGAAGTTCAACACGGTTAACGAAGCGCTTGTGAATTCCTCACGTAGGAAAAATTATACATTTGACGAAAAACCTGATGAATGCGGCGAGTACTGATTTGTCCAACTAGAAAAATATACCACGTTTTCTCTGTTTATTACCATTTGGTTTATTTTTATGTTAATAAAGGTTCAAATGATCCCATTCTAATGTTTGATTTTCATAGGAAGTTTCACTCTTATTGTGACGTCAATTTCATTAGATATTAATATCACGTCACTTATATTGACAAGAACAAATGCTATAAATCTTATTTTGTTGATTTCAAGCATATTTCAGACACCTTCGTTCCGCAGTGCGTACCTATACCGCAAAGATCTGATCGAAATAGTTTAGCATAAATGTAGATTTAACATTACAATTGGCTTTACCACGTACCTACCAGCAGAGCAGGTGGAAAATCTTTTCATCTCTTTTACACTTGTAGAAGTAGCGTACATCCGAAGACGCTATGGAAACGGACCGACTCCGCTGAAAATAGAACGGTCGCGGATTCCTGGGCTAAATCTCAAATATCCAGACGGGTGCGCCATCTAAGCCAGTTAAAACAGTCCCGCGAAAAGTTACCGAGCCCCACTTCTTGTCTGAACGTCTGCCAGTGAAGACCGGGAGGGAACCATCTAACACCACACAAAATGGTGAGTCACTGACGGCAGTGAAAACGTGGCAAGGTGTTAAGTGAGAAAATGGACTGTTAAGCTTGGCAAGTGATAAATACAACAAAAAGCAATACGTAAAAGAAAACGCGTTTTTTCCTCGTGCAAGTTATTCCGCAGACCGGATGCTCGCGAGCGACTCTCGGATGTGTTCTCTTCACCATCCATAAAATAAATCAGTGTTGTGCTTATAAACCAGTGAAAGAAGATGGTATCGTATAATCCAAATGCTTCTACACAAACCGAGCTGCAAAGCTGTGAATACACCCCAACTAATACCACTACACTATGCATGGCAACTGTTACATACAAGGAAATAACGAAATATTTTTGGTAATTTTCAGAGCGACCTCAGCAAGAACGACGTTGAAAGTAAGTACTTTTTATTTCTTGTCATTTTGTTTACCTAAAGATAAAGAACATTAACCGAGGAAACACAAGTTGAAACAAATGTGCCTGGATGTTGTGCTTTTAAACTATAGGAACAACTAACATTGATATCAGGGTAATTTTAACTTGTAAGTGTCAAAGCTAATGTTCTTCAATGGAGAAGATTGCGTCAGCATGTAGAACATTTACGTGACGAAACGTAACATTGCATAAATGAAACGGGAGTGAGGATCATAACATCTAAGTTTAGCATCGTTTCTCATAAAAGGTGCGCGTTACTAAGAGATGCCGGGCGGCAGCGCCAGTGGCACGACCATGCTGCGCGAGCGCTGCGTTCCAAAATTAAACTCATGCGTCACGTGATCCCGAATCGCCGCCCGCCCAAACAGAGAAACTCCGCTCAGATTTCACTGCAAGCGCGCTACGTATGTTTTAGCGTGGGAATCAAAGTCTACGTACATGGACCATGAATATTTTATGCAACGGATATCTGTCACTGCATTTGCTTTTGCAAAGATAAATCAGCTGTCATTATCAAGGTCGGTAACTGATCTTGAATCAGCTGATCCTTATGCACTTTATTCATGAGCCATAATGAAGAGCAATCTAATAAATATTGAGAAAATTCTTGAGATGTTGCTGCAATAATTTGATTAAATAATTATTCAATTATTTTTAGTAATCAAAATCAAATAGAAACTTCTTTGAAAATATAATGAATTTTTTTTAAACAAAATAATAATTTAGAAACATTACAAAATATTTGGTGACGGAACTTTTAACAGTCAGTTAAATTTAGGGTACTATTACAATCAGGCTATAATTAGAATGTGACTCAAGAATTCACACCGAATATATTGAAACGTATCGTGGAAAAGTATTATTCTGAGCGAAGAATGTCCGCCCACGCCACTTTCGGCGCGTTACCTGACTTAACAAATCGTATTTTCCAGTGGTTATGCGTTTTTATGAATTTATAATAGAACTGTCGCAACAATTTAATGAATGACAAATATTTGCTGAGATTTTTTTTCTTAAATTATGACAGTTCGCAGAACAATGAATGATTTATTAAAGAAAAGGCGAGTGGACAACAAGAATGAAATTCCAAATTTCTATGAAATAATGATAAACTTTCGAAGATTCACAATTTTTTGAGTGGTAAATAAAACAATAAAAATTAATGCATGAGTTTTGAATAAAGTATTTTAGTTGTAGTAGTGTTTAGAGCTATGAGCCTTACTTTTGAGACTAAGTATTCTTACTAAAAGTTCTACTTAAGTGCATAGGTAGCTGCAAATGTGATGTCTTATGGCGACAACTAAAGACTGATTTTGTTGTACAGGGGCATCCTTCGCCTTCTCAATCTACGACTTCGACGGCTCCGGCAAGATCGACGCCTACAACGTTGGAGATGTCCTGAGGGCACTCAACTCCAACCCCACATTGGCCACCATCGAGAAACTCGGTGGTACCAAGAAGAAGGGCGAGAAAACACTCACCGTAAGTAACCGTCAAAGTAAAGAGAAAAATTACAGAGAGATATAGTAGTAAAACCAGGATTTGCTGCTAAAATAATAGTTTACTAAATTGTTAAAATTAAGCAATAATTAACTAAAAAGAAATTATTGGATTACCGATTCTAGAGTAAAGGACAGTAGGGCACGGTAGTATACAATTACGTTTTTTTTTTCGCTAGGAAGCAATAGAATTGTCGACCAGTAAAGTTTGTTGAAGTAAAGAATGTTAAGACTGAGAAAATTTTTGTGTTGTTTCAGATTGAAGAGTTCCTTCCCATCTACAGCCAAGCAAAGAAAGACAAAGACCAGGGACAGTACGAGGACTTCTTGGAATGTCTGAAACTGTACGACAAAAACGAGAACGGTCTTATGCTTGGCGCCGAGCTTACACACACTCTCCTTGCGTTAGGTAAGAATATAAAAATATTGATAGTCTTTTTCAGCTATTGTCGCTTCTCTGATGCGCTTTCCCCGGTATTTTGAAAAAAGCTGTTCAAATCTTGTGAATTTCATCTTATTATCCGGATATGTATTAGAAAGTAGGTGCTTAATTATTGTTCGTCGATACAAACCTACCTGTATGAATCACATTCGTACTGTGTTGTTTATTTCTATTAGCGATGCTATTTTTATTTTTTCTGAGGCTTTAACATGTCAATAAGATAAATTGGCATCGACTTCATTTCCAGTTGGACGTGAACTGAAATCACTTGGCTAGAAGCCATCATGATCGTCGTTTCGAAATAATGATTTTTGTGACTCAGCTTATTTAGAATTTGTTTCTACGCGACCTGCCTTTGTAAAAGAGAGTGGTGTCCATGAAAAAAATATTTTGCTAAAAAATATAAAAAAAAGAATGCTTGCTTCTTAATACTGACACTAAGTTTTGAAATTCTTAGGTGAGAAACTGGAAGATAACGAAGTCGCTGAAGTCACAAAGGACTGCATGGACGCTGAGGATGACGATGGCATGATCCCCTACGCACGTAAGTATCTACTCTTAGTTTGTTCTGTAAAATATCAAATGATATGTTTATATTTTAGGAAAAATTGTGATAGTGGTATTTATTGTGGTAGAAACCCAGTATATAAACTACATAATTTGTGTTACATTTGACAAGTTTGAATCCTTCCAAAAGTATCTAAATTACATACTACCTTATGTTGTACACGTAGCCCGCAAATGCACAGATTCATCCCCGAATTCCTTGTTTAAGCATATTATGCATGAGTAAATACGTAAATCACATTGGCTTTTTCCAAAAGTTTGAACTTTGTACTCGTACATGCCAAAACTTTATTTTTGAAAGCAAGTAAAAAATCAGTAGATCCCTTTGTTGTAATTTCCCAACCCAAGTGTACGAAGCATGAGGGTATATTTCCTGGTTTTGTGTGTGTCCCCTTGTTTTACCGATTTTCCGTTTACAGCATTCCTGAAGAAGGTGATGGCGTAGAGGCAACCCATCTCGACATATCTTTAGTTATAAGATCGTAAGTGGACCGCCGAACACTCTGTAGCTATGTCTCTGCTCCGTTTCTTCTAACTGTTAATCTAAGGCTTTATAATTTTACAGCTCTTCTATATTTCTATTGTTAATCATTACTTTACTACTACTATCGGTTTTATTGCTTGACTTTCTATTTAATATATTACTACTGTTTCTTAAGAGATAACCAATACTTGTGGAGTTCTGTCAATCTCGTCTCCATTTTTAACTATATATAATGCTATAACCCATATAAAGGCAAACATAATAACAAGCCAAATGTCTCATATGATGTTCTAATCCTTTTGTTCTATGTTTTCAGCGTTCCTCCGAAAAATGTGCGATGGGTGGCAGGGACCTAAGCCTAAGGGGAAGGCGGCGGCGGCGCCGGAAGAGGGCGAGGAAGCCCCTGCGGAGGGCTAAGTGGCCTGCAGCTGCGCCGGCGCGCGCGGCGGACGTCGCCTGCGCGGCGCTCGCCTGCGCTGCCGCCGCCCGCCGCGCCGCCCACGCCCACCTCGGTGACATCAACACCCCGTATACGCCATCTTAGATACGGACTACCCCCTTTTTTATACGAATATAACATCTATGCACAATCGTTTTGTACAACTTTCTACCTATGACTGTACATACTAAAGTAAGATTAAATTAAATACTGTAAACACACGTTGTACGTGTCTTTTAAATTTATTATTATTTATTAAGTACGTTTATAATGACAAAAATACAAAAAACCGTAAATAATTTTATAATAAACTATTAAAAGTTCAGTATTGTGTTATCTTCAATTAGTTAATTGTATCGTTTGATTTTAGATGAAATAAAATCATGATAAATAAAATAGACAGGTGAATATTAACTTCAAAGATTTCGATATTTGAAATAACATTTTACTCTATTTTTGTAGACCCGATATTACATTTGCAAGTAAACCAATTATATACAATTCAATATATTACAATTCCCTGTTTAGAAAAATATATGTTGTTTGAAGCAATTAAGCATACTTAAAAGGTAAAACCTAATTAAATAGTAAACTTTTTGTAAGGTAAAACTATTTTATAGAAAAAGAAAAACATTAGGTGCATCTAATGTTTTTGCAAATGAAACAATTATAACGATTCCCTTAATATTTGCAGATTTTAAATGTAAAAATATGAAAAAAAAAATTTTTTAACACTCCCATCGTGTCATCCCAAGTGAGATGAGAGAAAATGAAGAGAAAAAGAGACACCCTGTATGCGAGAAAAAGTTACAAGACACCTATGAAAGATCAAAGCTTAGGATTTCCTTAAATTTTATTTTAAATAATTATATCGAAATACTAAGTGCATTATCTAGGCTATTCCAAAAAAAATTGGGACAGCTTCCAATATAACCGAATGCAACAGACTAAATATCTAGTGATGTTACCCGCTTGAACTTATCATAAGAACTTATAATCACCATGTCTGAATAGAACTTTACCAGAAACGTTAATTAGGGTACTTACCCTTTATGTATTCATAAGCATGGAAACGAAGAGGATTATTGATTTCAGTAAGTTCATATAGATGTTACAATACTTAGTAAGGTGTCTAAAACTAGAAAAATGTACCAATAGTAATTGGTAGATCCCTTGCTCTTGGGCGGAGCGGGAGATAGTGTCAAGACTTTTACTGACAAAAAACCCAATCTTGTTCCTTCGTTGTCTTCCTTACCAGGGCCGAGTCTTCCTTTCAGAATTAGACCCTTGGCCCCAGTAGGCTTCGATCTTGCTAGGACCCTATGGTTGATGTCATCTCCTTGAGGTGCGCGTAGAACACTACGCGCCATCGCCGACTTGGGCTCGGTCCGGGCGGTTACTGGACGGTCGGACGGTGAGCTACCTATTGTTCGCCATCCGCGATCCCAGGCGTTTGTTTGATGATAATTTACTCTAGCTTAAATCAAGGGGATATAATTCTATAGCTGGAGGATTGTTCGTAATAGTTATCGCAGGCCTTCAAACGCAAAGACACGGGTGGGTTTTAGTAAGTCTGCCAATCCCTCACACTCCATTCAAAGTGGGACAAGTGATTTGATGATTCTTTCTTTTCTTTCTTTCTATACAAAACCAGTGAGGGCTACAAACAAGAATAATGGTATATTTACCCAATACCGACCAAAGTCAGACATATCTTAGTTTCCTTGTCGACTGGAGTGCATAGGTACGCTATACGCTAAGCTAATCCTTCTAATATTACGTATAAACGCGAAAGTTTGTATCTATGGATGTTTGTTACTGTTTCATACAAAAACTACTGAAAGGATTTCTATGAAACTTAGTATACAAGTAGATCATGTCATAAAGTAGCACATAGAACTTTTTATCCTGAGATTATGTTCCCTTGGGATAATTTCTATCATCACGCGGATGAAGTCGCTAGCAGCATCTAGTCTTTACACAGTAAAGTGTAAAGTGGATTCTATATACCTATATGCCTACATGGTTTTACACATGTAAAGTGTAAAGTGGATAATATATACCTATGGCATATAGGTATATCTATATATATAAAAGGGGAAACTGACTGACTGACATATCAACGCACAGCCTCAACTACTGGGATTAGGAGCGTGAAATTTTCCTTTTATGACGTAGGCGAGCACTAAGAAAGGATATTCCAAAATTCACTCCCAAAGGGGATGAAGTGGGGGTCCAAAGTTAGTATGGAGAAACCTACATTCACGCGAGTGAAGCCGTGGGCAGAAGCTAGTATTATATTATATACATGGTTTTCCCTTCAACTGAAGTAGGTGCACAATTTTTTTTTATTCTCTCCTACTATACATATCGTGTTTGGCCTCATTGGAATCTTACTGGTCTGTACTATGTTTTGTAACTATAAGAATAGTATCTTTACCTATGATGGAGACCAGAAGGGTGAATCGTGGATCTCTTAGTTGACTAGGTATTAGTATATCCATCATGGTTTTGCTCAATTGAATTGAAAAAAATATATTGTAGTTGGTTACAACGGTCATAAGATACAAATAAATAAGACAAGGTAATTTGCTGAATAAGCAGTTTTCACAGCAACTAGTCAACAAAAACGCAGAGTCTATGCTTTCCATCATTACTGAACTATCATAATGGTTACCTATCAGTTACCTGCTACGTACGTAAAAATAGTACCTATAGTGTATTTTATTTTTAAACTACAATTCTCAGTTAAAAAACCTCTAGATACGATCTAAGCTAAACGAAGAGAATTCTACCAACCTAAGGGAAAATACATTATTCAGGAAAATAGAAAAATCGTCGTATTTGAAAAATGACTAAATTAGCGTAGTAGGTATAAGAAAATGGTTATTAATATGATAATCGATAATAATTTATGCACCTTTGTACCTAACCGACGGGTGCCCATTAAAAACGGGGCACCTATCGGCTCTGTTTGCCAAAAACACCCTCACACTCGCGCCAGAGAAAATGGCGCGGGAAATGTTTTCCCGGCATCAATACAAGCGTTCGGCTGTCATCGGTGGGCGTTCGGATACACTCGGCGTTTGCAGAGTGCGAAGCTGTAATATGGTGTGGCCAGCCTTTAACTACTGCCGACTTTTTAGGTAAAAGGAAAAATATATTTCCGACATTGTGTGATGCACAGAAGCCACTTACGTATACAAACCGTTATCCTGTTAAAAACTTTGGTATCATTAAAGCTAAATGAGGTAAGACAATGATTCATACAGTTAAAATTAATTGCATCGTCGACCCATAGTTGTTGACAACGAAGTGCCTATTGCAAATCAGGTAGGTAGGCAAACTTCTGTAGGCTGATAATTGTCTGCGATCATACAGAATTAGATAAATCAATAGATCACATATTTGCTAAAACATTATTCTAGATTAAAAATATACAATAACAAAGATTTTGAAGGAGTTTAATTCGGGGATTTTAGTTTCGTGAGTGTGGTATCCCCACTCCGGGCTGACTCCTCACAAAGTAAGGCAGTGTTCAGTGTTTATCTCGTAGGCGAGCGAGTTCCGCGCTTCGTGCCTCCGCAGTGTTTACGTAGTGTGTGTGACCGATTGCAGTGATAACGTGACGAGAGTGCCGGTGTACACAACAGATTTATCAAGTAAGAAACAAACACTTTTACTGAAAATATTTTCTCATTAAAGAAAATTTAAAAATGGAGTCTGCCAAAAAGTTTTGTAGTTGACGGAAATTTTCACGAAAAGTCAACACACTGTTTAGTATATTATGTTAATGTATTTGAACAGTAGTACCAGCTATTATTTTCTGCCAGTGGGGACTGTTTACACCTATCCCCTCGTCACTCAGACAGCCACTTATCATTGTATATAATGTACGAGGTAGATATATGACTACATTATATATGTATTGAAGTAGATTATACAATGTATTTTAAAGCTATTATCGCACACACAATTAACAGTGATATGGAATCCAGTTGGTGATTGTCTCTTTATTAAAATGTTCAACGGGTATCTGAATTTAATATTTTAATTGAAAGTTTCAAGGAAGAATGTAAATTCTATGGAGTGACATAATATATTTATGTAAAAGAAACAATCCATATTATACCTGAGTAACAGGATGTCAAAAAACATGCGTATACGCATATCGTAGGACACATATTGGGTAACAAGAATTAAGCGTATGATAACGGATGCAATCATTATGCACAACGCTCTTAATTAACATACCCTAGATAACGTAACAGAAACTAAATATCTTCTACATAAGCCTATCTATAAAATTACAGGTGTCGGTGCCTGTGAAGTCATAATGGCGGACGTCAAAGAAAACGTAGACGCTGGCAGCAAACTTGCGGACAAACATAACACAGGTAAACAAGCACTAGAACAAATGTTTTTTTTTTTCTGGACATGCAACTTTCCATTTCTAAAGGAAGCGCAATTCTACGTAAACAATAGAACACTCGCAGAAAGGAATTTAATAATCGCGTCTGCCTTTTTACTTTACACTACGACTACTCCTTGCTCATTGAACAGAGCATTCAAAAATTGCTACTACGGCTGTTTGGACAGAGTTGTTTGTCTGGACGGCCCCCTATTGAATTTGTTGGGGTCCGGATTTTGTTCAAAATGACGAGGGTCCTGATTGCTGGTTGCTTATCGTCTCAAATTTTCGTACATAGCAAATAAAACCATATTGAGTGTTACTATCAGGTTCCAATTTTTTGTGGAACAATCGGTAATAAAATGACGATTCAAATTAATAAATTGCATTAGGAACATGCAGATTGTTAATGAGTTTTAAATATTTCAATTTTAAAACCCGATCTTATTTAAAGAAATTGATTAGCATATAGAGCAAAAAGACTATGTGTTTGACCTTTAAACCATTGGTGATCGTTTACCAATACCTAAAAAAATAAATACCGGTTGCAATAAATTTACAAACACCAATAAACATGTTTGAACTAAATGCATATTGATAGACACACGTTTTCATAAGACAAAGCTAATACAATTAGCAACTAAAGATTTCCAGATCTTTCGTAATAATTATGTGTAACATGTAAACGGTTTCGCAGCCTATGTCACATACAGTTGATAAATGGTCCATTTGGTAATCCCTGCTCAGTTTTTATAGAAGACAAATTTAATATTCACTAATCACTTGATGAGCAAATAAATATTGATAGTTTCTAAACGATTTGCTTTCAAATTTCAATTTAGCTTAGTATAAATTGAATTTTGAGTTTATCAATCATGTTTCTTTTGCCAGTTTTTTTTTATGTTTCTTAATTAATTTAAGATTAGGGAGTTACGAAAAAAGTTGTTCGTGGCTTCCTTATATTTATAATGAGTTCTAAACGTAACTTATGTTTATGAAGTTGCTATTGAGCTTAATCCATTTATTTCGGGACGCAGGCAAAATAAACATTATTATTATTCATAATAAAAATCTATGAGTAGATATTGTGAAGATCAGAGATACTTAAATGGCTTATTCGTGTATCCTTATACATTATTTGCATTTTTATCTAAAATTATCGGCATGACAGCCATCCTAAAATCTAAATTTCTTACTTTAAACTCGATTTAGTGTTTGTTTTATTTATAATATGTCATCAGTTCTAAACCCCCAAAGGAGGTTGAGTTGGGATTAATTTTCTCTAGTACGCACTAATTCTTGTAATTTTTTTTTTGTTTTTTATTTATCGTACTTTTTATTATTATATAAAGTTTTATATGGATTAGTTCACTCATATCTGTGTGGATCTTTCCTTAAAAGACCATCTCCGATACTAATCTGCAAGTTTCTCATATGATTTGCATGTATGCAGTATGGTCTTTGAAAGAGACTTGACCTTTGAGTTTGTTTCGCTGTTGCTTTTGGAGGTCAGGAAACATTTGCCCTTATCTAATTTAAATCGACGACACTTTTACATTGACGTGTAAAAGTGTTTTCTAAACCCTATTTGCAAAATAAATATAATTTGTCACTTACTTGCCACATTACCATGAGTCATTCGTAGAATAAATATCTACATCGCTAGAATCAAGTATATTCTACCAAATATTTTTTGCAGTGATTAACGTGCCACAATATTTTCTATACCTAACGTGTGATCTGCTTGTTATCATTAGATTGTAAAAAAATCTTACCGATTAAGCCTTCTTGATTTTAATCAGTAAAGGAACAGTTATAGAATAGAAGATATTGATACATAGCTACACATAAATAAGAGATGTTTCAGTTTCTAAGCTAATCGGTAGAAGTCCTAAGACAGCACCCTGAGGAAGTCGGTAATTGTGGTTGTAGCTAATGCATTAGCAAATGATGTAGCTTTCCATTGTAATGTTTGAACTCGACATGTAATAGTTAAGTGTTGAACGATGCTCTTTCTCCGGTGCACTTAATTAATTGAACAGTAGTGAATTCATAAGGGAAAAGTGTGTAAGTTTAAAAACATTATCTAATAGTTCAATATAGAAGAATAGCTTCTGCCAGCAGCTTCGCCCGTATAAAAGCAATTTTCTACTTACAAACTTTGGACCCCCGTTTCCCATTAGAGAATGATTTTGCAAAAACCACTCTTAGAGCTAGCCTACGCCATAAAAAGACACCTTGTGCAAAATTTCACGCTTCTACTCCCGGTAGTTTCGGCTGTGGGTTGATATGTTAGCCAGTCAGTTTCTTCTTTTATATATAAAGATGTAGGTCACTAAAAATCCTTGACTGTTGGACAATGTGGTCTTCTGTCGTTAGCAAAATCAATAAAGGTAATTAACATGAATAATACAGATGATTAATCATTCCCTATTAAGACATCTGAATGATACGCAGATCCATTTAGTGATTCTATAAATGTATCCAGATAATTGCGCCGGATGCCCCTGCTTCGAATAATGTACACATGTCATGTTTGTGTTAGGTAGTACTTGCTACCTTAGAAGTAAAAATTAATAAACATGGTTTACAAGCGATTACGTTGACGTTCAAAACTTCAATCATTTCACATTTTATGGTACGTTGTTTTCACTTTTATCTGTCATGAATAATTGAATATAATGAATTAATTTATTGATAGGTGTAATAATTAAACGGATACATAACCGTACTAAGTAATGTGAAATTTCAATTTAATTTCCATCTCCCGTATGGTCTAGTGGCTAGGATACCTGGCTTTCACCCAGGAGGCTCGGGTTCGATTCCCGGTACGGGAAAATATTTTTGCTATTTCGTGATTTTTTTCAAGCATCTTTTCTAATATCTACATTATGTACGAAACAATATGATAATATAATAGTGTTCATAATATCATTATTATGTCATCTATATAAAAAGAAGTGATCAATTCGTCGTGATTATAATCTGTAAACGTTTTGTTGTTACTTAGCAGCAGCAAAAGATAAAGACTTCGTAATGCTTTATTATAAAAACTATATATAATTATGTTGCAAGAAAACCTGGGAGTGTTAAAACGTAATTTGATGAGCATAAAGTGACATATCAGGAAGGTAATTTCCTACTTTATAGGAGTATATTTTCTAGATTTCATAAGCAAGAATTCAGAAGCACACCTACTTGCATTTTGAGATAGGAAGTTACAAATTGGTAGTCATAAACCTGTAAATTAGTGTGCACATCCCGTTGACAATCACGCTTTATGTAGGCGACGGCATATCAACGTCAATCCACTTTCTTGGAGACAATCGTCCACATTCCACTGTATGAATGAGCAACTATAATCGTAATAGAATCACCCTAGTTTACGAGGATATTATGTTTGATTGATATCACGGCAGGCATACGCAATGATGCATTATTGGCACAGCCCTTGCACACAATCTAGCTTTGAATTGCATCTATTATCATATGTTTATACATCCTAATTTACTAATCATTGTCGTGACATATTTATTAATTAAGATTTATAGAGCCTCATGCTGATTCCAAACCTCAAGTGATTAATTAAAATATTCAAATTAACACAGAAAAGAAACTGACGCTTAAATTGTGGTAGATATCATATCTAGGAGCATTATTTGTTATCGTATCATGATCGATTTCAATTAATTGCATTATTATCGAGCTGAGTATAACATTTATATGTTAATTCTTAGTTTTTGTACTTAAATACGTTTGGACTCTTAATTAAATTTGTTTGCTAATGGTGAGTCTGGATAAATAAAATAACCGTGTTTGTTAATGTTAAGGCACATTTCTTAAATCAATTTGGCAAGGGTCAAGATTTACGATGGTACAAGAAAGTGAAGTGAACATTGTAAATACTGGCATTGAAGTAGCACATTTAGACATATGTACCTCTATAAGGTAGAACCCCAACACAAAAGGGATTACACTGAAATGAGAATTTAGTAATCAATCTAGAACACGCTGAGTAAGAGGTCGTAAAAGAGGGTCTTTGCCCTCTGGTATATTTTTTAAATGTAGATTGTTCGGCAAACGGATTCGGCACGATGACCGTAGCCCAGAGTTCCTACAAATAGATCAGGTGTAGGTGGCATTTCTAAGAATACTTACAATAAATTGACACATACGTATGGATCCCCTTGATGCTGCAGCGCACGAGGCCTTGACTCCATTTATCTGGAACTCCCATTATTTCATTTAGCTGTTTCCTATTGGACCTCTGTTTTGCAGTATGGAAGAAAAAGGATGTGAATTGGTCTGTATCATTTGATTGTGTAAAGGTCTAAAGTATATATTTTTAGAAAGTATATATTTTTGGAATAGATTGAAGTTTCAATTGTGAAATTTTTCGAAAGATTGAAGTGCGAAAGACTTTTCTTTCGTTTCTAAGAACTAGAAACTGACCTAGTAGGTTCTTTGTTTCAATAAAGAATTTTAAGTCTGTAATAGTATCGATTGTGATTGTTGACATTTACGTTAATTGTGTATATAGGGGGTTTGGTTGGGGTGTGAAGGGCGTGATGACGCGTCCTCAGTTCTTAGAAGAATTCGCTCCGTGCCTGATACCAGCCGCGCCTAGGTCTCATGTCGTGCGATACTAGTAATCACTGAATTTTAATTAGTTGGTTTTATGACCCATTTTGTTATTAGTATCTACTTTTATATTCTATGCAAGCTTGCATGCAGCCCCTTGCGCTGTTGCTTTTATGGCTTTATTTAACAAGATTATCACAATACCAAATGATCAATATTTTTAAACTTCATTAATAATGTTTGTCCTGTATTTTTTGTTTATTTGGTGTACAATAAAGAATATATAAATAAAAAAGTAGCTCTTTTTTATTTATATACTCTTTATTGTTGAACCAGTTCCACCTACAGTGCAGTTTTTTCTACCAAAAGATTTTGAAATCGAAAGCTATCTCCAATTTCGATTAATTTGATCAAAATTAACAAAAAATAAAGATATAATCGGTTTTTGCCGAGCTTCTGTACTCCTAAGTGATGAACAATGATTTGCATTTTCTTAAATAGGTCAATTTGATTAATGGGCCTGTCGATAAGTTAAATGCTTTCAAATACAATTTGATGCCGATATTTGACAACTGAATGGCATATTAATTATGTTTTATTTTCAAAAAATGTAAAATCCCTGTGAAATTCTTTCTTCGAATAGCTGCACTGTTAATTCTATTTGATTTTATATTAAGGCATTTGTGAATATAATTCGGAAAGTTTCCACTTTCTTCTTGTTTATAGATACGTGAAAGAATTTAATTATATAGGCCTAAACAAAAGGTTGCACACCATATTAATAAAAGCAGTAAAAAATCTAATGAGGAACGACTGCACACGAAGCTTCCCAGAGTTTTTGAAAACAATGAAATTTCGTTTGTGATGGAATATTAAAATTTTCTAATGGCTTGCGTGGCTTCGAGTACTCTCTCGTGCTTCAATTGTTTGTAATTACTATATTCCTCACAAATATTTGTTTTATTGCGCTAATGCAATCATCTCTAATGTGTACCATTGCTTGCTGATTAGATCGCGGGTTTTAATGAGCTGTATTCTATTTGTTTCATAACCTAGATTTGTGATATATGATACAGTAATTTAGAAATATGAACAATGAAAGATCACATAAATTCGCTCTTCATTTTGTTCAGGCCTGTATACTCTTTGAATTTTTTCTTTATTTATCTTTATAGTGTACAAATTCAGTTCTGTTGTTTTATCGGTTAGATCTGACAAGACCCACTGATTAAATCAGTGTAGGCTTGGGCAAGACGTCTATTGTGTTAAGTAATGCCATAAATACAATTAAACTCACTTTACTCTCGTTAGTGTGATAATGCAGTGTCTTTGCCCTCAAGCGGCATGGCCGCAAGACTTATCGTATTATGCTGAGCTCAGAACCTATTGTCTTTAGGAACCTGGCCCGAGAGTTCAACAGCGCATTGCAACTCATTCATAAATGATATATTATAACAATGGGTTGTGAAAACACCTAAATGTACCTTATCTGGTTTGTTTTTAAATTTACGTTAGACGCGTTCTGTTTCCTATATACACGTATGGACGATTTTTATGATTTTCACGAAGATAATTTTCAAAGTTAAACAGACCAATAACCAAAATTTAAAGTTAGTTTAGCAATGAAGCAATGTTCTAAATAATCATAGTCGTGCGCTGTTCACAAGTAATGGCGCGGTGGTAGTTAAGTGAACAATTAGGTCAAATGTAGGCAAATGTCTATCGCCTAATAAACGGCGAGGAATTTAATATTATGTCAGTGTCTTTCATACATAGTTGAGTCAGAGATAATGGAGACCGCCCATATTTATTTATTCCTAATATCCTTGTGTGGTCTACTTCAAGTCGATGGTAGAAATATATGTTTTTTGGTACTGATCTATCTCGTCTCTTTTTGCTGACTATTGATTACCATAAACTGTTTGACTAATGGTTTTTAATGTAGCCTTTCTAATATTTAACTAACCATCAGTTTATTCGTAGTCTTTGTATCATATAAGACTAGTTTCTTTATTACCCCTCCGGTTGACAGCGAGCAGTCGATCACAAAGATTTATTTCCCCATCCTAATTCACCGTATCCGTAGCTTCAAAGGATCTTCTCATATATAGAAGGAAAGAGTAGTATATTTTTATGTTCCTGAGGTTATCCAACTTATACTTTATTATAAAGTTCTGTCCTTACAGTTTGTTTACTGATTTACTTGCTTTAGTGCCTACATTTATCAAGGCAATAAATATTTTAGATAGTTGCGGATTATTTGATAATATATCTTGCATTAGGATTCCATTGTTGTTTTAGATACAAGAATTAGTCATATACTGTCTTATGACCAGCAGCTGTTGATGATGACCAAGTTTTTTAAATTAAATTCGCTTTATGCTTTTAATTGGGGTCGTCTTTCAATTATGCTTTATATTGGAACAAACACCATGATTCCACGATTTTCTCTCACATTTTGAGTTTTATCTTCATCAACGATCATAAGTAAAACTATTATTTATTTTTTGGCATGGGTCATTAAAATTAATAAGAGAATTTAATACACAAAAAATGTTTTCGTTATTAATAAGGCGGGGTTCCCGGGCGCGGCTGAGCTCATCCTGAAACTTTACTCAATGTCGCTGATTAATGAACTGTGAACTGAACAATAGCGTCTTGAAAGGTACACCACCACAACTTTCTGAATGGCTACAAGATGCGTCTCAAGTTTCCTTTCAACATAAAGAGTATTAGTATAGGTACAAGTAACAAAAACTCATTAATAATAATTATATAATATAAATTTATAATATTATAAAAAGTAGTGCCAATTTTGTGGGTACTACCTAGTTATTTAAAAATAAAATCGTCATTTTATTTAATAAAAAGGATATACAAACAATGAACTTTTCAATATATTTTGTAGTTAAAGCTTCGTAGTTCTAGTCGAAAATAAACTCCGAGATAGGATTTTTTACGACGATAAATCTGAATTTATGAGAGTGCTGTCGAAACGACAATATGAAAGCTGCGGGTGACGGGTGGACCCGTTCAGCTGAACGTTTATTAAATTTATTTTAAGTTGGGAGATATACTTGGAGCACTTAAAGATGGATTAATGTATTATTGTTGATACAGTCACAAATTGATTTGGTTACGGACGGCCCTTTGCGTTAAACTAGTGCAACGTTTAAATTAATATGTACCTAAAGCAATGGAAGTAGTTCGATTTGATTCATCCACTCATTAATATGTATTAAATCCCATGAATCTAATGGCATCAGTTACTATAGTAGTAGCCTGTTATATAGCGGAAAGACAAGACAAAGTGTCTTGTCGTCGACGTTGGGTGTTGTTAAGAAAAAAATAAAATGTAGAACTCGCTTGTTAGTTAATAACTGTATAATCTATGGTTAATAAGATACACAGCTCTTGAATCGGAAAGGTTTTTCATCACTTTGTGATTTACTCAGTGTATGTTATATATAGGATCATACCAGCACATATATTTGCATGGATCTCAAAAAAAATGAAAAAGCTTATATTATCTACTTCTATCGCCTTTTGAAATGGTACTGCGTTTGGGTTAGGTAATATGTGGAGCAATGGAAGTATGTCGTTGTATTTGCATCATCCGCTCATCAAGAACTGTTATCCCATGTTCCCATGGCGCCAGTTATAGTTAAACTACATTTAAAAACTGATAACCGTGGGGGATTAGCTAATGTTTGTTCCAACGTCAAAGTACAATTACATTTAGCGGCATCTTGCTTCTGATTGGTAAATTGCCGGACGAGTTTGGCGCAAACGCATCGCGTCATTTCCCACCTACAGGGACACCTAACCGTTGTCTAGTTTCATGAAATTATTATTTTTTAATGGTGTAATGGACCTTGCAAATACAACACTTCAACACACGCACATAACACAACACTTTTTCGTAGATTCTACGAGAAACCATACAAATCTTTCGGCTTTTTTTGCCCTCATGTGGGAATATCTCTGTCACACTGAGGTTTCCTGTTAGAGAATACAATTTTCGATTAAGCTCGCCTTTGTACTTAAATGTTCTGATGTAAAAATGGCCTTGAAGAGTTCTAAACAATTTTTTTTTGCAATTAACTTAAAACCTATTGGACTGATTTTAAAAATTCTTTCTCCAGTAGAAAGCAGCGGCTTTATTACTGAGTGACATAGGCATATACCTACGTGGGACACTCAAAAAGTTTTGAAAAACTAACTTCTATGGATAAAATATTTTTATTAAATCTTTCCAAAGAACACTCTACCAGCTTCTATATAAAGTTTCATGACTGAACCAATTTTCGAAACATTTTTTCCAATCCACCGCAGACACCTCTTCCACGGCCTTCTCGAACGTTGCTAGCGCGTCTTCCGGCGATGAAAACTGTATCCATTTAGCTGATGTTTTATTTTAGGGAATAAAAAGAAGTCACACGGTGCCAGATCAAGACTGTAAGGAGGGTGCCCCAAGACTCTGACTGATGTGATGTCCAGGAAGTCCCTCGTTTTGACCGCTGAGTGAGCGGGCGCGTTGTCATGGTGAAGCAGTACCCCGCGGAGCCCGGAGTTCGGTCGCTTGTAGCTCATTGCAGACAAAACTTCTGGCAGGCATTTTGTGGTATACCATTCGACGTTGATGCTGCTTTGGTCTTATAATAAATATATAAATTGAAATCAGATATCCCGTCAAAGTGGAGAAACTAGCGATCAAAATTTTCCCTGCGCTTCTCGATCGCTTCACTTTCGTAGGCGTTGGTTCGTTTTGAAACAGCCAAACTGTCGACTGACGCTTTGTTTCTGGATCGTGGATCGTATTGATAAATCCAGGATTCGTCAACTGTCACAATGTCGTAAACGCGCCGGGACGAGCCTGCTTCTGAGCTTCGGTGAGGTTGTGCGGCTCCTCACGCGTAGGTGCTCGTGTAGAATCTTGTGAACGCTTCCCGAACCAATCTGCAGAGTATTCTGAATCTCTTCGTATGTAATTCGCCTGTTTTCTTGAATTAAACTTTTTACTGCCAGCACACTATCTTCCATGACAGTCGTCGTAAGACGACCACTCCTTTGTTCATCCCCCAAGTTTTCAAAATAATTACAAGTGGCCAGTGGCAATAGTACATAATAACTATTTTTCGCAAAACTTTCTGAGTGGCCTAGTATTTTCTACTATCACGCGGGTGAAATCACTGGCCGAAGCTAGTGTATAAAAAGAACAAAACTTATCAATATTGTAGTTATCTACATTTACGAGTAAATGACGCGATCCGAACGCTATTTAAATTGCCCTCAGTAGTATCGGCAGTATTTTACCATTCTTTATTTGGAATTAAGGATAAACTCCATTTGTTTCAGCCAGAATCGGTTTTAAATGAAGGCAGTTAATGTCGCCCACAAGCGAATTTTAACCATTACGTCAATATAATTGTAACGATTAGTACAATTTAGTCGCGACATGGCGTGCAGGCCGCCAATTAGCTGGAACCACCAATTAAAGCTGATCTACAAAAATAAATTACTTAATGTTACTCCAACTCCTTTTTCCATTGCATCCGTTCTTTGGTTGCTCTTTTATTGCTTTGAAAATGTTTTGGTAAAGTTGTTTGTGTTTGTAAAAGAATGCAAGCACGGAAGCCAATAAAGATTTCTTTCTTGTATTTGTTTTGATTTATGAAATGACAAGCTTTAGCTATCGCATAAAACGTCGGCAATTAACTTATGGGAACCATCGGGATAAACCTTTTTCTTAATCAAGGTCATGGTCTATCCTTGGACCAAGTTTTATTCAAATCTTTTAAGGCAAAAAAACATTCAAACATAATGTTTCTTTAGTAACAAGTTTGATACTTTAAACACAAATAAAAATAAAACAACGCAGAACTAATTCGACAACGCTAATTGAGTAGAACATAGTACACAGTGTACACAGTAACATGTAAATAAAATACAAATCGCAGCAAGAGATTTGGCTCCGTCAGTGTCGCCCGGCGCGTGAGGTCGCATTCAAATTAGTGTAGCGGTGCGCGCGCGCTGGTTTCATACATAACACTACGCAACGAGTATTCAATTATATATAGAGCATTATGCTATACATACGTACATATATCGGCGAGGATGCGGCGAAATTTCTAGCAAATACAATACCTGTATGTATACCATATTGGTCACTTTGTACAGCGGTATTCACTAGTAGTCCAGAAAAACCCTTTGCATTTGAAAAAGCAAAAAAGAATTCTTTAGTATCAAGACACTATAGAATTCTTTAAACTTCATATTATACAGAAGCATCATGCGAGTGACGGTTGTTGCCTTGATTGTAAAATGGATTGTTTTTCTTCAATAATATCTAATTGATGCGGAAAAATACAATAGAATTGAAGACCGATTACGAATGTGTAAGTGTGAACATATACCTAATATTTAAGTAGTAGTGTCTGATAGTTAAGGTTGAGTAACGCTGTAGATATGATATAAAACCACTAAGGGGGGGCTTTTAATCCGTTAATAATACCGCCATATAAATCTACCAAACAAAACACAAAATTGAAGCGAGAATTTTGTAAGATAAAGAAAATTTATAGCACGTGTCTTTACGAAAGAGCAGCTGCTGCAAGGGACCCAAATCCCACATAGATAAGATTATCAGATATCAACAAAAGACAACATTGCGATAGTATCCAACGATGACCCATAACTTGACGTGGCTAGTAAATATTTCTAGTGATGATGTAAGAAACCGCTAGACTCTAATAAATTACGACACCCGAAGGTCAAAATGTCCGCCACATCATCATCTGTGATTTTGTTTCGCGAATCCACTTTCGGTTTTAAAGTCATGTTTAAAGTTTTTCTTTGCTTTGCGATCTGATAAATAATGAGCGGATATTGTGTTCCGAGCTAGATAATTTTATGCAAATCCAGTCCATTTTTATGTTTTTATTTAATATTTTTTTTCATTGAAAACTTATTCTATTTATCTTGTGGACATCCTTGTGTTTTTAATACCATACCTTTTATGAAATACGCACTTACCTAATCAAGTATCTCAAACTATGCATTTGTAATTTATTTCCCCTGTGATTGTATTGTTTGCGGTACAGATTGAGTAGCTAGTATAATATTGCTAGCGTCGTAAGAAATAGTGATTGTTTACATATTTTTTGATGGCCATTGTTTTAACTTCTTTGTAAGATTGTTTAATCATGTGATTATTTATCTCTTCCATTGCTGTTTGTGTTTATTTGTTTGAGTTTATAGATTGCTAATTCATCATCATAATAATGTTAACATATTCACAATCATTATGTTGCCTATTTGTCCTATATGCTTAAATTTGTAAAGTTTTTAATATTATATTACTTGACTTTTATTATAGTTCATGTTACAGATAAAACCAAAACTTTGAATGTTGTTTTTTAGAGTTTGTCTGAATAGTTGCCCTAGGTCACGCTATGTCACCCCAACATTTACCCTAAATATGATGTTGAAGGTAAATGCAAATGTACTGAAAGAATCAAAGTTTTAATGTTTTCATTAAGGTAAAGAGAATAGTTAGTAACTAGCAAGGTCTAAATGATAGGTATTAAATATATTTCGATTGGTAGACAAAACTATTGTAAAATACGACCTAGTTCAATATGGAGGAAGGTATAATTTGCCGTAAGGTAATTAAATAATTGTGGTCAATAGATCAACTTCACTAAACGTGGGTTTTGTAAATTAGAATTATTGAGTCATCTACAGCAAGACGACTTAAGCATTACTACTTGTTTACTGACTATCTCAAAGATAAGAATAAGAAATAAACGAACGAAATTGAGTGATTTTGCTATTAACGCTTCGTTCATTTATTTAAAAAACCGTACAAATATTAGAAATTACAAATTGTTTCCAATAGTGTACCTATTGGAAAAAATATATTGTATGTTTCTTCCAGTAGTGTTTTTGTTGAAGTATTATAAGATGGATCATAGATGCATAGTAGGTACTTATCTATGGATCGATAGTAAGCTAAAAATGTTTGTGTAGTTTAGGTACCTAATATGTTTTATTTTGTTATCATATTCTAAAAGAAAATTTATCTCACAATATAATTTCTTTTTCAAGGTGACTGCTAAACATGAATCTTTTTCATTTCACATATGGTTTTTAGGCTTCTAGAGTTTGTCTAGGAATCCATTTCGTCACGCGATTTCAGTAATTACTTGTGACGTCTGTGGTTTGTGCTAAAGCAAATTAATGTTTTGATTTAATACAATATAAAATTATCGTAAATTCATGCCACCTAAATGTTTATTTCGCAATCGGCAAAAATGATCCTATAATTCATGGTTATTATTGGGTACCTATCCAAAGTCACGCTAAGCCGTTAACGTTAATTCACAAAATAGATTAAATAAATAATATGTTTACTAAATTCATACACAATACGAATTTATCATTAGCACTAAAACCTAATGGAATGTAAATTGAATTAGCTATCCCAAATTGGTAACCATTTAGAAAATTATTTTCCGACAAGCCGAGTGCCGGATGAGATTTCCCATTTGGTAGAAATGTTAAACTTGCATACCAATTTTAATCCTCCTTTTTAAGTGTTTTAGGGAATGAGGAGGTACCTAATAATTATGAATAGAGAGTGTTCGACAGTGCTCCTTCTCACCTATTCCAGCGGCAGCTTGTGCAAAATTTTATATTTCTAGACCCAGTGGCGTAGTTTGACGATGTTTGTCAGTGATTAAATCTGATGAATTTAATTAAGATTAATTTATCTTCTTATTGGACGCTCGGGGTGGATTATGGACCATTCCGTCTCACAGACAGGAGGACTGAATACTATAAGGCTATGCATAATGTTAAGTTTATGCTATACATAATGCTAATAGTACCTACTATTTATAGAAAAATCACGCTAGGTTTAAAGCTTAAACAATATAGCAGAAAGTAGACGATAACCTACAAAAAGCTTCGTTTATGAACATAAAAGCTTTTACTAGAAGTGGGGACGAAAAACAACATTATGTTACATTGTTAGAATACTGATTGCTTTTCTTGTTTCCCATCGTGGGAACCTGATTACACAAGTAAGATAAAGAAGTGTACACTGACAATCACATTAATACGAAAGATTAGAATGTATTTAGAAGATACCTAAGCTAATGAAGGTGTGCTTCGTGTCAAAGAATAAATGAATTGTGTGAAACTGAAAGGCGATATTGCCAGAAACGGGATTTCGCAATATTAGACAGTTATTATGCTAACAAAAGTATTAAACTTAAGCATTATTGTAGACCCTGTTAGCCCACAGCAACATATTGTACTAAAATTCAATTTAAACAATTTAATAGCAAAAATCTCATCTGAAATAAATTGGGATAGGATTCGTAACAAAGACATTATAATCTGGATGCAAAATAAAACTGTCAAGAGATTACGTCAATAGGTTGAAATGCTGTTATATCTGCTAATAGCAACTTTCAGTCTCCTATCTGCGAAGTACCTATATTCTTTTTTTATTCTTTATTTTACACACCATTTTAAACAGACAATAAAAATAGGACAGTTGATGTAATCAGCGAGCGAGATATTGCAATTCGCAAAATTCAAAGGAGATTTTTTTGAGATCTGGTGGTCAAAGTTTATGGGTTGATAAGATAAATTTCTCTTCGATAACAGTATTCTTCTACAAAAAGATGATATTCATGTTGATAAGCCATTTCAGCCAAAATCCCTTACTGAACGCAATCCTCCTTTTAACATTATTAGTGTGATGATGGCCATAGGGATTTGGGCCGTCCGTTTTTCCCAGACCATTTTAGGTACCTATCTACCCTTTTCTGCCCGACAACGGTGTCGAGGGACCCAACCACGTACATAATTTTTAACGAACACATTATTGACCAATCATGCGAGAGAATTGGGAACACAAAAGGTCATTGGCGGTCTCCTAGTTATACTAAGAATTTTCGTGTTCAAATTGTGGATTTATTCTAAAGTAATTCATGAAATATGGAATCGTGATCAGGTCTATACCTCTCTAGGTATAGGTAGATACTGAATATAACGCCAAGCAGAGCCTATTCTTGCAGGATTGTTCAAAAGAGTAACAGCGGCCCTGGGACGCAAAAGGCAACTGAAGGAACACGGATGGATTTTAGCAAGTAAAAGTCTGACACTCCATCATGTTCCACGCAGAGATAAAAGAAGAAAAAGATGGGAAGAAGAAAGAAGTAAAAGAAAATAAGGAGAAGAAAGAAAAAGAAGTTACTTATTTGATAATTTCCCACTTCAAACAAACCAGAGCCTATTTTTACCTATTTCGTTTTCTTTACTTTTATAAATACCTGCCTTACCTTAATAACTTTTATTATCCACTTATAGACAACTGAGACAAATCAGAGTAGTCAGTTATGGGGATGCAACTCGACATAAATTTTCACTGTTTTTATACAACCGCTCTTACGTGATTATGAATTTATTACACATTTTTCATTAGATATTTTGGAAACACAGTGTCTTGTGGATGATATCTAGGCTTCTACTGTAATCAATTTATAAATTTGTGTAAAACTAATCCACTAAAGACCTCCGAAAATCTGCTATTTTGCATGAATTTTGACACTTTATAATTTACTCAAAAATTAAAAAAGTCAAAATGGTATAACAATATAAGTCTTGCAGATTTAATTAAGATTCTGAATGACGACAATTTTTTTTCAAAACCTTTTAAGGGTTTAAAAAAACACGTAGAACAAGTTTTGTAAAATATTTGAGTAAATTACCGAATGCTAACAGAGTTTTCAGGCGTTATCGCTCTTTTTTTGCGTTGCCTTTTCGTCAAACATCCCTTTGGATTGCGTTAGGTGAAGTAACAAGCTTTTAAACCATGCTCGATGTTGACGATAGACGAGTGAAAAAAGGAGCCTCTTATTACTTATTGTCCGTGAGACGTGCTGGCCAATTATTCTTTGAATGCGTCAGAATAATGTTTCGCATGACCAACACAAACCTACGTAGTCTAACCTACCTTATTACTAAAGTCAAGGTGTAAGGTCGCCTTCTTCAGACTATACTCAAGGGTACGAGGACTTTAAAGAACACTTTAAAGTAAAACCAAGGCTTTCACTTCAAAACCAAGGCTGTGTGTTCAGCGTTCTCATTAGCACTACGCTACGTACGTACCGTGTCTCAGTGAATTTCTTAATTAAACGAAGCACCTACTTTGACTAACATAAGTCGATGTCAATGGTAATTTTTTATTAGATATATCTAACAAAGCATTCAAATTAAAATCCTGTTAAGAGAAGAAGATAATTAACAAGAATTCCCAGTGTACAAATGTATCGTCTCATTCGTCAACTTCAATTAAATTGTAATTTTTGTTATTGTAATTTGGTCATCACTTTACCTTCATCATTTTTAATACACTGATCCTATATACCTATCCATCTTATCCTAAATTCCGTTAAAATTAAAAAAAAGTTGCTATTTTTGTTTGTTACTTTTGTTTTATTATAAAACTAGCGGTCCCGGCAGACGTTGTTCTGCCCAAAAGCGGGATTTAGTAAAAAAAAAAATTACCCTACTCTACCTTACTCTACCCTACTCTACCCTACTCTACCCTACTCTACCCTACTCTACCCTACTCTACCCTACTCTACCCTACTCTACCCTACTCTACCCTACTCTACCCTACTCTACCCTACTCTACCCTACTCTACCCTACTCTACCCTACTCTACCCTACTCTACCCTACTCTACCCTACTCTACCCTACTCTACCCTACTCTACCCTACTCTACCCTACTCTACGCTAAAAAAAAAAGTAAAAAAAAAAGTACCCTATGTCCGTCTCCTGGTTCTAAGCTACCTCCCCACCAATTTTCAGCCAAATCGGTTCAGCCGTTCTTGAGTTATAAGTGGTGTAACTAACACGACTTTCTTTTATATATATAGATAACACTAAACATGGCATTGGCTAAAGACACAAACCGAATCGAAACCAAACAAAAAATAATAATAAATCATGACTGCTGAATAATTTGCTTCTCTATGGAAATTCTTTAAATTTTGGTGTAATGTTACAAAGATCCGGTCAAAAATAATTAAACCATTGTTTTTCTGTCCGAAAAACCACTCCTCCCGCTCTGGAGCGAAAGGGAGTATTAGACTTTTGCTTACTAAAACCAACCTGGTTTCCTTCAGTTCCACGCTAAAACAATACCGCAGCCTAAGGAATAGCTATCGTCACAAGTAATGGACGGACTCATTTAATTAATAACAAGCCGGAACAGCTGCTCAACCTCTAACAAGCGCAAGTTCGATCGTGTATGGACTATGGAGTAGGTACTGCTCTCATCTTTGGGATGGGTCTGCCAAATACCAGCTTGATGCGCTAGAATCGGTTGAGAAGCAAGCTAAGAAGATCGTCGGCAATGATGTACTTATGTCAAAACTAAAAAGTCTTGAGTATCGACGCCAAGTCGCTATCATGTTGGTTTTCTACCGTTTACATTTCGTGGAGTGTGTATTGGAATTGCACAATTTAATTCCGCCAAGTCCGTTCCATTAATGGACTACTAGACGTATGATGTTGCGCCATCGGTAGGTACATGGTGGAGGACATCCCACGCATACCTACGTACAAAGCGTTTTGGAAACACATTCATTATGCGTACAGCTAAGGAGTGGAATTCCCTGCCAGAGTCTGTTTTTCCTGATAGCTATAACCTAGGGGTCTTTAAGTCAAGAGTGAATAGGTAAAGTACTTCTAGGCAAGCATGCTCCATCGTCGGCAAATCAAACGCGAGCCTATACATAATAAATAAAATGTATGATCTAGTAAAAACGTAAACGTTTGTAACCTAATCTAGAAGAATCTTCGGAATACCTGGCGTCAGATGAAACACAAGAAAGAAATCCTTTGATTGTGGGTAACCACAGAGCAATCGATACTTTTTGTCACACATACAAGTACCTACATAAAGTCAGTCGAGTAGTGAGTACCCACATATTGTGTTCCTATTAGCATTTTAATTGTTCTCGCACTAAGCGATAGGGATGCAGTCACAACTAATTTAATTAAGTACTATCGTAGAGCTAGTGAGAACTAAATGATAAGCAAAATATTATTTTGTATTTTGTTTATCGATTAATTCCATTTTATTTTTATTAATGAATTGTACCGTAGCTTAGCAAAAATTTGAGATAACATCGTAAGTAGGTTAGGGAGGTATTACGTGAAGCACACCCAGACGAAGCACACCTAAAGTATTCCACTTAGCACACCCGTAGATGGGCTTCAAATAAAAATTTAAAGTAATTAATTTCCTATTCCACGAAGCACACCTACGATTATCACTCGCATAGTGCGGAGACTAAGAAATAAAAATGTCGATAGAAGAAAATATTTACTATTTAAAATACTAACTTAAATATATCTAACATCTTTTAGTTTCATTATAATAATGTGATACAATACTTGTAATTTTCATCGATCCATAGATAGTTATATAGAGTAGTTCTATTGAAATTTATTAGGAAATTAATTATTTAATTATAAGGTTAGGACATAAATGAGTACTTAGATACCTACCTACTCGTTTTCGTACGTAATGTATACTACCTATATGTATTATAAAGTTACGGAGTTTGCTATATGTTTGAACGCTCTAATCTCAGTAACTATTGGTTCGAATTGCAAAATTCTTCGCAATATCTCGAATAGTAGACTATAATACCATCACACTATGACTCACAGGAGCGGAGTAGTAACCAAAAACGCGGGTGAAACCGCTGGGGACAGTTAGTCCACAATCATTAGAAGGAAGTACGAATTCAGGCGGAATAAACCGTCTCAACTTAAGATTTTAAGTGAAACCACCGAAATAATAGCCCCAAACTGAAATATTTCATCGTTCTAATGCATCCGAGGGTGAAACTGGGGACATTTCACCCCTTTCCGAGCTATTAACAATGGGTAGGATTTCAAAGCACTCGTGCAAGAACCCTATTGTTAGTGAACCTCCACACTTGCAGGTCATTACGCCTTGACTCCCGTTTCACTGTCGTGTACCTTTAGTAAACAATCATTGTTTTGTTTGATTACAATTTTTTACGTGCGAATATGAATGAAATGATCTTGAGCAGTGTCATAAAATGAAGCAGAATAATAAAAATCTTCGATTGCTTTCAAGAGTACGTAACGTTTGCATGATAGTGCGAATGATGCGATATATTTACTATACTTTTTTGCGTAATTTCATAAGTCGTGTGCAAAGAGTATAGTAAATATAAGTCGTGTGAACTTGTCAATAAAGTTAATACTTTTTTTGACTGACCGACATTATGACAATTCAAAAGTGCCTGTAATTGTTCTATTTGAAATAAACGTTTCTGTTTTCTGAATATTTATAAGTACTTAGTAAATAGTTTTTACTATAATATATACTCGTACCTACTCTTTAGATAAGGCAAGGTAGGGCTGCTAGGGCATCAAACTCTCAAGGTTTACTGATAATAAAAAACATTACAAGGCCGATTTTTTTATAGGTACTTTTTAACAGACAATTTTCATCAATAGAAAGAAACTGCAAAAATAACGTTGCTAATAATTTTTTCAGCTTAATTAAATACACAAAATAAAATAAGAAGTTTCGCCAACAGCGCCATCTATTGTAGACATTGTGAAATGTTTGCAAGTTCGCTTAGCTACGGGACAGCGCTACGTCGTAGCACAAGTTCACAACATCGTGGAAAACTGTCGAGTTTGATAGTTAATGAAAATATTCATAGATGGCGCTATGCGGAAAACTTTCTTTGTTTGAAGTGTGATGGCACCACTAGCTGGCTTTGTTTCCATTACTAACGTATACTTTGTTTTTTTGTAATCGAGAAACCTTTTTTCTTAAAATCGTTTAAGATAGTTATTTTTTTTTTTACATTTATTCTTTTGTAACTTCCAATTAATGTTTTTTCATCATAGTTTGTCATTACGTTAACATTCATCGTTCAACTGTGCATTTTGATTATTTAACCGACTTCAAAAAGAAGGAAGTTCTATGTTCAGCTGATTGTTTTTTTTAATTCTTAATTCTTTATTGTACACAAAAACAAAACATAATAAATTGACATACAGACAGTTCATGTACAAAGGCGAGCTTTAACTCAGCAATGAGTTTTCTCCCAGCAAACCTTTGAAATATAGAGAGAGAACATATTCGAGGGTAGGATCCAGTGCACAATATAAACCTACATACTAAGTCTAAAATATGATATATGTGATATATTTTTTTATGTATGTTCACCGATTTCTCGGTCAATTGTGGACCGATTTTGGAATGTTTTTTTTTTGTTTGAAATGTTACGCTTTCAAGTTGGTCCCATAGAAATATTGTTATGATCTGATCATGAACTTCGAAGATATGGAACAGAATTTCTCATAGGATCACCGCAGAACTGTGGTAACAAGTAAAATTGCTTTGTTTATACGTGTACTCGATTACTGACTGAAAGAAGAGGGGGAATATATCGAACTGATCTGATGATGAAGCTGGCAGTTAGGCACTGGAACTCTGTAATTAATTAATGTAATCTAACCGTCTTAAGTATTATTAGAATGGTCATGAGATGCACTCTGACTATAAGGTATTTAAATTGGGTTGAGGGGTACTTTTTAGTGGTGGTAACATAACAAAAAGTGTAAAATAAAAAACTTATTACAAAAAAAAAATACAACCAACTTCAATGTAAAAAAAAAAACTTAAAAGCGCAAAATACCTTTAGTTTCGGAAGTCGGTGTTAAATAACGAAGAGACAAAACTATTACATAAACACCGACTTTCGAAATTAAAGTTATTTCGCACTTTTCAATGGTTTTTTGTACATTGAAGTTGGTTGTATTTTTTTTTGTAGATTTTTTTTTTAAACAGCTGCCACTATCGCTTTAATCTAAGGTATTACTTCAAAATAAAGTGTAAAAAATATTGGGTTGAGTTTAAAAAAAGCATTTTCCTATATCGACGTAAGTAAGTAATTTCCAAATTGGATCCAATTTGAAATCAAAATCCAGCACAGTAAAAAGGCCAACATCGTAATAAAAAATTTACAAAGAAAGAGTTATCGATTGACCGATAAAAGGCAGCGCAGATTACTAGAGACACACATTTTTCAGTCGAACGCCTGAACATAGGGCACGCACCAATGGTTCGTAATGTATATAGACACGCGATCGCAAACTCACTTCCTGGTCGGGACAAAACTCGTAATATTCAAGGACTAACCACCATCAATAAATTGAAAGTATAAATTTATAGATAGTGGTTTGCGACAAATGCACGCACAATTTCACCTCAGGTGTCAGTATCTTCTATATAAAAAGAGAAACTGACTGACTGACATATCAACGTACAGCCGAAACTAATAGGACTAGGAGCGTAATATTTTGCACAAGGTTTCTTTATATGACGTAGGTGAGCGCTAAGAGAGGATTTTTCGAAATTCCCCCCTTAAGAACATGAATCGAGGGTCCAAAGTTTGTATAGAGAAATCTAATTTCAATAAAGACAACACTGATTACGCCACCTGGTCTCAAAAAATATGGCACCAGGAAAAGGCAATTGGGAGTCAGTTTAGTTCATACCTAGTTTAAGGAATTGATGAAAAAAGCCTAGTCCTTTCCCTTTAATGTCCTGGAAAAAAAATTGTCAATTGGTCTTTCCCCAAATTTGTCGTAAGAGGCAGTCTAAAGCGTCATCGTCCTGTGCTAATTTACGATGTGGCCGTCACCTGAGCGTCTGCCAAAACGTGACAACTATCGCTAACATTTCCTTATTATCATTTAGCTAGGAGGCCCATATTTTTTCCTTATTGAGTAAAAAGCCGGTTATAATATCCACAAGTCTTGTTATGATAATAGCAGACATAAATAGTTCAAAATCGATGCTAGCTTAAAGGCTTCCTCCATGGCTTGTTGGAGCTAACGATATCCGATGGATAATCATGCTTTATCGCCACAGCCAGTCAATCAATCATAGGTAATCATCACCCGTGGCAGGCGGATATGTGATTGTAGCTATTCTATCAGCAGTTTGTGTCCACAGTTATTTCTGTCTACGTAACAATCTCGATCACCTAATAACATTATCGCCATCTTTCTGATTACGGCTATTTTTAAATAGCAGCCATCTTTTTCTTTTTCCGGCAAATATCTCCTGTGTTTTAGGAAGAAGGAGGTAACTCTGACATTTATTGCAGCTATGTTCCGCAATAATTGAGGTTCCTGTACACTCATTTCAATTTATGCATCGTTTACAATATTGTTTCGCACGAAAACTAGTGTCCGACTAAAGGTTCGGTTTCGACTAGTGTCGACCGAAAAAGTTCCCGAGTATTCGGCGCGACTGATATTAGCGTCCTAAAGCTGACAGACCAGTAATTGTTTATGAGTATACCTAATAACAATTAGTGGATTCGAATCCCTCGTCGATTGAAGAATTTTTTTTTTATGTATGCCGTTTAAGGAATTAACTTTGCTTCTTAAGATGATGTGGGACATCAATATAACTGGGTAAATGTAAGAGCATTATTCATCTAGCTCTGCTCACTTCTATGTAGAATAAGTAGGCTCATATTAGTTGTATACAATAGTTTTAAAGATTTGTTGACCTTGATTTTGTTTTATTTTTGGCCATGGCACTCCAAAAATAATATAATTATTAAAAATAATTTATTTATTATTTTATAAAATCTTTCACTTTGAAGTCAGTTTTCCGATACCTGTTATTTTGTTTCTATGTGCATTTTATACTTAGGGCGATTATTTCAACTTTGTATTAACTTTATTTGAGAAACCATTTTACCTGTCTTTTTGTTACTTTATACAATTCTGTTTCGGCTTTAGCCTTTAATCACATATTCGCGCAGAGCCGAAACTAGTTACTGGGACTGGAAGCTTGAAATTTTGTGGAAGGTTTCCTTTTATCATGATAACCGAGCACTAAGAGAGGATTTTCCGAAATTCACACCATAAAAGGATGAATCGGGGGTCCAAAGTTTGTATGGAGAAACCTATTTTAACGCTGGCAGAAGCTTGTATCAACTATAACTTATAACAACAACATATTGAATAAATTACGATCCAAAATATCATAATTTCATATCCAGATGTGATATTTCTGGATGAGTTCCGAGTAGTCAGTATAAAAACAAAATCTTTCTCACGCAAACATTTATTATTAATTCTTTGCCTTCATTAGCTTTTCATTATTAACCAAATAACCAGTCCAAGTTAGTAGGTTAACGACTTAATGTTTGGTAAAGAGATGAATGCCCACCTACACACCACCTACGTCCGTGGGTTATTTTGTGGGTTTCCTATTTGTCTTCATTCCAAGCAATTGTTCCATAATTTCCTAAAAAAATATTACTTATTAAGTTCATTTATTTATTTTCTATAGTGGGAACTACGTCTGTGAGTTAATAAATGTTTGGTTTGTCCAGTTGTTTTCATGTTATTAACTTAACCTTGACTATAACAAATGACCCTGTTTTGTTTCAGGTAATTAGACATGGGAGAATGGTGAGAACGGTTCAAAATCCACTACATAACAACGTTTGGCTCATTTTATTATCGTGTAAGCTCACTGTAATGGAAAGTTTTACGTGAATTACGCTCAGGAATTATCCCTATGTACTGTGTAGGTACGATAAACACTATCATAGGTAGTTATATTTGCAATCATAAAGATAAAATGTTCAATGCAATTTACGTCTTATTTATATGTAGATATGTGTACCTAATCATTTTATCACACCATTTGTAAAACATGATACTTAGATTACTGATAGACAAATGATTTTATCTTTATTGATTTTGTCCGCCTTGTTCTACGTTTCCATTTCAATTTACTGAAACGATTCATGTAAACTGGAACTTGAAAAAATAAACATGCCGTCTAGCGTCACAAGCCGGGGTACCTATTACCTTCTGTCGAAACAAATACGAGACGGATTTGTCGTCCTTCTTACTCGTTACGAATATGAGAAGGACGTGTATGTTTCGTTCTCAATGAATGCTGTACTGATCTTTAATAGTGTTCCCCTGTAGGGAATTGGCCGGTGGTGGTTGCGCGCGCACAATTTTCAGGGCGCAGGACGCCTTTTCTCTAGAACTATGAATATTTAGACGCCGTATTTGTAAACAAAAAAGGTTATTAATTGGTACTTGATTCCATATTCACGTATGAGCGAGAATTGACTTTTGAATTCTTAAATTTCTTTGCAACAATAAATAAGTCCTTAATTTGAATGAAATTGTGAAGTTAATACATTCCTAAGCTTTCATACCCTTGTAATGAAACTAGGCACATACATTGATATTTCCATAAATTAGAACAAAAAACCAATTGATCAGGTGCCCTCTCTGAACATTTCGGCAGTCTTCACGTTCTTCGGTTGCCGATAGAGGCCGCACGTATCACGACACTTCAGGTTTTGCCGGCGTCCATTGCGGAACGCACCCCCTCGCTTGAAGCCCTTCATCTAATCACAAAGTATCTCAGTCATATTTCAAAGTTAATCAAAGTGTTTCCCGTTCGTGTCCGGCGAGGTGAGTTGTATAATAAGCCTGCAAATAAGTGAGCACCGCCACGGCTTCTCGCGATTGCACCACCGACGTTCTAGTATTCCTATTCAATAATATCACTTAACGGTGTATGCCTACGCAGTAGTTACTCAATATCTAGACATGTTCTAAATATCGATCGTGGACGCACTAATTATTTATTGATATAGTTTTAATAGGTTAACGCTGCTTAGTGTTGTCACTCCTGTATCAAGCACACGAAACGGAATATCAGAACGTGTAAAACGAATTATAGTGATCCGATTACGCGATGAAAGGTTTTTTTTACTCGTGCTGTGAATCCAGATTCCATTGCAATTAACTAAATGTATTAAAGGCACCGCTGAAAGGCTTTTCAATTGAAGCACATGCACCGTAATTAGCAAGAACTCATAAGACGTTCGTTCGTCTACGTATCAAAGCAATTAATATTTTCCCTCGTCAATTGCACTAATTATCTGATAAGATGTTAAGTTCAATTAAAACGATTGATTCCGAAGGCTAGCTTGTTGATTTGCCTGATAGAACTCCTCATTGGCGAGGTCCTTGTTTGATCTTTGATGTCGCAGTAAGGTTACGTACAGGATAATTGTATCGGTGTCTATACTATCACGATTCGTGACGATTTATTTTTAATGTGCGGTCTGCTAGGTCTATAATCGTGATTCTGTACAATGGCGATTACTACAAAACCATAACATATATCTTTGTTTACATTACGTAAGGCTTTTCCTTAGTCACAATGTAATTCCTATTCCTGGGCTCGATGGAAGTCAAGTAGCTGCGTATTTCAGACTTTTAATGTACAAGGAAGAACTCTGAGCGCTAATTTCGGGAAAACGTCAATCACCCTCAATAGGACATGCGTACAATTGTACAAACGATCTATTTGACAGTTTTCCGCCGCTCCGACGCCCACAGCTAATTGCTACTTGTTTCGAAAACCAACAAAAAACCGGCAACTGATTGTTGTATTGTCCGAAACATTCATTAATTAGTAGTTTAGGTCGCTACCTACAATATTGTTGATTTAATATGGTTGTGGTTCGAATGAATAATTATACTAACGTAATTGCGAATTAAGTGCTTACGTCTATTAAGTACCACATACACAATTTTGAGAAATGTAACCATAAATTATTATTTGAATTATCATGAGTCATCCGGATGAGTCAGAGGGGATTCCATATTGTTAAAACACTTTATAGAGATGTTAGATCCGAACCAAGTATTGTGATTGATTGATTCATCGTACTATTCTTCTTTGGTGTAATCCTCCTTCCTGAGACTGTACCACGCTTTTAACTCGATCCATTTGATGACTTAAATTGGACTGTTAAAGGGAAGGAGCTCTATAGGGTGTAGAGCTCCATCCTTCTTTCTCGCTCGCACGCCTGACACTTTAACTCGTCATGGTAAAGCCCCTGGTAGCTTTAATTTATGCTATTTCTTCATATGGTTCTCTTTTCTGTCCTTAATTTCTATGATAGTTATCTGAATCGATAGTTCCTGATACATGTTCTAGATAAAATTGAGAATTCTTTTTAATCTGATAAACAATTAGTGGAAACCACTTTGATTATCTACTGATCATTTTAGTGGAGATAAGAATGTTGAGATGGATGTGTGGTGTGACGAGAATGGATAAAATGAGAAATGAGTATTTTAAAGGAAGTTTGAAAGTGGCGCCAGTGACTGTTAAGTTGAAAGGAAATCGTTTGTCTTGGTATGTGAAGAAGAGGGACGAAGCGCATATTATTAAAAGAGTTCTGAGTATACATGTAGATGGATGGAGAGGGAGAGGGAGGCCAAAGAAAAGACAGGTGGATTGTGTGAGAAATAATATGAAAGAAAAGGGAGTTAGTGATAGTTTTCGGGTGACAGGACAGAATGGAAGAAAAAAACGTGTTGCGCCAACCTAAACTAATATGGGATAAGGGCAGGAAGAAGAAGACTTTGATTACCTACGCATTTCAACGTGTACCACGTGTAGGTCTTTAAAAAATGTAAGATTTAGGTCTCAAACTATTAATGCAACAGTCGGGTAATTATAATTCTATAGAGTTCATTTGAAAGTCAAAGGACATTGAACTTTTAACCGTTGTACGATATTTCCGTATGTTGTAAAATGTATGTGAGGAGAAAATATATACATAGGTAGCATAAAGTGGGCACTTAATCTTCAGCTCAAATCATATAACAGCACAAAAACACTTTAAGTGCCATTAACTGATAAATCCAACTTCAAATTTAATTTCTAACAAATTTAAAGAAATATTAGAGAAATATACTTTCCAATATAAAAAGAAAAAGACAATAAAATTTTACTTTTGAAATCTATAAAATGGTGTTTCCTTTGGTGTCCACCTATAAACATTTACTGGCTAACACCCACCCATACTTATGTGCAAAGCGTTTTGGGAACACATTAATTATGCGTACGGCTAAGGAGTGGAATTTCCTGCCGTAGTCTGTGTTTCCTGATGACTATAACCTAGGGTCTTGAGTCAAGAGTGAATAGGTTACTTCTAGACAAGCGTGCTCTATCGTCGACCACATCATCGCTTACCATCAGGTGTGACATGTCATGAACCAAGATCGCCGACATAGCCCGAACAATTGCCAAACTAAAGTGGCAGTGGGCAGGGCACATTGCTCGTAGAACGGATGGTCGATGGGGCAGAAAGGTTCTAGAGTGGCGACCGTGCACCGGAAAACGCAGCGTTGGAAGGCCTCCCACAAGATGGACCGACGACGACGTGGTGAGAGTGGCGGGAGAGTGATGCGACGCTTGGGGGAGGCCTATGTCCAACAGTGGACATCTTTCGGCTGAAATGATGATGACGTGATATGTAAAATAATGATGGTTATGTTTGTGTTCGGTTGTACTGTTTTTTTTTATATATTAGGATCGTCAACATTACAGGTACTGGGTAATTATAGGTATAGTCAGGGGTCAAAAGTGCAGTTCCACCTTACCAATCCTAAATTGTCTATAATTTCTTTGTAAAAGAGGGTCAATTGTTTATGACTGATTTAATTGATAGCATAAAAAGTTTCTATAATAGTTTTGTCTCTTCGTTATTTAACACCGACTTCCGAAATTAAAGTTATTTTGCACTTTTCAGTGTTGTTTTTTTACTTTGAAGTCGGTTGTATTTATTTTGGTAAAAAGTTTTTTATTTTACACTTTTTAGTTATGGTACCACCACTAAAAAGTAACCCTCAGCCAAACGTAAAAAACCTTATAGCCAGAGTGCATCTCATGACAATTCTAATAATCCCAAACACGGTTAGAGTACATTAATTTATTACAGAGTTCCGGTGCCTAACTTCAGGTTCCATTATCAGATCAGTTCGATATATTCTCCCTCTTCTTTCAGTCAGTCATTGACTACACGTATAAACAAAGCAATTTTACTTGTTACGACGGTTCTGTTGTGATCCTATGAGGAGTTCTGTTCCATATCTTCGAAGTTCATGATCAGATCATAACAATATTTCTATAGGACCAACTCGGAAGCATAACCGTTCAATCAAAAAAAATATTTTCAAAATCGGTCCACAATTGACCGAGAAATCGGTGACCATACAAAAAAAAATACATTCAGCCAAACATAGAACCTCCTCCTTTTTGAAGTCGGTTAAAAACGGCTTTTGTCGATTTTTAGACTTCGTCCGTATAAATATGCCATATACGGTGTGTGCTTATAAGTATATCGTAGTAACAGTATTAATATCTCGTCGTTTTACATATATATCATTATAAATGCAGATACATTTGGAGAAAAATAAACACAGGTTATCTAATTGATATTTATGTATTTCATTTTATTGCCCAAGATAATTTTTGATAACAGTTACTTACATAATTTACTTTTACAATAGGCACGTGCTTTTAATGGAGTTTATATCTTATACATATTATAGGTACTTATAAAGTAATGCATCGTGCATTACTTTATAAGTACCTATAATATTTATTTCTTAATTCAGTTATAGTAATTATTGCTCTCACTGTGATTAAAACACAATTAAAATAAAGTTCACTCAAAACATGTTCATAGTAGTCACGGAAATGTTACGTTGTCGTGCGGTTTTCCATAAATTATCACAATTATCAAATAATAAAACTTATCTTTAGCCCGTAGGTCGACCGCACTTCACTCACGCACTTCACGTTATGCCCGACCGAAGGATTTGTCTCCGACATTACGTAGATTCTGCTTAGCGTAACGAGGCGTATTTTTATTCGACTTTACTAGAAAGCCAGAACGACAAAATGGCAACTTGCCATTTATATTTCAATATTTTTATTCGAGAGTCCATGTTGCGAATCTACCCTATTCTTTGTGGGAAGAATTCGAGAGGCTGGGGGTTGGTTTGCGGTGGTGGAGTAGGCGGGATCTCGTGCTGAGGCTTCAGCAGCCAAGGGTTGCCGGAGCTCTGCGGTGACCCATCAGCTCGCTTTTGTCCACCGCCCGATGGAGTTAGGTGTAGTTGAGGTGGCTGGCTGGTAGGCCCCACTGGTGGTCTGTCAGATTTCGGCTGCATATTTCCTGAAAAATCAATAGTCATATATTAGTGATGCCACTGAAATACAGCTGTTATTTTTCTTTGAGACTGAGTTCTTACACTAACGGAAAATTTTAAGAATCATTCATGAACTCATGAAAAGATGTTCCATATTTATTTTTCACGGGTAACACAAAACACCAATTAACTTGTCAAAACAATGAACACTTGGTTATAATACTTACTGTCTACGTTTAAATTGATCCTTTCGAACTGTGAAGTGATAAGACGTTCACCGTTTACAAACATTAATAATTTTAAATATGTTTTATCAGAGCACAGCGTGGGCCGGCTGTTTTATACAAAATGTGCGGTGTTACACTGGCCGCGCGGTTTTATATCGCCACTGACTCACATTTGGCAAGAGAACTCTCTATCTAAGACCACGTCACTTAGGCACTGACGCGATGTTGTGACGGCAGTGAGTTTTCCTCGCCCAGAACTAACCGCCACCTTCATACAATCAATACGTCTGCAGATGAATAAACGCTATGCAGTCGCAATTTATTACTAACGTATAATCCAGGACAATTTTAAAACAATGGCTCAGACAAGGAAATATTTTTTTACGTCATTGCCGTGCCTTTGTATAACATGATTTTGATTGGTCATTTCATTCAGAACTTTGTGTAAATAGGCTATTCATTAGTTAATGTCTTCAAAACGGTACATGTTACTGAATTTCATTTGGTACATAAGTAGAATACGGAAGGTTTAGGGTAGCTTTTCATGACCATTAATTAGGTACTTTAGACGTAATGTAGGCTGTACGTTACCCGTAACTGCTTTCATAAATTTTGCTTAATCGGCATCAGCAGTCGCGTTCTTATTTATGTTAATAAAAATATAAAGTGGAGACGCTTGATAGAAGTATGTCACGGTCGTGATTATCGTTTTATTTCAATTTTCTTCAAGTAGCGAGTTTACAGCACGTGGTTCACGAATGCAGTATCATCCAACAATCCATGAGTTTCCTTTGATGCCAATAAATTAGATATGCAACTGATAAATTATAATGATACATACAATCCATAATTACATTGCTGATAATAAAAATGAACAAAAAACACGAAATGGATTTCCCAGAAGTGAGGAGATTAACCATAATAATTTAATCTTGTTTAATGATGAAACTTTCATTGGTATCGTTTAATATGATATCACCGTTGATGTAATTCCAGTTATCTTTATGAATGGAAAAATTGAGAAATTTCCCGTACATTAATTTTTATTTAAATATGAAGAATCTGAAGAAAACGATTAGGTTTTTTTATGGAAAACAACCCGAACCGTAAGAATTTCCAAGTCGTAAATGATTTGATAAATTATATATACCTATTTTATTGGTTTTCTGACTCGATATACGATACGAGATATGTAAAGTGGCAGAAAGTACCAAATGCTGTATGTACTGAACTAGAATTTGATTAACTAGAGCGCACCAGGTTTTCAATTGTGGGAAATAGCTCTTTGCAGATTGTACTGATGTTGGTGTGAATAACTGTATTTATTTGTAATCCTCGCTTTGTGGCTTTGTCCTCTTCACGTTTCACTTCACACAATGAAACGAAATTGATGCCGAATTTCATTTACGTCTAAACCTTATTCATCAAGCTATTTGTGTTTGTCTTCCGTTCCTTTTTCTCAACTCGTTTTAGAAAATGAAAATGTTTTTATATTACGTTTTTCTGTTGGCCCTTTCTAGAATTCTTGTAGAATTAAAATGGCTTCATCTTCATTTTAATCAGGGTTTTCTGTAAAATTACTTACGGCTCAATTTTCTTTTCCGTTATTTTAATTTGAGAGTTGTTGAAGAAGTTTAGAACTTCACCTCTTGACTTCTTATTTACAACATTTTTAAGAATGTTTTCGTATTGTTTCGTTTATTTGGGTTCTTTAATGGTTTTCATAAGAGTTATATAATTTTCCCTTTCCCTTCAACTTTAGTAATGATTCGTTTTTTATCTATACTCAAAATAATACTTGTGCTATGCCAAAATTCGTGTTTACTCTCTCTCATATATGTTTTAAGAATTGTTTTTTTTCGTTTCTTAATAGAATAATATCTGGACCGTAAAACTTCGACGCTATAATTATAGTCATTTACTAGAAGAGGCAGGAATCTACCTGTGCAAATAACATCATTATGTTACCCCCGGAAAACAGCCTCTTCTTTACCAAAAAGATGCGGTTAGAGCGTCACGGTTTTTAGTGGTTTTCATTGTTTTATAATAACTTCTCCCATTTTTTGCATGTACCTACGCTTAAGTTAAATTTTCCTTATATTACCAGACGTAATAAATCAAATAAAAATAACACCATTTCCAACTAAACCACTTCTGTTAATAACTTGCGTGTAAAATCTAAATGCTTAGCAGTAATTAAACAAGAGGGTTATTTAGTCAAGTTAAATATAATATTTAGCGAACAAGTACGTATAATAACGCGTATTACACGGTAGGTACAATACGTACGTAGAACACGTCATTTAAAGTCGGGTCACCTTCAACTGAAAGAACAAAGGGTAATAGGAGTTAGGTGAGAAAGCATAATCATCGGTACCAACCTAACAGCAAGGTCGGGCCCTCCCAGTGTAGGCAACTCCCATGGGAGTGCCGCTGCCGGAGTGACAGAGTACCGGAGTGACGGCATGGCTGAGCATAGCCAATCACTTCCCTCACACTGGCTCGCCATGTGTCCAAGGCGTGCCGGTGATGATGCTAACTCACACCGAAGATAGTTTATTTACGAGCATTTGGCTCGAGGATTCTATTGCGTGGATATCAGTATTTTTTACAGCTCAGCATTTATTTTAAGCGCAATGAATATAAAGTATAAAAATATTGCGTTTTTAGTGGGTTGGTAAAGTATTATGGAACATCTTTCATTTTGTTTTTTCCATTTACTATGTCTGTATCTGTTGCCAGTTATATTATTTGCTTTTGTATTATGAACGTTCTAGACATCGTTAAAGAATACTACAAGGTGTTATAAAATTTAATTTTAGAGCCCAACAATTTATTGCAAAGTAATCCAAAAAGAGCTTGCTTAAATTTTTGCTTGCAAGCTTGCATGATTAAATTAGTGTGAGATTACTCAAGTGATGTAGCTATTAGTAAGCATGACTGCACAGTTAACTGCTAAATCAAGCCAATATCGCAAAAAATGCAGCACCCTACTGATAAGTACTCGTATGTACCAATTCACTATTGGATTTTTCCTGTGACCCGGCCAAATATGGTGGGTGTGTGCTTACACTTATGAACATCAATAATACACACATAGCTGTATTTGTTTATGCTTACCAGTCAATAACATGACTGATACGTGATAATTAAATATCTATTTAGACTATTTACTGGTCTATCGCTACACATTAGGTCCTTCCTTATGCATTGTTTAAAACATATATCAGTTTTGATCGACGTGACTGACGTCATGGTATGTCCAAAATAAATGGAATTTGTTTATAATATGAATAACAGCGTTTATTTAGGATATATTAATAGATTCTTCAGTTCTATGACGCCGGACCTAGTTATGGATAATGGTACATTTTATAGTTTATTTGTGTCAAACGCGTCATTAACTGCTTTGTACAATTGATTGAGTTTTCCGACAAAAGTGGCTTTATGGAATTGTACAATGATCAGCTATTGTGGTCAGTTTTACCATAGCCGTGGCGAGAGATATAATTAGCACTGTATTCATTTGGAAGGCATGTCGCACTCGGGTATTATTTTATCCATTGTTCCATTTCTTTTCTTTGATTTTTCAAATAATTGCTTGAGCTGACGCGCCGATAATATAAAAGTGCTGTTAGATTCTTCGAAAACCATAAAATCCTATCATCATCATCATTTCAGCCGAAAGACGTCCAATGTTGGATATTGACCCCTCCCCCTCCCAAGTATCGCCATAACGATCGGTCCTGCGCATCTCACATCCATCCGATTCCGGCCACCCTCAGCAGGTCACCGGTCAACCTCGTGGGAAGCCTTCCAACGCTGCGTCTTCCAGTGCGTGGCCACCACTCCTGAACCTTTCGTCCCCATCGACCATCTGTTCTGCCAGCAATGTATCCTGCCCAATGCCACTTAAGTTTGGGGATTCTTCGGTCTATGTCAATAACCTTGCGAATATCTTCATTTCTGATACGATCACGCAAGGAAAGTCTGAACCTATATAGTCCTTTCCATGTGGAAAGTCCTAAGTGTGTCCTTTACCCTTTGTGTGACTTTAAACCTTCTGATGAGGCCTATCAAATCCTATAGCATTTGCATATGAAATCAAGATAAGAAGCTACAACAACATACAACTAAACTAAATCAAAATCTTATTCATAACAATAAAATTCCCCTAGATGATCTTGTTGATTTTAATATTCAGTCATTTAAATGGTAAATATTTACACAGTTCAAACAAAACATAGTCTACTGTTGACAGAAAGAAACTGGTATTACGTGATTCGAAGAATATAAAGCCAAGAATATACTTTATAGATAACTATATAGCACCTGCCAGCGGCTTCGCTCGCGTGAAAGTAGTAAATTATCTTAAGGGAACATACTCCCGGATTAAAAAGTGAAAATTATCATCATGTGCTAATCAAGGACATGATTTAGCCGTGCAGCAAATTTAAATAAAATCCATTTAGCCGTTTGAGCTTGAAGGCGTAAGAAACATATACAAACACACACAAACTTTCGCCTGTATATTACGAGTATTAGTGTGTTTTTAAGTTCTTCCTGCCTATAAGAGGTTCAGGAAAAATGATTCATCATTTTAACTCATCGGTATCTTATTCATAGCAACTTAAACATCAATTCATTATTGGGATTGGTCACAAGTGCTCTTAACACAATAGAATCTTCAAGGTCATTGGAATAATTTAACTAAAGAGTAGTCGTTAGCCTTATTTTAAGTAGTTAGTCATTAGTTTTTTTGTTTAGGTGACGGCAATAGTCTGATTTAGTTTTGGTTTTTAACATATTACAGACGTATGTACAGACGCGTCAAAGTGACTCATAAGTTAATTATGGCTCCTAAGTGTCATTTAAGGAATGTGACGTTAGTAGATACGTAGGTAGATTAGTGGCCGCCTAGCTACGTGGTACTTACTTAAATTTTCATAAGATTAATTGTCATGATGAGGGCGTTGTCTTATCTTTGCGGTTAAACATCGTACATAAAAGAAAATTATTAAAAAAAAACATTTGAAATCGCAAATATTGATTTTTAAATCAAAAATGATGTTATAATTCGTGGTAGTTACAATTTATTTGCTGGCAAGCGCTGGGCACGTGTTATTTAGCCATACGAGATATCAAGATTGTTGTAATAAGAAATTCTCTTCGACTCACATACACTCACATCAACATACCTACGTAGTCCTGTAAGGCTGAAAACATACTTATCGATTGTACATAAACCTCGTAACGCCTATAATCGACCTGACAGTCGTTTGCGTATCTTGGCACTAATATGAACCCTACACTGTCGTAATAAAGTCGCAAAGTAGTGAGTCACGTCGATAGGAATAATCTTACATAAGCCACTGGCGTCTTAGATAGTCTTTCACCATAACACTTGAACATAATTGTGTAGTTTCCACTGTTAAATGCGTCAGCAAAGCACCACGGCACCTTTATAGCATCAGGTAGTTGTGCGTGAAGGCTTCATGCCCAATAAAATGTTTATTGTCTTTTATAGTTTCAAGGAGACTTCGCCAATACACGATCGCCTCGTCGAGCGAAGAAATATGACATAGAGACTACTGTCAAAGCTTGAAGATTTTAAAACCTTAATCTTTATAGTAAGCAGTATGGACGCTAACCGGGTAAGCCTCGTGATACACGAGAGCACCGAACTACATGCTGCACTATATGCACTCCATGGCATCATCACAAATAAATAATGAGGTTCTGAACATGAACCACTATTCCGGTTTAATTACAAACTTAGACCTACACTGCTGTAACTAGAGAAAGGATTACTAATTCTGATTAGCTTTACGTCAGTTTTCCCCCACAAAAAAGGTGCAAAAAACGACCATGAAGCGATCAACCCATCTAATAAAAGTACAAGGGCCGTTTTAGCTTATTAGGTAATAAATTGAATCACGGATTTTCGTGATTACTTAAACGATACCACTATTAAACCTGCCCAAAAATGACTAGCTCATGAAAACTTCGGCATTGAACATCACGGCCCTAAAACGTAATGAACGGATTGAATTTGTTTCGACTTTGCAAACTTTTCTAATTTTTTCTTTGAGATTCGCAAAGTTTGTTCGCTTGTTCTGCGTGAATATCAACGTAATTTGGAAGAAACAGATATACCTAAGTGTTTATGAATATAAATCAGAGGAGGTACTGCCATGCAATGTTATTCCAAAGTTAACCATAGTATTCGCGAAATTTTACAGTCTTTTCATGTAAATTCGAGAATTCGTTGACGAGCGCTATAAAATACTATAGCAAAATCACGCGATCGAGAGCGTCTACCTTTTGTCACAGATAATTACATACATCTCTATGGCAATGCATTCTATTAAATGTCCAAACTGCATTCACTTATGTCATATATTATGAATACAGAGGCGTTTCTTTTTGAAAACGTCAAAAGTTCTACTCTTTTTAAACAGCAGCAAGATTCAAAACAGAACTGTTTGGTAACTTCATCTTTAACAATTCACTAATAAAGGAGCCATTTCGCGTGACGTATTTCTATTTCAGTTAGGATAGGCCCTGAACGGGTACCATTTATGATGCGTTCAAAGTCGTTATAGAAGTCGTGCCTTTTATTAGCGATGTTCTTATTGTACTCATTTGATATGTTTGTCAAAGTTTATTTCAGTCTTTATTTTTATTCATGATTGTGCAGATTTAAAAATTAGGTAGATAATTTTTGTCAATTCGATTAGTTAATATTTTTGCTACGAAATCAATTCATACAAATGAGATGTTAATGTCTATTTATATGACTAGGGCATTATCATTTTAAACACAAATGTGATATAATATTTAAATTAGATTCAATAAACGTATAAATAATTAAATAAACTGTGCGTAACGTGTAAAGCAATGACGTTCATCTTGACGTCACTGAATGAAATGACTGTCCAAAGTGTGAAACTGTCGCAAGAATATTTTGATGTGTCACAAACACTACACAGTAGACAGGATGACGCTTTGAAAGATTAAAACTAGTTTCGTGAAAAGAAAGTACTTGAGTGTTCCTTATTCATTTTAATTTAAGTCCATAGTTATCAGCGTGACCCACGCTATGAACGTCTACGAATGGCTATTTTTATTTAAATATTGTCGTCATCGTTTCAGACGAATTATTTTCTTCATGATAATATTATTTGGCAGCTAAATGTCTGAAATAAAGTGAATTTGTAAACAAACCATTAACCAGGATTTCCTTTATTTAAACGGTTTGTCATCGTCTTTTACTAAAAGGCGAAATGATTCCGCCTTTCTAGAGAATTGTTAAAAATTTCTTTCAATGGAAGGAAATTACGAAAGTTATATAGATTTTTCAACAAAACTATTCACTGAAACTGGTTCAGAGGACATGCAGTATATTTTTTAGCTGGCAATAGCTCGTTGACCTAGTAGCCGAGTTCGTGACAACTTGTATCTATCGGGCGTTGCTCGCTTGGTTCACGCGGTTCCACTGGATCCACAAATAGGGGAACACGGAAATAAGCAATTTAGTGCATTTCTCAATTCCAAATCGACGATCGTAATATATGCTATCATTGTTATCTATACGGCACACACGAGTAGATCAAGGTAAACGGTGCTGTGATAGCAGACGTGTAATTGAAAATTGTAGGATTGATTCAATTTCAAGGCACGTTAGATTTAAACCTATTATATGGTTTGTAATGTAGCATTAGGTCCACCCTATCAATAGTTATTAGAACTATGAAAATGTTATATCAGCAATAGCAGATGACAGAAACATATTTTTCTACCCAGGATATTCAACGTTTTGATAGATTTTGTTTTCGCTGAAGCTCCTGTAGCTTAGTTTGTTATGATTCCGGTCGTGTGGGGGGAGGGGGGACTGGTGACAGCGCCCTCGTCTCCGCCCTGCACCCATCAGATACCGTGTTCAATCACTCTACATTTCGTGAATTATTGCCCAGACTCGCAAAATATTGAGTGTTTTCAATATTATTCATGATAAAATTATGACTTAAAGATAGATACAATAGTCTAAACTATGGTATACTTCATCGATCATGTCTGTAGACACTACAAAACTACACTATTTATACTATTTCGTCATAAACCAAAATCATGTAACGCGATATGGATCAAAATAATCTACGTGTAAAACTTTGATTTTGGGAATAACATGTATAAGTTTCCTTATATCTAAATTAAAATCTTATTCATTAAAACTTTCGTTTTTCATCATGAACCTAAAGTTAGTGTAAACTGTATGTATTATGAAATTGTTTTCTGTTATTATAGATACTTACTTGTTTATTTTTGAAAGGCCCCGGCGGAGACCCGCCCCCTGAGTTCTGGGTTGGCTGGTCAAGGCTCTCCAGTTTCTTCTCAGCCACCACCAATACGTCCACTTAATAGAGTTGATTCACGGTCAGCTTTCCCTCCACAATCGCCAAGACCAGCGGTACCACCGTCACAATCAAGACCGCAGTTTCAACCTGGAGGACCCGTTACCACTCCTCCGCAATTTGCGCCAAGGGTAGGCACCCCAGCATCACGAGGCCCAGCTCCACCAGGACCTCCAGGAGCCCAGCAAGTTCGCCCTGTACCTCCTACATTACGACCTCTTGGTCCGCAATCTATTGCACCCCAACAAGGACCTAGGCCGGTTCAGTCACCGAACGGACAGCCACAACAACGAGCTCCTCCACCGAATAACTTGCAGTTCGGACCGAGGCAGCCACCAGTTAGTGCAACCACACCCGACGGAGTCAGACCACAGATTCCTCTACAACAGCCTAACGGGGCTGCTAAAAACGGAGCACCTATACCTGGAGTCCAGAGACAACCATCGCAAGGCTCTTTGAAGGGTCTAGATCCATCTAATACTTACCAGAATAAACCAGTCAACCTGGAGAACCAAAGTATCTCAAGTGACAACCAAAATGTCAACAAAACAGAAAACGGTTTTGAAGGGCCTACGGCGGCTAAAGGTAGGAGCTACAGCATTGCAGCTGCCCCCGGAGCTCCAAGTCCTTTGAAATCGGAAGATGATCGACGTAAATCTGTTAGTGCCATAGGTGGTAAAATAGATGAATTTATTAGTCGCAGTCCAGGACTTGGTTTGATACAAGAAGGGAAAATAGAGAGCAAAGAAAATGTACGTGAATCTAAAGAAAGCGTTCGATCGGAAGCCTCAAACGAAGGAGCGAAAGAAATCCCAGAACGTCCTGAATCCCGCATTTCTGGATCTAAGATGACAGAATCTTTCATTGGTGCTCTACCAACTGCAGCTCCAAAAAAGAAATTAGACGACGATGATGATGTGATTTTGCAAAATAATTTGACAGCATCGCGAAATATTAGTGAAACTCCTAAACCAAAAGAAGAGTTTTATGATCGATCTCCATCGTTGACGCGCAGTGATGACTCTCCGGAGCCTAAACAGAAACCAACATTGAGTCCAACTGCACCTACTAAGTCCCAAAGTGTAACTCCCGAACCCGCACGTCCGAAAACACCCAAAGCAGAATCAAAATTAGAACCAACGAGGGGAATTGACTCTTCCAAAGAAGTGAAACCTGTACCAACTTCAAATAAAACCCCTTCAAAGTCTCCTTTACCGGATGCTAAGCCACCCCTACAACTTCCGAAAAAACCAAATGATTTAAGTACACCTATAGCTTCTGCGGATTCAAAGAAATCAACACCTCGTAAAACAGCTTCTGCGCCTAAATCTCGACCAAAAGGTAATAAATAGGAGATTGATAACAAAACATTATTCGATTTAAAATGAGCCAAACGTGTTTGATTTAAATGCATAGATTGCAGTTTTCAAAAATCTACAGTATACTTATATATTTGCTTTCCTTCTCTAGATGGTGACAACGATAGCGGCGTCGATGAATCTACACAGGGAAATGTATGCATATTTATATTACTTTCTTTATTTTCAAATACGAGTAACATTCAACTCTACATAATATTTTGATTTCTTTGAAGGATGTTAATGGGTCTCCCGGATCACCAAATAAAAAGATTCCGACTAAGTTACCCATGAAGGAGAAATCAAGCAACAGCCTGAAAACGAGTCTATCACGATCATCGAGCAAAAGTGCTACTGCTAAAACACCGGAAAACCCTCTACCAAATGATAAGAAAAGTGAGTATTTTGTTGAGTCAAAGTTTATACTTCATTCTTTATGCTATTAGCGATTTTTGCCCTTAACCTTCATTATATTGTAATTTACAACCACTATTCATTATTTTAGCTTCATTGTATTGGTTAATAAAGAATATTAAACGATGACTGCTATTTTTATACTGAAAGTCGAGTTAAAACCAAAGTAATATGAATACAAATTTGCGCAATATTAAATTTAATGTTTATGAGTTTGCTAAACTTTAGGTAGGCTCAGAATTTACTAACATCACTATCTTGTCAGTACATCATAATAAATTAATAGATAGTTCATCCCAACTGTGCAACATAGTTACAGACGTATACTATTAACTTGTTGTAAATGATATTTCAGAAGTACCAATGAACAAAGTGCAAGTTGGCAATGCTCCGTCGCCTAATATTAAAGCTGTGAAATCGAAAATTGGCTCATTAGATAATGCGACGTACAAGCCTGGCGGTGGAAAAGTTAAGATTGAAAACAGGAAATTAGAGTTCGGTAACGTCACGCCTAAAATTGCTGCTAAAAATGATGCTTATACTCCAAGTGGCGGAGTTAAAAAGGTATAAACTTTTTTTTTAACAGCAACCAAATGTTTGCAGCGTTGGCCCTTTTATTTAATAACTTCGTTGTGTGTTCTAGATTGTATCTACGAAATTAGAATGGAACGCAAAATCGAAGATAGGCTCGCTCCAGAATACTGCGTACAAACCTGGTGGCGGTGACAAGAAGATTGAAACCGTGAAATTGGATTTCAAGGAAAAGGCAAAACCAAAAGTTGCTTCGACAGTTAACATCACTCATAAGCCTGGAGGTGGTGCTGTTAAGGTAAATTTATAACAAAACATTGATTTTTAAGATATTAATTAAATAGGTCATAGGTATGCGGTTATAGGCGACATATTAGGTAACGACTTTCTGTGAGTACTCTTTTTACCTAGTTTGTCAGCACAGCTGGTAAAAGTAACATTCGAGTAGAGCTTAAATATTTGGTAAAGCACTTAGAAGTTAAAGATGACGACACGATCAAGTATCATCATTGAGCAAATATGTTAGCGCAGATCACAATTCGTATTATAGTCGCACTCAATGTAAAAATAGAAAAACGAAGCCATTAGGTCTGTATTGTATGTTTAAGTACAATATCGAAAATAATGTTGTTCTTCTTTAGTCTACAGTTGCAAAAGACGGAACGAGAGCAGTGAGTAAAAATCTATGTCTAAATTTGTGTGAACACAGTCATTTTATTGCACAATTTTTATGTAAAACTTTTTATTGGTTTATGTTTTATACAGTGACGTCAATGCACATACTAGTACGTCATATACAGTCAAAGTATGAAATGCAATGTCTACATACGTAATTATGGGATTGTATCAATGTTATTTTTTAGAATGTTAAATGGGCGTTACCACGATGGAGGGCATCTCATAAACATTTTGCCTACCACTCTTTATGGAGTAAGGTTGGTTGGGTGGTACATATTTTGTACCAGACGTGAGATATTTTACTTAATAGAAACCTTCTAGTGTCTACCTAAGGTATTTTTAGGACGGGCTGTGGCTGTACTTTTCACGCTAGGTGTTTTGCTTTAAATATAAACAATGCTGTATGTCTCACATAAAAAAATACAACATAAATAAAGTCTTGCCGGATTGAGAAATGTGTATGATAGTAAAATAAGTGTCGTTACACCTTAAATACGTTTTATTTTACACAGAATGCCAAACTACATAAAATATTAATATGATGATGTTACATAATGTAGAGAACGAACGTTCGAATGTAAGTTACCTATACACACGACCTACACGAATATCATCGACAAGCACGCTATGGAAATCAATAACGATTATGCATTGTACTATGAAACAAACACAAACATATGTGTACACGTACATACACCACATGTTTATGAAATTATTACTTAGCAACCGCACTGATATGACCGTATATATTTATGTATATGTGGAGGTTCCGTAGATACAATTGGCCAACACAATTTTCTGTTATTTAATCAGCCATGTCCACCTATAAGTCTTAGCAATGAATGTAATTGGAATAAAATTGTAAACCACAGAAAATCATAAAGAAAATGTAACATTTTTTCATTAGAAAAGCTCATAGTAAAGGAAACGCATACTCTTATCTGGTTTATCCTTACATATTATAAATAAAGTCCCCCACCGCGTCTGTATGAACGCGATATACTTAAAAACTACCAAACGGATTTTCATACAGTTTCCATGAATAAAAGTGATTGAGGAGGAAGAAGATTTCAAAGATTTCTAACAGCTTTGTGAAGCTGGGGCAGGTCGCTAGTAATAACAGGTCCTTTAAAATGGTTGCTATGGCGTTTTTAAAACGAGTTACTTTAAACTGTGATGTCTTCAGATTGACTTGGAATTATAAGTTTACATAAACCTTATATTAAAGGGTAATTTTTTTCCAAATTAGTTATTTATTGGTTTCTTTGTATTTTGAAGTTTTTATAAAGTGTTTATTTCATAATAGGAGTTCTATATGAGAAACAAAAATATACATACCTTTCATTAGCAGTTCTTAGTTAGTATACGTTATCAATACTGCATACCATTTGAGATGCATTGTTTCCACGATAAAACGCATATTGCAAAATCCGTCCCGTTTATTTATGAAATTTTTCATAAATTTCATAAATAAACGGGTATAAATACTATGATATTACAGAAAATACAAAACACAAAGAAATCAATAAATAACTAATTACGATAACTTAACTTCAGTATAAAGTTTATTTGAACTTATATTTCAAAGTAATCTGTTAAAAAAACGGTAATTTCATGGGTAAGGATCCGTCAACTATAATTTAGGTGTCTTCAAGGCTAGAGTGAATAGGCTCTTAATAAACTAGTGCGCCTCACCATCAATGATTGCATCACTGCTTGCCATCAGACGGGATCGCAGTCAAGCACTGGTTTATATAAATTAAAAAAAGGACCCAATAATATAAATTACTAATTAGCTCATTTGTTTTATTGATAATTTCAAAGTTTTTATTTATAAAAAATTGTATAATTGCGTTCGATTAATTTTGGATACTCGTAGGTAAAAATATACTTTTTGATGATAAATTTATGTATATGCTTTTCTAACCTTACCATCTTGATAAAATGGTAATGGTACCTAGATAGCTATATTATTAATTCATTTATACTGTCATGATCTAAAACATCGTTATGACAAGAGATCATATTTACTATAATAATTAGCGCATATCTTGCACTGTATAGTAATTATAAATTTGTAGTTATTATAGTAGGTATGATTCTCTTAAGTATTTAAATATATTTATAATAAATTACTTCGTTCTTGTACATACATTATAGATATTCAGGTTATATTTTGTTATTATCATTGATTAGACTTACATCGACGAATTCTGTAAAGATCCAACTCAAATTATCTCTAGCAAGTCTATAATCATGTCCTACGTTTACAGAAATAGTGGTTTATGTACTTTTGTTTCATTTGTGAGGTTCCAATTTTCTTCTAATCATAAAAAAGAGTTGTAGTTGTAGGTAACTACTAAAATAATATTTTGGACTTTGTTGACTTTACACTGCATGGCGCCGGTTACTTGGCAATGTTTCACATTTCACTGTTTCATTCTTGCGATAATAATAGACTGACAGGGGAACTGGTGAAATATTTTACATTAAAATACCATTCGAAGATAAATTATAATATACCTTCTATCATCTATCTACGGAACCTCCAAATTGTATTGTATGTATTTTTATTTTATGTGCACACTCACTTCTTTGGAACAGATCGAAAATCAAAAATTGGAATTCAAAGCACAAAGTAAAGTGGGCTCCATGGATAACGTAAAGCATAAACCTGGAGGCGGTGACATCAAAATATTCGATGACAAAGACTACATCAAGCAGATGACGGGAGTATCCCCGGTGCCAGACAGTCACGGCCATTCCCGACAGGAGGTGAGGCCCTTTCCAGCCGTTAGTCGGGCCTTTTACATATTTGTTGTTTTCGCTTTTTCACTTTTGGTTTTTCGGTGAAGGCCATTTAAATCGCAATCACTCATTTTTGTTTCAGCCGGGATATTTATACACATTTTATTGAATAGGTAACTCATTGGGATGCAGTGTGTGATGGGTTGGCTATTGTAGATAACAATTACCTAACGCGTCTTTTTTGTTTGTTTCTGTTTTTCGTTTGTTTCTTAACCATTGTTTTTTCCTTTTAATTTGCGTGTTTGTTCAAGTTTACCAATGGGATGAAGAGTAATGCATTTTCTTTTACCGTAGAGTCCAGTGCCGGCGACATCGGAACCTCCAAAGTCCGACGAGAATTTGAACCAGCAGCAGTGTTAGGAGCTTACACTGAGAAATTTCGACTTCTCAGTGAACCACTCTTATGTTTCTAATCGAGAGTCCAAACATATTGTATAACATTTTTATATTTGTTAATTTTGTTCGATATTGATACCCAGTTTGAGTGACTTTATTAAGGTACGTTTGTTTAGATAAATTAGATTATTAAAATTTGTCGTAATCAATGTCAATGATTTATTGCATATCTTTTCGGACAATATGTTGAGTGCGTTATAATTTAATCAATCATTAAAATTTGAATTGTATTGTTACATGTAATTATAAATTTGAATGTTGTATTTGTAGCGTTATAGTTGATGAATAATTTTACAAGTGAATCCCTTTTTTGTATCATCATTATAATCCAAGTGATGTTAGTATCATGAGTGCCAATTCATACTAGTACCGTAGGAGTATCCAATGTGGTGTTTACAGTAAAATTGTGGCAAGTAGCGTTAACATTTATCAACGCCATTGTTTCAATAAGCATGATTTTAGTAGTCTCTACCATTGCTAGTAAGTGCTTGGACGATACCATATTAAAAAGAAATTTAAAGATACATTGCACTATTCGACATTACTTTCATTAGCAGCACTACCATACATTTTCTCATGCGATGTGTTAGTATATTGTATTGGTAATCAAGTGATATTCATATATTATGCTACTATATCTAAATGTGTATATTTATTTATACTATTCCTAGTTATATAGGCTTTGTTATCACTGTGTTTTGTTGTTTCCACTACGTATTCATAGTATTATATATGCACTAACTATTTCAACGTTTTATGATTTGGAATGTAAAGATACCAGGTAGGAGTTCTTGGCACAGCATTCATCATTGTTTTGTGATACACTGTTGTAGAAACTTGTAGCTTTTTCTCGCATTCGCGTAATTTCGACAAGTTCACTATATTGTCACTGAAGGTTTCGTGATAACAAGAGACACTGCTGTGGCGAGAACAGGTGCGGGCTCGAGATTGACTGACCAGATTATTATAATAATATAAATGTTTTATATGTAACTATGACTATAAGAGATGATTAGGTTTAGATAGCTTGTATTAATGTTTGAAGCTTGAGTCACAAAACTTTTTTGCATTGTAATTTTTTACATAAGAAAGATATTTTGCATTTGGGAGACTCAATTGGTATTTTCTATGTTACTAAGATTTGGGCGCCTTTTTTTCTACTAAAAATGATAAAATTTTTAATTCGTTAATTTTTACGCAAGCTTTTTATGGTAAAATGTCTAGATAAGTTTTAACTAAACTAATAGTTATTACTATACCAGTAGACGGCAACTTAACTTCAAGTTTTGAGACGATGTTTTATGAAGAGCAAGGACGTATTGTATACCTATTAGGTAATCGTTTAATACAGTTTAACACTTTACGAGTTTGTTTTATTTTGTACACTAGTTCACAAATCACCCGACATTTAGAATCAACTGTTTATGTAGTTGACTATTGCCGTTACTATTCACTTGCACCATAATTGTTTTTAGATATAGGCAGGCTCATAATGTATTGGACCTCATACTTATAACCACTTGGTAAGTTTTTGAACTATTTTCTTTATTCTAGTTTTAGCTAGTAGAAGTTACCTACTTAAAATTAAGTGAATGTTATTAATTTGAAATCAATCCCTTAAACCTTACCAAGGATGTTTAGGGTGTGTAATTATATTTGGCTATAGATTTTTGACGTCGATATATAATAAGGAAATTTTAACCATCTGATTTTCCAAAATTTCCGGTTACGAGGGATTTGTTTGCCTTTTAATAATCTGATTCAAGATAACCGGTCAGATAAACCCAAAACATTTATGATCAATATTTTCCTTGTACATTAATTAGTATGCAAGAAAGTTTGCTCCAAAAATTTTTGGAAATATAATTTATGCTTTGAGAACCCTGTCTACAAGATAAATGGATTAGTGATTGCAAAGTCTATTGTAGTGGTGAACCTACCACCCCTTACATCAGTATTAATTTGTGGAGAGAAATCCATAAGGAACATTTCAAACTTCTATGTTATCATGTTCGAACCAACGTCACAAGTAATACCTAAATATGTAATAGGAAATATATATGGAAAAATTATTTATTTTCTAATCAGTTTATCAATTAATGTATAAAAATAGAAGTTAATTATCGTGAAAACAATATTAAAATTGGTAGAAGAGCAACCGAAATATAACAATTTTTAATGAATACACCATAAATATACCATTACCTATGGGCGTGATGAAAGTTAACGCCAAAAATCACGTCGGATTTCTTTTTCTTTTAAGCAGGTTTGAAGCCTTATAATTTCGTTGTTGATGAAGATATTTCAAAAATTCATTCATATTTGTTGATTAAAGCTAAAATTAGCAAATAAAAAAATTGGATGCATGCATATTCCCTACTGTAAAATTTAAACTTGGCTCGATGTTCAGTTTTATGGAGCAGGCCGTCTTTGCAGGTGCACACGAACTGTTGTGATTCAATCATATTAACATTCTCTATTTATGCAGGATCAATATTACATGTCCGTCCACGAGTGGAATGAGGAAGCCCGTCCGAAGTCCCGGTGCTTGTCAGCTCGGGCTCCACGCACCCCCCGCACACCGCGGACTCCGCGGGCCCTGTCCCCGCGCCGCAGGGTCCCAACTATGGATGAAGAGGATCTGGTCATGCGCAACAACGAAAGGAACCGACGAACTTCGGTAGCCCGACCTTTAAGCGCCCGCGAGGTCCCACGTTCAGCGCTGTCCAGGCGGACCTCCCTCACCCAGCGTCCAGCTTTTTCTATATATTGATCACGAGAACGTAGAAAAAATAAGAGTTTATTAAACGAGCCCTAGGCTCTCTGTGTTGTCTAAATGTTGTAGGAAGTCAGACATCTTATTTGCGCTCTAAATGTTAGAATTTGTAGTAGTAGTCTACAAAACGCACAAAAATACTTGTACTGCACAAGCGTGCACAAAAGTAAACGTCAAAGATGATTAAAAGTTTGTGTCTTCTCTATGTTCTTAGTAGTTTGGATTTTTGCATTGTGTAACTTTGATTTGCTTAGCAAATTGTTTATGTATAATATAATATTGATGGATTTAATATTATTAGCTTTATATCTAAAAGTATTATTAGTTTAGGTTTGAATGTAGTTTCACGGCCACTCAAGTAGGAAAATCGACACAGTCGTTCTTAATACAGGTAGAAAACATCATTAGTCGTTAATTGATGTCCGAGTTTATTTATGTTGATTAAACTATACACCCCATAATGACTTTTATTTTGTACTAGCTTTTGCCCGCGGCTTCACCTGCGTGCATAAAACTCAGGAATAAAGCAGCTTTCTATTGGTGACAAAATTTTAGCAATCAGACCAGTACTTTCAGAGATTACCACCTACAAACAAAAAAAACAAACTTTATCTCTTTATAATCTATATATATAAAAGGAGAAACTGACTGACTGACATATCAACGCACAGCCAAAACTACTGGGACTAGTAGCGTGAAATTTAGCACAAGGCTTCTTTTCATAACGTAGGCGAGCACTAAGAGAGGATTTTCCAAAATTTACCCCCTAAGTGGAGAAAACGGGGTTCAAAGTTTGTATGGAGGAACCTATTTTCACGCGTGTGAAGCCGCGGGCAGAAGCTAGTATTAATAATAAGTGTAGATGATCTATCTTCTATCCTAAATCCACCCATAGGAGCTATAATATTTGAATTCCGATTTCGAGGTAATTATGTAAATTTTAAATAAAAACTATGCTCTATAGGATAAAGTTTAGATTCTATTGCATCCCTTTCTTTTTTATGGCCTTTTAAATGAAACTGGTCTAAAGCCGATACTAATACCAACATTTTAAGCCAAAATGTCAGATTCGAAAGATCTGTAAGTATTAAGTATTATTACAAGTACCTTTATATTTTCAATAATCATTTTTAGATTTTGCCCTTTTAAACTTCATCTATTGGGTATTAAATATTCACAAAACGTTTGACATTGTGATGTTTTTAAATGGATCCGATTTAAGATGACGAACTGAAGGGTTCAGTGTGCGCTGGATTTACATAATTTAATTCCGCCGAGCCCGTTCCAATATCGGACCACTAGACGTACGGCGATACGTCACCGGCACATGGTGGATATCTCACTCCTACTATACGTACAAAATGTTTTGGGAACACATTTATTGTGCGTACTGCTAAGGAGTGGATTTGCCTGCCAGAGTCTGTTTCTTGATAGGTGTTAATAGATTACTTCTAACCAAAAAAAAGACCTATTAAACTTACAGAGCTAAAGTTTTACTTAAATCGTAGCACATTCTCTCTACTTCAGCCCCCCTAGCCAAGTTACAATCGTATCGTTCACGCCAAACGCTTCGAGTAGGCCACGCCTCCAATTCCTTTGTTCGGTCCACGACACTGAGCGTTGAGATGACGTCAGAACAAAGGAATCGTAGGCGTGGCCTAATCGAAGCGTTCAGCGCGAACGATACGATTGTAACTTGGCTAGGGGGGCAGAAGTAAACGGATTATTAACTTTCTATAGGATTCACCGTTTAGAAGTTATAAGTCAAAATCTGATAAACGAGAAATATTTTCTTGGTTTTCTGAACACAAGCCTTTCGAAACTGCAAACTTGGTTACAATTATAAATCAATATATAGTTCAACCTAACATCACGAAAAATCAGTACAGTGCAATTGACGCGTTTATGTAATTTATCTAGTAGGGTTGGCCTTACAAAAAAAAAAAGAAGTTATTTGAGAATTTTAACTACAAGCAATAACGAGCAGTGTTGCTCAATTGAACGAACAAATACCTAATAACTGCCAATATATAAGTCGGAACTACTTGAAACTAATAACAGCCATTTCTAGATTGTAGTAAACTTTGTAGAGGGTTTATTTATATATTTTTACACCACCTGCTCGATAATGATTTTTATATATTACACAACCGGCCAGCCCCACACCAAGATAAGATTACTTAAAGCAAGTCTTTCTGTCCCTAGGGAGATAATGTAGTATGGGCGATCCCTAAATCTCATTATTAGATTTGAATTTTGAACGTCAAAAACGTATTTGAATTAAAAAAAACACCATGTGTATTAAAATTTACCTGCATCAAATAAGTTTATTCAAAAATCAAACTGGCCAGTAACAAAAAAAAAAAAATGTGGCTACTGACGAGTCTATAAAAAAAGTAATGACAGCGCGGGAGAGTTACAGAAAATTAAAACTGTAGATCTTAGAGAAGTGAATTTTGTTTGTTTTAAATCTCAAAACATATAGAGTGATAGTTAAGATTTACCTTTAAATAATACTTATATTTCTCTAATAGATATAGAATTTGTTTTTAGTAAATTTTCTTTAAATTTTCTCACAGATGGTGTAAAAAGTCGAGTATCCAACACGGGGATAAAACTGTCTTTGTCTTGGGCGGCTTGAATTCCTCACTTCACCCAGGTTTCTATGCTTATTAAATCCCTCGCACTGCTCGGGAGTTAATTATATCCCTCACTAACGTTCGGGATTAAAACTTAGCAACCGTTTCGTTTGGAATTCAACATGCCGCCCGAGACTTAAAGACACTGCTTTGATGAATCCTCCCGCTCTGGGTGCAGCGAGAGAGTGTCGGACTTTTACTGTCTAAAATTCACTTGTGTTCCTTGGTGTGGCCACGATAACATTTTCGAAAAATACCGTAGCCCTGGCAGGTTTTAATGGGCGAGCATTGAAGAGGCTGCTTTGATGAGTAAGTGGGATGTGTAATAAGTACACTACAGGGTATCCTAGTTGGTTTCAATCGATTGAAAATCTATCTCCGCTTTGCTGTATACGACGGTGTGTGGCCCCACAGCGTTCGTATCCACGAGCTTACACATGAATGTCCATTGAAATAAAACCCTTGCTTATGAAGAAATTCAAATTGAACCAACTGCTGAAGGTACTTACAAGTTTCATTCTTTTCCTCAGTGAAAATCCAATACTGATAATGAAATAGACTAAAGTCATTGCTGAAGGTATTTTCACGTTATAATAAAATAACAATATCTTTTATATATTGTTTAATTGGTGTACATGGTTATGCATTATAATAATATTTATCAATTGTTAATTCATTAAATTATGGCACTTAACACAAATAAAAATATCTTTAAAAAAATAGATACATACATTGAATGAGATAATGTCACGCCGAAAAACAATTGATAATACATACATAATTTAATTAGTATTAATTTTTCGAAATAAACTTAATTATAATATTCGGAATAATTTCTCAGTCGTTCGTTGACGTTTCGTAAGTTACCTAACGAAAGCCTATTTTTGTTTTTACTTTTTTTTTTAAGAAAATAAAGTTTTCAACACAAAATTCAACTCATTGATCCCAATCGTAAAAATTATAAATAAAAAATCTTACTCACAAAATAGTACAATAACTTAAACTTTTGTACCCATAAGGACAACTGACTCACCACATGTATCCAACAATACCTTAAAACGAACGCGCAGGATGTCATTTTATAAAAAACCAGTTCAACATCATTGAATAATATAAACTGTTGATAAAAACTTACGACTAACAAACTCCTCTAGGTAGGTACTGCAAACAGAGACTACTTGCGAAGCGGTTACTGGTTGAAGCAGTCGCGAAGCGGACAACACTACTCCGATCTGCTCCATCAATAGATATTACTTTGATTACTTTAAGGCATGTTTGTCCGACTAATACTTTAACGGCTAGTTAGGAGTTTTGATTACTATAATAAATAATTTGTGGAAGCATTCCCCATGCTATTTAATGTTAAGTAGACGATACAATGAATACTTCGACTGATGCAACAAGCGCACACACACGACACAGTAACACTATATAACTTTAATACATACAAAGGCCACAACACATCATTCAGTCACAAAGCGCGAATTAACCTAACACTGTAATGAAATGTGTATTTTACAGACGTTCTCGCAGCATGGAGTTTACGATCATCTAAGTAATTCAACTATAATTTAGATAACATTATTAGCCTAATTATTGTATAGATTATTTCTATTGTACAGTTCTAATTTGAGTCAACTTACGTCCACTCTAGTTATGAGATTATCGTGTCGACGAGCCTCATTTTGTTCACTGAACGTAGCTGGCAAGAGTTGATGCTCACGACTGCCTCGAGAAACACACCACGTTGGTACGCAACGTTATCATAATTTAGTTCACTACGAGTATATCGACTACATCTCACCAATGTTGTGACTCGATAGCACGACGGACTACGAGAGGAACTGTATCGTGCATTCAAAAGTTTTGTTACAAATTTTGACCTCTAAAATCACTACTAAGAATAACTCCATAATATTATGTACAATCACTTTACAGTTACACCAATTAATGAATACTGAAATTTATAATATGTTTAATATATTAGAGTATTACGTCTCGAATATTAATATCAATCATATCATCCGATAATGTTGCGCTTCCAACTTGAGCAATAAAATACATTACATACCAAAAATATCATTTCTTTCCGCATCATAATAGCAGTGATATGACCATTATATCACAATAATATTCGTGACTGTTAAGCAGACATTTGTTTTAGAAGATGAATCCATCTTTAATACCAATATCGATATCATAATTGATTTAATACCGCTTAAAATGTACATAGAGTCAGGTACGGTTGTTGACGAGTATTCTATTGAAATGTAAAATGAGAGTGCTGGTTTTGGGATGTGTGAAGTGGAGAGGCACATGCAGTTAGCTGTAACCGATAGTTAGGCACCAACACCATATCGTAAACTGTTAATTGTAACTTTTAAAGTGTAGGTAAGTTTAGGGAAGGGTAGCTTCGGTAAAGGCCATGCTGTTAGTCATGTACACCAGTTAGTTTACCTACACCGCAGTTATTAATGAACCCTTCACCACAGACCGCCAAGGAAGGTGCTAAGGAGAGGCTGCATGCAGTTAGTGTAGCCAGAAGTTAACACAATCTGTGGATAGCTTTTCTGTCAATGATTTGTCAATATTATCCAGGTTCACCGTACCCGAAGTATTAAAACTTAGTGAAACATTCACAAGTAATACTTAGTCATCGAAGTACTATAAAATTTTGTTTTAATTTAGTCCTACATGTTACGCCACTAATACCAATAGGTCGTTATTAGTATATTATACATATATCGTTAATATCAAGGGGTAATTTTAGACATCAAATTCACATTTACGTAATTTATCTAAACACCAAAGTACATTGGGGCGTGTTTCTCTCGGCAGTCACGGATTTCCATGATTTCAGGATACGATGGAGATTGCCCTTAAGGTATGAGATTTTGTTCCTACCATAAAAGTAAATAGTATTCTATATATCACATATTATTGAGATAAATATTTACTGTTAATGCGTCGTCAAGGGTTTTGATTACGCGTAGTCACTCCCAGTAAATATTCCCACAATTTGTGTTACTTAAAATAAATTTATATACAGTCCAAGACCTTGTCGTGCCTTATAACGTAAGACTAGATTTTACTACGATAATTAGAAATGTGAGAGATATTTAATGATGTTAAGATTCTGCGAAGTAGTAATGAATATTGCTGAGTAAAGCAACATATAAATTAAATATTTTTAAATAATTATTAAGACATAAAAATAGCTCTCCAAACAAGTGGAGTAGAGTATGAAACATAGAATTACATTACAAGTTATATTCACATAGTCTTTGAACAGCATAGTTCACGATCACATTCATTTTCACATACCAAATCGAACTATACAACACAAGGTTCAAACACATTTCAGACGAAACGAAGTTTAGTTCCACAATATCCACCTTATTTGCTCACACTGAAACCTATTGCACATATTCTCAACCATTTCATGTTTATACTTTACAGTGTTTGTAAATGTGATATGTCGAATCTAAGCCAGATGGTTAGATTCGACATAAACATCTTAAAACAATAGAAAAATATAAACAGTAATGCGATGTTTCCCTGAACGTTTCCTTCAACGTTTGCCGTTCAAACGCAACGGGCGCCAGGCTGGCTGCCAGTCGTGCTAGGGCTGCCAATATCAGAAGTCCTCGAGCAGCACGGCATCGCGCGGAACTAGCCCTTTGTGCTCACCGCGACAACACAGCAGGTACTGATCGTCTACTTCTAGTATTAGCCGGAGACGCTCACCTTCGTTGAACGCCAGGTGACCCGAGTCTGAAGGGAGCCGATGCCACAAAGTCCTCACGTATCTGGAATTACATAAGACATAGTTACTTAAATGCTGGAAATAAATGGAAATATCCGTAATCTTGGTGGTCGGGTAAATTAGGACATGACATGAATTTAGGGACAGCTTCGGCCATTTTATTGTTCATATCTAAAATAAATTTTGTGGTTGAATTTGTGTCAATTTGGTAGAACAGAGTTATCATGTAACCTAAAACAAATATTTGATGCAGTTAACGTATTTTGGGCTACGAATGTGTTCAATGTGGAGGAACTAGGTAGATGTGAAATGAAAAGAGATATCAACACTTGGATGGGCTAAAAGAGACAGACTAAAAAAACGAACATTGATTGTGTGAAGGATGATATCGCTAAGAAGAAAGTGAATTTGAGTAAGGTTGGCTACCTTATTCAAATTCTTAAAGACTTAGACTCACTGTGGTGACCTCAAAAAAATGGGGAACGGCTAGGGGTCCTCCCTTAGCCCTTCCCAATTTGATCGATTTGAAATTGAATTTAATTGGGGATGCTGATTTGATGAAATTTTTGTCATCGCGTAAAGAATGGCAGGTTATTTACGCGATGGCTGAGGCTAAGGCTGGTACAGGTATTTAGGGATAAACACAAGAAAAACTATTTTTTAAACCTCTGGTTTTGGTAAAGGTAGCTATCTACCTTTACCTTTACTTTATTTTTGATGATGTTGATGATGAAGTGAAAATTTAGAGGATCATGGGCATTGAACGACAATATTTGAATGCCTTGTCCTTAAGTTCGCCTATGTACCACTACTGTACCTATATGAAGTTTAAATAAATAAATAAATAATAAATAAATATTTAAGTAAGTACGTACTTGTGTTGCTTCTGCTGATTGGTAGTGTGATGCGCTCGTGCAGCAGAGGATGACGCAGCGCGACGCGGCGCGGCGGGAGGTGGCGTGCGGCCGTACGGCAGCGATGATGGCCGCGGTGCCGCACCTCCGTGCCCAGCGCCGTCCACGCGGGACGTCCTGAGGAGGAATAACGTGGATGAGACCATCCAGGATTGGTATAACAAAACATGCTCATTATGAGTTTTTAAATTCGTATTTTTATTTTTTTCGAAAAATCTGTAACGTGTGCTAGTTAGGAATTGGAGATATGATATCAAATAGGTAGGTCGGTCCATTCTGGCTGGCAGAAACTGATGAGACATGACAGAAACAAAAACAAATCGATGAGCATCTATAAGTTGCTCGTGGGCATTCCATAAATGTCTTAGGACATGGTCTACCCGTGTGCCAAACATCAAAATCTATTCAGTTCTTTGAGCATGAAAGAGTTAAAAACATATACATACATACTATCACCTTTATAATATTAGTGTCATTACTTTATTGTTTTATTCATTAGTGATAGAGTTTTAATCATGATCTTCCTGCCCTTGTCCCGTGTTATTTGGGGTCGGCGCAACACGTTTTTTTCTTCCATTCTGCCCTGTCACTCGTCATGCTATCATTAACTTCCTGGTGATAGAGTTTTATTGTTAGTAAAACCATGTCATGGTTTCTCATTGTCATTTTAACAATAGTTATCATAAGCGGTTACGGTGTTATTTTCCTTAAACCGACATGCACATGCTGTTAGCATTAAACTGTCGTCACAATGATGTTAGTCATAAGTTATTCCCATCTATAAGTACATACGTTGTATTCTTAACAATTGTGCCGTTAACAACAGGTACATTTTGCACTCGCGGTTTCACGTCCGGCCTCTTCGCTGTCACCTCGGGTATAAGTCTGAAGATATTGTGCGGTATAAGCATAATATATTGCGGTGCAGAAATAATTAATTTGAAAGCATAAAATTATAAAATAGAAGTTTTTCAGTGGGAAGAAATAAATAAAAATGCCACCACCTGTGATGTCCCATTTAACCTTGAAAGTAAGTTTAGCTGTGTAGCTCTATAAAAATAAAATATAGTGGCTATTCCTACAATTACTTTCTTTTTGTGTTATTGCCATCTTTTTTTTCGACAGTAATACTGTCGAAAAACTAGATGGAATAACACAACTTCTTTTTCAACGCGCTGACAGCGTCATTATACACACATGATTAGGGCAAGATCTTAGAAGTATGTAATACAATAAATAAGTAATAAAGGAGTTTACGTCTGTTCGTGGGTGGTTGGATAAGAGATCTTTCTAGGGCTCTGTGGATCTAAAATCAGCGATACACATACCTGTAGGTGATATGTATTTATGCAAGTAGCTTGAATGCCATAGTGACATGCACCAATTAGAACTTATCGTGGTGCACTGGCATGCCTACTACTAGACACATACTTTTGTACCAGTTACAGGCAGCGATACACATGCATGTAGCTGGCACATAAGCATGCAAGTATCTTGAATGCTACATAAGTATGCGAGTATCATATTTCAGTGACAAACATCAATCAGAACTTGTTGTGGTAAGCTGGCATGCCCACTACTTGGATACTTTTGTACCAGTTACAGGTAAGTGTATCGCCGCCTTTACAAAGTGGATCGCCGCCTCAATAGGCTGTTTTAACGACGTTTTCTAATGCCTATGTTACCTGTTAGCAGCCTGAGGTGGTTTCTTGTTGGCAGCGCCAGCTCTCGCCGTGGTTGGCCTGCTGGGTGTTGATGTGGTAGGAGACGTTCCCTTGCGTACAGGTACCGGGATACCCCTGTTGATAAGAACATTTTCATGAACATTCCTCTATTTTTCAATTTATTTATGGGAACTTAGACACGGTCATCGTAAGCTGATATCTAGATATATGTTTAATATAAAATGAACCCCTATTTCTTCTGGTCACACTATAACTTAAGAACGGCTGGACCAATTTTAATAATTCTTTTTTGTTTTTTTCACCAGCAAATATACAGGGAAAGTAGTAAGTAAGGTAGGGTAGGGGGCGTAGGGTAGGATAGGTAACTAGGTAGGGTAGAGTAGGGTAGAGTCGAGTAGAGTCGGGTAGAGTAGGTTAGAGTCGGGTAGAGTCGGGTAGAATATCGGGTAGAGTCGGGTAGAGTAGGATAGAGTAGGGAGGAGTAGGGAGGCTAGAGTGGGGTAGAGTACGGCAGGGTAGAGCAGGGTAGAGTTGGTTAGAGTAGAATACGGGAGCCGCGGGCAAAAACAAGTTAGAGGTAAAAATGTACCTATTATTCTAAAATTTTAGCGTGTATTTGACATGGTGGCAAATGATGAAGACGTTATTGTAACTTGCCAGAATTTTTGAGATAGTTTATTATACGTGTAGGTATATTCGGAATGAATCAAATATTTTAAGCAGACTATATTGGCGGTGGTGGTCGGTATCTCAGTAAGATAGTCTAGTGTTACGAACGAATACCATATGAATATATACATTTTCTTATTAATTTTATTTTTTATTTTTTCATGCACCTGCCATTTTGTCTCTCTATTACCCTTGGTTGACTGGTAGAGAATACCTGAGACATTAAGTCCGCCTTTGTACCTTTGTGTTGCATGAAATTTTAAATAAATAAATACCTATGGTGGCAAATTTACATGGTGACGTGTTTACGTTAAGAGGACGAGGCATATTAAGAAAAATCAAACCATCAACTAGCTTCAATCATAAATTATCTAGCTAGTTATGCTGACAGTGTTTATCGCCACCGTTTCACCATATTTGGGACAAAGTAATAATGCATCTTGGGGGAATTGGCACAACGACCACAACGGCCACAGACTACTCAATTGGTTCGTCATTGTGAATGAGCTGGACAAATTATAACAAATTTTTTGCGTTAACGGTTGACTTATACAATGATTGCGCGAAACGTAGCTTCAAGGTCGTTCTAAATAATCTAGATCTGAAGTCATCTACAAGAATGTTTCAAGTTTTGCTAAAATATTTCTAAATTAAATATGCAATGTTGTACAAAGGATTCATTATGATTTTTTTATACAAGACTTTCTTTAATATGAATTGGTTTCCGGTGCTATGGTAGGTGTTTGCGCGTTGGCAAGATAAAACAGTAACTCAAAGAGCTGTGTTACAATGTTCGTATATAATAAACTTTTTTTTATTTCATTTAATCTAGTGCTTTTGACTGTGATCCAACCTGGTGGTAAGCAGTGATGCAATCGTTGATGGTGAGTCGCACTAGTTTATTAAGATCCTATTCACTCTAGCCTTGAAGACACCCAAATTATAATCGGATGGGAAGACCGCAGCAGGCAAACTATTCCAGTCCTTCGATGTGCACGGTATAAATGACGAGGCGAAACGCTCAGTCTGGACCATAGAGGTTTCAACAACTTAAGGGTGGACACTGGCCGTAAGTCGGGTTGTCCGATGGTAACTTTATTAAACCCTTATCGGCTGGTAAGTTATAGAAACCGAATTAAAAATGGGTACGATAAGAACTGCGAGACTGTTAGAATGAGTCACCGCGGCACTGGAACGCAAAGGGCAACTAAAGGAATACGGGTGGGTTTTACTCGGTAAAAGTCTGGCACTCATCTCGCTCCTAGCGAGAGAAGTTATAAGATGACTAAATAAATGGATACGAAAGAACGTTGACATTACCGATGAGCTGTATTCTTGGCTGGAGACTGCAGTGCGGGTGCCACCGGCCTAACGGGCGATGACACCGGCCTGGGGATCTTCGAACCACGCGCCGCTGCTGGGGACGTTTCTCCTGAACACATAAATACAAAATACATATAGACGCACATACTTTGTAGAGGTAGGATGATATGTGTTTATGACGTCATACATCCGATACACGGGCTTACACAGCTGTTCCTTGTTCTCACGAAAATGTACCTAATGTAAACGTTTTGCATACGCAAATTAGTTTCAGGTTTTATCTTCACATGTAGAGTTGTTACTATAATTATCTTGATATATTTGTAGTCGGTTCAATGAAAGTATATTTGAAATGTAAAGAATAATAGGTTTTAAAAATGATGAATTAAAATATTCTTATTCATCGAGTTTCACATTTACCAAATGCTTTCCATGAATTTCATATGTTCTGCTATCTACAAATTGTTTTGAGTCACCGATGAGTAGGGAGAAAGCCTTATGAGCAAGCGCTTTATGGGTTCGAAGATATTTATTTCTCAAAATAAAAAATAGACCAAGTGCGAGTCGGATTTGCGCACGAAGGGTTACGTACAGTACATAGGAAAAAATGGCAAAAAATCACGTTTGTTGTATGAGATCCGCACTTAAATATTTGTTTTATTCTGTTTTTATAGCATTATAGCGGCAACAGAAATACGTAATCTGTGAAAATTTTAGCTATCATGGTTCACGAGATAGAGCCTAATGACAGACAGACAGACAGACGGATGGACAGAGGAGTCTTAGTAATAGGGTCCCGTTTTTCCCTTTGGATACGGAACCCTAAAAACATATTAAAAACTGAAAGAATTATACAATTATGAAATATTGTACAAACCTGAAGGCGTCACGGGACTTTCAGCGTTGCTGAGCATTTCCCACTTGAGTTGCAGACGTCGGAACTTGCCGCCTCCTGAGTTGCCGCTGCCATTCCCGGTGTTACCACTGGCACCGCTACTGGCAGACCCTGGCCGCCAATTCTCCTCCCCGCTGCACTCCAGCTAAATAAAACGCACGAGAGTGGTCATATATTTGCAGCTTATAACTTTGTATTTTTATTTTCTTTTTCCTAATTTTTCATAGATAATTTAGAAAATTACGAATAAGTATATAAAAAAATCAATTAACTTTTACCTATGTACAGAATAAAATTACCATTTGTAAATATTAAATTATTCAATTCAACAATAAGTTATTAAAATGGGGAGACTAGCAACATCATAAAACAGGAACACATAGCAATCCATTCTAGACGATGACGCGAACAACAAAGAAAAGAAAGCACACAAAATAATTGTTAGAAGCAGCAAGCAAGGTACTAAAACTACCTATAAATTAATAACAACGAAGACCGCAACGAAACACTGTCTAAGCACATAACATTCAAGTAATGTCCACACAAAGCACCGCCGAGTTACCTTCACGTCATTGCTGGAGGGCTTAGCGGAGGGAGGCTTATTGTTCTCTAGACTATCAGTGTAATCGTCGCTGTCGTCGAACACGAGCCTATCGAACGCCTGCATTAACTTGGAGCCCAAGTGCACCCCAGACCATCTGCGGTTATTCTCTATCTCTATCCTGCTGTTGTTTGGACAAATATCATAGCCAATATTTGTCGGATTAACGCAAGAGCGTGGTCTATTCTTTTCAACGGTAGTCTTTACATTCGCCGAATCATTCAGCAGGTCGGGTGTGGAAGGCTCTTTGTGTTTTGGCTCTTTGTGTCTCATTATGACACTGGTCTGACAGTCGTCGCTGGAGAGACCGCTCGACTGCATCGAACGCACCAGCTTCAGCAAATTCCGCTGGTTCAGGGTTAGTGGTGGAGTGTTAATCGAAGTGGGCTGTTAAATACACCAAATGTTTTTTAGCATCATGCATCATGCCATCCAAAGTTAGTTTAGTACAAGTTAGAGTCCTCGACGAGGTCATCGATCGAGTTCGATCGCTCGGCAATACCTTTATTTGCATTTTATGTAAGCTGAGCACGAATGTAAATGCTAAAGTATCGCGATCGTACGCCGTGAACTGTGATTTAAGCACATGCAGTAAACAATAAAATGCAAATAAAGCGATGTTGCTCCGGCAGGCGGCTCTTTGATAGTATGCGATAGTGGTTTCGGAACACGAAAGACACGGAATATTGATTACGTATATTTCATGGAAAAGTAGCATTCGGTGTCGGCTCTTAGGTATTAGATGTTATTTTGTGAATGTTTTCTAAACTTACCCGACTAGCAGCACGCATGTCGCTTTCAATCTTTTTGAAGCTTCTGTGTAGTTCACGCATTTCAAACATGAGGTCCAGGGAGAAGGGTAGAAGTTTCAGTGGTTCAAGACTGGCGAGTAAAGTATCCAGAAGAGCGCGGCATCGTGGTTCACCCACGCATCCAGCAAGGATTAAAGAATCTGGACTGTAGTGTTTCGCTAGTATAGACTCCCGTGTACGTATGTATGATACCCAAGCATCTACGGACTGTGCACTGTAAAGAAACATGAGATATAAATATCTTGTTTATGGTTGCAATTAATGATAAGAGTTATTTTAAATTTACTTACTTGAGTAAACCAAGGATGAATGCATTGAATTTGACCAATCCCTCTGTGACTGCATCTTCGCTGTTAATTCTCAGTACCAATTCATTGAGAGATTTGGTAATTGGTCCTAAAATAGTAAAATAAACATCATTAATGTGATCAAATCATTACAAATTACTATAGTTCAGGTTGGTAAGCAATAGGTTCTGTGTTCCTACCTTGTCTTGCAGTAGCTTCAACCATTTGCCAAACAGAATTATTTACTGCTCCGAAGGAAGTTTCAATATTCTCTTTTAGGCCATCCCTGAAGATCGCGTACAAAGCTGGACACAGTGCGTTTAGTGCTATTTTGGCGCAGGCCGGGGATTCTTTCGAGTCTCCTAAGAAGGCTAGCTCAGCTTGATCCGTAGCAGGGGAGAAATGTTGAATCAACATTTCGACAGCATCGGTTACATTTGATACCAAGGCTACAAATAAGATAATGGTTTTAATATCCGTATCGTTAACAATTTTACTAAGTTACTAATGAATGATGTTGATAGTAGGTTTACCTCTCTTTTGCGAAACATCGATTATATCATATTTCCCTCTTGCATCATGGTGGATAGGACTTCCAAATTCATCGGGACTCACTTCAGCTTCTTCACAAATTGGTATTTCTGCTAAATTCTTGCCCTAGAAGTATAAATATTATCTAATATTGGGCATGCAAAAAAAAAAAAAATTTTATCACATGTCACATAGTGGTTAATGAGTGACAAGCGCAGGTAACGTGTTCAACTTGCTAATAAAAATGTGAGTGCAATATAAAAATGCTACAGCGTAAAATAATAGCACATCCATCCAAGCAGATTTTTTAAAAATAATTCAAAGAACATCGAGAACATAACATAAAATGAAAAAAAAAGAGCAAATAAAGAACCCAAGGTACTCACAGAAATTAACGGGCAATGACGTGTGTGAGCAGAAGTAGCATTAGCAAATGAAACGTTACCTGGTAAAGCCTCTGCGCTATCACAGCGGAAATATTGGGCGAGTTAGGTGGCGTTGTTAAAGTGACACCCTTTATATCCTCCACTGGTTTTAATTGGGACTGTACGCTGTCGGCCTTCGTGCCCTCAGACTTCTGCGCAAAACTCACTGACTTCTTACTATTACAACTACTGCCACTTGATTCTGTGGACCTTTGGTTCTCCTCCTGAGATCGCTTCATCTGAAGGAATTTCGACACCTGATTCCTTACCTTTTGAACTTGATTTTGATCCCACTCATCCATGTTTAAACAATTGAATCCACTGTGTTTCAGAAACTCTTCAAGTTGTTGCAAATCAGCACTGCTGATGAGTGCACCCGGAGGTGGGAATTCAGTGTAGTCCATTTTCTTTGTCCTTGGTTTAGGTAACGGTGGAGTGTGTGGCCTATGGAACTTTAATTCATTTGATTTTCCTGATTCCAGACTGCTCTCTGTTCCAACTCCTTCGTCTATATAATATTCGTTATAGTCGGCATCTTTTTCGGCCGCATCAAGAAATTGTTGTGATAATCTTTTTGCGGCTATATCGTTATTCTTTCTATAATCGACAGTTTGGTTCTGAAGATAATATGGTTCTTGTAACGATCTCCTCTTAGTTTTATGCTCAGTCGCCGCTATCATGCAAACAACTGGATCTTGTAAAAGATCATCCATTTCAAACATACTGTATCGTTTAGTATGCGTACTAGATTTGCGTGTCTTATCCATCGACTTACGTAATATGCTCTTTGGTAGTGGTGGCCTTGGAGGTGCTAATTCGCCTTGTTTGATAATGCGATTTTGATCTGCTAATGAAAGTGATCGTTTTGGAATACTGGGATTTATTCTCTGACCATCATTATTGACACCGCTCGCTTCAGAGCTTGTGGCGCTATCGTAACGATAAACAAACAAAGGATTGAAATTTCCAGCTGGTGCAGGGCTATTTTGTGCTGAAGAATCTGTAAGCATAGTGGAAGAACCTCGGTACCCTGAAGAAGGCTGAGTAGCTGTGCTTGAACTTGAAGATATCGCCGTAGTGTTGCCAGCTAAATTATTACAATCGCAACTCATCGGTCGGTTTTTAGATCTTGAGGCAGGCGAAGCATTACAGTACTTATCTCCACATTTTTGCATGCCTTCTTTTTCTTTCATATGTTGCATAAGTTCAGGTACTTCAGATAGCAATTGCCTACATTCGATTGGTAGTAAAAAGTTAAGAGAATCCCAGTCTTTTATATGACCGACACCTTTTTTCTTTAACATTTCAAGATCATTGCATGAAAACGGTCGTTTACCTTTAGCTTGCAATCTGCTTCTCTTGCTTTCACTCGATCTTGGTGATACGTTTATTTTTAACGGATTTAAATAAATATTCGGCCTCCCGTTCAGGAAACTAATATCCGGCAGAGTATAGCTAGGATATAAGACAAAAACAGGTTTCTCGCAATCTCCCTCTTTTAGCTTTTCTAAAAAGGAAGGTTCGACGATCTTGAATAGTTCTCTTTGAGACATGGTTGATAGATTCATACTGGATGTTTGCATACTCTTATCTATAGTATCTGCTTCAAGGTGAGTGGACGTTGATTTGTGGTCACATTGTTCACGCTGCAAGAGTCTATTCATTCTGGTGATCTGAGTTCCATCAGATTCAGAACAGCTTGAAATACTTACACTAGTGGCTGAAGATTGGGAAGAACATGATTTTCTGTTACTTCTCATTCTAGATGGGCTGTTCACAATATTTAAATTAGTTCTCTTAATGTGTGGTTTGTTAACTGTTGCATAAAGATTAGATTCACTATCACTTAATTTAGCTCCATCACCTGTTTCTTCTTCTTCAATCAAAACCTCATCGTATACTCTATTACTGAATGGGTTTACTGGATTTATTTCTTCGTACACGAGGAATGAGACTTCTTCTACTGCAGTACTTGGTAAATCTATTTGAGGGCGTTCGGAAATTGTAGTTTTCGAATCGACTAGTTTTTGCTCTCCCATGGATTCTCCGCTCTCTCCTCCAGAGCTTGAGGGCCAGCATTCGGATCTATCCAACTGATCCATGCTGACGATCCCATCATTGCTCATACTTTTTTGTTTCATAAATAACTTTACTAAGCTAAATGTTTGTTTTGGTTGACTTTTATCCGATGAAGTTTGATTGTCAGTAGAAGATGTGCTCATAGGTTCCGAGTGTTGACTTCCTTGAGATGATCGATGTTGGGATACATCGTACACTTTCATGCATATAGGAGTACCCATTAGTCTTTGATTTACGGTGAAAGAATCGACCTGTGAATAAAGCACATCGTTAGAATATAAATAGATATGGAAGTCATTGATAGTAGGTTTCTTGGCAATAGTCTCTAATACATACCGTTGAATTACTAAGAGCAGTCGAATTTATGGAACTATTCATAAGTTTCCTCCTGTACAGATTTGGCAAACTTTGGCTTTTGATGACTGAATTGCTCATGTTGTCGTTTGTTGTATCAGTCGCTTCACTAGAACCTTCATTGTTATTGCCAGAGGGGTGTCTAAAATCACATAATTGTTATGAATAATATTATAGGTATTACTTATTTACGAAGAATTATAAAATGAATGCAGTAATATTGGCGTAATTTACCTCCTTAAGGGCGACTGACTGGTTTGTTTCTTAAGTTTACTCCAAGTAGTTAATCCTAAATCACTCCTAGCCATAGACGTCGTTAACTTATTAGTAATTTTCTTACATCTCTCTAATAATTCTAAATTCCTGCGCGTTCTTTCATCGTTATCTAAAACTAAGGTTTCTTCCTCGCCCAATTTGTCTGAAAAATATCAAGTGTATGAGTTGGCAAGCTAATCAGTAAAGGTGAATCAGTAAAGGTGGGTAAATTAGCGTCATTGTAAACTGGGTAAACATTATATCATTATCGCGGTATGCATCAGTAATTCGAGGAAGGGAAATCAATGTTACGTACCATGTATTTGATTGACGGCCAGTTCGATGCACTCACTGTCCTCAGAGTATGTGGTGAGGCTGCCCTCAAAGGCGATGGTGTAGTTGTCCTTATTAGCCTGGCAGGTGAGGATAAGGTCCTGTTCGGAGGGCAGCTCGCAGTCCAGGCTGTCAACGCTGAAGTGAACACCGTGCCCACCCTCTTTTACGGGGGAGAACAGAAGTTCCGACTTGCATATCGACATTGTGTTGATCGAACCGACGGATTCTTCACCCTAGTGGAAGAATATTGTGATGAACCAACTGATTTTCCATTAAATGTTTTAAATACCGTTTTTTTTTACATTGTAAAACATATCATGACAAGCATTATAATAAGTATTTGAGTTCTGTTTCACAGTACTAAATTAGTTATTTGGCGATGTATTTTGTATGTGTTACTAACATGGTAAAATACAAGAATTCCACATAAAACAAGGACCTGATACGAACAATAATAAAACAAAAGTAATACGGAACGTTTATAATGATGAAAACAGCATGTTGCACACTGTAGCATGTGAATGTTCTCAGAAGATTTCGAAACTGTAACGCGTGTTAGTTGGAACATAAACATTTACGTGTAGTTATAACTGACGCGGATGCAAGTCGCGGCTAAAAATAATGGCTGCGGTTACTTACAGGTACAATGTCCACTATCAAATAATCTGTAGCCGTAGACCGGTGTTCTGTATGTTTTGTAGTTTATCTATATCGGCTATAGTATATCTAAGTAAGGCAGTGATTAAAAAGCTTTTTTGTTATAATACAAAAATGGCCTGATTAATAATGGTTATGGGTATTAAAATGTTTGGGAGCTTTAGAATGAAGATACTTTTATTGACTGTAATAGTAATTAGGCTGAGGAGCTACATTAACGAATGAGGGTTAATGACCGTTAACCATAAGAGTTTCTCGGTAAATATTATAGGTATACTAATTTTTGATAGTACAATTAATGATTTGTTTATAATTTGGAGTACAGATAAGTAGGTAACAGCATCATTCGCATGTTTTTCCGCTAAAACAGGGATGTTGTTTTCCTGTTGTTTTAAGGATAATTCCATTAAAGTTGGCCTTGTCCACTTTTCATCGTCATTAAAATTAACAATATCAGGGAAATGGAAATAGGATATACTCTATCGTTTCAAAATCAAAATTTCGTGTGTATCGGCCCATTATTTTGTCCATGATACGCCCTACGTAACGCATCTGTGGTACAGTCAGAGCCAGCGGGTCGTTTAGAGTGACAAACAACATGGCCACTGCGAGCGTTATCATCAATTTAATTCCTTTTCCTGCTACAAATGAGGTCACAAATCAAACAACCACATACAACAATGATATTGTTTTACATATATTTTATTGCAATTGAATAAGTACCGCTAAATTATTGTTGAACATTATGAGGGTAGTTAGATACGAATAAGAGGAAATGAAGTAAGAGAATATAAATTATATAGAACACTTTTGAAGAGACAAGTTACTGTGTGACTTAAGAAGTGTTTATTGATAAAGATGAGTAATAAACTATTAAAGAAAGCGATGATGTAATTTATAATAATGATAAAGTTGTCAGTAATGGCATTGCAAAGTACTTCGGTTTTGTAACGAGACATTGTAGATGCTAAAAGATAGACCAATTATAATAAATCTAATTAAAGGCCTTCGTAGGTGGTCTAGTGTAGTATAAGTACCTAGTAGTAGTAATAAGGAAGAATATTTTAAAAAAACGTAAACTAAGATATTAAACTTACTGAATAGTATCCATTGTAAGAATCCCAATCATACTCCGTCACACCCATTTTTAACAACAGTCTCATTTATCCCAGTGTCTCTAATAGAACGGGATCACTATACCACTAAATCATTCACCATGTACTTGTAGCAAAATGTGCCATCATGCTTCACACTCACTATCGAAATGTATATGTCCACAACGTCCGCTGTAATGCGTTATCTAACACAAACACAATTATCTATAAGGTTCCCTGAACTATCACATTTATTGGTAAAGCAACATGTGACCGAATTCATTTCAAGAAAGTGTACAGACCACAGCACAGCACTCCCGAGAGCCCTGGGCGCGACTGGGGCAGCGGGAATATTAATTTTAATATTAGACACTACATGTGCTTCTCAAACTTTACATCGAATTAAACGCGCGTGTTGCCCACTCAGAGCTTCAAACGCAACTGTTATCAAAGCGCAGTAAACGCTAAAAATAAGACTAATGAGGGCAACATATGCTCATTAGCTAAGCAATAATGATTAATTAGCAAGTTTCAATTAGTAAAACTTCAAGGTTTAAAGTCCTATGGAACAAAACAGGGCTTCCATCATCTTACAAGCCCTTGTGAATTGATAAATTACAAAATCAGAATGGTAGCGTACACAATGAACAGTTTGAGAATGTCTGGCCTAGAGGATAGACTTCATTGGCAACGCACACAGCTGGTGGCCGTATGAACAGGGCCACACATAAGGATGATTAAATATAGCACACGCACACACACACATGTAATAGAAGAGGGAAAGACTATGACTGGGGGAATAACGAGCGTGGTTAAACTGATTGACGCAATTCAGAGTGTAGTTAGTGTAAAAATATCTCTGTGTGAGTTGAGTCACGCACACAATGTTAGCGGTCTTATTCCGTCTTTACTACTGGCACATCCCGTGGGACCAACGCACTTCACACTATAAGGAATACAACTAGTTAATGCTAGCCAGGCGTCACGACTATCCAAGTATCGTTATGATGTGTGAGTACTCTAGGGAGTCAATAACTGTTAATTGGCAAGAGGTACCGATTGTAATCATCGATGACAGTAAATAAATATGAAGCTTTTAAAAAATAAAGAAAAGAGTATGATATTAGTTCAAATCTAACACATTTCACTGTTTCTGAACTTTTAAATTTTCATAAAGAATTTATTACGCTTTTTTTCACGAATTTTTTTTTTAGACAAAGAAATGCACTTAAAAAATACAGGATTTTACTTTTACAAATCAAATAATCTTCATGAATATCAGCTCATTAGATAAATTGGAGATCACAGATAAGTAAGTAATTGACTTGCTATTAGGTTATCAGAATAAACATTCTTTTCAAATAAGAAATGTTATGAGTAGGTAAACTAACGATTAGATTTTTTAAATATAATAAAATTTTATAATAGAGTGTAAAGTCGGGAATATGATACCAAAAAGGAATATTCGGCTGGTATTACAGCGACATCTATCGTAATTCAAAGTGTGTAGTGTATAGTTGTTACGTTATTTAACACTAGATGGCGTTGTTGGCATAGATTGAAATCTGCAGTGTACACAAAGTGCTAATTAGAAATAATTAAAATCGTAAGTGCTTAGCAGGAGTGATAATAATGAGATGAAAAAAATCCTGTAGCTTTTAAAATTTTTAACAAAATGAATGAAATGAAACATTGAACAGCAATGTGAGGCGAACCTGGAAACTACTGTTGGCACTGACACTGCTGTCGAATCGAAACCTTTCCATGATAGAACTAGAGATGCTCGCAAACATCTCGCCTCGGGGATTACTCTGCAATACACCAAATCACGTCATCCACAATGAAAATAAGAGTAATGATACTGAAAAAAATAAACATACATAAAATAAATGTAATAGATACTACAATGACTAATATCAAAACTAAAATAATATTAAGTACATATATAGAAAAAAGTTAATTATTATTGAAACCAACAATGGTGTTCATTGAGGAAAAAAATATGTAGGTATGATAGAAATGAAATGGTGAAGTTTAAAGACAGATATTATGACTAGACAGTCAAAAGCGAAAACTTTTAGCAGGAAAATACCACTTGACTGTGTTTTTATTTCAGATTATATTTGTAAAAAAACCTTCTTCAGATAGCCTATTTGTAACGCACTTGGCACATAGAAACAAGAACACCATTTTCTATTGCAACTACCATTTTGCAAGTAATTACAACACTGCATATGTGAAACAAACGTTTCATGAACATAAACGGTTGATTTAATCGCCATAGCTTCCGTCTTCCGTAAATACACACAAGAGTTAGACGGCCTTAGATTGCTTTTAGCGCTTGCGAAATTTCTACGACGGATTTTTATGATCTTTCTTAGAAATTGTTTGTTGATATTGAACGCGGTCATATATTGGACCACCCATTTTTAGTTAGAAGTCCTAATTTTTCAAAAGTAAGATTCTTTACTTAAAGATTTAAAATGTTGTTTTGCAGCTGCTGTACAAAAATGCGTCTAACAGACAAACATCTGCACCACCAATTTTTAATTAGTACAAATATTTAAAGGGCATATTAGAATAGGTCTTATTATTATTAAAGTAACAAAAAATAATATTCATAAACAGCAAAGATATTAGCGTTTGTTTGCATCCCAAATGAATGGCGATCAAAATGAAAAAAACACTGCGCGTAGTATTTTCTAGTACCAATTGTTATGAATGATTGATTCAATTATTAATTTACCAATTATGACAAATATTCGTAGTCAATTTTGGAATTTAGGTTTTTTTACTATTGACTACACAAATACTCGCATGATCAGTAACGGGTACGATTAGAGCCCCATTTTTTGTACTAATTAAAAAATGGGGGTGTATATTAATTCTTCAATTAAAAAATTATCTGAGGATTGAAAAATCAGCTCTTCTATTTTATATTCAGGGATCGGTAAAGACCAAAGGATAACATACAGAAAGCGATGTAGAATCACTACTGCTGTTCTAACATTATGACATTCAAAATCTCCACGAATGTTTTGTTTGTCCATGTTGTTAGAAACGGTGGTTTACAAAGCGGCAAAGTTACCAACGGTTCTGATAAAATCTTTCATTATCGCTAATGACTTTACTTTTTCAGCCGGTTTTAATGTTTAAATTATTCGTCACCTAATGATATCATCTATCGCAAGTTAGTCATCATTTTTATTTGCTCCTTGAAGACAAATATGAGCAAGATGCACCTGTGATTACACACCTGAAGTAAACGATAATATCATATTTTTAATTTAAAAGGTAAATACGTACATGATATGAGAATAAAAATAAATATTATTCGTTATGTTAACCTCTCGAAACTTGTCCTTTTATGACTTTATCATTGCAACACGGCAAGTTAATGAATTCACAGCTGCTTTCAAAACCACAGTAAGTGCATTTACGAGACGATTTTCGTTTTACGTTTTGCGGCTTAAGATTATGTTAACTGCCTACTAAAATCCTTGATCTGTATATAATTATGCAATGTGCCTTGATCTTTGTACTTGCAAAGTATAGAAATTTATTTAAGAAAGTTTGAACGCAGGGTTCAAAAGAATTATGCACAAGGTTTAAAAAAATATTGCAGTTACCATTTATGTAAATAAACTTAAAGAGCTGTAGGAAACTGTAGGATATTATTTTAGACCATAAATGTTATAGAGAATTACGGAGTGATTTATTGCAGCGCATTAACAGACATGTGGCATTATGCTTGGCTTTCTCTATTTCCTTTTTCTGGGTGAGTGGTGCTACAAGTCTAATTAAAAGTGGTGCCGAGATTAGGTTCAATACCTTCAAAGGAGCATTATTTAATCACCACTTTCATTTTAATTAGGTATGTTTTATGAGTTTTACCATTTTCAAGAACTAGTTAGTTACTTATTACGATTAGGTGTATCTTAGATTTTTAACTAAGCTAGCGTAGTGATTGTCAAAACCTGTATCTTGTATTTATCCAATTTTTGTAGATAAAAACTATGTTAAACTTCCTGTTTTGTATATTATAGCTAAGTATAGTTTTGTATAATAAATCTAAGTATATTATAGCTTTACCTACATTTTAGTATGCAAAAAGGTAGCTAAACATATAATCATATCAGTTATACCCAAAACGAGTAATTACGATGACGAAAAAGAACGTAAAAACAATGACTAAAATATTTATCCGCACTGCAAGGTCTCCATAAATGTTCAAAATGTAATTGTATTGAAGCATCTGATTAACGTTATAAGAAATTTTCGATAGTCTCGTATCCATATTTTTAACAACATTTCTCAGTACACTAACAGCAAGTTTACGTGTCGGGTACCACTTATCGTTTGCACAACCTAATGGATAAGCAATATAGCTACGCTGAGAATATTAATAAGGTGGAACACCATATCATCAATGTCACAAATTGCTTCATATTATAACGATTATAATTACCAAGCGGCTTCGTGTTTTACTTATGTAGTAACTGCTTTAGTTATGTGTTCGTGTCCTATCTTCGTTTCATATGTCATGTTTATGTTGACGTTGTTCGCATAGGCACGAATATTTTTTTTTTTGTTGCGATTATCATCTATTGACTCCTGTTCCTTCTTTGCTTTGGTCCTAGGGCCCCGGGTTTCACTTACACACTACCCAAGGCACGGATCATAACCTGTTTTTTTCTGGTATGGATCTTAGGTACTCACATCATGCGTCCTTTCGTCAATGATGGTGTCGTGAGGCAAGTTGGCGGTCATCAACAGTGCGTGGATGTCTTCGGTCCTAAAGCTCTCCATGTCGGCCTCAGCAAGGTTCGCGTCGAGGTCCCGCGCGAGGTCGTTGTAGCGGGACGTGAACTCGAAGCGTGATGTTAGGTCGCTTATGCCTTTATAGGAGGCCGACACGGAAGACAGCACTGAGGTGTGGTGGCAGGAGCCGTCTCGAAAAATTGGGCTGGAACATAGAAAATATTCAATTAAAACTTTTACTTAAAAACGGTGAAGGAAAACATCGTGAGGAACACCGGTATGTCCTAGAATCCACCAATCCGTAATGGGCCCGTATGCTGGATTTCAAGGCGTTCGTGGTGCGAGTCCCGAACACTTTTCTGCCCCTCATGTTAAAGGAAGACTTTTGGCCGCAGGGCGTGATGTTCCATCGCTTCCGCGGACAGGTGTCACAGAGCAGCACAAAGTTAATAAGTGCAGTGCTAAGTGTTACTATCATATTTTACTAGCAATTAATTGTATTTAATTCACTTTATATATGGTGTCTATGGGTCAAGATGCCTGAACATAAACGATTTATTTATTTATTATTACTATTACTGCCCGTTCCCTCTCCTAGAAAGGAGGCATGAGATCCAGAAGTGAGGACAATAAAGGACTGATTATGCTAAGTTGATGCTTAAAACTTTTACCAATAATAGGCAGGTTAGGGATTCAAATCCGAATAGGCACTATTTAAAAAAGTTTTTAATTAATAGCTCTTGTAAACTTTATTGAATAAGTCTTATTTTGCTTGAAAGTAGCTTGGGATTTAAATCGCTAGTAACCCAAATAGGATTGTTTGGCATTCCCAATGATTTTAATTACCTATCTGGTAGAAGTAAATTGGGTCAATCGATCGATTTGGGCTTTGTATAAAATAAACAAAAGAATAATCAGACAAACGACGTTTCCAAAAAGGAATTTTAGGTTTCTACCAAACATTGTATTACGAAAATGATTGGAATGTATTGCAACGTTTTACAAACCTGGAAATGTCACGGTAGTGTTATTTTGTTGGTGTTTATTTTGCTTTACATTACTGGTCGTTGTTAAAAATTGCTTGGTAAGTAATTTAGTGTTTGCGCAGTACGCATGTTTTTTGTAAATAGTTAGTAGGATGTCGTATAGTCGGTACGTTTTGCTTGATAGTAACTTTAGACACGTTTACGGCATTAGGATACCTTACAAGATATAAATAGTCTGACTGTTTATTGGAGCAGAGAAGTGCAGAGCTAGGCAAACATTAATCAATATTTGTCCACTCTCTAACGACTGCTTCTCGCTTCAAAGGCCAGCCATCAATTAGCTTCAAGCTAAGCTTCCAAGTTAAATGCAACGTTTAATACACTCATATTCGTGTTTTTGATCACAGACATATATCTACAATCTGTATGCATTGGGATGGGTCCAGTTGGTGATCACACCGATCACGTAATACACAACAGAAAGGAAAAGGATTGATGAAGAATTGAGCGGATATAGCCTCGTGTTACAGTCATCATTTCAGTCAAAAGACGTCCGCTATTGGACATAGACCTCCCCCGAGTGTCAACACAATGACCAGTCCTTTGCGTCTCGCGTCCTTCGGATTCGCGCAACCCTTACCAGTGCGTTGGTCCACCTTGTGGGCTTCCAATGCTGCGTCTTCAGAAGGCTTAAAGTCACCCAAAGGGCAATGGAAAGGGCTATGTTCAGAGTTTCAGAAATGAAGTTATTCGCAGGAGAACCAAGGCTACAGGCATAGCCCGAAGAATCGCCAAACTTAAGTGGCAGTGGGCTGGCAGGACTCATTGATCTTAGAAAAAAATGGTCGATGGGGTCAAAAGGTTCTAAAGTCGCAACTACGTACTGGAAGTCGCAGCGAATAACAGTAATTTTAACCAAAACAAAAAGAAAAAAGGAGAGAAAGAAAAAGTATATTTTTACTCACTTGTAGTCGAGGAACCAGAGATACCCGGAGTTGTCGCAGTGTGCATCGATGTCATCGTGCGAGTGCTGGCTCCCGGTGAGGCTGGTGTTGCTGTTGCAGTCCTCGTCGGCGCCTGCCACCCCGGGGCTCGCCGCCTTCAGCCCCAGCCGTGGCGGTGGCCCTGGAATTCGGAGAAGAACGTTTTATTAGATATGATTGATTATTTATAGGACTCGTATATAAGTATGTTTATCAGTTGTCTAGTACTCATAACACAAGCTCTGCTAAGCTTGGGACTAGATGGCATTGTGTGATAGTTGTGGAATATTATATTATAAAATAAAGTCACAACTCAAAAGAAAAAGTCGTTTAAAATGACGTGTTAATTCAGTGATATGGCAATATAAAAACTATTAAAAGTCTATGGGTAAATAATTGAACTACAAACATGACACTATCTGAGCATAAAGCATGATTAATTCTGAAACTAATAATATAATAAATGTTTTTTTTTTTAATTATGGCACTATACGAACTGCGATGTGTAAAGGGTTTCTTTTGTTCAGTAGGTAGATATCATAGATTTATGTAATGTTACGTTTAATTTCGTATTTTTAAATTCATTAAGAATTTTCGTTCCTAAATTTGACCTCTTAAATGAGGTCAAATTTAGGAACGAAAATTCACGGAAAAAGTACTACGTTTAAAATGTGTTAATTTGGGTCGACTTAGTGACTATTTCGGTTAGCCGTCCACGGTACCGGTTGATTACTGCAGATACGGTAAAAATGGTGTGACGGGAAGTAACGAGGGTAATAGCGGGTAATCATTCCTATCTAGGGTTGTAGTTAACGAGGCTTTCATTTGCTTCATTTTTATTTGTACTGGAAAAAAGTGTTACTATTTTTTTTTATTTTTAGCAGAAAAGCACATATGGCATTCGTTGATAAGATATTAAAAAATATATTGTACTAAAAATATACTGGACGGAGGTTTTTTTATCTCGTTCAGTAATATCTTCTCCAATTGCTAACTGATTAGATAATTATAATTTTTATTTGACAGAGTATTTTCCAGGTTATCCCATTTATATTTGGCGAGGATCTGATGAAGAACTTCAGATATAGGCCATGGCAAAAAAAAGATAAATGATAAATAATAAAAAATATGATAAATGAAAAATAAATGATAAATAATAGCAAATCCTCGGTGATAGCTGCAAACGCATGTCTGTTTATTGTTAACACCTTTTCATAATAATTACGACGAAGCAGTACGCAGATGTGTAAAATTCACCCTGTTCACCCTCATTTTATCATGTTCAAATTCTATGTAATTGGGGTTATCAATTTGAGGGAAAAAAATCGGGCAAGTGCGAGTAGGACTCGCGCACTGAGGCTTCCATACAAATTTACATATGAAAACAGTTCAATTCCCGAATTGAGTTACAAAGATTTTTCGATTCGCGAAAAAAGTTTTGTTTTGCGACGTAACTACAAATTTAGTTTTCAGTTTTTCCATATACTTGCGCTACGAGACCTTGCTTGCTTAATTTTAGGGTTCTAGGTCAACGAGAAGTACCCTATGAATTCCGATTTCCTTGAGAGTGTCGAAATATACGTTTTTTGCGACATAAACGGCCGTATCTTATTTTTTTCGTTAACTCAGAAGTTTGATTTTTCCACAGCTTCAAGGGACCACAGACTTGAGTATATTACTTTCAATTCGATACCTCCTCGCGTACAGACAGACAGACAGACGGATAACAGAGTGAGTCCTATAAGGTTTCCGTTTTTTTCCTTTTGAGGTAAGGAAATTATCTTGATGATAGTGTTGTGTTAAATTATAACTCCGAGCTAATCCCATTATTCATATTTAATTTGGATTAGAACATTGAACTTAGAAGTTAAACCAGTGTACTCCTTGAATTCAACAATATTTTTATAGAAAATGTAGGTATAGTGATTATGATATTTTTAGGTTCATGCAAATGAGAGTTGTGGCACTTGAACTTTCTCAATAGTTTGTTTCGCTTATACTTTTTGTAGTTATTTGTTCGATGTGAAGCCTAAGAGCCTTACTCATTTTACTGTTCTGTAAAAAATAAATCGTCTAAACGACGAGTTTCTATAAAACGGCTTTACCTAATAACTATAAAAACAATCGCCCCATGGCGCCACATTAGGCCGTCACGAGCAAGGTATTGGAATACTAAAACGTAGTGGTAGAGGTTGTTTATCGAGCGGCGAGGGGCGTGGGTGGCAGCCTGGCTGGACAACATGCCTTCTAGGGAATGTTGCTGTGCATCCAAGCTATAAGGAAAACTGCGTAACACGCCACTTTGCTTCATAAGAACCAGCAGAAAAGTATTAGTTACAATTTTCAATCAAGGTAAGATATACATTCTAATTGTACTCTTTAGTAATCATACCTTTTTTTGTGGGAATTCATCAAATGATTTCTTTTTGACAGGCCTGTTAGTCTAGTGGTCAGTGGCCCTGAGTGCTATGCTGGAGATCGTGGGTTCGATTCCCACCCAGGGCAAATGTTTGTGTGATGAGCTAGATCATTAAAATTTGTTCTGTGTCCGGGTGAATTTTAACATACATTAGTTTATCAGTTGTCTAGTACTTATAGCAGAACCTCTGCTTAGTTTGGGACTAGATGGCGTTGTGTGAAAGTTGTGGAATATTTTATTTTTCCCGCTCTGAGCGGAGCCAGATGGGAGTGTCAGACTTTTACTGTTTAAAACCCACCTGTGTTCCTTCAGTTCCCCTTTATGAGGGCCACGGTAACTCTTTCGAATAATGCAGCTCAGGTTGTAATCAATCCTAAGTGATCAAGTAACGGGGTCAATAATCGTCACGCGTTGTAATGTAAGCAAGGCTGTGAACTCCCGTGTGAGGTACAGAGTTGTGACGTAAGTAGGCTGACTCATCAGTGATACATCGCTAAGAAGCGGCTATGACTGGCCACTCAATTGTTTTTGTATCCATGCCATGTTAATTCGAACTTAGACTTATAACATATACACCTATAGACATTGATTCACTGGTTTCTATAGAACATAAAGTTTGACTCATAAGAGATTATCATAGAGGAGGAAATATGTATAAATTAACCTATCAAATAACTCAATAAAACCATATATCTTTTAGTTATGTTTTATTCTCCAGAACACCGTGGGTGTTGTATGGGTAGTCGTAGCCATTTCAATTACATAGTCACGTGGGTACAATGGCGTCTCGACTTTACGACATAGACAAATTGATGTAATGATCTAACTTTGATCACACAGGCGACTTACCAAAGATAGAATTGAAAAGTATTCGAGAACTAAAGGTATGGCTTCATTGCATGTGCCTCGGGCAGACGCCGCAAGTGGGCGGACACACTGCATTACTTCATTCTTGCAATTTATGGGCTTAAACGAAAGGAATCTTGGCTATGCTTTATAGAATTCCAAACTGAATTTTGTTTACACTTCCTACTATATCCACGCGGATTACAGTTACTCTGAAGTCTTTGACGAAGACTTATTAGACGCCGAGCCCAGACAACACAACATTCTTCCTAGACAAATAAATTTATCTTTAGGAATGCCACACCCGAACAGGGAGCGAAGCAATTAAAAGTTCGTTTGAATTAACGGTTCACAGAGTAATTAATAAGAATGTGTGATGTTTTCCAATTTCGTGGAACGCGTGCCGGTGAAAGCATTTACTGGGCCGTTGTTTTGATAATACAACTCCCAAGTCCCAAATAGCGGCGCGGTGCCAAAGAGACTTTTCCCTGCAGTGGAAACTATGCTTGTTATATATAGCAATGAGGCGTATCACCGCGAAAAAACGCGCAATGTTGTATTAACCGTGTTGTATTATAGCATTTTATGTATTAGTAGCTATTCGTGTCGCGGACGCTGGAAGATCGTCTGTGTCGCTTCATTTTGCTTCGCTCTGAATGCAAGTGTCATTTTTCAAGAGGGATTAAGTCGCTACACAAGTACACGGCTAATCCGTTTATGATTAATGCGACGGAAGTCATGGAGCTTAACGGGTATATCCATAATGTATAGTTGCGTAAGTAAATAAAATTATATTCCAACACCAATGCCATCCTTAAAAAAATAACACAAAATCAATTACAAATGTTTTCAACCATTAAACAACCGTGAGAATAGTTGAGCTTTACACAAAATCATAATTAGCAGTTAATCATTGTAACCACTATCGGTGAGTTAAGTCTTAATTGCATTTTCACAATTGATAATTCAGATTTTGCAGTCAGTTTTTGCAACATCAGAGAGACAATGAAAATTGCCCGTGAGATCGCCAGACAAATTGGCCGTGAGCGACCGATGGAGGTCGACGAGCACCTACTACGATACACTGAAACATTTCAGAAAGTGTGACATTTGGGCCGAGTAACGACATCACAGTTGGATGACAGCGTATCGTGGTAGGGGCGTTTGCTTCTCATTGCCTGACAGACGGATGGCGGCTATTGCATTCATTTAGTAATTAAGTTATTGCGATACGGCTGCCACCAGTAGATATGTAGTCGTATTTAAAGTTTGCTAACTTGTCCTGTAATACATATGACCGTACGTGTATCAGGAAAAACCATTTTTATGGGAATGTGAAAGAAGTCGAGGTATATTTTGGCAGCACAGCTTTTTATTTCCCGTCTCATTAATTGACGACTAAATCAAAAACTTTCTCTGAACATATCATTGAGTTGTTCATTGACTGCATGACTAGACAAAACAGTTGAGCAGCTCACAATATTGAACTCATTGGTAAAAAAGCAAAAACTATTATGTGCCACCATTTTTTCAGTCTTGATTGTTATGACTGTCCATTGAAGCGACATAATGAGGTCTATATCAATATTCAGTAGTGGCCTTTACTGAAAAGCCGTAGCAACAATCACAAAGCGTGAGAATGGTAACACAGAGCTAGGTAACCTTTCACCTCCTTTGAGCTAGACTGTCCTTATAAGGCAAACGATGACACGCTGGCGCTCAGGGACCACACAGAAACACGCGTTCTACAAACCGCGGCCCTGTTCCAAGAAAATTTTACATCGTGGGCGAACACAATCCATAAAGCTAAGGTTACACGGGTTTTTCAGCAATTATTTCCCGGCATTTGTAGCTATGGATGTGGCCTGAAGGCATTCGAGCAATCAAGATAAATTGAACGACGTTTTAGAATACTAATAATCGGTAATACGATGTAATTTGCTAAGTTTTTTACCTCGCTCCGTTTAGCTTCTTACTGTTATGAATCAAAAATGCAATTTGCCAATTATGTTTGAAGTTACATAACCAATACAAAATTGTAATTAAGGAATATGAACGTTTTTTTTTTTACTAACTGCTGCTAGTGGCCTCACACGTAGCAAATTATTTCAAGAGAAAATACTCCCGAGATAAAAAGTATTTTATATGCTCTTTCAGTTCATGGTCTACCCCTGTACCAAATTTAAGTAAACAAACTCAGACTCACAAACTTTCGCCTTTATAATATTCGTATGATCTATAACAAAAAAAATGCATCGTAGTAAATTGATTGATGTTGTCCTGACAACTTTTTATGCCAATAATGCCCAGCTTAGAAAACTTACCAGTGTAATAAAATACCTTATAATAAAATCCTTCATGCCAGGGTTGCGAGATTATTCGAAAGATTCATCGTGGCCCATTTTTTTTAAGGTGGGAAGTCCTCCAATGGCATCCGTTGTAGGTGTAGCGCGAGGCCATGTCAGACTTTTACTGACTAAAACGACACCTGTGTCCTTCAATTGCACTTTGCGTTCTAAGACCACGAGTTTCCTTTTCAGAAAGTTTCCGCAGCCCTAGCGGTTTGCTTACATGTCTTTGAGGAGCGCGAGAACGCAAAGGGCAACTGAAGAAACACGAGTGGGCAGTAAAAGTCTGACGCACCCATTCGCTCCACCCAGAGCGAGAGAAGTTATTTGATGTATAAATGCTGAACAGTGTAAAACTAGGACGTAAGTTGGCCATACCGAGAAAAGTGATAATGTTTGCGCATAGCAGTAACTTTGCCTGCATTGTTTATAGTTGAATGTCATTTAGTATGCAATAAATTTTGTTCAGTTTTACTTTACAGTTTTCTTACTTTTTCTGTGATGCTATCTAAATTTAAATTTATTTATATGTTTTATTGTTTCAGCTGAAAAGAATCTTCTTCTTAGCGTGTCGATGGCAAAACTAGTTTCCATTTTTTCATATTAAATTCCTTGCCTGGCCTGGCATGGTAGTATTTAGCAGGTGACGCAGGATGGAAGGTCTAACATTGTCTGCGGAGAGTCGCCGAACAAATTCACCGACCCCACAGTCAATCCATTGCAACGGTTTTGTGGGGCTTAGTTTATAGTTTTACTTAACATTTTGGAAAAAATAAATAAATACTAAAAATCGTAACCGTCCGAGAACTCCAACCTGTGGAGGTTGTCTTTGTTGCGCCCAACCTGTGTATGGAGTCTGTTTAGGTTTCAAGATTGGCTATGGCAAATCGTGTCCAGGCAAGAGGCTCTCCGGCTGGATATTCGACAAAAAACATGTAACAGTGTTATTTGTAATTACAAAACATGATTGAAAAGAGTGTCCATGGAGTTTCTTGCACATTCATCTCCATAAAGATCAACGCTTTGGAATGTGCAATTAGCATTTTTTTTTCAAATGTAACCATTTACAACCACTTTTGAAATGTCAAAAGTGCCTGTAAATGGTTTATTTGAAAAAAAAATGCTTTGAATTTTTGATAAAATCATCAAGCTGAAAGCAGTGAAGAATAAAGCACGAAAACAATAATAATCTTAGGTTCATTTTTAAATTTAGTAAAAACGAGCCTATAAATATGACGAATGAAGAATAACGTTTATTATTTAAAACCTACCAAAGTTCCCAAACCTAATCAGATCAAAAAATCTTATTCAGGCCATTTTGGACTTTTATCTTATAGGTACTTTATCGTCCTCAATAAAATAAAAATTAAACTGAATATATATCTTTCTGCCCTTGTCCCGTGTTATTTGGGGTCGGCGCAACATGTTTTTTTCTTCCATTCTGCCCTGTCATTCGTCATGCTATCACTAACTTCCTTTTCTTTCATATCACTCTTCACACAATCCATCCATCTTTTCTTTGGTCTCCCTCTCCCTCTCCATCCATCCACATGTAAACTCATAACTCTTTTAGTAACATGCGTTTCATCCCTCCTCTTCACATGACCATACCAAGACAAACGATTCCCTTTCAATTTTTCAGTCACTGGTGCCACTTTCAAACTTCCCCTAATATACTCATTTCTCACTTTATCCATTCTCGTCACACCACACATCCATCTTAACATTCTCATCTCCGCTACGTGCAATCTTTTTTCATCCGTCTTTTTCACAGCCCAACATTCTGATCCATACAGTATGACAGGTCTTATCACGGACTTGTAGATTTTACCCTTCAACTTGAGGGGCATCCGTGGGTCACAAGTGGTTCCCGTGACCTGTCGCCATTTTATCCATCCTGCGTTGATCCGATGTGTTACGTCCCGGTCTACCTCACCATCCCCTTGAACGAGTGACCCGAGGTACCGAAAGTCGGAGCAGATCGGTATGGGCGTTCCAGCGAGAACTAAAGGCACTGGATTGGAGAGACCGCCGAAATCGCAGAACAAGTATTCTGTTTTGGTTCTACTCAATTTCAGGCCAACACTCTCCAGTCTGTGCCACCACACCTCCAATCTGTTCTGGACTTCTAGGCCACTCTCGGCAACCAACACAATGTCATCGGCAAACAGCATACACCAGGGAGCCTCTTCCTGAATGTCCGACGTTAGAGCGTCCATTATCATTAGGAAGAGGTAAGGGCTGAGAGCCGACCCTTGATGTAAGCCAACAGCCACATTGAAGCTGCCAGTGGTGCCCACTGTAGACCGGACTTGGGTACTGCATCGACTGTACATCGCTCGGATCAACTGCACATACTTCCCAGGCACACCTTTCTCCTTAAGGGCCCACCACAGAACCTCACGAGGTACCCGGTCATATGCCTTTTCGAGGTCAACGAATACCATGTGCAAGTTTTTATGCGCACCTCTGTATTTCTCGCACAGCTGGCGTATAGCAAAAATGGCATCCGCTGTACCCCGACCAGGCATAAAACCGAATTGGTTCTGCGAAATTTCACTCTCTTCTCTTAGCCTCCTTTCAATAACTTTCTCCCAGGCTTTCATAGTATGTGACATTAGCTTTATTCCTCTATAATTATTGCATTCAAGCACATCACCCTTGTTTTTAAAGATGGGCACCAGGGAACTGTTGCACCACTCATCAGGTATGGCTTCTTCCCGCAACAACTTATTGAAGAACAAAGCTAACCACATCCATCCATCCACTCGCAGCAACTTCCACACTTCAACTGGTATTCCGTCTGGACCAATTGCCTTACCATTTTTCATTCCATTTACAGCTATTCTGACTTCATCCATACTAATAATTCTCACTAAACCCACATTCACTGGTTTGCTTTCTAAAATCCCATTCCAGTTGTTTTCCTCATTCATCAGTCTTTCAAAATAGTCCTTCCACCTCTCTTTGATTTTATAATCTTCTGATAGAATCATTCCAGTTTCATCCCTTATACATCTTATCTGACAAACATCTCTCGCATTTCTCTCTCTTGCTCTAGCAAGCCGGTATAGATCTTTCTGGCCTGCGGGACTATCTAGGGTGTCGTATAGTTTGTCCTGTGCTTTTGCTTTCGCACTTGCCACGACTTTCTTGGCTTTTTTCTTTAAAGCATCATATTCACTTTTTTTTCGCAGACTTTAAGCTAGTGTGTTCCGGATCTATACCCTGCCATTCCTTAAATTTCCTCTTTTTTTCTTTCAACACATTCTGTATATCTATCGACCACCACCATGTATCCCTATCTATTGTACCCTTTCCTCTCGTCTCTCCCAAAATATCTTTCGCTGCATATCTAATACACTCAGCAATCTCATTCCAGCTTTCATTTATACTTCGATCATTCATGTCTCCCATTTCTATCATTTTGTCTACCACTCGCTCTCTCAATTTCTTCGCGCAGTCACTCTTCTCTAGCATATGCCATTTTATTTTAGGAGGAGGACGCTCTTTGCTTTTTTTGTTATGTGTCTTGACTACTGACATCATAACCAGGAGCCTGTGCTGTGAGACTAGGTCTTCTCCTGGCAGCACTTTGCAGTCTTTGACGTGCTTTAGCTGGTTACGCCTAACCAGGAAGTAATCTATTTGCGTCTTGTGGTTACCGCTTTTGTACGTGACCAGGTGTTCGTCTCCTTTCTGGAACCAAGTATTGGCTACTGCCAGGTCAAATGCAGTAGCGGATTGCAGCAGCGTCTCCCCTTCACTATTCGGACTTCCAAAACCCCAACCCCCATGTACTCTTTCATATTCACCACTCATTCTTCCCACATGTCCATTAAAGTCACCACCAACAGTCCATTCCTCATGTACAGGGATGGCCATTAAAGCTCTATCAAAATCCTCCCAAAACTTCTCTTTCACTGTTTGATCGCTTCCTACTTGTGGTGCATACACACTAACTACATTCAATATTACATTCTCTAACATAATCTTCACAACAAAAATTAAACTGAAGATAAAATAAAATCTATCTCTTATTACCTTGGGCAAACAAATTGATAATATATCGGATTGTTGTCACTAAGCCGGCTTATATTGGCGGACCTACAGCGACTATTGTCCACGCCTCAAAGTTTTTACCGTGATATTAAAAAATAAGGCCGTCTCAATCCGATTATGACGTTGTTATAAAATAAAAGATTTGGCTTTCAAGGAGATTCTGTCTACTATATTCATTTTTTGTTCATCAGCGCTACTGTTCCTTAAAAGGGTTCCATACACAAAGGGTAAAACGGGACCCTATTACTAAGACTCCGTCCGTCTGTCACCAGGCTGTATCTCATGAACCGTGATAGCTAGACAGTAGAAATTATCACAAATTATGTATTTCTGTTGCTAAAATCAGAATAAAATAACTCTCATACAACAAACGTGATTTTTTTTGTCATTTTTTGCTACGGATGATACGGAACCCTTCGTACGCGAGTCCGTCTCGCACTTGGCCGGTTTTTTTTTTCATGATTTAATCAGCGTTACTTGTACCTTAAATCTTTTTTCCTCAACATTCTAAAGGACATAATTCCTGTATGAATGTTTGAGGATAAAAGTTCCAAGTCTGTTGTCTCTTTTTATTTTGAAGAACATGACAGTGACAGGTGAGACTTATAGGGCATTACAAATGTCAAGTTTTTATGAAAAGGGCGTGGGGCAGTTTTTATGGAGTGACGCTCCATACGTCGCCTCATATGGTCGTGTGGTTATTAGGTTTAAGAAAAAAGTAAAAATGTACTTTAAGAACGGGTTTGTTACCAGTAAATTTTTATTAAGTAGCGTAAACATGGTTGTAAAGCTAAATCTGAAATCAAGTATTCTCTCTAATATTTTATTCTAATCCTACTCAGTGCAGTATCTAATACGAACTTCATTAAACCAACGCATTATTTAGACAAACATATTGAATTTCGTAACTTAATCAATCTCTAGGGGGCCAGTCGGAGCAATCCACTAGGTATGCATAGTGCTCCACAGTTTATTGGCAATAATAAAGTAATAAAGGAGACCATAAGTAACTCGCGCGACGATATTTTAAGCATGGTAAGTGAGTCATAAGAAAAACAGATCGCAAAACCAAAGAGACGACAATAAAAGAAAACAGTCCATCAGGCGCCGTTTAATTTCACAGCGTCCCCACGACATGAGTTCAGCTCAAAATGGAAGAAAACCAACCCTTATAAATAGAATTACTCCGCAGCACACTGCATGACCAGTTCTCTAATTTTGTAACCAGTAACTGGCCAATAAAGCTTATCTTATAAATAGATCTCATCTTTATTGGTGAGTTAATGGTACAGTATTCTAACTTATGTAAAGACAGTTTAACACGACAGTGTTGAAGGCTGAAACAAGCTGTGCAACAAGTTTAGAACAGGTGATTAGTCAATAAATGAGTCAGTGATCAATTTGGTTCGCCACATTAGAAATTGTTATTTTATAAATGTCAGCGTGGGACAAAGGCACCTACACGCGTTACATCTTACATCACAAACAGATACCGCTTTATGATATTATACAGGTTTATTAGTTTATACCTACTGTTTTAAAATCGAGAATCCTACGCAAAATCACCACAATCAGAACAACGATCAAAGTGAGGTCAAAGAAACCTTGTAAGCGACTTTTGCTCATACAGGTGAACCGGTGACATAGCGCATGATTGAATATACAAGAATATTTCTTAACAGACATTGCACAGCCAGAATTAATGAAATAGAAACTCTGTGGTAGCAGATGAACATGAGAAATTAATGCGATGGGCGGACATGTGCATCAGTAAATGACACGCTGATAGACAAAACACTGTATGACTAATCGAGCGGTACCAATTTGTACGTACTTACATAGATCGAGTCAGGGCCACTTCAACGATATGACGAGACCGTTGAAACGGCAATTTAGATGCTGTGCAAATGACAAACTTCCTTTTTGAAATGGCAAATGGAAAACGCCTTTGGTGTTCCGTTGTTGAGTTAAGAAAAAAAAAATGACTGCGATTTAAATATTTAGAATAAGTATATACCGAAAAACATCAGCGAATCCACAAGATGGGACTGACAGCTAGATTGAGGCAGTTTCTGGTTTATTCAAACTCTGTCATAACGTATTACGTATCTCATACATAGGAGTTTTATTATTGTCTAGAATCTAGGCTACAGCTACACGTATATTATGTATAATAACTGTTTGGTAAGCAGTTACAACACAACAGAGAATAACCTCGAATATTCCAGCTGCGTTCGCTGCACCGCCCACACGAAATTATGAATCGGAAAAACATACGCTGTTTACGCCGACGTGCATAAGGGTGCTCTAAGACGGCCTGACAAGATTAGATTATGTTAGTACTTACATTATCATTGCAAATTGATCGAAAGTCGAGACGAACAGTCATTAAGGGTATCAAAGCAGCACTTACAGCGTGCGATGCATCAATTACACGCACTAATGCATGCCCTACCTTCGTTAGAATACAAAGAGCCCTATCCGATTGGTTTCATTGTGCGTACGAATCACATTAGGCGTGATATTCTCCAGTATAATGAGTCAATGACATTGCATATTCTATTGTTTAGTATTCGAGCTCGTTGATTAGCGAATATTACCATAGTTAATAACTTTTATTTATACCTGCATTTCGAATGCGTTGTGTACTGTAAGGGATATGTGCACTTGTGCTTCTTGCAACTTAATGATTCTAGTTTTAGTCCTGCTTTTTTTTAAAATAAACTAACTGTCTTAGTTTTATGCACAATTTAATGGCCTTTTGTATATAAATAACATTTTATTCCGCTTTTAAAATGACTCTAATTACTTTTTGCTTTTCCTCAAACAAATAACTGTATTCTGAATTTACTTACACCTAATTCCCATGAACATAAAACTGATTTATAATTTGGTGTAATAATTTCATTCGAGCCTCTTAATTAGCCCCTCTTTTAAGTTATAATGACAAAACATTAACTCATTTCTTTTGTTTAGTCTAGCTAATGATTTTGTTTCTCATTAGCACTTGAACTTTTACACCTACTTAAGAATTTCTAAGAACCTATACCAGTTTTATTAATATTTATCCGCAACATAAACAGTAAACGAAAGCTGTGAACCGAGTGGCAATGTTTACATTGAGAATAGTTCACGGATATGTGAAAAAATAAATAGAACAGGAGCAATGTTATACAAAGGCCCCTTTAACAAAGCGTGGTCGTGAATCAGAATCGGATAATCTAATGTTTACTACCGCGCTCGTTATCCCAAGCGTGAGTCATTGTTACTACGATGATTGTCCAAATCGTTATTCTAGGCTGGTACAATATTAGCGTAGTTAACATTCATGTATCGTTCAGGTATCGATGTTTTGTCAACAGAGACAATGTGTACAGAACACACAAGCTTATGTGAATGAGCCTTAATGTTTAATCTCGGTGAAATCGCTAACAATACGACATGAGCGCGGCTGTTGTCGTCCTTGACTGGCGAGCTGGCGCCACTAAGTGCCGACACTGCTTTCCGAGCCTGTACCACGAATTCTTAAGCCTATTGCCTATTTTGTACTGAAAGAGAAAGGCTGCTGAGTAAGTGTAACGCCAGCCTACTCGCTCGCGAAAACCGCCAACATTTTGCCGATCATGGTACGAGCACACTCGCTTGCTACTTCTCTACTGCTTATATTTATACCGTTTTCAAGTCCTAACGCCAACTGTAATTTAAGGATAACAAATCTCCATGTAAAGGGTCATGATTCTATATTTCAGTACTTATTTAAATCATCGCTTGCATTGGTTATGTTTTAACAACGACCACATCTTCTACAATGATTATTTGTTTGATTCTCTATACTTTCACAATCAACAAATGTAGATCTGCAATCGCATAAATGTGTGAACATTTCTATTTAAGTACACGCTATTATTTAAAACATTTATCAAATTGCAACTGATAACATCAAAATTTAAAAAGCCCCATTAATTATAACGGCAATATAATATAAAGGAGACCATAAATAAGAAGTGGTGACGTATGCGTAGCTGTACATAGACAATATTACACTTTTTAATGGATGAGTAGTATAATGTTCATGTGAGAGCATTCACTTTTGAGCACCAACCGATTTCTGCTTTTTACTAAACAATAGTTTGGGGTATAGTCCCATTGAGGGTAAACGGTAAATACGAGTCATTGACCACAAATGTAACATGTCACGAACCACAAATACCGTAATGACTGTCTTAATAGAGTCACGTTAGCAACGCCGAATTTAGGACAAACTTGTCAGAAACTCTGCATATAAAGCAGACATAGGTTCAGACACGCTTCAGTGATAAATCGCTATTTTGAGATAAAACCTGTTTCAACTGTAGTGGTTAAATAAGATATTAAGTTTATTGTATCATGCATTGCCGAAAATACTGCAGCCTTAAACTTAATCGGTGCCAATTCGATCTTCAGTATCATTTCCTGAGTGTTGAGGATTGTTTTTTATATTGTTATAGTCGCTTGAACGTATATTCAGTGGTTTAAAATATGGATCACGATTCACGTGTATAGCGTGCACCGTGCACTTTGTAGCGATGCCGAAATAATATCGTGACAACTTGCAATTAATCTCAATGTTCTCAAACTTAGGTCGATATTTTATACTCGATTATCAACTGAGACACCGATTTTGAGTAGGGAGATATTTCACCAAATTTTTTTGAGTAGTTTATACCATTGACACGCACGGAGTTAGAAATTATTTTTGGGGCATTTGATTTACTCGAACATAATATATACAGTCTTATTCGTAACTAGGTTACGCCCGTGGTTTCACTCGAATGAAACCATTTTTCATGAGATTTAAAAAAAAAGTAACTCCTTGACGGTTGAATTTCTAAAAATCTGCTTGGCTTTAGAATGGGTGTTGGTGAGTCAGGCCTTCTCTTTTTATATAGGTACATAAATGTGTAAATAACAACAACATCTACCATAACAACCCGTAACAACAACAACAACTACAACTGTAACTGTCTGTTGTTACTAAATTTTTTTATGGACTTTCTGATTTAAATGATATTTTATTTTTTATAAATAATCTCCGAACTATTTAGCAACTGCTTCAAAAATTCTTAATAGAGGATTAAAATTAAGAATCTGCTTATAGGATGCACTACAAATGTTAATCAGTATTATCTATGCCTGCTTGCACATTACATAAGTTGGTGTTGGCAAAAAGTTGTAGAGGTAAATTTCCCGATGTGGGAGTTGATTGGGGCGTATTTATAGCCGGCCGGCATCCCGCCCGGCCCGGCGGCGTGGACAATGGATTCCGTAGACGAGACGCGCTCCATATGGATGAACTGCTAAAGGGCATACATGATCGCGTTCTAAATGCTAGCTCATTTATTTCATATGAAATTCCTAACTGTTTGAATGGTTCGTCGTTTTGATGAATGAGATCTTAGCTTTGAAAGGCTGTAGAATGGAATCTAACTTCTGTTTTTTTAGATTAACTGATTATAAAAGATATTAGTTAAGATTAGCCGAATAGACTAAACGTTATTCTGTGTCATGATAATAAATCAGTATAAAACTTAATGGATGTACATAATCAAAAACGACTTTCGAAAATGAGACTAAACTCAGAAAATAATATCACATTATTTTAAACAATGCTTGATATGATAAACGATCACTTTCCATTTTTTCAATAGCGAGTATAAGCACGTGATTCGTCACTGTTCCTCATTTGATTCATTAATAAAATTCTCTGGTGCGTGATACGTTAAACGGTTTATTGAGACTAAATTGAAAAATCAATCACTATTTCAGTACCTATTTATTTTATCCAAAAGAAATATAAAGCAAACCTGTGTGAGAAAAGAGCCGTAAAACGAATGGCCATTAAGATTAAGGACGACTACGACCTATAAATTAACTCCGTTATATTTTATTCAAACGAGCATATTCATTAATATAAAATAATATGAAGACATAAAAAGGGCATCATTGGACAGACCGATATATTTAAAAATAAAGACCCGTTTTCACATAATTTATCGTGAACATTCTTATGAACAAATTAGAGATAGTTTTTTGTTGTTGTTTATTTTGGGTTTACTTCACGAAAAAAAGAAACAGTGTGCCAAGTTAAGATAGCACCAAGTGTTGAAGGGAGCTGTGAAGATATGCTAATAAACAGCTTGTGTGGGTTATATCGCGCCCAGACGTGTTATCTAGGCAGAGGCGTCACCGGTCCCCGCAATAGCGTCGTTATGTGTTGGTAGTTGGACCACGTCGTGTACACACTGGCTATAGGCTTATAGCTTAGCGTGGCAGCATGGCTGAGCCAACACATTTAATATGCACTTAGTTATGCCGTGCATGCAAAGTCTACACGGCAAAAATAAATTGTAAACGACGAAATTACGACAAATGTCGTGCCAAACTACTAAAACTGTGCAGGAAATGGAAAATAATGCATTCATTTTGCAGCAGGTTGACTAAAATTATCGAATTGTTGCATACTTATTATTCATGACCGTGAAAATTAGGCGGCTGTTTGTTGAGAAAATTTTCTAACAATTTCCTCAATTTTTCTTTCCTGAATTTATGACTTTCTAGGTTAACGCGTGGGTACCTGCGTTACGAGAACTCGTAAACTTAAACGGATCTAAAATAAGAACATGGGATTCCTCGATGCTCTCAACCTTGAAATGAAAGAGCGAACTGATTTTAAGGCCCAGCCACGGACGATCAATGGTTTTGAAAAAAGAGCACTTTATAATTCAAGGAAGATACATATACTATATTATATGTTATAAGTGTATGTGATCGAGATGTGTTCTGGCTCCTATTTACTTGACAATGTTACTTGGGTTATTTATCAAAAGTTGAAATAATTGTTATATTATTGTGACAGGTGCTGTTTAAGAAAACTAACTAAGCTAAATTGTCGGATTGTCAGATTGTTATCTGTCGCCTGTTCATTTTATTAAATAGGCCCCTAACATGTACCATGGAGTGTGTTAAACATGTTTAACTCTATACCAGGCTCTAGAAAAGTCAATTCGAATGTATCTTATACATACGCGCCGTTTGACCCAGACACTTTGAATTAGCATATCGAAGTTTCCTTCAAGCCGTATTTAAGAGAATATCTCGTGACGTACTTACTTATTACATTAAAAAAAGATGTAGTTACCTAGCTTTTCTAAACGAAGTAAACATTACTTTGAAGCCTTCTGTTCTACGAATATCTATATAAAAACGATTGAATCTTGCCTAATTCTTCGATCTGTACCGTGTAACAAACTATTGTAATAAAACCAGATCTAATAGATAACCAGGAAATAATCAAGTGTAGCTAGACCGTGTATAGGTATTTTATCAAATGTTTTTGCAACACGCGTATTCGTCCGTGGTAAAAAATCACGTTCAGAACTAAACTCAGTTTCGTAACGTTCAAAACCACATAATAAAACCGCTCCAATTTATTAACAAAATGCGTGTGAACTAATATTTTGTGACCCAAACCGTTGAAATCAAATGGTTTGGTAATGCTTCAGTTATTCAAAACCTTTGATTTTGTTCAATAAGCGATTCCCTTGATACAAGCGAAAACGGTTCAGGCCAGTATATCCAGCCTTATGCCTGTTATGTGCTATGCTAGCGCCATTGGCGCAACGTCTACGCGAGTACGACGCAACGCCTACGCGGCTACGACGCAATGCCTACGCAAATGCGACACGACATCTAGGTACGCGGCTTCACGGTTACAACACGACTACTACGCGCGTCTATGCGGTTAATTAAACGCAAATTCTAATTAATTCTTTATGTTCACAAAAGTAATACAATAAGGACTTTAGCCTAATGGGGCCACGGCGTTGAATTCGGAAAGGAAAACCCGGGGTCATAGAACGCAAGGCAAAGAATGATTATAGGTGCGGTTTTAGTCAGCAAAAGTCTGAATGAAGTCTCCGCTCCGCCCTAGGCGACAAAAGTCATTGAATGTTTCCCACCTTAAAAGAAAACATTTTCTACCAGTCAACCTTTGTGATGCAGAACTAATTGAAGCTACCGCGTTCAATGTCAACGAAACAAACAAAAAAACAAATAGATTCGCAAAGTCCACGTTCAGTTACATACTCGTACAAATAGTAGATCCAGTCTATGACAAAATAGTCAATAGTAATCAACTAAAAAATTAATCTGCAGTACAAGTAAAATCGTGTCGAGTCGAGTCAAATGAATGAGCATTCAGTCGTTGTTCATTAAATATTAAGATTTATTTACGCCTACAAATTATTTCACTACGTGTACCAAAAAAAGAGATAAATGGTTTATAGTAGGTTATACACACTAACCAATAAATCAGTCACGATCCTCTTAAAAACTACACAACTGATACGATTTATGTTTAACATCGGGTTAAAATAATATCTACACAAAACTGGCTCTCCTCCGCGGTTTCACTAGCGTTTTTGGTTACTGCTCGGCTTCCGTGGTTTGCAGTATGGTGATAAATAGCCTACAGCCTTCCTCAATAAATAGGCTATCCAATACTATAAGCGTTCAAACCAACAAACTCTTCAGTTTTACAATATTTTATTTTATTTTACACAGTATTCCACAACTATCACACGACGCCGTCTAGTCCCAAGCTAAGCAGAGCTTGTATTATGAGTACTAAACAACTGATAAACATACTTTTATATTTCTAAATACATACATAGTATAGATAAATTACACCCACACACATATCAAAGGATCGTGCTCATCACACAAACATTTGTCCTGTGTGGGAATCGAACCTACGACCTCCGGCATAGCAGTCCAGCCACTAACCACTAGACCAACAGGCCAGTCAAATATAATATATAATAATGTTCGTAAGTTTAGATAAATAACTCCGTTACTAAAGAGAGTTTAACAGAGAAGTATCTCAGTAATTAGTAGTTATCATGTGGAAGTACGTTTTGAGGCGTTACTGTAAATCTTTTAATCATTGGCTCTTATTATCGAGTCGGATCAATTAACATGGAGTGGTCGAGAGAACTGGCACCGCCTACGGGCTATCGCGTGTTTTAGAGCAGACCTGTTATTGTAGCAGGGAGATGATAAACTGTATAAATAAAGCGGGTGATGACTGTTTTTTTATGAAGTAAACAGGAATTTAATAATTCGCATGTGGATGATTGGAGAAGAAGTCTCATAGTTGGGACATTACTGACACACCGTGCATCGGAAGACGGCGAGCAATGGGTGGGTCGCCATCCGACCGTCCGGTAACCGTCCGGACCGAGCCCAAGTCGTCGACGGCGCGTGCTGTTCCACGCGCGCCTCAAGGAGATGTCAGCAACTGTAGGAGCCTAGCAGGGTCGAAGCCTACTGGGGCCAAGGGTCTGATTCTGAAGGAAGACTAGGCCCTGGTACGAAAGGCAACGAAGGAACAGGAGTGAGTTAGTCAGTAAAAGTCTGACACTATCTGACGCCCCGCCCAAGAGCAGGGATGTCATAAGATGATTCTCCCACCGGAAAAAAAGAGAGAAAAAAAAAAACCGTGCATCAAAAAGCACATAAAGCCATTGGTTATTAGTCGTAGATCTTTGAGAGTCGTTACAAGTAGCCAGACGCCATAAAGTCCAACCATCAGTCTATCCAAGGGGAAAAGGTTAGGGAGAGAGACGAAGTCTCACAGGCCCATAATCCCAGTTAATTTGAAGGGAATCTTTCTTCCTCTCGATTAAAATCAATAAATATCAAGCCAGTGACAAACTTTAACTGTTACTTTGATGATTCGAGATGGAGTCGATTTGAAAGTCATGACTTGGAATGTAGGGGTTAGAGTAGCGATTATATTGGATTAGGGTGACCTTTAAAATCTTTTTTTTCTGTCTAAATCTTGGTTTGAAGTCGTATATACGAAGTAGAATTTTGAGAATGCTCAGTAAAAGCAAGACATTGTTGAAAACGATCTTGGGAAAAATGCTTGCCAATATCTGCGAATATAGATTCAAATTCCAAATAAAATCATGTCAAAGTCAAAGTCAAAAGTTTTTATTTCACATAGGCCTACATGGGCACTTATAAAACGTCAGAAGCTAGTGCACGGTTCCAAATTGGTCGTTTCCTATGGAGAAGAACCGGCAAGAAACTCCATGGTTACTCTTATAAAAAAGTGGATGTTTATAATATTTTCATATTACAGTATTAATAGACATGTAGTCTCCTGGTATCGTTTTCTTGTAACTACGGCGGTTAAGGATAATTTATTTTGCTGCTCCATCTTAAAAATGCTAAACTGGTATTTTCTTATTTAATAAATTTGCTTGAAAATGGAAGTTACTTTTAGAGCTTTCTACTACTAGAAGATTTAAGTTTTAATTGGTTTCAATTTGCAGACACAAATTGAATTTAATCACGGTGTAGGCACTCTATCACCATCAACTAAAAACCGATATCTCGTTAATCTATTGTCTCCTGTTGTCAATTGAATCCTGCTTTCATATTTTCCAACAGTAATTTATCTTAGTTAACATGGCACTAAAAGCGTAAGCAAGTTTTTAAATTACTAATGCGATCTTTAGTGGTTTGATTAGTGGCTCCAAAAATAAATTGGTCTTTGAAAAGGCTTTTGTGAGACAAGGATAGAATGAGAGAACTGAGAACATACGTCTAGAAATTATACGACAAAATGTACGAGTAGAAACATTTCGTGATGAGGTCGTGAGTTTATTTGTTTAAGGGGAACGTGAAAGTAAGTAAATAATAAAAAAAGCGGTCAAGTTCGAGTTGAACTCCGAGGGTATGGTACAAACTTAAGATGTAAAATTTCGATTCCCGAATTGGGTCTCGAAGATTTTTCTGAATCGCAAAAAATTACTGGTTTTCAGACTTTTCCTTTAAAAAATATGCGCCATAAACGGGGCATACACTGTCTTATCTTTAGATTTCATTGACTTTCTCTGTTTTATGGGGTAACAGACTTGTGAATTTGATATTTCATCATCATCATCATTTCAGCCGAAAGACGTCCGCTGTTGGACATATTTGATATTTATTAAAGCACAATACCTCTACGCGTTCCTGATAAAAAAGGTCTTGACAGATTGACAGACAGACAGAAAAATTATTCTATAAAGGTTCTGTTTTACCGACTGAAGTATGGAACCCTAAAAATTACCTTCGTTTACAGCGTTAGATGTTTGGACAAAGTTTAATTCTAATGAGGTTATTCCTCTTTAAACAATGTCGATTTTATAATTTATGTACATTTCAAACGAGTCTGTCAATTAAGTCACAGAAGCGGCTCGACTTATATGAGATAGCTATCTAAATGACAAACTAAAACTGATCACGACTTTAACTAACATTTTTTGCGTGTCCACGCAGACGAGTTTTAAACATCAGCCTGAGTAATTATGTACACATAGATTATTATAATTATAACCTATAATAGACACGGTCGTAAACTTTTTGTATTTGTAGATTTTTAGATAGCGGAAAATCATTGGTTAATAAGTTTTATGTGCCGCAGTAAAAGATGTCTCGTTTGTAAACGGGCTGTAGTCCATAAGAACTTCAACAGGTTCCAAGGAATGCAGAATCAGGATTTCGCAGTGAATGTATAAGGCCCCCTGTTTTTGCATGGGTCACGTGGGCGGTGGGCGAGCCAGACCAGACTTCTACTATTTGTTTACCAAGCTCAGCAAAATATTAAATTGATTCCAATTAAGAATTAAGTGTATAATTGGCGAAAGCACAGACGTTTGATATAACACTGTTTATTTATGATATAACGAGTTACAACATTTCCTGTCTTTAATTTGAGGCTTTTTATTTATATTCAAATCTTGTCTTTATAAATAAAAAATCTTTATTCAACCGTATAAAATTTATTATGTATCCAGAACACGATGGATCTGTAAGTAAATAATTATTGTGAGGCAATTTTGGTGATTGTTTGATCCACCTTTCCTCTTTAGTGAAATGTTGTGAGATTTTGTTCAACAGAGGGTCTCCTTCTTTTTTCACATGACATTGTTGTTCAAATATATATTTTTTTAGTGTAATTACGTTTTACTTCAGAATGAATCCGTAAGTTGTTAAATTATTTTTATTTCGGCCCCAACGGCCATCCGTTCTGCGAGCAATGTGCCCTGCCCATTGCCACTTAAGTTTGGCGATTCTTCGTGCTATGTCGGTAACCTTGGTTCTCCTGCAGATATCATCATTCCGGTTCAAGGTTCTGGAATGGCGACCACGTACCCTCCTACAAGATGGACCGATGACCTGATAAGGGTTGCGGGAATCCGATGGATGCGAGACGCACAGGACCGGTCATTTAGGCGACACTTGGCCTATGTCCAACAGTGGACGTCTTTCGATTAAAATAATGATGATGATGATGATTTTTATTTAGGATTAATTAAGGTTTATTCATTTTACCCAATTTCGTCGGATTTTATATTATATCTAGACTTTTACTAAAACCCTCCTTTCTCCCACGTGAGATTGAGTGAGATTTGGCTTGATCCATTCTTCTCTGAACGCCCTTTTATCTGTTAAAGCTCGGATATCTGACACGAAAATTGTCGTACATAAAGTCTACATTGAAGGCCTAAGTTTATTAATATCTACAAGGCCTATACGTATTGATCCACCTCCTTTCTAGACCAAATCAAATAATAATCCTACAAGATTCGTAGTTCAGTGTCAATAAAACGTTTACAGTCCCTACTATATTGAAATAATTGTATAAATTACACTCAATATTGGTGTTCTAGTTTCTACAATTCATTGAACATGTATTATGGTACCAAGCGGTGGCAAGTGCTTGTAGCGGTGGTCAAACAGTTATTAGATACGGTTTTAAATCACGTGTGTGATTGCGGCCATCTTTTACGCCTACTGCACTATCATTTTAATAATAAGTCGTAAGTGAAACCGTGTGCGTTTCTAGTGTTGATCTGATATTAAAGTAGATAGAAATGCGAAGACGTGTAGGCGGTGTTGTCGTAAAGAGAAGTTGCGTCTTGCAATAGACGTCACGCATATTACCTATATCGCGAAATAGGCTCTTCAATTTGCTTGCATATGGTAGTCCATAATCATCTGATCTTAAAAAGATATTACCTTGGTGGTCTTAAGCAAAACATAAACATTTAAAATACAAATTGAAAATGCGTAGGCCCTCAATTACGGATAATATCTAGTATAATAATGAGTGAGTAGTTTCAATTATGTTTTAATTATACTAAGGCAACAAGAATATTAAACGCGGGAGGCTGATAAAATATGCAGAAACTCAGTCATAAAATGCAATTAATTAATTAATAAGCAAATATTATGCAATTTGTTTGCAAGTTCATTTACATGACAGGCAAATATTGCCCAGACAAGTTTGTAGCCCAGCTCCTGAACTTGAAGCTCCGAGCCCCGACTACTTAGAGCAAGTTGGGGAACTAACAAACTCGCACTAGGGTTGGCAACAGCTTTCTTGCTAGAACTTTCGATACTCAAGATCAAACGATCTTGAGTATTAATTTAAAAATGGAACTCGTAAATAAACAGTTACGAGTTCCATTTTTTAATTAATTTCGTATTATCGTGGTTTAGAAATCTGTTGTCACCACGGTATATGAGCTTCGCGATACAGAGGAACGTCATGCTAAAAGGAAGGATTAATTCTGCCAGGGCTGGCTGTGGAATGTTCTAAGGAGTTACCGTGACCCTCACAAGGATCCGATCAGGGATCAGGCCCCTCAGCTCAGGGGAGTATCGAAGAGGTTCCGTGTGACAATAATGAACACTGTGATGGTTTTCATAAGATAAGAATCTTACACTCTCTGGTCTTTTTCCAAAAACCAAGGTGCCTGCATCCATTGAAATTTTTTACTTAATAACAAAAAAAGAGATAAAAACGTGAATGACTGTATGATAAAAATAGAGAGGGGGTTGGGATATCAACGAAATGATGATTAGGTGATGGCTAAAAAGGGGTAAATGAGATAACGGCTAAAAGAAAAGTATTACAGTTAAAAAATTATAAGGCCCAAGGTAAATAAGTAACCTAGTAACTTGTAGGTAGATACTATTTAGGTCACTGTAATAGCCAACGACAAAGACGGCGACATAAAGTCTGTCATGATAATATTAATTTATAATGAGCATACAATCATAACAATAATTTAAAAATAGAACAAAACAATTTAAAATTAAATATGTATGATTGTTTTTATTAAAGTATACTGAATATTGTTTATTTATTTATTTAAACTTCATGTACAGTAGTAGTACATAGGCGGACTTAATGCAACAAGGCATTCTCTACCAGTCAACCTTTGCGTTAAAAAAGACAACACTGTGGTAGGCTTGCACAATAAACAAATAACAGATACTTCCAACAAACAAAATAAAATAAAAATAAGTCATTTATAATAATAAAATACATATATTATATGCTAAAATTATAAGCTAATAAATACTATGAAAAATATCAAATCATTAGGAAAACTTAATAATAATTCTGACGAAGACCGAACTAAAGTTGAGAGGACTTCAAGTAGTAGTTCCGAATTTTACTGGCTCATAATACTGCCGATAGAAAATTGAATGTGTAAACAGATGCGATGTTGGTACTAGTGTTATCAGAATGGTTGCATCAGTTCGTGTTAAATTAACATGTCCAGTAAAACACGCTACAATTAATTTGTGGGGCTACGGTAAATATAATGAGTTTAATGAAATGCTGCACTGTGTATAAATAATGTTAACCTATATAATTTACCTGTTCACTCACACGTCATATTATTATGTTTGTATGTATATTTATTCAAGTCTTTAGTACTGTTTATTTCTATGGGGAGTTTCCTAAACTGAAGTGCCCTTTAACGTGACGTAAAATTTGTCAATTAGCAAAGTAATTTTAGGATGGCGTGGGTAGGTAAACCTACGTGTTGGATGATATTTTAGCCAGATATGTACTTTGCTAATATTAAGCTGACTTAAAATGTACAGAATAGATAGATATACTAAATATAACCTAGGTAAGCTTTGTAGGTACCTACAGGGCTCGATTTGATATAGCTGAAAATTCGACAGTCTGCAATTCGGCAATTTGTCGCAATTGTATCAAAATTTTTCAGAACGTCATAAGTGACAGTTTGCACTTTTTAAGTGGTCTCTAGTTTTGTAATTAAAAAGTATGTTTGATATTATGGTAATAGAACCTATTCTAATAGATCAGTAGTTAAAAATAACAATCATTGGACAACCCGACGTACGGCGGGTTGTCCAATGATTGTCCACCACCCTTACTTTGTTGAAACTTCAACGGTCTGGACTAAGTGCTTCGCTTCGTCGTTTATACCGCGTACATCGAAGGACTGGAACAATTTGCCTTCTGCGGTATTTCCGTCCAACTATAATTTAGGTGTCTTCAAGGCTAGAGTGGCTCTTAATAAACTAGTAAGCTTACCATCAGGTGGGAACGCAGTCAAGCACTGGTTTATATCAATAAAAAAAATAAAAAATAACCTATATACACGGTGTCTCTGACATCAACGCACAAACGAATACCACGGATCCAGTACATAATTCTGGACCCCCCAGTGGTGGAATTTTTCTCGGCTATTACCTAATTTTAAAAAAAAATCTGTACTTTTTTTAATTTTAACTTTGTAAAATCGTTATTCTAACCAACCCCGATGACATTTTTAGTAAAAAGAAAAAAATAAAATAAATTAATTAAGTAATTAAAAAGTCATTGGGATAGATAAAATCGTTATTCTAATCAAACCCGATGACATTTTTAATTTTAAAAGTAATTCATTTATTTTTTTCACTAAAAATGACAGAATAACGATTTTATACAGTTTAAATTAAAAAAAGGTAAAGATTTAAAAAAAAAAAAAAATTAGGAAACAACCGACAAAACAATTCCTCCACTGGGGGTCCAGAATCATGTACTGGATCCATGGTATTCGTTTGTGCGTTGATGTCAGAGACAGCCTGTATATACAAGGAGAAACTGACTGACTGACATATCAACGCACAACCGAAACTACGGGTGTCCAAAGTTTGTAAGAGAAACCTACATTCATGCTGGCGAAGCTGCTGGCAGAAGCTAGTTAATTATAGTTTGTTTTAGAAAGGTATTGTTATTAATGCTTTTTAATCAAGTATGAGAAATCTCATTCCTGCAAAAAAACGCAAATTGTCGCTTACGATGTTCTTTCTAAAAGAGTCGATATTTTGATACTTCCAGAATCCACGGGTAGTGTGAAAGTGAAACCCGGGGCCCTGAGACGAAGGCAAAGAAGGAACAGGAGTGGGTTTTAGTCAGTTAAAGTCTGACACTATCTCTCGCTCCGCCCAAGAGCAGGATTTGTCACTAGATGATTTTCCCACCTAATAAAAAAAGAAAATACTTCCAGAATAGAAACTTACAAAATAGTTGAATTACTCAACGTGACACTGGCAGAACAGTCAAAACCGGCTTAATTGCCACAAAAAAAGTTAAATTGTCCCCTGTCACCCAGGCCTCTTTACTTAAATCCACGAATGTTGCGACAGCAAACCGTCACGTTATAATTATTTTGCAACAAAACATTGTTTTCACTAACTGTGACTGCTTTTGTGAATGAAGAAAACCTTTTGTTATTTCCCTGCCAAGATAGCAGTGCTGTGGAAGAATAGGTACCTCGGAGGGTAAGTGTATTTTAGTATTGTATTTGTATAATGTACAGGTTATTTTTATTTTTAGGGTTCCGTACCTCAAAAGGAAAAAGGGAACCCTTATAGGATCACTTTTTTGACCGTACGTCTGTCTGTCTGTCTGTCAAAACACTTTATCTCGAGAACGTGTGGAGGTATCGAGCTGAAATTGAAACCATATAGTCTGCGGTCCCATGAAGCTGTGAAAATATTAAACTTTAAAGTTAGCGAAAAAATAGATATGACCGCTTTTGTCGCAAACATCATAAATTTGACACTCCTAAGGAAATCGAAATTCATAAGGTACTTCCTGTTGACCTAGAACCCTGAAATTTGGTATGAACCTAGGTCTCATAGCACAAGTTTATGTTAAGAATTATGTTCATAGTTTATCTGTATTATACTTACATAGTTTTATTGAATGAGAACTGGATTTACAAAAGACATCGAACTTACCTGAAAAAAGAAAAGAGAAAAATTAAACTTTATGTACTTACACAAAATTCAACAAAATTCATCAAGTAGGTATCATGATTAAAATCTTCTCACAATACGTTCCAAGATAATGGAAGAAAGGCTCAACTAGATAATACCTAAATAGATACACATATCTACTTAGATATTATCTAGATGTGTCTTCCACAGAAGACTTAGAACACCTACTTCCTTTAAACCAGGAAAAAAGATTTAATAAAATATTACGTAAAACTAACAAACGTCATGAAGTAAGCACATCATGATCAAAATCTTTCCACATTCTAAGTTAATGAAATTAACTGATCAATATCCTTAAACGCGAGACATCATTCATCATTGTCTTTACGTAATTGCGAAAGCGCAATCAAAGAACGATTCTACAGATATAAGATAGAGATGTTATATAATTATTTGGCATCCAGTATGTTAATTCAACCGTTGTCGAATCGATAATGTCGTTGATATAAAGAATCACCGTGCGCACGGGTAGGCTTCCGAAACTTATATAATTTCACTTACATAATACCCGTGGATAACTAAATTAGCACTATAGCACTAATTAGTTATCATAATTTTACTTTGTTACGCTAATAACTTAGGCAATTATATTTTTTTTTGTGTAGGATCAAACTTAATTTGGACTTTTGGTGGTGTAAGTTAGAAAACCAGAATTCATTATCTATCTACATTTTGCTTTGCCTTATTTATTATGTTTATAATTAATGCTACGTAAATATTATTAGGGGAATTAAATAACAAAGCTACTTAGATTAAATTACAAACAAATTACAATTACGCTAGACTTATCAGTAAATAATCTAAACTAGGAGAACCAACCGTTTGCAATAAGTTTATATTCATGTGAAAAAACTGTGATTTCAAAACAATAGTTTATTACATTTTTTTTTTTTTTGTATAATTATGTTACTTTTGTTAAACATTACGCGATTATTATCCTTCATGAAAAAGTTTACGAAATATACTTACGTGCAAAATAGACGCGATTTGCTTCGGAAATATAAAAAAATAATTTCACCTTGGAGAAACTTTTCTAATAAAAAACTAATGGTTAAAAATGTTAAATAACTAAATTGTTACAAGCACAAAACGAGGAAAATTAAGTAATTAACATACAACCGCGGTGACAGTCAGGATGACGACTGAAATGAAAAGTCACGAAGCATATCCTTCTTCTGGAAACTACTAACGTTGAAGGACACTCTCCATTATGTCCTACTTGCTCACCTCGCGCATACATTGCAAATCCGCCCCATTGATAAACTAATATAGTACTAATCCCTCCACATATAAGGGTCGAAGTCCCGTCTGAAACAACATGACGCAAGAAGATTCACTGAATGTGACCCGCAGCAGAGCATGAACCATGTAAAGGTGTACTTAACACAACACTAAAGACTAAGGAAGTTTGTTTGTACTTGTTGTTATAATCAGGCTTTATTATACCACGTCTTAACGCCTTTGTCCCTTATTTGATACCCGTATAATGGATGTGTTGATATTATATCAAACGACTAAGTGAATCAGCTGCTGATAAGAATTGGAAGTGTATACAAAATGATAATTCTACGACCATTCTCGTGTCCCAGTTTTGAAATTATTAATGAAAAAAATAGGGCCGTAACTTGGCTAAGATAAGAAATTGTTGACATAAGCTCGTTTAAAAATGGAACTTAAGACGAAATTGCTTACAAAGCATAAAGTTCGTTCGAAAAATTAAGTTTGCTTTTTGGATTTTTCCGACTCATCGTATCATAATACCCTAACAAAGTAGAAGGGCACAAATACTGGAAACAGAAACATACAATTTACAACCCCATTCACTTTGCGTGTCAACCATCATAAAATATCAACTACAGTTTTTTATTCACACCATAAAGAAGCAACTAGCTCGAAACTTTAAACTTTGTTCATATACGACAGATGTTCCATAAAACACCGATGCTATCAATGGCAGTATTGACATAAGTAATTTAAGAGCCATCAGCGATTAAAAGGACGTGATGCGGGCTGCAGATGGAACAAGGGGCCTATTGTGTGCCGGCGCCGAGGACGTCCGTCGCCTCGCCATCCGGACGGACATTGTACAGCTTTATATTCATTGATACAGTCATAGATACTAAGCCAGCATACTTATTGCACGTTCTGAATCTTGAACAAGAAATTGATTCGATGTTATCGGTCGATTGTTTAACGTGAGAGGTAAGATAAGTGATAAGAAAGATGATAACGATAGAAATGTTAGTGTTAAAAATCAGAAACTGAAATCAATACATCTTATAAACGAGTGTGCTGTGCAGATTGATGATAATTTTCATAAAAACGGTTCTGGAGGATAATTGAATTCAAAACCATATCGTATCTTGGTTTGTGGAGAACTTGGTGGTTTAGTAAATTATGCTGATCTTCCAAAAATTTGTGGTTTCTTTCAATCTCAACCACTACAAATTATGTGGTTATCAAAGTCATTCCAGCGATGCAAATAGTTATAGCGAATCGAAAGTTTCTCAGTGATGTAATTCGTAAATTGTTTTGAATATAATAGCATTATAATCTCATACTCGTGAATCGTGATGCATTTACAAAATACGAATAGTCTTGATTAAACAATTATAGATCCATACATATATTGCTAAACTGATAATTACTCTACCTCTTCTACAGTCGAATAAGTTTCGTATCGGTTTCTATTATAATTGAATAAATATTAGTCCTTAGTCCTGAGTTCCTTCTTTTGCACGCTTTTACCATTATCTGTTGTATCGATTACAGTGTCCTTCGAGTGCGAACCAATGATCTGCAAAGACTACTATGATTATCAATTTCCCTGCACAATACTTGTCAATTCTAATGATCTGCAACACCATTGTTCAGCCCACATCCAGTCACTATTGACAATAGGCTGTTTTTGTACTATTGAGCAAGAATATCATGTGCGAATTTGATTGAAATAATAATGAGCTGAACACCTCATTTGCAATGCAATTACAATGATATTTAGTTATTAAGACGTAGAATTGCAAAGTCGTATTGTATGTCATGCATGTTGGTCGAAGGTCGAAACTGAAGTTCATAAACTGAAAGCAAAATATGTAGAAGTAAATATACGCGTATGTGACACCAGGCTTTACGGCTATGAATTTAGTGTATACTGTAGGATCGCAAAACGATGATGTAATCTCGATCCACATAAACTAGGAGATAAAATCACGAACGACCCGAGCTATGTCGCGTCCTATGTAAATATCGACCCGGGGGCCTTTTGAAGGAAACTGCAAACAAAAAGTTTAAACTTTCGCCTTGTCATACATTCAAAGGCTAGAGTAACTGTGACAAGTAGGCACTTTCCAATGTGGGTGTCACTGGTGCCCATTGTGTAGACAATATAGTACAGCGAAAGCCAAATAAAAAGAAAAGATTATTGCGTATGAGCACATGATTTTTCGACCTCGAGTGAAATTATGATGGATAAGTGATTGAAGACAGATTTTGCTTGGTTTATTTCCATGTAGTATTTGACCCAATATGACTCACATGCCTACCTAGTAGTTGACATACAATATTATGCTTGAATAAAAATAGATGACCTAGACTTAAATACTATCATTTTAATTTATAGCCAACTTACGTTTCCGGATATTGAAATCACATATGTAGATACATATTTGTTACACAAAACTAATAGATATTTATTTACTTTTAGTTGATTTATGAATAGGAACCGCTTTCCCTGATGATTGAGGACATCGTCCAAGATACAGTTAGTTACGTCAGCGTTCGGATGAATTTCTCGATGGTTTTTTTGCAAATAGTAAAACTCGTTTTTATGCGGCCTACAAAGCACTCGGAAACCCATGTTTGTGATTCGTTACTTTTTTAAAAGTGAGTTTCTTTAAGTAAATGGCGGAAATATTTCGAAATCGAGATTGCTATAGCTACTGCGGTACTGCCATTGTGGTTATGATCTATAGCTGTATTATGAATTAGAGACGTGCAATTGCTGTTGCATCAATGTCACTAGAAAGTCGTATGATAAGTTTTTATCGTCTCATGTTGTGGATAGCTCGCTGGCTAGAACCAGACTTACGTTATCACATGTCTCCCCTTATAGAATGCTCTTTGACGTGTCGCGGCGGCTAGCTCTCTCCTTTTAATGACTTTCCAAGAAATGCAGGTGCTTGGACTATCGAGATATTGATATCTATAGGTATATCTAAACTGTCAATGAGTGCTTTTAAAACAAAATTACTATACTACGGGACGCGCGGACATTTTCGTCTTCGTGTCGTCGTAGGATTTATTAATAACAAAGTGTATTAGCCTTGGCACTTGATTTAATACTATTTGCTTCATAAAGCATGGGGCACGCAGCCAAGCACTGATTCTCTTTGAGAGTTAATACTGCATTACAAATAAGAACATCTCCACAGCAGCGTATTTAAGTAGATAAAAAAGAAAGAATCAATTTATGAAAGTATGTTATCCAAACAATAATTTATTCATTGCGAAGCCGAAAGCTTATCCGGTATCCCTCTAAATATAAACTGAGAAACAAGTACCCCAGGGGTATGTAAGTTCATAACTAAACATGAACTTTGCGAGCGTGCATCCAAATCGATACAGCCCCCGGTCGAGTGAGGCGGTGCGGCTTGACCGCGGTCGTCGGTCGGCTGGCCGCCACCACACTAGCCAATGTAAAAACACTCGGAAACAAACGACTCATGGCCGCTCAGTTTTTGCCTCACGATGCTGAATGTTATTCACAATTCGCCATCTACTCAATTGTTAGGTCACGGTAGTAATCATTTCCACACAAGCAAATACATATATATTGTTTGTTTAACAGGTATTATTGTACTGTGGGAACCGTCTTTGTTGTATAGTATTGGTTACATTTAACGCGTTGGTTTAGGATCTTTTTTTAAATCAAGTATTATGTTTCTAACAATATATTGAAAGCAACTGTCCTTCTTTTTGTTAGAGAACACGAAACCACCAATTCGTAACTTTATTTCTTGCACAAAATTAAGATTATTGGCCCAATTCTCGAATATCATTTGTTTCAATGCATTTCGCGTTTTAAATTACCATAATATCGAAACCGTATCTAATACATTTTATAACATATCTGTGCCAGATCCGACTTAGTAATTAAGTTTTAATTCTAGATAGTAATATGCGTTACCATAACTCATATTATGGTTTACGGCCTCATAGATAATTAGTAGGAACTGTAAGGTCTGAAGCTTCCTTATTTATTTTCCTCGTATCCTACATTCACTTGTATCTATTAGATGAATTGCTATATGTAGCTTTTATGACTTCATTTTGTTCGCATAATAATATTGTTTATGACTTTATGAGTCCGGGAATGCATGGTTTTAATGTCAGCTTCATTTCCTACATCAAAACAGTCAAGGCACGAATATGTCTAAGATTGACAGCCACTTCAGATTTGAAACTTTAATAATTAAATTATAAGAGCTATTTTCATCTTATAGGCTTTGTGAATACACTTTCCTAGATCTGTCTATTCTACAGCTTGGGTCTAAACCAAATTCATTTTTTGTTCTGTTAATTCCATTCCGCTTCAATTACCTATATTAATCTGTTTAATTCTTTATCTAGATCAACTTTTTTAGACGCGGTAACCAACAAAAATAGCTGTGCCAAATTTTTGCTATATAGATTAAAATGGTTTACTAGTACAGACAGCAAGAAAATATGCCATGGATGCCGTCAGAAGTTGTTCGAAAAAGTTACCAAGGCCTTTTATTTAGGTGGGAAAATCATCTAATGATAAATCTCGCACTTGAACGGAGCGGGAGATAGTGTCAGACTTTTACTGACTAAAAACCCACTCCTGTTCCTGTTTTGCCTTCATCCCGGGGCCTCAGGCTTCACTTTCACACTACCCGTGGGCCTTAGAACGCAAAGGGCAACTGAAAGAATTCAGGTGGGTTTTAGTCAGTAAAAGTCTGATACTCCCTCTCGCTCCAATCAGAGCGAATGGAGTTAATTGATGATTTCTCACCTCAAAAAAAGGATACCGTTAGACATAGAATAGAATAGTATAAACTTTACTAGTATTGTACACCAAAATAGTAACAATTTCACAGAAACTTAAATCTATGGATACAGTGGACATAATTAAATTAACGCATTCAATTTTTATTAATAAAGAAAAGTCTTGTAGAAAAATGTATGGTCCTAGTTTCCGTAGTTTCGGCTGTGCGTTGATATGTCAGTGTTTCTAGAAGTATATAGTCAGGAAATTAAACCTACAGGGGCGTAAAAACGGATAATTTCGTTTGAATATAAAAATCTCGTTCCATGTGTCAATATTCTTGTAAGTAAGCATAGATAAATAGTAACCGTAAATAACAAAGGTCTGAAAAGAAATCCTACTGCCCATAACAATTTAGCGGGTTTTAAAGATTGTATGAAGGATTCTTATTACTTCGTGTAATAAACTTGAAAACGTGGTACAAATTCTAATTAAAATGAATAATAAAGACTGTCATAATTAGTTTTTCATAATTACCCTCAGAATGTGGTTTAAGGGGTGTCAAAGTTTTTATGATAACATTCAGAAAATATATAAATAAAATTGAGGATCAAAGTTTTCTTGGAAGTTCGTCATTTTTGCCTATGAGAGGCCCCATCGCTGGTGCATAAGGTTTCTAAAACATACATTCACATTATTTAAAGTAATGACTCCTATTCAAGCGGTGAATGACATGAGTGACTTTCTAACTGAAGCTCCGGTAAATCATAATTTTGTGAATCGATTGATTGTAATGTCAATTTTTTGTTGGTAAGTGCGATCGATTGACTCAGTCGAGTGGAAGTTACTTATATGAACGGCAAACATCCGATACGCGTTCGATAAAACTTTCTTTTGTTTTCCATTTGCTTAGCTAGAAACAGACGAAGAAAACAAATACCTATCCAATCAGAATTTGAAACTAGGTTTGAAAGAAACATGTCTAAATCTACCTATACTTATATTAAGTGTCGTCGCACATGGGCCACATACCACAGCCACAAACGCCGCCACGAGAAGCTAGAAACGGCCACAAAGGAAGTTGAAGCGCGCGATAGCCACTTGTGGTCAGTAGCTGCTACTTTTTTTTAACCCATACGCACCGTATCATAATGGACTTTGTCGTAGAAGGATTAAATGCGCGAGTGGCGTGTGTCTGCGTTTTGTATCTGCTTTTAGTGGCCAGTGTGGGTCACAAGAAGCGAGCTGCGACGATTTGTAGCATATGGCGGCCACCGGCGTCAATCGTGTGCGGCGAATCCATATAAAAATGTATGAAACATATAGGAAATATGCCGGTGGCGGCGTTTTGTGGTTGTGGCTGGTGGCCAGTATGCAGCGACCCTAAAGAGAAGATTTGTATTTTTTTTATAGTGAATAAAGTCAAAATCTACTAGACCGATTTTAAATATTCTTTCACTAATAAAATACTACTTTATCACTGAGTGACAAACTATATATTTTCTATGATCGCACGGGCGAAGCCGCTGGCAGGAGCTAGTCGTTATTAATGTTTACAGTATAGTTGGTTATCATATCATAGTTGTATCTTAGTGGTATCTCAAATATGGCTTCATTTTGATAAATAAAATATTAAAAATGTGATTGACACTCTCTGTTTGTTTTGTTGCTACGGTTTAACGTCTAAACAGCTGAATTGGTTCAGCTGTTTTATCAAAATTGGTTTTGATGAATTAAAATCCATGAAGATAATGAAAATTTATCTAAACCGTCGTGTAGAGATACATTGGAACTGGGAAAAGGACATAGGATAAATTTTCTCTTCTTTTTATGGTTTAGGGTGGGGAATTATCAAATAAGTAATCCCGCTCTGGGTGGAGCAAGAAGGGAGTGCCAGCGTTTTACTGGCTAAAACCCACCCGTATTTCTTCAGTTAATAATACAATAATACCGTAGCCCTATTAATTTTTCTTCCCGGAGTAAGCTCCCTAGAGATATTTTTTTACTTTAACCGCAGATAAAGCCCGGACTTGACAAGCTAGTGTCAAAAACAAACAAATAAAAATATCCGTTCAATACAATAAGTGTCTTTTGTTGCATGAGAATAAGTTCTAATTTGCTAACACGCGCTGTATTAGATAATACATATTATACCACTGAAATGACAAAATATATGTAGGCAAGTATTAAGAGGAAGAGAAAAAAAAAAACAAAAATAAATTCAATACTGAAAGTGAAGATGAATTTGCAATTATTTTCGTTTCTCTGTCTTGTTAAAAATACGTACATCATGTACCTTTCTTATCTTGAAATATAAGTTGTAAGTGTCAACGCTGAAAAATGGGTACAGTTAAGACAGTACAATGATAAATGGAGTTTGCTATACAAGGCTTTAACGGATGCCAATTTGTCTTGTATATGTTTCCGAACATCGTTTACATGCATACAGTACTACGGATGTACATATTATTTCTAACGGTATATTATGTAGTTATGATGACAAAGCACCTTTCAGAAGGATTCATTGAGAAAAGTGAGTTGGATTTTTTTTTGTAGATTTCCGAGACGACCTGTCTACAATTCTTTTTCGTTTAGGATGAATATCTGTTTGAATATGGAAATCATTAACGTTCTTTTGTTTTTGCAGGTGGATATTTCAAGCGTGGAAACAAAAAAACATCATTACAAACAAAGCAGTGTATGTGCAACGTTCGAAACACTTCCGTGTACGAATTTGGTACACACTTATCGATTTCCGATGTACCCAAAAATGGCGTTAATAAAACGGATTTGGTGTCAATTAAAGTACAGTGTGGTGGTAACGTGACGTCATTAATGGTGATCATACTGACATAATTTGAAACGCGACGCCCAGCAGACCCGCACCGGGAGAGTGTCGAAACACATCCATTAACGATAATTAAGCTCAGTTTTTTACAGCAAACGTTCAAAATGTCATCCGCTCACACGTTACCATTAATAGACACACAGATACCACCAGACACAGTAAAGAGTGCAATTAGTGGGAGAAAAACAAAACAGAAGTGATGAATGTAGTGGTTTTAGGCTGGAGCTGTCCATCAGTCGAAAAAAAAACCAGTTTAAAGAGTTCGGCCGCACTGATTCTAACCAGTTGATCTTCATTATCATTATAGTCAAAAGACTTTACAACTGGACGGACTAGACCTTCCTGAAGCGCCACATCGACCCGACTTGTACTTGAGCATCCAGTTGATTCCCGTGGCTGTCCAGTCTATATTTTGGAAGACGCAAAATGCTGCCAGCATTCTGAGCACTTTTTCCATTGACAAAGCATTTTTTGATGCCGATGATGATAATTATTATTATTTACAATTTTTTAATTTGCTATAAGAAGTACATTGAAGGAAGTTGTTTATTTAAATAGGTAGAAGTAGTATCTAAAATATGATTACTCATTTCCTTTACACCCTAGGCCTAGAAATATATCGTAAAATTTGCTTTCGGCGTTATATAATTCTTATAAAGTAGCAAGTGTTATTCACTAAATGACATATATTTGGTACATACACACTATTTGGGGATATAGGAACTGTTTGCGACACATTAGACATTTTTTTCATAGTATTATGGGAATTCCGACCGCAATCTTTCTTAAAATTTATTGTAAAGAATAAAAGGTTCAAAAGAAAATTAAACAGACGCGAGCTCATGAGAGCTGTTTTATATTTCAACATAATGTCGTTGTTGCCTTATTTTTCACTCAACAACTGAGTCATCTCGACTGATTTGACATCTCATTTGTTATCATAGATGCAGCTGGTGCTATTGGCAAGTGTAAACCGACGGATATAATTAAAAAATTTAGATATATTTGCTCTCAAACTTTTTTAAGAGATTTTTAGGTAAACGAACTGGATGCTTGGAAAACAAATGCTTTTTAATTCCCAAGAGCTAACGGATTCCATGTTAAATACGTATAATATTAAAACAACGATACAATCTAATTATTCATAATTCTTGCCTAGAACACTAATTAGTCATCTCACAGGAATTTGTATGAACAATAAGGTTTTATCTCGAATGCTGATACTAGCTTGTAATACCTAGTTCGTGTTCAAGCACTACCTTTTATTCTTAGTCAACTGACCGAGAGGTTCATAACGTCATTTTGTTCTTAAGAAACAACTAATACACATTTGAATGCTATTTTAGTTTCTTAAAACTTCACGATCATTTTTCTGACCTTGTCTCACGTTATTTGGGCTCTTCCATTCTATCCTGTCAATCTTCACGCTATCACTGATTCTCTTTTCTTTCACACCACTCCTTACACATCATCATTCATCTGTTCCCCTTCCCCTCGCTTCCCCTGCCTCTTCACCATCCATACTTTCTTAAAACATATTTATTGAATTGAAAGCACAGAAATGCAGTCAGTAAAAATGTTTATGAATGAATTCGACATTTATCTTGCTGTAGAAAAGGAAAAACTATCGGTTACGCATTATTGACTTATCTAAACGTATCGATTTATTGGAATTCGATTCGAAACTATGGACTTTCATAAGAAAATGATCGTGACTGCATCACATTTAGGAAGCTCTCAAAATGTTTCGTGTCTATAGCAGTTTGATGACATCGGTTAGTTGGGTCAGTAGGGGGTGAGATCAAAAACTCCAAGCAACTGAGCAACATATGCCAAGGATGTATATCAAGTTGTACTAAGATGATACATGAGTGTGTGTAGGAAGTTTAATCGCATCTTGCATACTGACAGCAGCTTAAGATGACGTTCACATTATAAATGAGCAATTTATTAATGCGAGGCTAGATTACTAAGCACTTATTTCTAGATACTAAAGACGAGTGAAGTGTTAATCTTACAAGGCAAAAGAAAGGAGTGAGTATAGAAAATGTTTTACTAGTCTAACGAGTACTTCTGCATTCAGCCAATGACGTTGATTGACTTATACCTAAAGCAGGTTTCGAAAGCAATTTGTATTTCCGCTGCCTTAATGTGAATTAAGATTACATATGTTAATAAATTCTTCATCGCTAATTATAAATGGAGATTTTATGATATTCCGTAATTGTAATTTATTTTATGTAATTTTAGTTTCGCCATTCGATGAAATAAATCAACAGTTGACCGTAATAACTGTCAACAGTGTCTTAGATGACGAAAAAACATTGAAAATAGTTCAGAGAGAAGACAGTTTTTTTTTTAATATGTGACTTTGTTTACTTAGTAATTTTCTTACCAAGTTAGATAAACATCGTTTTTTATAATATGATAAAATCGTAGCTGCTAATTTATGTAATGCGCCGTGCCAGGCACGGAAAAGCAGTTTTTCCTCTGAAATAATTAGTTCTGAGAATGGTGCTAATACTAAACGTGTCCAACCACTTGATCCCGCTTGCTGTGGTAACCTAAATCTACCGTGGAAGTACATGCGATATCGACTCTAAGCATTAGTAAAGTTAATAGCTCATCGCACTTTATTGATACTTTAAACAATAGCTGTTTGTTACCGGCTTCATACTGTAAAATTACAGTACCAAAAAGCGTTTCTTCTCTTTGAGTGGTTTTCGATAAGTAGAATTTTGTAGTTGAGGAGATTTACTCGAACATACTCGAAGTCGGACGAACGTGTTCGGGACCTTTGTTCCACTTTTAGCAGCTTACTTTTTAAAGCGGCGTGTTCTAAACCAGTTAACGCCTTTGCAGAAACACTCTTCTGATTTTCTAGTCTAATTATCTTAAAAGAGATCTAAATAAGGTTTGGGTTTGAATATATTCTTGTCAAGCTTGAGAAAAAACTAGCACTCAACAGTGACACACATTTCTTCCCCTTTGATTACAATCTTGTTCACATATAAGGAAATTACCCTAAATGTAAGCCGTAATTTATGATAAGTATGCGATTAGGCACTGATCTCATTTCGGGTGATTCAGCTGTCCGCCTATAGCGGCTGAATAACGTCCCGTCATAAATGGTATGTCAACTTATTTATGATTCGAACCATGTGGCATATATGGCATACATATATAAGTACCTATTCTACTGTTAATTTAATGGGATAAACGTTTGAGCTTCATGTCACTATATAAAACACCATTTTGGACACGCATTCCTCTGTCGGTCCGGGGCGCCAAATTTCTGCAAATTGGATTTATAAATAAACCGCCAGACATATTTCACATGTGGAATATTTTGGGAATTTAGTACAATGTTGTTAGGACTAAAAGGCGCTGTGAACGTGTAAATGTTTTCAGTAACCTCCTTGTCAATAATTGGTGAGCAGTGGTGGCCCAGTGATTACAGTCCTCGCTTACGAGTTGTACATCGTTGGTTCAAACCCAGGTATGAGAAAAAAATCGAAGACATGTGACATCCACCAACCTTATCTGGGCCTACGTGGTGGATTACGGCTCTCACTCTCCTAGAGTCCTCTTTAGGAAAGTGAATGGCCTGAGTCCCAGCAGTGAGGCCATTATAAGGCTGATTTGCTATTATGTCAATAATTTCAATCGGTAGAGTCATATTTTCATCCAATTATTAATAAATTCACAACAATATGGATTGCAATCTATTTTAAATGAAACATTTACAGACGAACGATATTCCCGTATAGTGTATTCTGTATTGTTTTCCCCTAAACAACAACAATGCTCCTGTCACAAATGGTCTAACATTGGGCAGCAATTGTGTTCTAAAATAAGCCTGGCACATTGGCGCCCCACGGCGTCACCGGTTGGCAGACCACCGCCACCGTTTGGCATCCGCAACTATTGTACAAGGACCAGGTGTATTATGACACTCTTTGTAGTTCGTACTACAACATAGCGTAGTGCCATTTCTAGGAAGTAGTCATCAGATTTATTTCATTGCTCATTTAAATGGAACGCTTTGATAGGGATGCAATAATTAAAAAGAACTGCAGCTGCGAATTTCGTTAACTGGTTTCGAGAACTGTGCTGGCGCTCATTGAAATCCTGTTGGAAATAAATTCATACGTTGATTCGATGTCTGTTTGGCATGTTTTCTATAGCATGAAAAATGTAATAACATAAAACAACATTGCAATATTTTTTTAATGTCCATTTACCGTCCGTTTCCGTAACTGCCAACAGCTTTAACATCCGTAACGATCGTATCTCCTGAATGTGGATCAACCCTGAAACCAGTATTGTTCTCTTATAATCCGCAGACAGGAAAATAAGTTAGACTCAGTGCTCACGGCAGCGGTAGAGAAATCGCTCCGAAGCCGGAACTGATAGCAGCGACGGATATTTTATTATTGAAGAGGACTGTCACAGCGGTGCCACTTCTCAAGCTTTATCGACGCATGCTCTTGAACTTGGAAAGGATATATTGTAGCGGAAATAAAGAAAATAAGATGTTTCTTTTTCATTATTTATGTTGGCAACCTTTGTTACTAGACTATTGATTGCAAATTTAGTACACCTACTGTGTGTAAAATTCAAATAATAACGACAGATGGAATTATGAACATTTTTCCTATCTGTAATATTTGTTGGAATGACTACAAGGAACTTCGTAATCAGCAGAGCATTTTCAGCATCATTGGGCCTAAATTGTTTTCTATTTCTGAAATTCTTCAATTGTTTTATGGATGACTGGTCCATATAATATAGATCTTCCATGAATTGAGTTGCTTTCATAACACATCTTACAGTTTAATGTAAATAATAATAATAATAATAATAATAATAATAATATTCCAGAACCATCACACAACGCCGTCTAGTCCCAAGCTAAGCAGGGCTTGTGTTATGGGTACTAGACAACTGATAAACATACTTATATATTTCTAAATACATACACATATAGATAAATTACACCCAGACACAGAACAAATGATTGTGCTCATCACACAATCATCTTAGCATGTTTTATTCTCATCCTGCTAATGTCCGTTGGTTTATGAATCAATCTCTGTTCATTGGCGCTTGTCCGTCCCTGACTCTATATTAACAAATTAATGTAGTTGTGAGATACTTTATTTACGGCAACGGCTTACATCTGAACTAAACTACACGAGGAAAATTGTCTGTACTTTGTGACTGCTAGACGTTCAGTTGACACAATTAGGAATGTTAGCTGCAATGTAGAATGTGTCATATGTTTGAAATACAAAGATATTATTACGTCTAGTTTAAATATATCTTTAATGTCATCAAACATCGTGCATTTCACGACATGAAAGGTTTTCATAACTGTTATACTTAAGTTTGTCACATGCCACTTGCAAGTGTATATTTTATACTTCCTAATTGCATAACTCACTTCCACAAAACCCGTTCCAACATCGGATCATTAGATCCGGTAGCAGTGGTGGATATCCCACCCATACGCACAAAAGGTTTTGGGAACTCATTCATTATACGAGCTGCTAAGGAGTGGAACTCTCTGTCGGAGTCTAGGTTTCTTGATAGCTACCACCGGGGGACTTTAAGTCAAAAGTGAATAGGCTAATTCTAGGCAAGCTTGTTCCATCGTCGACTTACCATCAGGTAAGATAGTAGTCAAACGCGAGCCTATCAATAAAAGAGCAAAACAAAACACTATCCAATGAAACACAGTATTTTTTTCAAAAATAACGG